>JAWZYU010000007.1:15740000-16970000 GCA_038380435.1 Ryuthela nishihirai
ACTCTATATTTTAGAAAGTTTCAAAACCGATCAACACCGGTTAAATCTGCTAGTAATCAATATAATCCACAAGACAGGGAAAATCCACTTTCCAACAGCAAGTGAATTTTCTGACAAGGCCTGTTTCAAAGTTACTTTGTAGATGATGATGTATGTATTTGGAATAATTATTAATTCACTAATTTTATGCTAGCGCACCTCTCTTTAAAATCCATGATATAATTTTCTTAATGCACATAAAAGCATGGGGAATTTTTTATTATTCCTTCCATGTTTTGTATATGCCTTTAATGTTTGTACATGGCTTGTGCTAAAACTTTTTAGTTGGTCAGATTTTGCCAAATTTTCCCACCTCTGATATTCTATCACATAAAAATCAGATGTGCAGAGCAGTGTAAAATTATAATAAACAATTAATGGGTCAACAAACATATTGTGGTTACAGGAAATACTACAATTAAAAACCTAAAGATAATACAATTGTCAAAAATATTAAAGCATCATAACCATTCAGTAATGAAGTATCACAGGTAAATGTCCTACAGACAAGAAACACTTGAAATAATCTGGTTGTCCTGAGTGGGATTCTAACCCATGTTCAAGGTTCAAGGTGTTGTAAGATCATGGTGAAATTAGCTTCCAATGAGGGACTCCCTACACCAGTCACAACAGGAGGACAAGATAGCAGAGGCAGAAGAAATTGCCTCAGCTATCACGCAGAACTATTAACTATACTAATCTTGTTAAAATAAAAGACATTAGACCTTGCAGAAAAGGCCAATGTTCTGAAAGAAATGTGACCAGTCAGAAGCGTGTTTGCTGCAGCTTCATGTTGTGGTGGTTACCAAGTAGGGAGGTGATGGAGTAGTCGGTGGTTCCAATGGCATGAAGCTCCCAGAACAAAGCTGCCGTGGTTGCTGAACATCTGGCAACAAATAATACAATATCTCTCTTACAGTGCAGGCGGAAAGGTATGTTCTCAGCCTCTTCTATGGTAGACATATTTGATGTGTTAGGGCAGAGACCAAGACAGAGGTGCAGAGATATAGTGTAGACAGTTGCCAACTTGCTCAGCAGTGAAGCAGAAAGTGCCGATACAAGACCAGGAGGCTCTTGCAGGAACTTCCCCTGTGAGTACCATCAAGGAAAGATAGTATATTTCTCTGCGCAGTGGAAACTGTCTTAAGATGCTGAATGTGAGGTCCCTAGGCAGCCTGTTGTCCAGGACCACATCAAGGAACTTATGCTGTTTGATGACCTTGATACATCCTCAGGTATATCTGCTGGGGGAAGGCCGGCAGTAGGAGATGCAGCTGCAGCACTATCAGGAGCAACTAAAGGTGCTGCAGCAACACCAGCCACTGGGGCCTTGTCAGACATGACTGAGGCACAGGAGGAGGCATTGCTATGGGTAACAGAAGAAACACCCTGGAAATGTCATTAGCAGAAGGGGAGGTCACACCACTCTTAGTAGCAGCAGTGGAGGGACCTGGCACCTCAGAGGGAGTTCCTGAAGTGCCTGGACCCGGCATGCACTGGGACCTGAGAAGAGTCTTGTCTCAAAGCACAGAGTTCGAGCACATATGGCAAGACTTTTTATCTGGTGAAGAGGGAGCAGGAACCCTCTCTCTAGAATAGGTCCTGTGGGGCTATTGCGGCAAATTACCAGTAGTAGCAGGCTTCTCAGAAGGGCAAGAAGTAGGCACTGTGATAACAATGCACTTGGTTGTGGTACGCTTAGGAGGGGAGTCTGCCCCCAAGATGTCAGGAGAGGTGACAGATCCACCTTTCTTCCTCTTGAAGCCAGGAGAAGAGTGCATAATTATATCGGGAACAATCGGATCCCTGAAATATAATGATTAAGCTAAGCAAGCAAGTTAAAAAATAAAAATTCTAAAAGCTAGCTAAATCAAAGAAAATAAATGACTACAGTAGTAAAGGAATAGAAAAAGCACTTACCAATGGTAGCAGAAGAATCCCTTGTGCTGCAACAGGAAGAAGCTACAGGCAATAGAAGACAGAGTCAGCAGAAATCGCTCTCAGTGGTAAAGTCGGGAGCTCAAAAATGCATGTCTGTAGCTGGCAGTGGTCGCAGGACAAAGAGATCCACGTCTCTCAGAAGCATGGCAGGTGTCATAACCATTATATCACCAGGAACTAACCATTTTTTTTTTAATCAATGTGACATATAAGCATTGCCACATTTTTCTGCTGATTCGCCACTTGCGCCATCTATGTTGGGAATTGGGCAGCCAAGCTGAGCCATCTCACGATGGACGTAACTTTTGTCATTCACACTCCAGCATTATATAAATAACTTAGTAATAAAGTATCACAGGAAAATGTTCTATAAACAAGAAACACTTGAAATAATTAGTTGAAAAAAATTTGGTTGTCCTCAGTAGGATTCGAACCCATGGCTCCCAGAAGCATGTCTAGGCATCATAACCACTAGACCACCATAAACTAACTGCTTTTCAAACTTAGAACTCTATTAGTGTAATGCTCCAAAGAAATGCAAAATACGTTTAAGTTTGGACCCTTTTTCTGATCCAGTTAGTTTTATGCTCCAGATAGCTGAGACGGGCGCCAGGCAATAATTAACAAATTGCCAAAAAATAGAATAAGTTAAATTAGGGTTCAAAATACCAGCGAGCGTTAATGAGTAAGAATCCAAAAAATGATTGTCAAGTTTAATATCTAAATATAATCAAAACTTAATTCACGTTGCTCAAGAGAAAAAATTAGTAAAGACTCAAAAGGTTTAAATAACAAACAAATTTATTTCCAAAAATCACTCACCAAAATTTCAATGAAAAAGATACATCAATTGAGCACCCGTGCTACATGCTTATCCTCTACTGAGCTCACTACTCTGTGCTGTGACAACTCACTGTGCTGCTATGCTATGCTCTTACTCTGTGTGCTACTGTGACTAGCATGTCACCAGACTTTTACAAGAGCCGAACGTGTCGTGTTGCACGCCGGGAAAGACATTTGCATAAACTGACGAGTGACGCAAGAGTGGGCATGTCCTTGTGCATGCGCTTTAGCGGGTGACAGTTGGAAGATCGGAGTTGCACATGCGCAACTCTTAACTCTTGGAAACAAGCGCTGTGATGCCAAAAAGGAAATAAAAATCCCCAAAATGATAAATATAACGTAAATTAAGCAAAATGGTTAAGGTAAAGCAAAAGTGAATGATGGGGCATCACATTAGGACTTTATTTCTTCATAATAGCTTATAGTTTTTTTCATCAAAATTACTATTTTTGTCTATCAAAAAGGAAATGTTCAAGGCAAAGAACTACCATTACACTAGGTTTAGTGAAATATTTATATAAATAAGTCTGACTGAGTCTGAAACTATGCATATGAAACTTAAAATTACTAATCATTTAGGTCACTCAGAGACAATTCAACCTAACATAATCATATAAGAATACTGAAAGCAAAATGTGTGTAGTTTTAAATTATTGCTCATAGCAATCAAAATCAAATGGCCTATCACTTCCTGAAAAATGCACCAGATGAAAAGGATCAAATGCATGCCAGGTGTAATAACCACTACACCATCAGCAGCTAACCATTTCCTCAGCTAATGCGATTTATAGATTTTCCTGAGTATTATTTAACTCATTTATGGTGTTTTCTATATCAGGAAACATACAACCAAGTTACCTTATCTGATAGAAAAAAATATTTATCACTCACACTCATGGCATTAAATCAATATTTCAGTAAAGTTTACAGCCATCTATCTTGTGAAATCCCATGGCTGAATGCACTGGTAAATTGCCTAAATAGTAGTTCCGATGGAGAATTGTTAAAAAGTACATAAATTGAGGTTGTAAAGGTTTTTGATTAAGCTGCCAAAATGAAAAAAGGCTGAGTGATGGTAATGAAAATTTCATGTTGTAAATCATTTAGAAGGGTGACTCATCAGATTCCTGTAAAAAGCATTCTTTCCATCATGTAACTTCCATTCACAAGAAAAAAACTATAGCCACCAACCAAGCAATGCAGCCAAAGTTGATCTTCCTGGCAGGCAGGTTCTGATCTAGAAGAAAATCAAGGGTGGGGTGGGGCAAGAAACACAATCGAACCAGGAAAAGCATAAGAATTATCAGCAACTCATTAGTAAGAGATTGGATTTCCAATGCAGTATAGCATTTCCCGTCCCTTATGTTTTACAGTTCTTTAAAACATTTCCTGAAAGTGCATGAAATATAAATAAGTTTAATAATTTTTTGCCTGTTACTACTAGAATTTTACCCTTACTATCATTCTGAAGGTTGTGGGGGGGGGGGGGGGGGGTAACAGTTTTTCAGTGGAAGCAAAAGTTCACTATAGGCATTGAACAGATCTTGCGGTAAAGTTTTTGACTTGTATTTTCCTGGGAAGCACAGTCCCTTTGGTGGTCCCTTTGGTTTTAGGTATAAATTTTCTCATTTTCCATAAGTTCTGTCCTCAGTGATTGAATCCCTGTAGTTTATCTGAAGATCTCTTGCTCTTTTCTTTCAATTTTTGAAATTTTATTTTTGAAGAATTTTACTGTGAGTGTATTTCAGAATAGAGGTTGATTAAGGTTTCATTATGATCTACCTATCAGAGTTTGATTAAAACTAGATTAAAACTTTCAGAGTTCCCCCAGTGAATGGCAAATGGAAAAAAAATGCATCTGAAGAACATTATCAATTAAAAGTGGGGGGGGGGGGGGCTTTTCTATTTCCTGTTCCAAAGTAGAGGCAGAGTTGGAGTGCTTTCTGTCTCCACTCAAAGCAGCTAATTACTCTTGAGATAATCCAGATTTCTGTTCCTTTGCAACCATTGTTATAAAAAAGGTATGTTTTGACTTCCTGTGGTTGGAAGGAAGAGTTGAAATAGCATACAAAAGGATTAGATTCCCCTTACCATTCTGTTTAACACTGACAAGTTCCATTCAGGTTGAAGGTATTGTAAGATCATGGTCAAATTATCCTCCAACAGATTCTTGTTGCTAGGATCCCAGCACTCAAGTCAATCCTCCTTATATGAGACAGAAGAGAAGTATCTGAACTATGAGTCATATAATGTAGTGCTTTCCCACTGAATAAGAAAAGGCATATTAGCACTAGCAAGGCACTTCAAGTTTTGAAGTTCGGTGTTTTTAAGGAATTGTATAATTAATTAATTAATTTCTTTTTTATATAAAGTGAGTCCAATAAGGTGAGATTTTTACCTGCTGGATGTCTTATTTAGTTGAAAAGCAGAGCTCAAAATTTGTGCAGTGAAAGAGGATATGCTTCACTGTTTCTGACAAGTCAGATGTGATACAGTTAGGGATAGCAGATATCTTGATTTTAAATTTGAAAGCATTTAGACCAATATGTCAGATTCTCAGCCTAATAATTTTCGTTTGATATAGTCTGCTGAAGCCTGTAAATAAGTCTTGATATGTAGAGTGGCTCTGTTGAATTTTGTATAGGTACTGTTTGGTGCTAGAACTACACTCCAGAATCTCCCTCAATACATTGTTATAAACTTCTTGGAAGAAAATCAGTAGATCGTGATTTTCATTAAAATAGTCAAATTACCCAACTACTGAGAAATTCATTCTTAAATGATGAGTGCATGCTGATGACGATTGGTTGATAGACATTACACACATAATCATTTCACAGTAAGTAGTTATTTGCAGAAGTTACATTTGCGATCAATTATATGCATTTCAGCAAAAAAAATTTTTAGTTACCAAACACAATAATATTTCTCTCAAAATGCAAATAATCTCTTAACTTTATTTATAAATTTCCATATGGATTCTAAACAGTAAGATACAGAATAATCAGATTTGGCATACAGCTTCCTCTTACTCGTACTGCAATAAAGTATGTAAGGGTTTGGTTCCCCAACATTTCCTACCCCTACAATACTCTAAGTCAGGCATGTCAAACTCATTAACCACCGAGGGCCATATTAAGTATCATATATTAAATCGCGGGCCGCAAAACAAAAAAAAACAAATGGAAATAAAGATGAAGCATAGCTTTTATTCCCTTATATATAAATGGAAATGTTTTCTGAAATACGTTTATTTAATTCATGTACCGTGTACATACTTATAATTTTAATTAAAGAATCCAGTGTTGTCAAAAGTTAAATAAATGTATTGGTTATCAATCTTGGCGGGCCGCAGAACAGTTCCTGACGGGTCGCGTGTTTGACATGCCTGCTCTAAGTGATAAGAGATTGGATGACCAAATGTAACACACAGCTTCTTTGATCATAACTGAAAGCAGCAAAGAATTTCGTTCCTTACAATACATTTCTTCCCTCCTCCACCAAAAAGGGATCAAAAAGCTTCTCCCAAGCAGTAAGAAATGGGACCAACAATGTATGAACTAGAGTTCTTGCACTTGGGCCAAAATTTCTGAATCCTGCTTATAAAGGCTATCCAGCATATTCTTTAATGTGTACAGGGTATGACTCACCTGCACATGAGGCCATAGCTTAACATCTCATCTGATGGATGGCAGCCTTTCCAAGCCCTTTAATATCCCCTTTCTCACAAAGAGCATGGTGAGGGTTAGCAGATCTCAACTCTGGCACAGTTGGGACTCGAATCTGGTAACCGCAGATTATGAGTCCAGTGTGCTACTGACTGAACCAACCACATGCCTTTTTTTAAGGCAAATGTAAGCACAATTTAACTGAAATTTTGATTAAGGATCAACTTGAATCTTCCAATGCTGCTGTTTTTAATATTGTTATTATAGTTCAATTTCTTACCAATTGTAAAGGAAATATGTCTGTAACTGACAGGTAAAAAAATATCTTTAAATTGTATCATTTCTATTCCAAATACATACTTTGACTATATATGAAACATATAGTCAAACTTATGTTTCTTGAACTATATATGAAAAACCATATGTTCTTCCATTTGCAACTGGCAGAATTTAACTGAATAAGCAATAGAAGTGACTGCTACTTTGGTATGCTACAAAGCAAGCAATGCACTTCATTTTGGAGAGGTGCAGTCTCTTTATAAATTAATATAATTGTTAGTTGTATCAAATTTCTGTGCTTCACAAGTCAGTGTTAAGTCGCTGTTTTCAGTTCTGATATTAATTTATCATATCAAAATTTGAATAAAAAATTATCTTTTTAAAAGTTATTCTCTTTCTAGATATGAGTCAACTGTTTTAAAGTTAAAATATCTGATCTTAGGCAAAAAAGTATTTGTGGTTTCATCTTCCTACTAATGTAATGGTATTTTGATGTTTTTTGTTTATAGGTAATACTTGAGCTGATTTGAAATTTTTGTTGTATGGTTTGTTGTAGCTGATGAACAAAAAGCAAATCTTTTTATACAAATAAATCAATAAAGCCAAGTTTTAATTTAGAAATATGGACTACATTTAGATTTTATTCTGAATAAGTCGGGAAACTTATGAAATATGTTTTCTTTATTGAGTTATATTACACTGCTCAACATAGAAAATGCCACACCAGGAAGTATTGTTAGAGCACCATGCAAATAGATGGGTATGTGTCAACAGTCAGGTTGTAGAAGTGAGTGCAGTTTCTCTCACTTCTACAAGTCTCCCCTAACCAATCACATGATAGATAGGGGGAAAAGCAGAGCAAAATGGCTTGGTGTAGCTAAATTTGGTCGTCGTCTCCTGGCCGTGTGGACCACTGCATTGGAGTAATCTCAGTGATGAAAGCACATGTAAGAAATGAGACATCATTGGGAATCCTACCATCACATGGACTTTTACCAGAGGCTTCATCACAGGGCTACACATGGCTGGTTGGTCCCTGCATTATGGCAGAAACACATTGGGATGCAACAACTATCAGCCGAATGTGGCAACAATGGTTGGAGGAAGGTAACGTGCATTGCTGTAATGGGACTGGTGTACATAGGCGGATGTCCAAATGGACAGTAAGCTGTAGCAGCCCCATAATCCACAGTGGACGATATTCGATATGGTGTATAGGCAGCTACGGAATCCCTATGTCGACATGGATTGTGATTCACAGATTGGCTACAGCAGGTTTGCACTCTCGCCAGCCATTGCGATGATTGCAACTCATCACAGCACATCGTTGTTCAAGGTTGCAGTGGTGTCATACCAGACATGCATGGTGGGACAAATGGAACCATGTCATATTCAGTGACGAGTCACTTCTGTTTCAGTGCTGACAATCACCGATTGTGAGTCTAGAGAGATGTGGTCACTGGGCTGATCTTGCTGCCATCTATGAATGTCATATGGCTCCCCAGCCTGTTTGGTTTGGGGCATTATCAGTTTCAACAGCCACTCACTGCCCATATGCATAGTGGGTACAAAATGACAGCACAATGATATGTAGACGAGGTGCTGCAACCTGTTTTGTTGTATCTCCTTGGTATCCCTGATGCCCAGTTTCAAAATGATAACACTGCCAACATCAGCAGATAGTTCCTACAAGGTATCCAGGTGCTGCCTTGGCTAGCTTGATCCCCAGACTTCTCCCCAATAGAGAACGTGTGAGATGTCATTGGCAGATGACTTCATGCCTCTTCACGACCACCTTGCAATGTCAATGAATTATGGACACATGTCAATGACACATGGTCTGTGATACCTCAGCACACCATCCAGGGACTTTTCCACTCATTGCATGCCTTGTTGATGAATGTATTGCCCAGCATGGCAGTCATATGACCTACTGACTCAGACCACATTATACTGTCTCCTTGCTCATCGCATTCATGTAATCTCACAGAAATTAAATCACTTCTTTCCCACCTACTTGTCTATATGTGTGGTAAGTTTCATCTCATTCGATGCATACCTTCATGGTGTGGCATTTTCTATGTCAAGCAGTGTAAAATGAAAAAACTGCTAATTGAAATTTCATAATTTTGTTAGAGCCCAAGCCTGGCTCTAAAGCACTGTTGCTGGCATTTAATAGTGACAGCACACTATTTACAACAGGTGATAGCATGCATTTCATTTTGCATAATCTGAAGAGCATGATTAATTTTAAAGTTTATTTTTGATGCATTACTGTCCAGGCTTAAGGGAGGGAATTATATCAGTATTGCACATGTTCTCTTTCTCTCACAATATGTATTAGAAGAGTTTTATTATCTTAATCATTCACATTGGATTTAACTTAAATACAGTGATATTTGACATTATATATATAGGTATGCAGTTTTAAATTCTTTAAAGAAACTAAATTCAGTTTTAATTGTTCCTTTTATATTATCTGGTTTTCTGCAGATGGCTACAATTTATATGAAAATGTTTCTGATAAACCTGAAAGTGAATTGGAAAAATATGAAGATAAACTTGGCGTGTTGGCTCAAGAAACACTAAATGATGAAAATTTTCAAAAACGAGATTTTGATTCACACTTTATGCTCAGTAGATATAATCAGAACATGCAACAACCACAAGAAACAACACAAAGGACAAGACAACAAGTTCCTCCTTTATCAGAAATAATGGACATGGAATATGCCCTTCAGCTCAGTAGGAAAGAAATGGTACTTATGTAATTTGTTCTATGTTTATATCATTCCATCAGCCCTTATCTTTTTTAATATATATGTATAATCTTTTGTTTTCTTTTGTGTTATGTAATAATTAACTCTTACTAATTCTATTGTGCATATGAAATTTAACAAAAAGAGTTTTGATTTCATTGGGTTCTGGCTTGTATACCAATCATTTCAAAACTTGTTTTTTGCTAACATCTTCAGGACATCTGTCATTAACTATTATGCAATACAAAGTCTTAATTCTGAAATTTTCAAAAATCTTGGCACTTTTAAAAAATATTGAAAAAATAATAATAATAATAATAAAAAACTTTGAAATTTGGTTATTACTTCTCTAAATAAAATTCATTTCTGATATTTTTCTCTTTATTCTTCTCAATGATCAGTTAATAATTAATATTTGCTTTTAATTATTTTCAAATATACAAGTGTAATACTATAGCAAATTAACCTGACTGCTCGAAGTTGAAAGTGACTAAAAAACTCATGGTTGTTCCCCCAAAAAGAGCAGAAATACAGTGTATGGTCCTCAGATTCATTTTACTTTTTTCACACTGAATGCAATTCAAAGGACAGAAACTAACAGGAATTTTAATTGCGACAAATCTCCCATTGCCACAAGTGGTGGTATAACATTTCAAAATGTTGCAAATTGGGAACATAGGCAGTCAGTGTTACTAGTGCATCAAACAAATTTCAGTCTTTGTCTTATTTTCAGAAAAACATGATAATGTTTTCACTTTGTCATCTGTCTGTCCATCCCGTATGTAGACATTCATCTTTTTTGTTTTTAGTGATGAATATTAGTTTTAGGTTAGATATATTGATGAACTATTGCAATTCAAACTTTCTGAACCTCTAAAAAATTTAAATTGTGCCTGCTAATGGTGGAGGAAGTCGAAAATTTTGAACTATTGTTGCAAACAATATAGTTTTGCTAGTTATTTGAAATTTTCATGGTAGAATGTGAAGGTCATGATAAAGTTCTTTTTTTTTTTTTCAAATAATGATATTTTTCCCATTTTGATTTCCAAATTTTACATTTATATAGTATTTTTATCTCACCATTTTGCATTTTTCAGTTTGAATATAATATGTAAAATTACACCAAAAAAGTGTTAGTTTTTTCAAAGACACTTCAAGCATTTATAAATAAAAATAACTAAGTATTTATACACTATTATGCTGTTTTTAAGTTACATGGTGACAAGGGTATACAGGAAAAACTGTCTTCATCCAGATGGGATCTGAGCCCACAACTTCCTGATAACACACCAGGTGCTCTGGCTACCGAACAAATTCAAATTTATTATAACATGAGAATGCAAACACAATCATCAGAATTTTACTGTAATACTTAGTAAATCTGATGAGTTGTGGATATAAGTAATAACTATACACAGTCGTATCAAAATAATATGACCATCTACCTAATAATGGAAATAATCACCCTTGGCCCAGATGACAGTGGCAAGACGGCATAGACGCAATGAAGCCCTAGAAGGTTGCCAGAGGCACATGTGCCCATCCAGACTCCAGCAGAGCACGGAGGTTCCAGAGATGACGTGGTTGTGGGTCCACACACTGAACCTGTCGATCCAAATGGTCCCACAAGTGCTCTATGGGATTAAGGTCGGGCGATTTCGCCGGCCAAGGGAGAGCAGAACATCACTATCATGTTCCTGGAACCAGTCACGCACCACCTTAGCGACATCGCAGGGTGCATTGTCCTGTTGGTAGACACCATCACTACCAGGCTAAATTTCCAACATGAAGGGATGCATGTGGTCAGCAAGGATGGACAGTTAGCCATTGGCGTTCAGGGACCCATCCAGTGGTACCAGCAGTCCCAGGTCAAACCAGGAAATCATCCCCCAGATATGCACGCTGCCTGTACTTGACCGACAAGCATGTCAGAGTACAGGCCGGTGTTGGTTCCCATATGTTTGACTCCGTATCCACCACTGCCCATCTGTGGAGTCGTACTGTGGAGTAGAAACCTCAATTTGTCAGAGAAGGCAACCTTTTTCCACTCTTCCACTGTCTAATGACGGTAGTCCCGTGCGAACTGCAGGTGTTGATGCTAATGGACCTTGGTTAATATGGGTGACTTTTTGCAATGTTGACTCCAAAGATCCATGCGTAACAGTATTTGCTCTACTGTTATCAAGAACACTTACCTGGGTTCATTTGAGTGGTCAATTACTGCATTGTTGTGCGCCGATTGCCCTTTACCAGGTGACATTCTCCTCTGGGGTCGATGGCCTTTGGGGCTCCACAGTTATGACATCTGGAGGTATTCAATGTGCCAGCGGTCCATTCTTGGTACACCCTTACTACAGCACCTCATGAACAGCCCACGAAGTCTGCTGTTTCTGCTGGGCGGGGGTGGCTCAGTCGGTAACGAGCCAGGCTCGTAATCTGTAGTTCCCAGGTTCGAGTCCCAACTGGGTCAGCGTTGAGATTTATCTACGCAAAATTCCCCGCCATGCCCACGGTCAGTAGGGGACACCGATGGGCTTGGAAAGGCCGTCGTCCATTGGATGGGACGTTAAGCCGTGGTCCTGTGTGTGGGAGAGCCATACCCTGTGCACGTTAAAGAACACGCTGGATGGCCTTGACGGGAGGCTACCATCTGTCTCCCAACAGCTGTTCCAGTGGGTCCCCTCCCCCAACCTTCTCTGAGCCTTCGGGGTCCATGTGACCTGGCCATTTAGCCCATGGTGTGCAAAAAAAGTGCCGCTCAGAGGTAAAACAACCCAACAACCCAACCTGCTGTTTCTGAGATGCTTCCACCCTTGGCACGGTAGCCGATGATCATTCCTTTTTGAATGCTGTCAAATCAATACCTCTGCCCATTGTGCTCAAGTTATGCACTATGGTTCATCTGTCCTTGCCTGCTGCATATATCTCTGTGTGGTCAACCTTGTCATGTGCACTCTGTGACACGCCTGGGCATCACAGAATCTGGTACACTGTGATTCCATGGGTGGTCATGTTATTCTAATCTGACTATGTAAGGTAACTAGTGATGTCTGCCAAGCATTGAAATATGAATTAAGATTTGCTCAAAAGAATATGCCAGTTGGGCACTCCTTGAAGTAGGCTCATGCATTTCTCTGAATGGCTCTGAATGATAGTCCCCAAATGCAGTCAAAGATAGCTTATTGACATTGAACCTACTATGTAGGGCTTAACATCAGCAGTGGAGGATGATGTCATTATTATTTGTGATAAAAATGAACCTCTACTCATGACCTACACTATTTCACCACCAAAATTTCAAATATCTAGCATAACTACATTGTTTGCAATAATAGTCCAAAATTTCGGAATTTTCAACTTTCTCCATCATTAGAGAGGACAATTTAAGTTTTGAGAGGTTCAGAATGTGTGAATTGGAATAGTTCATCAATGTCTATCTTACTCAAAATCTCCACAAAACTTTCCCCCCCCCCAAAAAAAAAAATTTAATTTATCATGAAAAGCATCAATAAAGCATTTTAAAGATTTTCCCTTCTAGCAGTTCTCACATTTCAGATGAATTCCTTCTCTTCTTGGCCAGACTATCATGCCTTTCTAGATAGAATGTATACAAGTTAAAGGTAGAAAGACTACAAAACACTTTTTTCTTCCATTATGTTCAAAGATAGTAATAAAACAAATTAATAGTCATGGGTTGGAACACAACAGGTTTCTGGCCACCAGTTGGACCACACTGATCTAATATATACTAATTAGCATTTTAATTCTGTTTCAAGATTTTGTTAAATATATAAAATATCAATATGGGTTATATGTAATATATCCCAAATTCTAATTATTTTGCAGTTAAAACCAAGGAAATCTAAAGAGAAAGATTTAGCAACCAAGTTGAAACTTTTAAAGTTGTATAATATGTTTCCTGGTGCTGATGAAACAGCATTAGATGCAGTTTTTGAAGCAAACAAGTAAGTGCAAAAAGTATATTGTGAAAATAGTAAAGGTATTATTGAAATTTTTTCCCCTTAGGAAAAAAGTTGTTCAAACCTAATGAAAAATTTAGTATGTTAACTCTAGATAGAGTGTTGTTGATGAAAAGGTCATCATATGCAGGTTCCTTTTTTATAAGGAAAAAATTGTCCTTTTATAATTAAACCTTAGTTTTCACTTCTGTGGGTTTACTTTATCCATAACTTAATCTGTATAAAAGTTATTAGCTTTTCCAGTGTCCACACTGTCTATATACATTTGCAGAATCTGAAATGAGAGGCCAAGGACATATGTATCCACTTTTAGTACAACAAAAAGAAAATTGCCATTGTAATTTTTTTAAATATATATCTTATAAAAATATATAATTCAGACTTCAAATATAATATTTTGTTTTTTAATTTGATACGTATTTTATTAAACCTACAATATAAATAATTTTATAAAGCCATCTGATTGCCATTTTTGAGAAGCACTAAACGGTATTGTCGATTTGCTTGTTAATGTTCCTATATTTGCTGAAGCAACCTTCTGATTTAATCTCACAAGTTTGATTTAAACTATTATCAACAAAATTTTTTCTTAAATTTTCGAAAATCTCCTAAAAATTAACAAAAAAACTGCTATTTTTATAAACGATAGATTTTGGAAGAAATAACAAAATATGTACGCCATTTTTTTTTCCATTTCTCACTCTTTTCTGTCATAAGCCTATTTCAGTATTCCCAAGTTATTTTTATCATTTTTTCCCAGCATTCTATGCATCTTTCCCACTCTTAAAATCAAAAGTGGAAGTAAACACATCCTTCTTAGAAATTCTGATTGCAGCTGCATTTAATTAGTTATGCTTCACTGAGGCAAACAAGAATCAGATGACTGACGTGTGCTATAAGTATTTTTCACAGTTTTGGTTCAGCATAACAGATATCCTTTGTAAAGTTAGTATTTATTTTTTTATATTTAGACCTTAGTTTTCATTTCAGTAGATTTATTTTTGGAAATTAGCAATCTTTTAGCCGATTGATAAGTATTGATTTTTTCATATTTATGCTACATCGTATGGCGGCCTACAACTTGTTGCTGTGGATATTTTAATATTGCATTAGGCTATATGTTAATTTTTATTTTATTATTTTTTACTTTTCCAGTAAAACTTTGATCTGGTATCATTTTCTGAAAATAAATGAGTTCTTGGATATGGAAGCAAATTTATTTCTGTAAGTTAGCGATCTTTCGGTCAACTGATTTATCGATTTTCTTGAGTTATACTATGTCGGAGGGCAGCTCAAAAGTTGTTGCAGATATTTTATTTAACATCCCATTAGGTTATATGTAATTTTTCTTTCTTTTTTTTGTTTGTTTAGTGAAAAAACTCTGAGATTCTACCATTTTCTGAAAATGAATGTCTTGGATATGGAAGCAAAATAGACTTCCTTGCTACGGAAATCAGCCTTCATGTGGGAGGGCAATTTCATAGGCGTTCCCTCCGCTAAACTCACATAGAAAGTCCCCCCCCCCCAAAAAAAAATATATATCTATTATTATTTTTTTAATTATGAGTTTTTATGTTTATATTGAATGATTTTAAAGCAACCTCCCCCCCCCCCTCTCAGTACCTTGGCTGTGCCACACAGACAATATCACTATTTTTTTTTTGCTTTGGTGCACAAACCTTTCTGCATTTTGCCAAGATTGCCAAACTTCAACACCTGAAGAAAAAAATTGTAATGTTTAGCAAAAAAAAGCAGCCAAGGAGGTTTTTGTTTTCTATTTCATAACCAGTTCAGAAAATCCCGTGAATGTGAGAAGTTCAAGTCACATTGTTTAACACTAGCTGTGTTTAAAATATACGATACTGAAAGCATTAATTAAAAAAAATAAAAATCATATTTCAGGTTGAATATTATATTTTTCAGGAGTAAATTTCCTTTCGATAAATGTATAATTTAGCTATTTTTATTCAGCAGGTTTTCCGAAATGAAGCCTTTATTGTATAGTGCGATCTTTAAAAAAGGTTTATTAATAAAAGGCTTATTAAAATCAATATGCATGCAAATTTGTTTATATTATATATTTTCATAAAATTCGTAATTAAATTCTGTTTAATTTGGTATATAACATGAACTATTTCTGTTGATTGGTTATTTTTTTTTTAATTTCTAAAATTGACTTGTTTATATGATTCAGCACGATTGGCTAAAAGCCTGGAATTTCCTAAAAGTATGGTACCAAGAAAAAAATTACAAAATGAGAAAAATATTTACTTAAAACCAAAAAATATATTTCTTTTGCTATTCATGATATATATATATAGTCATTCTATTCATGTGCATTGTAATCATTTCTGTCTATTAGTTTTTTTATATATTTTTTTTTCTTTGTGTTGCCAGATGCATTTTTTTACTACATGACTCTAAAAATGTCCTATTAAAATAAAACATGTTGTCTTTTTTTTGTTAAATACTTTATTTTCAGATAATCCAGAATTAAATGCTGATTAATTTGGTATACAACATGCTATAATTCCTTTCATTATAGTTATTTGGCAAAAAAGTTCTAAAGTTTAAGTCTTTTTTTTGGCTGAGCATAGGGAGAAAAATAGCTTGGCCTCTGGATGGAAACCAGTTTTTCAGGCTGGACACTGGAAGGTTTAGAGATCCATAAGCTATCAATCTTTTGGTCAACCAATAATTATTGATTTTTCAAAGTTATGCTACATTAGATGGCTGACTTGCAGCTTTTTCCTGTAGATATTTTATTTAACATTGATTAGGGTATATGCTATTTTTAACTTTATTATTTCTTCATTTTCATATTAAAAAAAAAACTGATTTTGTATCATTTCCAAAAATAAATGATACGGAAGCAAAACAGACTTCTTTGGCACAGCAAATTGTTTACATGGATGATTTAAATTAAATACTTTCTCTCAACAAATTGAATTATAAACTCCTTGCATAAAGTTAGCATTTTATTTCCTTTTTTATAATTAAACCTTAGTTTTAATTTCTGCAGATTTATTTTATTTCTGTAAACTATTAATCTTTCAGTTGATCGATTATTATCAATTTTTGCAGAGTTATGCTTACATCTTGTTATTGTGATATAATACTGTATGTTATTTTTTCTTTTATTATTTCTTCATTTTCCAGTAAAAAAAAAAACTTTGATCTTGTAACTTTTTCTGAAAATAAACGATGTCTTGGATACGAAAGCAAAAAAAAAAAGTTCCTTGGCATGGAAATCAATCCTGTGAGAGGGCAATTTCAGCAAGGGATTTTATTCCCCCCCCCCCCTGTAGAATTTAATTATTTTTTTAATTATCAGTTTTTTAACATTATGTTAAACAGTTTTAAAAGTTTTTAGCTCCTTCCCCCACTCTCAATATATTGGCTGTGCCACTCTGATGATATATTTTTTTTAACCTTGGTACACAAACCATTCTGCGCTCAGCTAAGATCATCAGACTTCAACATCCAAAGAAAAATATAATGTTTAGTAAAAAGAGGCAGCCAAGAAAGTGTTTTTTTTTTCATTTCATAAACAGGGCAGAAAATCCCATTAATGCGATCAATCCAAGTCACCTTGTATAATGCTAGTCCATGTTTTAAATATACCACTTTGCAAAGAATCGTTAAAAGAAATAAATATTATGTTTCAAGTAACATTATATTATTTGGGGAGAAATTTACTTTTGATTAATATTTAATTTAATTATTTTTAATTCATCACGTTTTCCAATGTTAAGCCTTAATTGTATAGTAAGATCTATTTTTATCTTGTTTTCAAAGAAAACAAGATAATAGTTTCTCTTTGTCGTCTGTCTGTCTGTCCATCTGTAGACAACACACTTTTTTGTTTACAGAGATAAATTAAAAATTATTTTTGTGTTGGATAGGTATTGATGAAATATTACGATATGCACTTTCCGAATCTCTGTGAAGCTATAATTATGCCCTCTCACAGTGGGAAATTTTGAAAATTACCAAAATTCCAAACGAATATTGCAAAATGATGTATTTATGCTAGAAATTTTTTATTTTGGTTGTGGAATATGATAGCCATGATGTTTCCATTGGCAACAATGAATTGATCTCTTAAATCCAGGAGGAGGGAAGACAATTTTTTGCTTTTGCAGTTTGTATTTAGGGATAAATGAAAAAAACTTTTTAAGGTTAGATAGGAATTGATAAAATATTACGATTCGCATTTTCGGAATCTTTTGAACACTATAATTGCGCCCTCTAACAGTGAAAAGGTTTGAAAATTCCAAAATTTCAAATGAATATGCAATGACGTATTAATGATAGAAACATGAAATTTTGGTGGTGGAATGTGAACATCATGAAGTTTCCATTGGAAACAATGAAAATTATAGTTAGAAACTCTTTTTTAATTTGATTGGTACTAATGAAATATAATTCACATTTTTCAAATACTTAGTAATTTTATTATATATATCTTTGCAGATCACTGAAATGATGAAACAGCAGAGCTGTTATTGAGTTTTAGAAATAATATTTATAGAATAGAAATTTGAAAAATTACTGATAGTTTTTAAGAGATATTCTACTGATAGGAATAATGTACCCACTTTTCTGAGAGAGGTGTGGGAACTGCAACTTTTTAGATTTAAGAATTAAAAGATGAATACTTTTATATTGCATAATTATTAACGAAATAGCCGTCCCATGGCCGAGTGGTTAGCGCGCTTGGCTACTGATCTAAGGGACCTGGGTTCGAGCCCCAGTTAAGGCATGGATGTATGTGTCGTTTTTCTGCTGAGGCCCTGCCATCCTCTCAGACCTTCTACTATGGCATATAAACTGACAGACTCCTGTCAGACCTCTGTGGCAAGCAGCTGCTTGAGGGGGTATTTATTATTTATTTTATTATTAACGAAATACTATTTCCATTTTCCCCCATCATCTGCTTGCTCAAATTAAAACTTCTAAGGAATGAAACAGGTAAAGTAAAAACTTCTTTCACTTTGAAAACGAGATTCTTGTATGCGCCAGAGGTGATATATGTCCTTCTAGTTTCACTATATCAATGTGAAAACATTCATTTCTTCATTGATTAAAATTAATATGTTTGCAAATTTGTTTAATTTTTTTTATTTACATAGGATTTGGAGTTACATTCTGTTTAATTTGGTATATAACAGGACCTATTTCTGTTTATTGTTTTTTTTTTTTAATTTTAAAGTTGACTTGCTTATCTGACTCAGCACAATTGGCTAAAAGCCTGGACTTTTCTTAAAATATGGTACTGAGAAAAAATTTACGAAATGGAAAAAATATTTACTTGAAAGAAGAAAATTAATTTTTTTGTTATTCAGATTTTTTCAAATAAATTTTTGTGTTACCAGATGCATTTTTTACTACATGACTCTAAAAAAAGTCCTATTAAAATAAAACTTGTCTTTTTTTGTTAAATATTTTATATTCAGAAAATCCAGGATTAAATGCTGATTAATTTGGCATATAACATGCCGTAATTCTCTTCATTAGTTATCTGGCAAAAGAAGTTCTAAAGTTAATTGTTTTTTGCCTTACCAGAGTGAAAAATTAGCTGGACTTCTGGATGTAAATCAGTTTTTCAGGCTGGACTCTGGAAGTTTTAAAGCCACCAATAGAGAGAGATTTTGATCAGCAGCCGGCAGTTCAGTAGTCACAGCACCTGACATGTTAACAAGAGGTTATAGGTTCATATCCTGCCCAACTCAAGACAATTTTTCTTCTGTACTCTGAATATATGTAGCCTAATGGTAATTACCTGTGTTCGTTTATTATTAAGCATAGCATCCTTAAATAGTTTCGTGGAAAAAATGAGTTTTGCTGATTCCGATAGATTTGACTCATGTCTCTCCAATTTCATATCAGAATGTTCTCACCACTAAACTAGCACCAGCTCTGGTATTTATCCACTACTGTGACTTATAAATGTATCTGAACTTGTCACCCATGGTGCCAACTATGATCAGGGAAGACAACTTTTATTTCAATGTTTCTTTGAATAAGATCAGATTTTACATCTCATTCAAAGCAACGCTGAAACAAGAAGTTCACTTCCCCAATCATATATGATGCCATGGGCAACAAATTCAAGTATATTTATAAGCCACATTAGTGGATAAATGGCAGTCAGTGCTAGTTTAGTGGTATGAATACTAGCATGAATCTGAAGAGATGTGAGTTCAAGTCCGGCACATTAGCAAAACAAATTTTTTTGCACAAACTATTCATTGATTTATTGACTTCTATGTCAACAGTAATGCTATGTATTTATTATTGATTAATAGCATACTTATGCTTAACCCTTCCAATGTCCAGCCTGAAAAACAGGTTTCCATCCAGAGGCCAAGCTATTTTCTCCCTATGCTCAGCCAAAAAAAAACTTGAACTTTAGAACATTTTTGCCAAATAACTATAATGAAAGGAATTATGGCATGTTGTATGCCAAATTAATCGGCATTTAATTCTGGATTATTTCAAAATAAAGTATTTAACAAAAAAGACAACATGTTTTATTTTAAAAGGACTTTTTTAGAGTCATGTAGTAAAAAAATGCATCTGGCAACACAAATACTTCATTAGCTTTTTAGCAAAAAAAATTTTGAGTTGCTACCAATCCCCTGTGATGATGCATAGAACCAGCCAGGCCTAGCATCTAACGTCCGACCCTGCCTTCTCATGGTGCAGACTGTTAGTACCTTTCAAAAGAGATACTCTCTTGTGGAAGTGAACGGAAGGGGAGGGCTGCCAGATTAGTGTGGCCTACTGATCTGGACAACTATGGCTACTTTTCTTTTTTTTTCTACCCTGCTCAGGAGTGGTCAACCACACAGGGTCCTGGTGCTGACCATATAAACCCACTGGACTGGACAGATATATGGCTTTGAGCTTGATTATGGATCCTGATTTTGCTGCACTGGTGGGCTTCTGTGGAGGGAAAATCTTCTGTTGTGTTTTCTGTTTGTTTGTGGGTTGACAGCCCCAAGTGAATAGATTCACAGGATATGTTTATCAGCTGGTGGATAATCCTGAGCAGAAGTCATCGTAGGCACCTGAACTCTTTGCTTCTATTGGCATCGTCAGATTCTACATTGGAGGAAGTCTTCCTGTGTAGATGGCTTCAGCCTTTAGTAGTGGGGGAACGGATCTTTGCCCCATGTCTGCGATTAGGGGGCTGTATGATATTGTCGGCATTCTCTCTCTCAATAAACATAGTTTCTTTAAACATCCCACTAACCATTTTCTCTCCATAGGTAGTTGGAATGTGAGGACTCTGCACAGAGCTTTTTCTCTTGATGTCCTCACACAAGAATTCCACCATTATAATTTAGATATTCTCGGCTTGCAAGAGACCAGATGGACAGATAAAGGTCAGATTATTAAAAATAATCTTAAATTTCTCTTTTCAGGGAGGGACGACAATAAGCATCACCAAGGCCTGGTTCTGCTTCTCAGCAGACAAGCGTTAAAGACGAATGTTATCTGCTGTTATGCCCCCACTAAGGATGAGAAGGATAGGTTTTACGGACAACTTCAGGATATTTTGAATTCTGTCAAGAAAGGAGATATTACCCTTGTTCTTGGTGACTTTAATGCCAAAGTTGGTACTGACTCTGACCTTTGGGGAGGAGTAATAGGCCCTTTTGGTATTGGTAGCTGCAATGGCAATGGGCAAGGTCTCCTACAGGTAAGTAAACTCAATGGATTCAGAATAACTAACACTTATTACAAACACCGCGACATACATAAGTACACATGGGTTTCACCCGATGGGCTGCATAAGAATATGATTGATTATATATTAATTAACAGCAAATGGGCTAGTTCTGTTAGGAATACCAGGTCATATAGAGGAGCTGAAATTGGATCAGACCATTATCTTGTTAAAAGTGTCTTGCAACTTAAACTTAAAAAGTGTTGTGTTAGGTTTAAAAATTTTACCTTTAATACTGAAGCTCTGAAAGACCCAGTTACAGCTAAAGCTTACCATGATAGGTTCATCATCATCATCATCATCCTCAAGCAGCCATGGGCTACGGAGGTCCAACCAGACCACGCAGTTTAATTCTCCAAGCATATCTGTCCTGAGCTACATCTGCTGCATCCGGCCACTGCACACCAATTCTAACAAGGTCCTGTTTGACATTGTCTGCCCAGGTAGCTAGGCGTAAACTGGAAGGAGAGCTGTGTACCAATCCCTAGTGATGATGCACAGAACCGGCCAGGTCTAGCACCTAATGTCCGCCCCGCCTTCTCGTGGTGCAGGCTGTTAGTACCTTTCAAAAGAGATATTCTCTTTTGGAAGGGAATGGAAGGGGAGGGCTGCCAGTTCAGTATGGCCTGCTGATCTGGTCATCTACGGCCACTTTTTTCTTTTTTTTTCAACCCTGCTGAGGAGTGGTCAACTTCACAGGGTCCTGGTGCTGACCATTTATACCTACTAGACGGACTTGTTTATGGATGATAGGTTACTTAGTTCATTATGACAGTCATGGTATGCTTACTACTGAAATTGAGGAAGAATCAAACCATTTTAAACAAGCTTTTTTGGAAACAAAGAGTACTCTTTTAGGAAAAAAGGAGCAGAGGAGGCAGAATTATTTAAATGAAAAGGCACTTGAGCTTATTTCTGAAAGAAAGAACTGCAGGAATGTCCTTAATCAACACTGTACTAGTCCTAATAGAAAGCATTACAGAGAGCTTAATAAACGTATAAAGGATCAATTAGTTGCTGATAAGAATCCTTGGCTTGATGGCTTGGCTGACAAAGCCAAGAAAGCAGTTAGACAGCATAATTGCAGAGAGCTGTACCAGATAGTTAATGTTTTGTGTGGTAGAAAATGGACAGGTATACAGGGATTGAAGGATAAACAAGGTAAGGTTGTAGAAAGTGAGGATTCTGTCATGGCTAGGTGGACTGAGCATTTCGGTGATATTCTAAACAATGCGGTTAGTTCTATTCCCATTGTTTGCAATGATGATAGATGCATTGGTGGCTTTAATGTTGGCTCTGTAACACAATCTGAAGTTATTTTGACTGTTTCTAAACTTAAACTTCATAAATTCCTAGGGGTAGATGAAATTACTACAGAAATGCTTAGAGCTGGGAATGTTTTGGTTACCACTTGGATGACTGAAATTCTGAATATCTTTTATGATAAAGGCATGGTTCCTAAGGATTTTACCAGAGCTATTGTAATCCCTATTTTCAAAAACGGTGATCGCAGTTCTTGTGATAACTATAGGGGTATCAGCCTACTCTCTGTTCAAGATAAAGTTCTTTCCATGATTGTGCTTAATAGAATTAAGAATCTGGTTGACAGTCAATTGCGTGATGAGCAATGTGGATTCAGAAGTGGTAGGGGATGTGTGGATCAGATATTTTCACTTAGGCAGATTCTTGAGAAATGTTTAGAGTTTAGAAACCTTTGGTTGCTATCCAAAGTGAATGCACAGTATTCCCTGTTAAGAAACAATAATTAATAGATTCTAGCTTGGTTGCTAGCTTGGTTGATTTCAAAAAGGCTTTCGACTCTGTTGATCATCATAATTTGTGGTTGATTGTGAAATCGTATGGTATACCAGACAAGTTAGTTAACATAATGAAAGCTCTCTATAATAACACTGAGTCGTGTGTGAGAGTTGGTAAGGCTTGTAGCAATTGGTTTAGCATTACTTCTGGTGTTCGACAAGGGTGAATTTTGTCTCCTTTTCTTTTTAGTTTGGTTATTGATTATGTTATGCGAAATTCATTTCAAGGGAAAGATTTTGGCTATAAATGGACTGGAGATACGAAAATTTCTGATTTAGATTATGCTGATGATTTAGCCCTTTTGGCAAATGATGTTGATGAGATGAACTCTTTCATTCGAGCTGTTGATGAGACTGGTAGTAGAGTAGGTTTGGTTATAAACAGAGAGAAAACTAAAGTGATGAAAATTGGTCAAGCAGGCTGTGATTCAGTTATTCTGAATGGTTGCAGTCTTGAGCAGGTGTCACAGTTTAATGATCTTGGGAGCTATGTAACAGATAATGGTGATGTGCGGCATGAGATTAAGAGACGAATAGGGATTGCTGCCGGGGCTTTTAAGAATCTATGGAGAGTGTGGAGAAATAGGCGTATACACCTAAAGACTAAAATTAGACTGTATAATAGTTTGGTTCTTTCTAGGGTTAGTTATGGTAGTGAAACTTGGACACTTTGTAAACAAGATAACAGGAAACTAGATGCTTTTGATTCCAGATGCTTACGCAGTATCTTGGGCATTAGGTGGTTCAACTTTGTAACTAATGATGAGGTTAGGCAAAGGAGTTTGCAACCTCCTTTAAGCAGCATATTGTGCAGAGAGAGACTCCATTGGTTTGGCCATGTTGCCCGTATGGATAATTATAGATTGGCGAATAGGGTTAGGAACAGTGTGCCTAAAGGCCTCAGAAAGAAGGGGAGACCTAGGATGCGGTGGGCAGACAATGTCAAACAGGATCTTGTTAGAATTGGTGTGCAGTGGCCAGATGCAGTAGATGTAGCTCAGGATAGACTTGCTTGGAGAACTAAATTGCACGGTCTGGTTGGACCTCCGTAGCTGCTTGAGGATGATGATGATGACTTTCCTATAACAAAAAAACTTTCAAGGGCAAAGGGTTAAATCTGAATTCCAAAGAATTTCTACAATTTCAGCTTCCATAAGCCCACATTACATTGATAAATTATGAAATAAATGTGACGTATTCCATATCCATTAATAAATTAGCACTTTAGCATCAATTTAAATTTTAGAGGAAAAATTGTCTTGAGCCAGGTGGGATATGAATCCACTACCTCATGATAACATGTCAGGTGTTCTGGACCACTGAGAATAGCGCATATATGTGACATAAAAGAAATGTTCATAGCACTAATTAGAGGAGATCTTGATCGGCGGCCGGTAGCTCAGGGGTCCAGAGCACCTGACATGTTATCAGGAGGTCGTGGATTTCTATCCCACCCGGCTCAAGACAACTTTTCCTCTAAAATTTAAATCGACGCTAAAGTGCTGATTTATTAGTCCACATTATATTGAAATTGCTGTTACTAAACTGAGGCAAGTGGGTGATAACATTTATACTCTGATTTTTGAAGTTGCCATATGTCAAAACAATATATTGAACTTTAGTCTTCTAAATATATAGATGTCAGTGTACTAGTTGAGTTTCAAGATAATCCCTACTTATGCAGGCATGTGTTGAAAAAAAAAAGCCAAAAGCCACAACATTTTGATCAGCGTGTCTTTATGCAAATCGAAACAACTCCAGGTAAACCACAGCATGTGTGAAGGTTATGAAATGGTATAAATAACATCTGATACTGAGCTCTATTAATCAGTGTTATTCTTGTTTTTCAGATTGGAAAAGCAGCAGGCTTAAGTGAGTTTGACAAAGGCTAAATTGTAATGGCTAAATGGCTGGGTCAAAGCATTTCCGAGACGACAAGGCTTATGGGGTGCTCATGGTCAGCCATGGTTAGTACTTTCAAAAAGTCCGAGGAGGGAAAAACTAAACTGCCGGCAAGGTGTGGGCCAACCACATCTCATCGATGCTAAAGATGAGTGAAGGCTATCCCACATGTACGAGCCAACAGAAGGGATACTGTGGTGCAACTTGCCTGTAATTTGAATGCTAGTGATGTGTCACAACACAGTACATCGAACCCTGCTGAAACATCATTACAAACCAGAACATCCTTTCATGGCAACGGTATTCCCTTCTAGTAGTGCCTTCTTTCAGCAAGATAATGTGCTATGCCACACTGCCCAGATTGTTCGAGAATGGTTTGTGGAACATGAGGAAGAATTCTAGGTATTGTTCTGGCCCCCAAATTCCCCAGACATCAATCGAGCATCTGTGGTTTGTGTTGGAACAGCATATCCGATCTGCAGTGGCTCAACCATGTAACTTACAAGAGTTAAAGGATCTGCTGGTAACATGTTGGTGCCAGATACTACAAGACACCTTTAGAAACCTTGTAGCATCCATGCCTTGCTGGGTAAGAGCTGTTTTGGCAGCATGTAGAGGACCAACATCATATTAGGCAGGTGATCATAATATTTTGTCTCTTCAGTGTATATGGATATATGTACTTACTCATGAAAGATTAATAGAATCTCGGTGCAATAATTAATGTTTTCATATTTATTTATTTTATTTTGTGTAAAATGCGTAATGAAATGATGCAAATGAAATAACCATTTTGCTTAAAGTAGATAAATGAAAATTTCCATTATTTGTTAGTAATGCAAATTATTTGAATATGCATATTTTTTGTTGGAGCAACAATATTTTTCATTCGTTTATATTTTTAGTTCTTCACTAGCAAATACAGTAATTGCCCTTGAGGCAGATATTGGTCAACCTGCAAAATTGACTGAAGAAAGGAAATTTAATGAACTAGAAAAGGAACTATCACAATTTGCTGACATGAACAATTTACAAGATTTTGTAAGTTCTTTCAGAGTTTAATGTATTTTATTATGAAATTGCTAAATTATTTAGTTTATGATAAAGTATATGATAAGTATTTTTTTTTAATCAAATTTACAGTCTGTGGGACTTGGGATTCTAAATGTAAATTTTGTTATCCTGAAAATTCACTGTATTCAGAAGATATTTTTGAAAATTGATTATTTTTAAATTTGAGTATTTGATTAAATCATTTCAAGAGATGTCCTCCCAATAATGTAGTTAAAATAGCTAGCATATTGGTGCCATTTTTGGCTAAATAAAATAAACTATATCATAGATTTGGAATTTCATATAACCAATGTCCATAGTGTAAAATACTTGTAATGCATTAGAACACTACTTGTAACCAGTAGTCGTGCAATGTCATTTCCATTTAAGTTACTGATAGGTGTTCATTCGCCAGAAAAAAAATTTCTGAATATTAATATTCTCGGCCTATTTTTGGTCATTCTGTATGTTGATCTATTTTTTTTAAAAAGGTTTAAAAAAAATCTCAATATATTCTCTGATAAACTCTAAAATCATTTTACAAATGAATTAATTTTAAAAATTTCATTTGGTAATCAGTATAATAAATTTTATTCTAATTTTTATTTTTGTTGCTTATTCTTGCTTTAGACCCTACCTGGTTTAGTGGTACACTTACACAAGACCAGCGGGCCATGTCCTTGCTTGTATATTGTTTGAGAAACCTGGACAAGCGTAATATAGCTTCGAAGTTATTTCAGTCCATTGTGTACTTTCTTCCTTATTTATTTATTGTTTTATTTATGAGTATAGCTTGATGAAAGGTAAAGTAATGCAGGGGTTTGTTTTAAAATATGAAAATAAAACGTTTTCATTACTGGTTAAAAGGAAATGTTTTGAAGTTTATTTCTGTTGCTTTCAAATATACTGTTCTGTATATTGCTCATTTTATTTGTTTTCAGATAAATGAAGACTGGTCTGACTGGATCGATCAAGAAGCTTCCTTTACAGATGAGGATGAAGCAGCATTCTCAGTAATGTGCTCCACCTTTCCTGAATCAGAAAGTCTCAGGGCAGAAGCTACCTTACATTATCATCTTCGACGAGAGTGCCTCAGCAAAGCACAAACTGCATTTCATCAAGGGATGAGAGCTGTTGCTTCCTTCTATGCTGAACAGGTACGCAATTTAATTGTACATCCATCCCCCAATTTACAAAGCAGCTCCCCTATATGACCTGGTATTGATTCAGCTCCCCTATATGACCTGGTATTCCTAACAGAACTAGCCCATTTGCTGTTAATTAATATATAATCAATCATATTCTTATGCAGCCCATCAGGTGAAACCCATGTGTACTTATGTATGTCGCGGTGTTTGTAATAAGTGTTAGTTATTCTGAATCCATTGAGTTTACTTACCTGTAGGAGACCTTGCCCATTGCCATTGCAGCTACCAATACCAAAAGGACCTATTACTCCTCCCCAAGGTCAGAGTCAGTACCAACTTTGGCATTGAAGTCACCAAGAACAAGGGTAATATCTCCTTTCTTGACAGAATTTAAAATATCCTGAAGTTGTCCGTAAAACCTATCCTTCTCATCGGCATCTTCAGTGGGGGCATAACAGCAGATAAAATTCAAGTATTTAACGCTTATCTGAAATTTTGCTGTAAGAAACCTTTCATTAATGCACTCATATTCTAGAAGAGCATCATTAGCGTGTCTGCTGAGAAGCAGACCCACGCCTTGGTGATGTTTATTGTTTTTCCTCCCTGAAAGGAGAAATATAAGATTATTTTTCAGAATCTGACCTTTATCTGTCCATCTGGTCTCTTGCAAATGGAGAATATCTAAATTATAACAGTGGATTTCTTGTGTGAGGACATCAAGAGAAAAAGCTCTGTGCAGAGTCCTCACATTCCAACTACCTATGGAGAGAAAATGGTTAGTGGAATGTTTAAAGAAACTATATGTATTGAGAGAGGGAATGCCGACAATATCATACAGCCCCCTAATCGCAGACATGGGGCAAAGACCCGTTCCCCCACCACTAAAGGTTGAAGTCATCTACACTGGAAGACTTCCTCCAATGTAGAATTTGACGATGCCAATAGAAGCAAAGAGTTCAGGTGCCTGCGATGACCTCTGCTTAGGATTATCCACCAGCTGATAAACATATCCTGTGAATCTATTCACTTGGGGCTGTCAACCCACAAACAAACAGAAAACACAGCAGAAAATTTTCCCTCCACAGAAGACGTGCTGAATTTGATTTATGTATATAAATATTATATCTCATATTCTTAAAGACTAGTGCCTTACCAGTCTGTCTACTTGCAGTACTCATTCACTGTGAAGACCAGCTGATATATATATACACACGAAACAATACCAAAAAATTATTTGACCTTTAAAGTGTCAAAGTTAATTTTGTAAGTGTTCTCATCATGAAAACTAAAAAAAACAGTATAATCTTATTCTGAAATATGTAATGGTAATGTTTTTATATGGAAAGTTCAAGTTTAATTTTAAACAGATGATTTCTCTTTGCAAAAATATAAAACCTTGCAGCAGAGTTGTCTGGAAATTAGGGTCTTCTGGCACTTCTGACACATCATGTCACAAGGCTGCACCACTTAGCCATACTGTGAGGGAAACAATGAGTTGCACCTTCAATGGCACATTTTTCATCTTGCACAATTTACCATCACATTACAAGGACTTCATCCACCAAGCCATTGTATGATATGATAGTACAGTGTCAGCATTTTTGATGCAAACCATAAAAATGTTAAAAACTAAGAACAAGTTCTTCCTTTATAAACATCCCTTACACCACATTTTAATACTGCTCTATTCAGCTAAACTGCTTTCTTGTGACTGTGCACATAAGAAACTGCTGCTTTGCAAATGTCTGCTCTCCTGATGCATGCAGCTGCACCCCATGACTACTATTACTAGTGGTAATATTGCCATTATTTATTCCACAACTTTTGTATTAGCAATTTTAACATATATAAAATTATTCTGTTTATTGTTGCAAAAGTATTTAGAGTGTTAGTTAGTTTTATTTTTTAATTGTAAATAGCAAACTTTGTAAGTGATGCAAATTTCTGTTTATTTAGGGTCAAGTGCATGCTCAAAAGCTGCGAGAGGCTAACAAAAGGGCATCAAAAAAAATACTGGAAGCAAGGTTATATATGATTTTATTATTTATTGATATAATAGGTTATTTGTTTTAATAACAGTTTTGTGCAACATAGTCAAAAGTATAATCATTAAAGTTAATGTACGACATGGGTTTTATAAACTGAATGCAAGCTTCAAGAAACTTCTTTTTTTTTGCATCTTTTCAACTTTAACACTAATATACAATTGCAATAGAATTCTTCTACTAGATTGGTGAATACTTTCACAATAAAAGCAAAACAATAGCTAAAGTCATAGTGGTTTTTTTTTCATACCATTTGTTGAGTGGCAAAAGAAAGTGCCAGTAATATAAGTAATTTTTAATATTTTTGTTTATTGTTAAGGTAAAGGATAATTTCACCTAGAACTTCTTTTCATTCAATTGATTTCAATTGTGTTAAACTCAGTAAGTGTTTTCAAAGACAAACACTACTCAAAAATTTGTCAAATTCTCATTTTTCAATTGCAAGTATTGGATTTTCCAATAAAATGTATACACTTTATTCACCTATTTCTTAGCCTGCAAAATATATAGGCATTAGTCCCTTGTTATGGCAGTTTTCATTACAGTATCAAATATTTAAAATACACATCATCTGCCACAATACATCACAGATTCATATTGAAGCACATTGTTGGTGGAATAGCAGTAACTCAAGTTCCACCTCACGCCTAAGCTCCTCCAGAGTTGCTAGTTTTCTAACATGCACAGCATTTTTAGAGCACTTCATAGTAGCAATTCAGTGGTGTCAGGCCAGGAGAATGGGGAGTGGATATTCCACACTTCTTCTTTGTTCTATGCATCTTCCAGATAAATGTACTTTGAGAAACTCCCAGATAATTGCAATAACATTATGGTGCACCATCTTCATATGTTTTCATCTTGAATATTTCATTCCTTGAGTTTTACTTATTTTGCAAACGTTCAAAGTGAGTATGCTTCTTTTATGGAACACTCTGTACATTTAATATACTTTCAACCTTTTTTGAACTGCCTCCAGTTACACTTGAGATTAGCTTCCGGCCGGCATTCTGTTACCATTGCAAACTACCAACCTTACATGATGAATCATGAGTTGAAATTCTGGCCGGCATTCTGGTTACCATTGCAAACTACCAACCTTACATGATGAAAATCATGAGTTGAAAGAATGCTAATTTGTATCAATTGCAAGCCCTTTTGTGAACTAATAAATTCCAGTATTTCTTGCAATTTATAGAATATATTGATATTGATCAGTTCATGATGATTGGTTATTGGTTACTAATTAGTGATTAAATTAAATTTTAATAATGCAAAAATATGCAAGCCACTGATTTTGGGTGTGATTGCTGCAGTCCAATATTTGAGTTCATATGGGGTATGGCACATACACAAAATTAGATCATGTCAGAGCTTAGTGAACCTCCATTTCTATTCTTAGCTCCATATTCCAACCCTGCTAAGAGTCGTAATTGCCAGTTCAGTCCCCCCCCCCCCCCCCCCCAAAAAAAAAAAACTGCAATTGGCATTTCTTTGTTGTTCCTGCTGTATTATAGTGTTAATTTATGCAGTATTTGGGATAATTTATTATTAATCATTGAATGATGCCAGCTGATGGTTATTTATTAATTATTAGCGATTAAGCTGAAATTTCTGTAACATCAAAAAAGTGCACATGCCACAGACTTTAGTCTTGTGCCTGCCAAGAGCTGTCACTGACAGTTCCTGACTATCTTGTGAGATTTAATCCATTATGAGCAAAACCAAAATAGGACTTCCCATTCATATGATCATAGTAATTACCTGATTATGAAATAAATTTAAATAATAACCCATTAACTGATTATGAAATAAATTCATATCTCATAAAAAGGAGACTAAATCTCTTTACATTTTGCAGTTCAGAAAGTGTGACATGCATACTTTTTGATATCAACAAGAACAGTAGGAGCTACTTTATATTTGCATATAAACATGTTTATGATAAGCTGAACTTGAAATTTTATAACCCCATTTAAATTCAAATTTGTGGCCTTCAATTCTGTAAAAGAATTGTAGATGCAACCTTTGCTTGTATTTGCGTGATGTTCACACTAGAAATGGTTAGCTGAAGTCTTATTTATTTATTCTTTTTTTATTAACCTTAATTATTTCACATTTATACACATATCTCCTCTTTAACAATCTTGTTCTTCTCTCTGATCTTGTCACATATCGCTGTGTCATGTGCTTCCATTGAGGGTTGAGAGGAGCCTTGACCCTCCCTGATTAGCTTCCGGCCGGCATTCTGTTCAGCCAAGGTGGGAGGGTGGGGGTTAAAGACCTCACCACTGCTGTTCTTCACCAAGGTTGATTCTCTCTACTGAAATTTCCATCTGTACTGGACCTCAGCTAAATATCTCTCTCCCTATTTACTCTAAACTTTTAGTACACACAAATCAAATAAGTTAACTTTAATTCTAACTGAACCTAAAACAGTTATTTTCAACTCAGCTACCATTAGAGTTTCCCCCCCACCCCATAAATTCCACTTCTTGCTTTAGAATTCTAAGTTCTCCCAACACATTAGCAAATATCCTTTACATAAACTACCTACTAACATCCACATCTCTCCCCCTTCCTATCCTATTTTTCCCCTAGGATTTTCCCCCACCCTAATATACTTTGGTCTCAATTCAGGATAAAAATTCCACATATGTCAACGAATTACGCCACTCGATAATTAACACAAGGAATATACACAATCAAGATTTAGGTCCCAAGGTACCCTTATATACAACACAGCAAAAACACGAAACTCAGCAGAAATAATTGATAAAGAAAATAATTTGGATTACTAGGCAGTGTACACTATATGGGACATTACCCTTTATACACTATACCACAATGCAAAACACTTTTTTTTCTCACTATAACAATAATCACATTACATATCTTGCATCCTGCAAAAATGTGAAAATATGAAAAAGAGAGAGGAAGGTGGAAAAAAAATTTTTTTCCTCTCTTTTTTTATAGAAAATGACATAAAAATTTCAGACTAGGTGTATTATCCCTATAACCAAGTGTAATGTCATATATCTCTCAATATATATATATAAATGCTATAGTTCATGGTTTCTTCCTAATTCCATATTATTATTAATGCAGTGATAATTCATATTGTTTTGATAGGATTAAATTATTGTTTTCATTTTACTTGTGTGCTTCCTAATTATGAATTAACATAATGCATAAATTTCTTTTAAATTACTTCTATTCTCACAAATGCTTAATAAAATCAAGTTACATGTCTTATAACCTACTAATGATGTGAAAATATCAAAACTCTCTTCTTATTGTAGAAAATAATATATAAATTTCTGACTGAGTGCAATATCTCTATAATCAAGTGTAATGTCATATGCCCCTCATTATACACTGCTCACAAAAATTAGGGGATATTTCAAAATGAATATGAAGCGATAAAAAAAAGAAGCATTTGAATTTTTTTTATTAAACAAGAACATCAGAAAAGCAAACGACAAGTCAGAGAAAGTTGTTCAATTATGAAAATGAGATGCAAACTCAGTTGTCGTGATTGAGTAACAAATGACATATTGGTGGGGCTGAACAGAAGCATGTCAAACTGGAAGAGAGTGCCACACATTGACTGTTCAGTAGGGTGTATGGTCACCCAAGACTGCCAAAACACACTGACAGCGATGGGGCATGAACAGTATCAGAATGTCCAGCAGTTCTTGTGGGATCCACTGCCACCCTTGCTCCAGGGCAACTTCCAGCTGAAGAAGTATTGTGGGAGGCATTGGACGGTTTGCCAGACGTCTTCCCAGTGCATCCCAAGCATGTTCAATGGGATTCAGGTCTGGAGAACGTGAAGGCCAGTCCATGCATTCGATTCCTGCCTCCTGAAGCATGTTGTTGACGAAATGCGAATGGTGGGACCTTGCATTATCGTCCATGAAAAGAAAGTTGTTTCCAACTGCTTCAGCATAGGGTACCACTATAGGGTTCAGGACCTCATCTCGATATCTGACAGCAGTCAGCGATCCGTTTCTGATGATGTGGAGGTCGGTACGATCACCAATGCTGATGCTAGCCCACACCATGATTCCACCACCACTGAAGGAGTCCCTTTCTTGCATGAAACGTGGATTCTCATGTTTCCTCATTCATGCTAGATCAGGACACGATGATTGACGGACAGGCTGCAGACTGAACCGTGACTCATCAAAGAAGAGGATAGTTGACCACTCATCACGGGTCCAATGACGATGCTCATCAGCCCACCTTCTACGGGTTCTACGGTGTTCAGCAGATAACATAATGCATACCATTGGTCGCTGGGCATGCAGTCCAACACTATGGAGCTGATTTCGTATGGTCTGGGTGCATATCTGTCGTCTAGTGACAGCAAGAAACTGTCCCCACAGCTCTGTTGCATTGCTGCGCCTGTTCCTTCTTGCCAATAAGGTCAAGTAGTGGTCATCTCTAGCTGTTATGGCAGATGGGCGACCCTGCCCTCCTCTTCTTCATACTGTGCCAGTCTCTTGAAAGTGATTCCACAGTCTGCTAATCACACTTTGGGATGTTCCAACTGCTGTTCCGACTGTAGTCTGTGTTTGACCAGCTTCAAGACATCCTATGGCTCTCCAGGCTTCACATTCGGTCAAATCGTGTTGCAGGGACATTGCAAGGGCTGGGAAATTGCAGGATGTGCACTTTCAAGATCAGGGAACGTGCAGATACTCCAGTACTTTCAGCCTTTTGTGTAGTGCATTTTCACCAATGAAATAAAAGTTGGTTTGCAGCTCATTTGCATAATCGAACAACTTTCTTTGACTTGTTGTTTGCTTTTCTGATGTTCTTGTTTAATAAAAAAAAATGCTTCTTTTTTATCGCATCATATTCATTTTGAAATATCCCCTAATTTTTGTGAGCAGTATATATATATACAAATGTTATAGCTCTTAGTAATTTCATATTCCATTTTAATTTTAATGCAGTGATAATTCGTATTGTTTTGATAGGATTATATTATTTTCAATTTACATATATGCTTTCAAGTGAGAAATTAACTTAATGCACAAGCTTCTTTTTAATCTTATTCAGCAAAGTAGTACTTGCACTTAATGTCTTACTAATTGTCCTACCACAATTAATACTATTAATATTTAAATTCCCATAGCATTAATTTTCTATAATTTATTTCTAGGTTTATTTCAATCGTTATTTTCCTCACTCATAATAATGCTATGTCCCTACAACTAACATAAATAGATATTGAAAGGTCCATGCCAGTAAATTTATTCTTTCTTTGTATTTCTTGGTTTATTTTATTTATTATCTTTCTCACTTATAATAATTCCATGGCACTAGTATTACACTATTTACATGTTGGTTTATTTTATACCCTATCTTCTCACTCTCAATCACACTATGTTCATCAGCTAATTTTAATTGTTATTGAAATGCCCATGACAATAATATTATATTATTTAATTATTGGTTTATTTTATCTCTTATCCTTCTCACACATAATCCACACCATGTTCCACAACAAGTATCAATTGTTATTAAAATGTCCATGGCATTAATATGATATTATTTATTGTTAGTTTATTTTATATCTTATTTTCTCAATCACAATCATAAAATTTAATTGAGATTGAAATATTCATGGCACTAATATGGTCTTATCTATTTGTTAGCTTATAGTATATCTAATCTTTCCCACATCTAATATTTATTGATATTGAAATGTCCATGGCATTAATATTATATTATTTAATTGTAGGACTATTTTATCTCTAGTCTTTCTGATCCATATTAACACCATGTCCCTACAACGAATGTTAATTGATATTAGAATGTCCATGCCATAGAAACTATATTATTATCTGTAGGCTTAATTTATTTAATCTTTCAATTTCGCAATAACAATAGGTCCCTGCAACTAGTGTTAATTAAAACTGGAATGTCCATGGCATTGATATTATATTATAAATTGTAGGCTTATTCCATTTAATCTCTCTGATTCTCAATACCACTATATCCCTATACCCAGTGTAGATTAATATTAGGATGTCCATGGCATTGATTTTATATTGTATACTTGTGGGTTTATTTTATTTATTCCTTCTGATTCACATTCACTCTATGTTATTACAAATAATATTATTCTTTATTAAATTACCTGGCCGTCCTTCTATTGGCTTGATGGGAGTCTCTCCCCCATTTTATCCTTCCCTCCCCTTTCTTCCATGGGCACACAGCACTCTTGCTGCGCTGCCCCCACCCCACATACTGCTATAAGTCTTACTTCTCTTGCTCAGCCCCCCCCCCCCCTGCCCCTCCACCTACATTTCTACTGTACCTCAACTTACATAACTTAACTGACACATATTCAAATAATGAAAATACTGATAGTATGACAGGGATCCACCATAATTAACTTGAATTCTTTTTTCTGTTTTCATTTTAATTTTTTTTATCATTATTCTTTCCTCTCCATGCCTACCTCTCTCCTTTGGGGCTCTCCTTTCCTTCTCCTTTACCCCTCCCCATCCAAATTCTCCCTCTCATTCTGATCTCGTCTTTTACTAGTCGTGCCATGTGCTTCCCTAGGGGGTATAGGGTAGCCTTGACCCTCTAGGTTTTGCTTCCGGCTGGTTCGCTCTTCGGCCATGGTGGGGAGCAGGGGTGGGTGTGAAAGCCTCCATCACTGTTGTCCTTCACCAGGGTTGATTTTTTCCCCCCTGGCCCTTAGGTGGCCAGCCTCGTACGGGTGTTACCTGGACCTAGCTGGCTCACCTGAGGGCCATTCCCTTTTCCCAAAGGCCAACCGGATACCTGCTAGATCAGAGTGTTGCTCTGATCTATGCTGGACTTCGGCCGGCCACTCTTTCTCTTTCTCTACTCTTCTTCTCTCTCTCTTCTTCAATTTAAAGTAACTAATTTATGAAAGTATCTCTTTGAAGATTGGCATTCTAAATTCTAAATTTATTACCAATGCTCAGATTGTAAGTATGTTTGGCAAATTTTATTAGATTGAAATTTCATTGATTGTTTGGCTATTATGTTTAGGCACCGCTCAAAATTCGAAAAGACCTCCCACTCACCTCGATGATTAAACACCCAGACTTATCCTGATTTATCAGTACGGTCTTGCTCGTCATGACAGGTCCTTTCTCCGCTATGCTGATTACATTTAATCGTCAGAAGGATTCTCTGGATACAGATAGGGGAAACATGGCATCACCCATATGATGTAGTGCTGTCTCTGTATAGTGGAACATCGGGTGCTGCCATTCAATTTATTAGGAAAATTTCAATTTCCTAGTAAATTTCAATTTTCAAGGAAAGAGTGGTAAAGAGGGAATAAAACAAAACACTTGTCAAGTGTTGACCAAAGAGGTTGAGACCAATTGTCCCTCTGTGAAGTTGAGGGCTCTGCTGACTGGTATTGGGGGTCGGATGGACGGGGCCCCGATTGAAAGGCCGGACTAAGAGTTCCCACCACGGAAGCCAAGGCAACTTGGATCTATATATCCTTGTTTGTGGCTAACCAGGGCATAGATTAAATTTAGGTTTTGACCGATGGATGAACTTTACTTCTATATTTACTCTATATTTACTTATATTTTCTATATTTTTCTATATTTACCTCTATATTGTTCGCCATAAGTAGTCGTGGGGTGAGCTGTATCTATATGGTGCTGTCTTGCCCTCGACGTAGGTAGTGGAGATTTTGTCATTATCCCTATAGATGTAGTGCAGTCCTTGAATTGCGGAGCATCTGGGTTTTGTCATTCATTTTAATTTCCCTCTGACTGCAACTGAAGTTCTACAGTCTCCCTTTAACCTGGAAGGCATAAGTGTATGGGTGAACACAGTCAAACACAGATTACAAAGCAGGGACAGAGATGTACCTTTTAGTGAATAAAAGAACTAGCAGAAACAATTTTTCTCTTTTATTATCCCAATATTTTTACTACAATAAACTCCTTTTAGAAGAAAAAAGGAAAATACATTCAAGTTTGGGTGCAGACTTCTTTAAAAAAGGGCAAAATTTAAAAAATGAAAAATTCAGATTTTTAGAATGTGGTCATCGTGTGGGGTGAAACGGCGAAGAAATTTTTCCCTCTCCCAGTTCCCAGCCACTCTTTTGGTTCAAGAGGACCAGCCCACAGATTTATATCTGACAGGATATTTGTTGTTAACAAACTCTGAGAAAATGTAGGAGTAGCATTCAAGGAAAGAGTGGTAAAGAGGGAATAAAACAAAACACTTGTCAAGTGTTGACCAAAGAGGTTGAGAGTGCTTGAAGGTTGTAAAAGCTTTTCGTGCAATAGAAAAGCAGATCAATCATGATAGGATGATGGTGGGATAAACAAATCTTTTGGAAACCATAGATTAAATCCCAGATGTACTGCTATTTTGTCTCTTAGACCATATTGGGTGGGAAGTTTTCTTGGTGATGGAGTGAGGGTTTCACTCATCAACATTAACCATTTAATGCTCACTGACTCATTAAAACTAATACCTTTGAGATCCACACCTGCCAAGTTTTGGAATGCACTTTCCCGAATGAAATCCCTTCAAAATTTTCTTCAAACCAGAGAGACAATGTACTCCCCCTTGTAGCTCTAAAGTCAGGAGTCTTTCTATGATAATTCATTAAGCTGTGTTGTTCCTAGTAAGCGAATGTCAAGCAGCTGTTCATGCATTTTTGACAGGTGTTTCTGAAAGAATCCTATGAAAGTTAAATTCTTCAGCTTGATTTAACTTTGATTCTTGCAAAAAATAAATGGAAACACAAAACGTACCTGTGGATATTGGGTGTTAATAAATAAATAGTTCAAGTGGACAGTATATTTGGCTGCTAAGCAAAGGGACCTGGGTTCTAAATTTGGATGAGGCATGAATGTTTCTTTCTGTTTAGTTCTTGCCTTCTTCACACATTTTCTCTACTGCTTATTATGCTGACTAGTTACTATCAATCTCTGTTGGGAGAGTCAATCTTTCCAATGTCCATGTTGTCTGTATACATTCAGAGACTCTGTAATGAGAGGCTGAGGTCATATGTATACATCCTCAGCCTCTCATTACAGAGTCTCTGAATGTATACAGACAGCATGGACACTGGAAATTACATTTTTTTAAATATAAAATTGCTAGTTTAAAATTTTCTTATATATATATAATAAAAATATATAATTCAAACTTGAAAATTTATATATTGTTTTTTCGTTTGATGCATATTTTATTAAACTACAATATAAATGACTTGTTAACCCTTTCAGGACCATAAGGTTTCTAAGAGTAAATATTTATATGTAACTGTTTAGTTTGTTTAGACGTAAAATAAATAAAAATCATAAGAAAAATACATAACAATGTGTAGTTTTTTTGGAATTTTATGGGAAATATTTTTCCCAATGGACTATAAAGGTAACACAAATTATAGTTAGGCTTATTATGCAATGTCTTTTATTTATTGGTTTATTAGAACAAAATGTTAACTAAAATAATACAAAATTATGAAATAAAATTACTATACAAAATGATGTACTAATTATGATATTCTGCGAAGCAATTTCTTTTGGTAGTGAGCAAAGATGGACATTGCACATAGTACTTATATTATGCGTCCTGACAGTTCTGTTTTTGTTTTCTAAACGTTCCCGTTTACGTAATTGCGTTTGGCATACGTTCTATTTTGACATTCTGTATAAAAAATGCAGACAAGGTTATAATTAAATACGACAATCACCAATTTTAAAATGGGAAAAATGTTTCCCTTAGTCGTGAAAGGGTTAAAGCCATCTGATTGCCGATTTGTTTGTTAATATTACTTTTTTGCTGAAACAAACCCCTGATTTAGGCTCACAAGTTTGATTTGAACTATTATCAAAAAAATTTTCTTTAAAGTTTTGAAAATCTCCTGAAAACTAACAAAAAAAAACTGCTATTTTTAAAAATAAAAAGATTTTGGAAGTAATTAGGGAGTACGTAACTCTGGATTTTTTTTATGCTCTTTTCTGCCTTAAACCTATTTCAGTATTCCTAGAATTATTTTTATCATTTATCCTAGCATTCTCTGCATCTTTCTCACTCTTCAGATCGAAACTGGAAGTAAAACATCATTCTTATGCTCCACACTGGGTGCAGCTGCACTAACTATATTCTGACTCACACTTGCTATCTCCTTTATGTGGTTCCATAATAGACAACATTGAACAGGTATGGTTGGAAGTGCCTGGAACCATCCTCCCTATAGTTTTGGCATCTCCCCTATTATATATTTGCTTTCTGGGCCTTAAAACATACTTTAAAAAAAAAGTTAAAATAAGACAAAGAGATGCAATGCTTTATCACAGACTCACTTTTGCAACAGCCAAAGTGATTCTGGAGAAGAGGGTGTAATATTGCTAATTTCATGTTTAGAGAAATTCTCAATAGGCATTTCAAATTTGAACAGATCAGTAAGTGATATATGTTTTATTTCCAACTTGCCACTTTTACTACTTTGTTTTCCAGCTTTCAACTTGCCACAATTTACTACTTTGTTCTTTTTGGAAAAAGAATCAATAGGTAATAAAATTATGTTTAGATTTTAAATGTAATTTTTAGATTTGTTGTAAAAAAAATTTAAGTGCTGATTTCTGTTCAGGAAGAAAAATTTACAACCTGATGTTATGGTTAAGAAATTTTAGGTCACTAGAATCAGAGGTTAAAATGTTTAACCATGTTCTGACACTTGAAAGTTAAATATATATATATTTTAATATATCTTTAGAGTGCCACTTAAATAGAATTACATGATGACAAGGTTATTATTGTCAGCAGCACTATTCTTCGGATAGTTTTGTGTTAAATTGTTAAATATATTTTTGTTTTCAATTCATGATCAGACCCAGTAAGCTACTAGCTTATCTGCAGGTTATGATAGTGCAAACTATTATGACATCTTGGGACTCAAACCTGAACCCCATCAGTTGAGTGTTACCATGAACCAACGTGATGCTATTGCACTACTAAAGCAGCAATGTGATATTCATAAAATATATAATATGTAAATAATATATAATTATTAAGATTTATGCCTATGACATAACATTTTGTTTTGGAAAATGGCATAAATATATATAAGGATTTTTATGTACTGTGTAGATCAAATAAATTACTGCCTACTAAATATAAGGTTTTTAGTGTTATATGTATATTGATTTAAGACATGTCTGGTTTAAGAATACTTTTGCTGGATCAGCCTTTATATCAATGTTTTTCAAATTCTGTTGGCCATGGCACATTCAAACAATTCAAATATTTTTACAGCACATCTTATCTTTACTGAAGATAATGTCCTTAACAATGTTTTCTGTGCAGTTATGAGAGCATATTTTCCATGGCCTTATTAAGGATTAAAGTATTAAAGTATGCCATAGTACAGGTTTGGAAAACACTACTCTAGATGTTAGCTCATTGCTAATCAGCATATTTTATTTAAATGAATAATGAATTCTGGATTTAAATTGATTTTAAACTTTGTATATAAAGTTAGTTTAAATTTGAACTTCAATGAAAAAAAAATTCTCTTACACATTGAATTAATATAGCAATATTTTTATTTAAAGGAATAGTGGCGGTGATCCATTAGTTTTGGATTTACATGGGCTATATGTTCAGGAAGCTCTTGGAACATTAGACAAGTTTTTCAGAGCCAAAAGCCTTGAACTAAAAAATCAGCAAGCTGAGCAGCTAACTGTGTCAATTATTACTGGTCGAGGTATCCACAGTGCCAGAAGGGCCAGGCTGAGACCTGCAGTTATGGACTTCCTGAAACGGGCAGGATATCGGTATGTGTTAAATTTTGTTGTCTGAATAATAGTAAATAGTTTTGTGTAAAAAAGTTGTGCCGACTTGCAGGATTTGAACCACATCTCCGTAGATACATGCTGGAGTGTTCTAAGACCACTAAACTAATACAGATTCCATCTTTTTTTCACTAATGTGGCATAAATCTCCTGTTATTATTACACCTAGACTTGGTGCCATCTATGATTGGAACAGCTATTTATGTTGCACTGAATAAGATTTAAATAAATAAATAAGAAACTCACTCTAATAACATTTTAAAGATTTAATATATAAATAACATCCCAGAGTTACCTGTTGACTTAAAAGTCAATAAATAGTTTTTTGGAAAAGGTTTTGCAAATGTGGGATTTGAACTCATATCTCTCCAGATATATGCTAGAGTATTCTAAGACCACTGAAATAATGGCAGCTCCATCTTTTTTCCACTAATCAATCTCCTGTGATTGTTGCACCCGGACTTGGTGCCATCTATAATCAGGAATGGCTATTTCTTTTTCATGTTGCACTGAGTAAGATGTAAATAAATTAGTCAGTCTCATGCTAATAATGTTATTAATGATTTAATCAATAAATAGTATCCACAGAGTTACCTGTTGACTTTGAAGTCAATAAATCAATAAATAGTTTTGTGGAAAAAAGTTTTCAAATGTGGGATTCAAACTCATGTCTCTCCAGATCATTCCAGAGTGTTCTAAGACCACTAAACTAATGCCTTCTCCATCTTTTTTCTACAAATGTGACTTACCAACCAGTATTATTTATTGACTTCAAAATCAATAGATAACTTTGTGGATACTGTTTATTGATTAAATCTTTAATAGCACTTTTAGCATGAGTGACTTTCTTATTTATTTACATCTTACTTACTGCAACATTAAAAAGAAATTGTTCCCATTCCTGATAATAGATGGTGCCAAGTCCAGGTACAACAATCACAGGAGATTGATAAGTCACATTAGCGAAAAAAAGACTGAGCTGGTGTTAGTTTATTGGTCTCTGAACACTCTGACATGTATCTGGAGAGATGTGGGTTCGAATCCTGCATGTTGACAAAAAAAATTTCCACAAAACCATTTATTGTTTTATTAACTTCAAAGTCAACAGGTAACTCTATTGATATTATTTATTGATTAAATCATTAATTATTTATTTGCATCTTACTCAATGCAACATTGAAAAGAAATAGCAGCTGTTCTGTATCATAGATTGTGCCTAGTTCAGGTGCAACAATCATGGGAGATTGATAAGTCACATTAGTGGAAAAAAGACAGCTGGTGTAAGTTTAGTGGTCTTAGAACACTCTGGTATGTATCTGGAGAGACATGGGTTCAAATCTCATATGTCAGCAAAACGTTTTTCTAGAAAACTGTATATAAGAAAACTTTCAAATGTCAATTTCTATTTTTTAAAAAACAAAGTATTTTTTATTGTACTAGAAATGAACATCTTAGGCCTCTCATTTCAGATTTTGTCAAAGTCTATATTTGCCAGGGACATTGGAATTGTTAATCTGGAGGATTACTCTTTTAACATTTGCCCCCATTCTGCTCTTTGTCATGACCTCCTCAGGAGGCTTCCGTCTGTCTCCTAATACCTGTCCAGTGGATCTCCTTCCCCAACCTTCTCTGAGCCCTATGACCTGGCCATTTAGCTTGTTGTGCACACAAAAGTGTTACTCAGAGGTAAAAGGACCCAACTCACTAACAACCACCCTGTAAAAAGACAAGACTACCTTCTTCAATGCATTGATCACCTTGGCTATGTGTGTCACCAAAACTTAATAAACTCCCTGCCATCCAGAATGCATGTACTATACAATTGTTCCAGTGTGGAACATTTTATTTTGATCTGATATGATTCTGTATCATATGATGAATGCAGATATACCACACTGAGTACAGCCTTTACCATAATTTACTGTCGAGCAGAATGGAACTGAATTTCAAGTGTAGTCCTTGTTTGAATTGTATGTTACTGTATTATGCAGTTGAAGTTTAGAAGACATAACACATGTGGTATACTTTACTAAAGTTGTGTGTAAGATGAAAATAATAAAGTTTCTTTTTGTTTTCTCATGTAATGTAAAATACAATAACTGAAAAAATTATGTTTTATTTTGAAAATATGATTTGCATTTTCAGTCATATGCATATTAAGATTGTAACTTTTTTTGACAGGTATGATGAAATTCATTCAGGAATGTTTAAAGTCACTCTAATGTCAAACAGTAGAGGTTGAAGTTACACAAAGAAAATTATCACTGGGAGAAAAATTAAAGTATTAAATGCTCAAATGCTTTGATATGAAGCAGTTTTTAAAAAAAATAGCATTAGTTCCTTTATTGCGAGCATTTGGGAAAATGTTGGCAAATATTTGTGCTTTGTGTTTAAATGATAACTAAAGTGTAATTCTCTGTATTTGTTTCAAAACATTTTTTTACACTACTAATTAAGTTTTTTTTATTAACATTGGATATTATTAAAAGTGAACATGCTAGTCTGTTGCAAAAGTATTTAGTTAAAGTGCCTAAATGCTAGTACAAAAAGATTGCAGAAATTTGTACATTTCAAAACATTGTTGCTTTGATGTGTTAAAGAAAACAATGTACATAATTAAGCAAATATGAATTATATTTTATATAAATGTAAAAACTGTACAAATTGTAAAATATTTTACCATTTAGTAGAGTAGTAGTGATTTTTAAAAATGTGTAGCAAATATAAGCGCTACATTTTTGAGATATAAAAAAATGCCTTTTTGTGGGAATACACTTTGCCACCTTTATATCAGATGTTTTTATTGTTATTACTACATAATGATCAATTAATCATAAAGAGCATTCTGTTTCTACTTTGTGAAAAATTTCCCTGAGTATATGATTAAATTTAAATGTACCTATAAACCTCACTTAGCAATTAAAATTAAGACTATAGTCTTAATTTTAATTGCTAAGTGAGGTTTATAGGTAGCCTTAATTCAACTAACATTCACCCATGTTCCCAGTTCCCTCTATTTTAAAATGAAAGCTTATTCAACACTCTCCAAAACTCAAATAATTTTCATTCCTTTTGGGATGCTAAGTTTCTGAGATTCCATTGCATATTGTAATAGGTTAACAAAATCTGTTCTAAATTTCAAAAATTCCATGTAGGTTAAAGAACTGAAAAAAAAAACCCCAAAAAAACTGCCTTTTTGAAAGTATATTTTTGGCTCAATAGGGGTGTTTTCATGAGTTAAACACAAACAACCATTATTTAATCATGTAGTTAGTGTAAAAACAAGGAACAAAACATTGCATAGAAAATACAATACTGTTAACTGAAATTATTTAGTAAAAAGACAAGACTACACTTCTCCCTCCATTTCTTCAAAAGCATTGTTTAAGGACTTAGTTTTAACATTATACCAGAAATCCATTGTTACATAAAGTCATAAGATTCCACTTATATGGCTTTGTATTAAGTAGAGGTTTGACTGAAAGTAAGGAGTTTCCTTTACAGTTACCTGTGATAAGAAACTGAAATTTGGTGGATGTGGTTGGTAAATGATATTTTCACACCTGGAAGGTGCCTTCATCATCTGTATCATTGTATATAATTAATCATGGTGTAGTACAGTGTGATATAATGACTTATTTATAAGGGATAATTACATTCACCATCAATGCAGCAGTAAAAATAAAAATTGATTAGTATGTTGCATATATGTGAATTTTCAGTCTTTAGAGAGTTTTGATTCATGGATAGTTTGATCATATATGTTAATCTTTGTGTCATTCCTGTAAACTTCCCCATCTGTATCATGTGAAATATTGGATGCTTTGTTTAATATCATAACTAATGAAGTCATACATCATGTTAGCTATATGGTAATTGAAAAATATGTCAACCAGCAGACAATCAGCAAAATGGCAGCAGTTTAAAATATCTCTTATTTCATTAATTCCATTTATTCCTTGTAAAGTGGTTCCTGTATCAAAAGTTTCATTATATAATATAGACATGATATGCATATGGTGTGTGAGATAAATATTTTTCCTTGTATGTATAATAATGCAATATATACCAAATAATTATACAGAAACATTTATTAATTCTGTTCTCTATTGATGATGAATCTAATTGAGGCATTAATTAAAAAGAATGCCTTTTTGAAAGTCACCCATTTTTAATGCCTGTTTTACATTGTTCATTATGCACTATGCTTTTAACAACTAAGTGAGAAGATTCTGTAGCTGTAAAGCTTTTTAGAACTTTATGATTGTGCACAGAAGTAATATCAAAATCACATTTTGTATATTAAGCTTAAGAGAAGTGTTACAACTGTAATATTTATCATGGTGTCCCAAACATTAATCTCATTCAAACGAAACAGCTTCTGATTGTAGTAAATGCAACTGCTTTTTCATTGGCAAATCAAAGACTTTTCACATAAATGTTTTAGTGTGTATTCAATCGAAAATTGTAGTAGCATATTTTAGTTTGCTTGGTGGAATAAAACAACTTGCAGTGGTAAACCAGGTTCTCTGATGTGTAATTTCTAAAGTAAAATTTTAAGGAAAACATCTCCCCAGAAGAAAATTTTAGAATCAATGTTTTGATAGACTTTTGAACATTGACTTTCAGAGATGTTAACTTAGTATTTAAGGAGTTCCCAATAAGTGTTTTAAATGCTGTTTTTCAAGTTTTCGTAAGTTGTAACTTAGATTTACATCTTTCTCCCATTTCAAGAAAAGTTATTTAGGTATTTATTTTCATTCACATAAAAATGCTTATTTCAGTATTTTTGTTTTATGGGGAACATTTTAAAAGTAACACTTAATTTTAAACAAGTTCCTTAAATTTGCAGATTGGCCGATATATTTTTGCCATATTCTAAATATTTACAGGTAAGTTATTCATTGTGATTATGAAGGTTTTAATTGTAGGAAAATACCATTGATTATATTATTACTGAATATTTTCTCTAAGGAAAAAAGCCAATTAATTTAAAAACATACATTTTAATGCAATGCTATGTCTGATACAGCATTTTTTTAAAGTAATATATTAACATGTTGAAAGTGGAAATAACGGTCTAGGAAAAGAATCAGTGTGTAAAATTTAGCATGAATAAAATTACTAATTTGCAGTAGTAACTGTTTTAAGAAGGCTTTTATGCAAGTTATATGGATTGTATTAGAATAGCACTTGTGAATTGTTAAAGGGAAAACATTTAATTGCATGTTTGTCAAGATTAAAAAATATACATGTCACTAGAGGCTTTCTCTTAAACTAAAAATTCAATAGTCGGGAGGGCGGGGGTGACTCGGTAGCGCGCCAGGCTCGTAATCTGTAGTTCCCAGGTTCGAGTCCCAGCTGGGTCAGCATTGAGATTTATCTACGCAAAATTCCGCATCCTGCCCACGGTCAGTAGGGGACACCGATGGGCTTGGAAAGGCCGCCGCCCGTCGGATGGGACGTTAAGCCGTGGCCCCGTGTGCGGGAGAGCCATAACCTGTGCACGTTAAAGAACACGCTGGATGGCCTTGACGGGAGGCTACCATCTGTCTCCCAACAGCTGTTCCATTGGATCCCCTCCCCCAACCATCTCTGAGCCTTCGGGGTCCATGTGACCTGGCCATTTAGCTCATGTTGTGCAAAAAAGTGCCGCTCAGAGGTAAAACAACCCAACTCAATAGTCGGTTCTATATACTCATGTGAGTCAAATATGTGGGGGAGGAAAAAGTCTATCATCAGTAGATTTTTTCAGTATCCAGTAGGAAAGAGAACTATGCCACATAGAGATGCTGCATGTAAAGTATTCCACAATATATTTTTTTTTACAATTTGCAAGTTTATTATGGAGAAATGTCAAAAATACTGATTTATGGGGAAAACATTGTGATTTTCTATGAGTGATTGACTCATATTTCTATTAGAAGATCAAACTACTTAAAAAGATTAACCTATATGCAAAATATTAGTAATTGTCAGTGTTGCATATCATCATGTGCATTCACCTATAGTAAAGAGAAAACAGCTCTCCTAAATCCTAAGTAATCTAAGATAATATGTATTAAAAATTCAACAGCCACCCTATCCTTTAAAGTAGTGGTTTTCAAACTTTTTTTGTTTCACAGTGCCCTTAGTGTATAAAGATTTTTTCATGGCACCCTAAAAAAATTTAACAATTTGTGGGATGGGTGAGCCTGTTGTTCACCACACAGTTTCTCAAATCTTGGAATCAAACTAGACGCAGCCATCCTCATTTCCTGTTCCACGTTGAGTTTTGAGTGATATTTGGTTTTTATTACAGCTACTGCCAAAAACCCAGCTTTGCAGAGATAAGTCATTGCAAATGGAACCAGGATTCACTGAGCTTTAGCACTCAGCAAAGTATATTCATCCTTTACTAGTATCAAAAACTCAACCAGTTCCATATCGACAAATTTTGTTTTTTATGTATTGTCACAAGACAGCTCAATCAGACTCTCTTCCTCTGCCGACATAAAGTTAGATGGAGATTGGGCCCTGAATGGGTCTTGAATCCATGTGAACTTCTTGAACGTATTTTTGAAATCAGTTGCTAAGCTGAGATAGGTGCTTTTCAAAAACAATATTTATGTCGTGAGAGAAAACAACTTCATTGGAGGTCACAAATTGCTGCAACAATGGAAAACATTTTTTGCCAGTCATCATTCATTTTTCTTTTCCATAGTAATATTGTCACTGTAGTTCCACAAAATGTGCTTGTTGCTTCCCTGCAGGGAGAGATTTAACACATGCAACTTTTCAAAGATATTGCACAAGTATGCTAATTTGGTTTAAAAAAGAAATCTGTATCCACGAAGTATTTTGCATACTTATGTCCTCGTTTTCAAGATATGTGTAGAGTTCCTGCTGTAATTCGAATATATGGGATAGTACACTGTCACAAGATAGCCATCACGAGCTGAAGTAGTACAACAAAGATGTGTGTTCAGCTCCCATATCTTCACAGAGTTTTTTGGAAATCTAGCCTTTAATGTCAGACTTTTTATAAAATTTATCACTTTCACTACACATTCCAAGATTAAATTCAGTGGAGGACTTAGATACTTTGATGCGAGTGCTTCCCTGGGAATTATACAATGGGTCCACAGTGCATCTGGAGTTTTGCATCGAATAAGTGCCTGCAACCCTCCATAAGATCTGGACATAGAACGACCACCATCTGTACAGATACCAATGCACTTTGTCCATCCAAATTATTTTCAATCATAAATGTGTCAAGGATCTCGAACAAGTCGTGCCTCTGTACCTGCAGTGATATTTTTACAAAAAGGATCTTCTACAATGTTATTACCATCCAAAAACCATACATAGCAAATCAAATTAGCATCCTTATTACTGTCTATAGCCTCATTCAGCTGCAACCCGAATTCCTTCCCTTTTATTCTTTCAATTAATTGATCATTTAGGTCCTCTGCTGGATTCTGTGACTAATAGTATTTTCTGATAAAGGCACATTCAAACGCAGTTTCCCCGCAGATTTGCCAATCATAACGTTTACCATTATCTACAGCAGCTGGTAAAATCGGTTATTCTGCAATGGTATGAGACTTTTTACATTTTGCGACTCTATAGCTACTTTGTAGGATGCTAGATTGGATTGGATTGTATTGTTTTACCTCTGAGCGGCACTTTTTTGCACACCATGGGCTAAATGGCCAGGTCCCAAGGACCCCGAAGGCTCAGAGAAGGTTGGGGGAGGGGACCCACTGGAACAGCTGTTGGGAGACAGATGGTAGCCTCCCGTCAAGGCCATCCAGTGTGTTCTTTAACGTGCACAGGGTATGGCTCTCCCGCACACGGGGCCACGGCTTAACGTCCCATCCGACGGACGGCGGCCTTTCCAAGCCCATCGGTGTCCCCTACTGACCGCGGGCAGGGCGGGGTGTAGGATGCTAGAAAAGCATTGCTTGATATTGACATATACTTTAGAAAAGTACTTTGTTGTTTTAAATCTTTCAACTTTCTGGCAAAACAGTCATGAGATTTATCAACCACGTTGCAATGATTGGTTTGTAAGTGGCATTTTAGCTTACTTGGAAGCCTGCACTCTGATGCCAAAACATTCATACACAATACACACTGTAGTCTCTCTTCATTGTTGATATATGTGGAAGTAAAGCCAAAGTGTAAATAACTATCGTCATATTTTCGATATTTCCACTTCTTTCCACCTCCACTACTGGTTTGTGGTAGCTACCACAAACCAATAGTGGAGCAAACCAGTATCATCACTTTCATGACACCTATTATTGTTTAATAAAAACTTTTCCATTTGTATGAAGACAAGAATCTAACTTTATATAAAAATTAATTAAAATTAATTTTTTAATTTATATTACTAACTTACTACTATTAAATAAACTTATTATTTTTATTTAATCACTTAATTTTACATAATAGTTTGATCATGTTACCATTCAGTAGATTCGAACAACAATAGCCATAGATAAAACCTATGAAGGCTGTCAGAAAAAGAATGAGACTGCAACTGTAGCGAGGCAATGATGTGATGCACATTAAATGGTAGTGGTATTAAAAAAGATCATTGTTTTCTGAGTTGGCATGGCGAAAGGTGTCAATTGGTGATTGGCCGTTTGGCAGACAGAGAGAGGGAAGTGAAGTCATATCCAATTTGACACCGTGCTTAATGTCTGCAATAAGGGAAGAGCAGTATGCTGCATTGAAATTTTGTTATCGCTGAAGAAAATAGCCGCTGAAGCATACGAATCTATCATTGTGACCGTGCATCAGCGCATTGAATTAAGATTGCCTGGAATTATTAAAATTTTCGAATATCCTGCAACGCCCCTGGGAATTTATCGCCGTGCCCCAAGGTGTCGAGATGCACACTTTGAAAGCCTCTGCTTTAAAGTGATTAGTGTGTGTAGTTGCAGAGCAAAAACACCTAAATTAGAAGCATTGATAAGGCATGGATGCTTTTGCTGTCTTTCTGCTTAGGTCTTGCTTCCCATATGAAGAGTACCTGAGAACCAAAAAATTGGAAGGTACTACTTAAATATACCCTTCTGTTGTGAAGTTATGTGTCACAGCTGTTATAGTATAGTCAAAATTGTCAGTTTCAGCTATGAAGACCTGTCCAATGAGTTGTTTAGTGGCAATTTTTTATTTTCTGTAATGGTTAGAAATATCTAGAGGTAAAACTAAATTTTAATTATAGTGTTGCAACACTTGATGAAAATGAATCATGGTGTTTTGGGTATTTAATTATATATTTAAGTGCATTAAATCAAAATTAATCAAAATTCTTATGTGGAACAAAATATTCTGATGTAATATATACATTGATGTAATCACATTTTTTGTCATGTAAAAGTCAATTTTTTAAAACAGCTATTGTAAAATGTATGTAAAGCTATTACATCAAAAGAGGTGTTGTTTTAATGTATAAATACTTTGGTTTAGAAGACATTACAACACATATGCAATGAACAGATCCATAATGGTAAAAATTTTAATACACAACAGTTAAATAATATGTAATTTGCACCACAGTGCCCTTTTGCAATAAGCTGTGATTGAACTGTACCCACATAAGCTTCTGTATTTTATAATAGTTTTACTTTATCCCAAAGAAATAGGTTAGTGCCTAAAGATGAGAGATAACAACTATTATGGGAGAGTGGTAACTTTATTTCTTATTTGAGAAATGATCAGTTGTTCTGAGACATAATGCTAGAGAGTTAATAATCCTACTCATAGGTCTTCCCTATGATAATTTTCTGTGACATTTTCTTAGAGTTCCAAGACAAGTGACTGCCTGAGGAAAAATTTATATTTTGCACTACTATACTTGAAACCATAAAAACACGATAAGTCAATGGCTGTATGTGATAGTTATAGTACTCTGCCAGGAGCCCTAAAGACTAAATCAGGAAATCACCAAGGAAGAGTGTTTAAGAATAGTGTAATTTATTAAAAATTTATGAATGAAATTTAAATGCACTCAGACAAGTAATGAAATAAAGCATTGAAAAGGGTTTTTTTTTTTGTGTGTGTGTATGTGTGGCTGGAAAGGTTTTGCAACCTGGAATTTAGACCTGTGGTTCTCATTATTACTCACTTTCCATCCCTTAAAATTGCATGAATACATTCCCATGGCCTAATGGTGGTTTCAAGTAGGGACCACCATTAGGCCATGGACCACCACTACCATACACACACAAAAAAAAAGGGGTGTTCCTGGCACCACCCCTATCATGGTCTAATATACTATCTGAATACAAACAGAATCATAACTCTAGTATTGTTTAAACCAAGAACATTCAGTCATTTTCATTGGCAGATAATTTTGCAATAATGAGGTGACATCCAAGATATTCTTTAATCTAGTATCAATATGCAGACAAGAACTAAAACTGATGTTTAGATGTTATTATTGTGACCATGAGCAAAGCCACTTACATTTACAATATGATGAAATTCTGACTCATGACTCAAATTTCCTCTTTAAGAATAGGTACAAACTGTTTTAAATCAAATTTTTCGGTTTAGTTCTGTCATTTGAGGGGAGGGAGTGGCTGAGTCTGTAGTGCATCAAGCTTATAACCTGAAGCTTTCAGGTTTCAATTACTATATCCACCCTGTTCTTTGAGGTCCTTGTGACCTTGTGACCTGGCCTATTGTTTGCGCAGAACTACCACTCAGAGGATTCCCCGCCCTGCCCACGGTCAGTAGGGGACACCGATGGGCTTGGAAAGGCCGCCGTCCGTCGGATGGGACGTTAATCCGTGGCCCTGTGTGCGGGAGAGCCATACCCTGTGCACGTTAAAGAACACGCTGGATGGCCTTGACGGGAGGCTACCATCTGTCTCCCAACAGCTCTTCCAGTGGGTCCCCTTCCCCAACCTTCTCTGAGCCTTCGCGGTCCATGTGACCTGGCCATTTAGCCCATGGTGTGCAAAAAAGTGCCGCTCAGAGGTAAAACAACCCAACCCAACCACTCAGAGGTAAAATAACCTAACTGAACCACGTGAAAATATTAATAACCATTTAAATTCATTATGTGGGCCAAATTCAGTCCATGTGTCATGGTTGCATGTCCCTTTAAAATTTCCATCTCTCAACATTCCCTGTAAATCAATGCATTATTTCACTAAGCGTTGAACACTTGGAATAACATAAAGTTTAGAAAACAATGTTTTAAGACATTAATAACTATGGGTATTTTAAACAATATTCTTGAAGTTTGAGTAAATTTTTTGTAGTAATAGTGTAGCTTGATAGGGGGCACTTCTTGACCCAGGTTTTCAGAAATACTGCTCCAGACTTTTCAAATGTAGAACCTTTTCAGTATTTGTAGTTTCCTTAGTGCAGTTGGAAGGCTGAAAATTACTGCTGTTCAATTGATATAGAAAATAGTTAAAAGAAATAATTATTATTCTGCTTCCTTGTATTAGTGCTTTGAGTTTAGGTCTCCAGATTTGTAACTTCTATCTGTTGATAACATTTGAGAAGAGTAACTTCAATTGCAAATGAGGAAACCTTGATTTTTTAAGAAAATGTTCTACATTTGAAAGACCTAGCTTAAGTGTTATAAATGTCAGTGCCCTTGTTTTTCCTTTTGGTGCTTTTCAGTCACATAAATAGAACTTTTTATACTTGAATTCATTTCAACATATCTTGCAGACGCCAAACATTAAAATGTTATTTGATTAGTCCCCTTCTTCCAAAGCAAAGGTAGTTTATGCTTACTAATTTAAATCTTCTTACATATGTTAGAATAATGAAATTTTGTACATTTGGTAACATTTTCAGTTGTACAGTGGTAAATATGTATTTATGTATGTATTCATTGAGGTAATTGTCAAATCGGAATTCAAAGGAATGTAAAGTTTACATGTTCTATCTTGAAAATGAAACGTTTTGGGTTATATCTAGTAAAGATGTGCAGATTTGGAATCAAATACGTATAAAGAAGTTAAGTGGCATTTTCACACCTAAACAAAATACTCGTGCAAAGAAATTAATCATAATTGTTAAATATGTATATGTTACTAAAGATTTTGAATGAACAGCATGAGTACAAATCATCTGTCATATTATAATCATGTGCAGTTGTATTATACAGAGTGTACAAAAATAGTGGTGGGATTTTGAGAACCAATATGTAGTAAAATAATATATATATTCAAGAAAGTAATATTTTAATTGAAAATATACCTCAAATATTTTTGAACATAATCTTGACCCTGAAATGTCCAATTTGTATTCTACTTGCCATATATGCCACAGCATATCTCTTATTACTTGCTCAGTTGCTTCTCTATTCTAACTTTCAAATGATTCAGGCCTCGAATTTATGTCTGTGTAAACGTAATTCTTTTTCGGAAGCCCACAAGAAAACCTTGGTGGCCATAGAATTGGACCACCCCTCACCTTGGTGGCCATAGAATTGGACCACCCCTGCCAATCCATCTGTTTGGAAATGTTACACTAAGAACTTCCATAACATCTTTTGAGAAATGTGGAATCACTATCTTGCTGGTGGTTGCTTTTGAAACTGAGTAGAAAAATGTATAGATACAATATTCAATGTGATTCTTTTTTGTATTTGGGAACCGTGCTTCCCGAAACCCTGCCATTATTTGCCAGACACCATGTAATTAAAACTCAAGTAATATACTGCTGTTAAATCTCAATTTAGTACTAGCAAGTTTTAGGATAATTTATTGGTTAAGGACCATTCTATGCACAAGTTACCAATAATTGACTCCTTTCACTCAGAGCCGATGCGTTTTTGTGGGGCTTCTATGCAGTATTCCATCATGGGGGCTTCCTTGTGATTATAATATATAAAAGGTTAAGACATAAACTTAAAAAGGTTTTTTTTTTGAAACTCAGTAAAGATATACAAGTTGCCTCACATAAAACTCTCACCTCAAATGTCTCCTTAATTCTTGAGTCTTAATTTCTTGAGAGATTCCTCTTCTGAGATTTCTTTCCAATGTTATCAGTATTGTATCTATAGAAAAGTTCACTCAAATGATGGTGTTTCACAGAAAAAAAAAACCTTCAGCATTTTAAAGTCTATGTTGTAAAACAATGCATGGGGTAGTTCAGTATCTGTTCCCTACAAGTGTGGGACCTCTCTGACTTCTGAGCCAGGTCCACTCGCACTGCCATCATTCTGGTCTTGCTTCTATTAATCCTGTTAGAAGTTTTCCCAGGAATTAAAATTAGGGGAGGCATATTTCAATGGAATGAAATTTAATCTGAAATTGGCAATTCAGTGTGTAACCATTTATTAGAAGAGAACCTAATACGTCTATTCTTCCTTTCATTGGGTACATTCTGAACCCAGGTCTCCTGATTAAGAGAGGGTGATTTCCAGGATGAAGATTGGGTTGTTTCAGAGTGGCACGTTTATGCACACAAATGAGTTAAAAACCAAGTCACAAGGACCCAATTATCAAACCTGGAAGCTAGACCCACTGGACAGCTGTTAAGAAACATGTAACCCTCTTGTTGAGCAATCCATCATGCTTTAACCCATTGCTAATATATAATGAGTCAGACTCGTTAAGACTTTTTGGGAGAATAATTTTTAAAATAATTCACTTTGAATATTGTTAGGATTTTAAATTTTAGACATTGATATAGCATCAAAATTACTTTGTTGCATAAAGAATAATAAATACTTAGTAATTTATACTCTGTTTTCATATTTCTTCAGTTCTCCAATTGACGAAAATAAATGCTGCCCTCTGGCATCAACGTAACGAATTGGAATGGGTTTTTTTCTCAATGGGTTAAAGTGGACAGAGTATGGCTCGCCTTTGCTTGGGACTAGGGCTTAATGTCCCAGCCAACGAACAGTGCCTTTTCAATCTCATGGTGACCTCTTTTTCACTGAGGGTTGTGGAGGAGGAACTTTAGCAGAGATAAATCTCAATGCACGCACAGTTTGTACTTGAACCTCAGTTATTGAAACCAGTATGTGCCTTGCATTAGCAAGGGACCTAACAAGTAAAATTGGAAAAGAGCTGATACCTGCAATGTGATGTCATACAGTGTTAGTAACTTTGGATTCAACTGCAAAAAACATCCATACTTTTTTACATAATTGTAGTGTAAGAATATATACGCTTTTACTATTAAGGGGCAAAAAATTTTCAGTCCTCATTAGCAGCCCAACACTTATTGTCACAGAATTCCAGGCATCTCAACAAGACGTGCTGTTTGAGACAGCAAGCAAGAAGATTAGCTTATAGGCCAGAGTCTTCCTCGAATAGCAGAACCTCGCTGTCTGAATTTTCAGTTATCGGAAATTGTTTTAAACCTAACTGTTATGAACAAGACATTTCTGCAGAAAGTGTACCTATATCAATTGTCCACTACCTCAGTATATAGGTATTATTTTTAAAGGGAAAAAAAGTGGCTTATTTCCCTAACTTGAAACGTCGGAGCTTTAGAATTATCTAAAATTAGCCATATTTATTACTACAAAATTAACCATCTGTCATCCTTTTTTGAAAATACATCAATAAACTGAATATCAAACAGAGTAATATCAAGGTTTTTCCTAAGTTACGTATGGGCCTATAGAGTGTTTTTGTTTTGTTTCTTTTTGTTGGATTGGATTGTTTTACCTCTGAGCGGCACTTTTTGCACACCATGGGCTAAATGGCCAGGTCACATGGACACCGAAGGCTCAGAGAAGGTTGGGGAAGGGGACCCACTGGAACAGCTGTTGGGAGACAGATGGTAGCCTCCCGTCAAGGCCATCCACGTGTTCTTTAACGTGCACACTCCCGCACGCGAGGCCGCGGCTTAACGTCCCATCCGACGAACGGCGGCCTTTCCAAGCCCATCGGTGTCCCCTACTGACCGTAGGCAGGGCGAGGAATTTTGCGGAGATAAATCTCAACACTGACCCAGCTGGGACTCGAACCTGGGAACTGCAGATTACGAGCCTGGCGCGCTACCGACTGAGCCACCCCCGCCCCGTTTTTTTTTTTTTTTTTTGTATGTATGTGTGTGTGTTTTGGAGGGGGGATGAGGAAGTTCGCTAATTAAGCAAAAAACAAAGACCTCTAAGATATAACTAAGCTCTCTAAGAATTACTTAGTTTCGTATACAGTTTCCTTAACCTAATTTTTACCATAAACCTGTAGGTTTGCTTTAAAGTAGGGCTGGGCAACCTTTTCTCATTGGCGGGCCAGATGAGGATTTTTGAGATTGTGTCGCGGGCCAGATCCTTATTGCATTAAACATTAATTCCTCTCTCACACATGGGGCGGGGGTGGCTCAGTCGGTAGCGTGCCAGGCTCGTAATCTGTAGTTCCCAGGTTCGAGTCCCAGCTGGGTCAGCGTTGAGATTTATCTCCGCAAAATTCCCCGCCCTGCCCACGGTCAGTAGGGGACACCGATGGGCTTGGAAAGGCCGCCGTCCGTCGGATGGGACGTTAAGCCGTGGCCCCGTGTGCGGGAGAGCCATACCCTGTGTACGTTAATGCACACTGGATGGCCTTGACGGGAGGCTACCATCTGTCTCCCAATAGCTGTTCCAGTGGGCCAGCACCCCCAACGTTCTCTGAGCCTTCGGGGCCCTTGTGACCTGGCCATTTAGCCCATGGTGTGCAAAAAAGTGCCGCTCAGAGGTAAAACAACCCAACCCCTCTCACACGCGCGTCCAATGCCCTGAGTAGACAATATGTGTAAATTAAATTTTCACATATGCCTATTCAAAAAGGAACGTGCTTTTATAGTTTTAATGTAAAGACTTATTTTTAATTAAAATTATGATTAAATATACAAAAAACAAAGTAAACAGCATAATTAGATAAAAATTGAAACCGCATTTCAATTGAAATTAACATCGACTCCACCACTAATTAAGCTGTGCTATAAACATCGGTACTATCATTTAAGGGACAAGGAAAAATATTCAAATCTCGATGCAAGCTCTGTAAAGGTACTTTGTATATTGGAAGCAAGTTCATCTATTCAGTGGGATTAACTTACCATTTTTTCTCTCTGGACTGAAACATCAAAAACTGTTTGTAGGCACACCTTTACAAATTCGCTATCAGAATAATTTTTAAAATATTTTGCGATTTTCTCACTAATAAAAGATCGCATAATATTATATTTTTGCGTGTTTAATGCACCATAAGTTTTTGTGTTTGGAAACTCAAAATGTTGATTGATGTAGTGTCTAGTGGAGTGAGAGCTGAGCCCTTTAATCGGGATATCAATATCGTCGTAAATAAAATTTAGGCTGTTAAAGAACACTTTCATAAACAGTGTAAAAGTAAATTAGAAAAGAAAGAAAAATTGGCATTTCGCAAAGTACTTTAAGAGCAAAAAATAAATTTAATAATTTGCGCTGCAATATTCGTTGGCCACTTGAAAAGTGCTCATGGGCCAGAGGATGGCTATACTAAAGTATGCGGATTGTTAAAGTGGCAGGCTCCTAATCTGCTTTTCGAGATTTGGCTCACAACTATACCTCTGTTAAGAATTTTCCCTTAATAAGTCGAACTCTGCCCTTGATGAGAAAAGTATACATTGATGGGCGTGGAAAGGCCACTGTCCATTGGGTGAGACATCAACCTGATGACTTGAATGCAAGAGAGTTGTGCAAATTAAAGAATATACTGGATGGCTTTGATATGAGGTTTCTGTATTCTAATAGTTGTATAGTAAATCCTCTTCACCTTTTCTGAGCCTTGGGGTCATTGTGACCTGGCAGTTTAATTCATTGTATGCAAAAGGCGACTCGGAGGTAACCCAAAGTTCTCGCTGATCCGTAAGCATGGAATCCTTCAGACAGTGGGGATCTGCGGCATTAGGTAAATGGATTGTACAGATTGTGTGACTCCGCGCATACAGGGGAGTTATTTCTCCCCCCTCCCCCCATGAGGGCTAAAAAGGTATATTTTCTAAGAAAGAAACAATACATCAGCTCTACCCCTCCATTGTCGTGAATAGTGGAAAACTGAGAAGAGGTAGTGTGAATATATTGTCAAACTGAAGTTGAGAGACAAAGTTTTTAGGTAACACAGAATTGAAAACTTAGTGGATCTTGAACTTCAGATTTCGAAACAACTGCACTATTATAAACGTTTGGAGTTAAAGGCAAAATTTTTCCATTTCATGCTTTTTGTTTAGAAAGTAAAGGTTTCATAAGTTAAAATTTTAAATTGGGATTTCACTCTATTCAGTTTTCAGACATCTGAAAATGAGCTCCTTTGAGAAAAAGAATTGCATCCATATATATATAATTATTTATAATATTGATTTTTGATATTGAAAATGTTTTATTCATACAGTTCTAATTTTTATCTTTTTTGTTGCACCTTTTTCCCCATGTCTATTCATTGTATGTGCAAAACTGCAAATATTGCTCAAATTTTTATATGCACCTGTTTAAATTCCGTGAATTTGACAACAGAATATAGAAATGGCAACATCGAAATTTTATGTTATTTTCTGGAGTGGGGGAGGAAACATTTGAAATGTTAAGCTATTATGTACATAATAAAAAGAATAAAAATGTATCGTTTGATTTTTAGCACTGTTTTATCGGAATTCCAATTTTGAGCCCCACACCCTTCAAATATTATGAATTATTACTATGTTCCTAGCAGTAGTTACTACTTTTGTCCTGTTTACCTATCCGTTATCACTGTAGTTATCTGGTATATCTATAGAAGTCTCATATACAAAATGTAGTGGCAGCACAGATGAGGAATGGAACATATGCGCCATAGGGTCTATGGTAACTGAAGTGCGATAGCAGCGCCCCTATCGATGGCTGATGAGAACTCTACGGTTCCATTCCGATTTTTGTGGATACATTGCAATATTTTTATATCACATTTTCAAATAATATGAGTTTAGAATTTTAAGCAATGTGCTACATATTTTAAACAATTTTTTTTGCGTTTCACCTTAGAATTTTATTCAATATTTTCTTATATGTATTGCACATTTTGATTTTTTTTTAAGTATTCAAGTTCGTTTTTTGCAGATTTCATTAGACGAAACTTAGTTTTTCAATTATGCCAATCAGTGGCAGTAGCCAGGAAAAATTTATTGCTTTATATATTTTTCTCTGGGGACAAATTTTATTTTTTCGAAATCTTCGTTTATGCACAATCAATCAAATTTAGCAATCTCAACATTTTGTCTGTACCTATCTACTCCACTGATTCAAAAGAGTTAACGACCGTCATTATACTAGCTTTCATTTGGCACTTAACTAGTAACAGTAGACCCTCGTGTTCGAAAGACAGTAGAAAGATTTTCACATTTCCCGTTTTTTAAGGGCAAAGGTAGCATGGGGGGGGGGGCAATTTTTAATAACCTACGACATTCCCTGCGTCACAATGACACACAACTTGTTACTCTTCGCACTCCTGTTCAGGAGATATAGGGAAACAATTATTTTCATATTCTCCTTTTTAGTGGGGGGGGGGAAGTATGGGGGAGTCAATTTTTCATAGCTACGACATTCCCCGCGTCAGAAGCTTTCATTTGACTTGTATCTTGTTTTCGGCATTCGCGTTATGGAGATATAGCGGAATAGTTTTCATATTTCCCCTTTTCTAGGGAAGAAAGCATGACGGTCAATATTTTATAGCCTATGACACTCCCCTCTTCCCAAGCTTTTCATTCACATAAATCATTAAGTTTCTCCATCACATTCGCCGTCCCATGGCCGAGTGGTTAACGCGCTTGGCTACTGATCTAAGGGACCTGGGTTCGAGCTCCGGGTAAGGCGTGGCTGTTTGTCGTTTTTCTGCTGAGGGCCTGCCATCCTCTCAGACCTATGGCATATAAACTGACAGCCTCCTGTCGGACCTCTGTGGCAAGCAGCTGCTTGAAGGGGTATTTATTTTATCACATTCGAAGATTTGTCAAATCCACAAACCGAGAATGTCAAAAGCAATAGGAAGATAAGTAAAAATCAAAATAAGCATATAGCAAGAAACGATAAAATGGAAACGGAAGTAAAAATTAAGACGCACCTTTTTTTATTCGAAGTTTAAAAGCACATGCAATAGGATAAGAAAGAAGATGAAAATAAAATCATTAAATGTTAAGCGTAGTTTTTAGCCATCCTACATTTCAAATGCCCACCTTTGAAAATCTCGTAATAGGGAAGTCCCAGAATGATAAAATCGAACTCACTAAGAAGAGTTTTGATCTGGTGTATTTCAAAATTTATGGTCATGGGTGTAGCTATTGTAGGAGATAAGGGGGGGGGGGGAGGATCACCCCAAAGTAAATCGGAGTTGGCGAAATCCAGGCGAGTTGTGAAAGTTGGGAATTTTTATTTTTTGGTAAAAGGTGTGTTAGCAAAATCTAGGAAAGTTGGCAAAATTCGAAGCCACTTGATAAAATAGAGGCGAGTTGTAAAAATCGAGATTGATTTTGCGAAATTAAGGAGAGTTGGCAAAATCTTGAGAAGGTAAATTTTGAAATGACTGTAATTATGGCTGCTTGTCGAAATCTAGGAAAGTTGGCAAAATTCGAAGCCAATTAATAAAATACAGGCGGTTGTGTAAAATGGGATTGTTTTTGCGCAATTAAAGAGTTGGAAAAATCTACAGAAGTTGGCAAAATTCGAAGTGACTTGGCAAATTCAGGGGAGATGTAAAAAAATCAATTTTTTTATGTAAAAGTATGCGAAGTTGGCAAAATCTAGGGGAGTTTGGGAAAATCGAGGAAACTTGACAAAATTTGAAGTGTCATGGTAAAATAATTCGGGTTAGATGTAAAAACAGGATTTTTATTTTTAGTAAAATCACAGCGAGGTAAGCAAAATCTTGGTAAGTTAACCCCACACACGTAGAGCAATTCTGCGTAATTTTTGAAAATATCTCTGTTGACAAAATTAGATTTCCAAGTTGAAAAAATTTTATTCTCTTGTTCCTCAACTTTCGCTACGCCCCTGATTGAATGACACCACTTTCATAATTTGTAGGAAAATGTATCTGAACGGTTAATCGCACCCTTTTCCTAATTTTGAAACAAAGTTTTTGCAAATCAACTTTAATATACTTTAAAATTTGTACAATGATTATGAAAGGTAGATAATTTAAAAGATCCTTCGACATATTTTTAAGATGCATCTTTAAACAGACAAGTCCACTAAAATTGTATAGAAATTGCCAATCGAGTTAAATCACTCGTTAAGATATCTTTCTCCCTGCAGATATGACATCATCTATTATTCCTTCTGCTGATCCTTCAGTGGGGATGCATCTGAAAAAAAAAAAAATAAGATTATGAAATAGATACAGGTCGAAACAAACTGCCGCAAAACCTAGAAATATACAGTCAAGTACAGAAAGGACATTTCTCGCCAATTCAATTGCTGCTGAAAATCTATCGTGAACATACGCTGAAGTGCCAAAACATGACCACCTGCCTAATGTGTTGGTCCTCAACGTGCCGCCAATACAGCTCTTGCATGGCGTGGCATGGACGCTACAAGATTTCTAAAGGTGTCTTGTGGTATCTGATACCAACACGTTACCAGCAGATCCTTTAACTCTTGGAAGTTACATGGTTGAGCAGCCGCAGATCGGATGTGCTGTTCCAACACAAACGACAGATGCTTGATTGGATTGATGTCTGGGGAATTTGAAGGCCAGGGCAATACCTGGAAGTCTTCATGTTCCGCGAACCATTCTCGAACAATCCGGGCAGTATGGCATGGCGCATTATTCTGCTGAAAGAAGGCACTCTTTGAGAGGTATACTGTTGTCATGAAAGGATGTACCTGGTCTGCAATGATGTTTACGTATGTGATAAACGTAATAGTTTCCTGCACATGAATGAATGGACCCAAGGTTTCCCAACAGAACATTGTCCAGAGCATTAAATTTCCTCCACCAGCTTGTTTTCATCCCATGGTGCATCCTGATGTCAACAGTTCCCATGGTAAACGACACACGTACCTGGCTGTCCACATGGTGCAACAGGAAACGAGATTCATCGAACCAGGCGACCTACCAATCATTCAAGGTTCAGTTTTAATTCTCACGTGCCCATTGTACGCGCTTTTCATGGTGAACTGAGGTTAGCATGGCACCTGTGGCTACGCAGCCCCATTTTCAGCAGGGTTCGATGTACTGTATACTGTGACATTACTCCCGTCACCAGCATTCAAATTACGGACGAGTTGTGTCACAGTATCCCTTCTGTTGACTTGTACCATATGGGAAAGCACCTTCACTCACCTCTAGCAGCGATGAGCAGTGGTTGGCCCCACACCCTTGCAGGCGGTTCGTGGTTTTTCCCTCGGACCACTTTTTTTTTAGGTATTAACCACGACTGACCATGAGCACCCCACAAGCCTTGCCATCTCGGAAATGCTCTGACCCAGTCGTCTGGCCATTACAATTTGTCTTTTGTCAAACTTATCCGCTTTCTTTCCCATCTGAAAAACACGAATAACACTGATTAACAGAGCTCAGTATAAGATGTTATTTATACTTTTTCATGATCTTCACACGCGTTGTCGTTTACCTGCAGTTGCTTCGATTTGCATAAAAACTCGCTGTTCATAAGGTTTTGACTCTTCGGTGTATACCCAGTGATCAGTGAATTATGACACCTCCTCGTTCCATATAATTTCAGTGGAAGCTAACTTCGAATATCTTGATTCTAAAATAAACGTTTTATGAGAAAATATATGACTAAAGATAGAGATCTTAATCAAATCTAAGTCTAGATTCAAAAATATTCGCTTTGTGATTAGCGCGCTTGGCTACTAATCTAAGGGACCTGGGTTCGAGCCCCGGGTAAGGCATGGATGTATGTGTCGTTTTTCTGCTGAGGTCCTGCCATCCTCTCAGACCTTCTACTTTGGCATATAAACCGACAGGTTCCTGCCAGACCTTCTACTTTGGCATATAAACTGACAGTTCCTGTCAGACCTCTGTGGCAAGCAGCTGCTTGAGGGGGTATTTTGTTTTTTAAAGAGGATTAAAGAGTTATGGAAGTTGAATATTTAACACGGTATCCTCTCAGACCCTTCTACTATGGCGTATAAACTGACAGGCTCCTGTCAGACCTCTGTGGCAAGCAGCTACTTGAGGGATATTTTTATTTTATTATTATGGCAGACATCAAAATGTTCCTCAGAAGTTAAATAATGCTCTTTATCCAAATTATAATTAACACCATTTAAATACAATAGATGTATATTTTTAAAAAAAAGGTATATGTAAATAATTCAATATTTATACGACTTGCAGTTTTGCTGTTAAATATTCAACCTTGCATTAACTCTTTAAAGGCAAAATGAATATTTATTAAAATCGAGATTTAGATAAAAAAAAATCAAGTAGTTTCAGTTAAATCTTATTCATGATATATGGTACTACGCTAATTCTAACTATGACCTAGAAATGGTAGAGCTGTAAATAATTTGCACGTAGGGATAATCCGGGTCGTAGACCTCGGGAAAAATATGAAATTTGACGTCCTATAGCTTTAAGGTCGAACATTGATCTACAAGTGCTAGAAATAAGAAAAATTGGTGTCTGAGTTTAATACACCCCCACACACCAGTTTTCATTGGTACACAAACATTCCATTTTTGGTTTCTTAGAGATTAAGAGAATATTCTTCCAGATGGGTTATTCGGAATCTAATTTTGTTGACTGTTGCAAACAAGGTTGGATGTAAACGATCGGTCGAGTGTGGTAGTCAAGATATTTACCCTCATACACCCAGAAGATTGTAGTAAAATGCAACTTTAAGAGAAAAGTTTTTTTTTGTTTTACTCTTTACATTTTCCAAATCACCGATTCATTCAAAGTTCTACAGTTAGATAATTCAAAACATTTTTCCTGTATAAAACTAGTTGAAATAATATATACCGCATATACAAATTTACAGATTTTATGTTAATCTAAGAACTATTCATGTTCCATTTAATCCATTTCTGCTTGAAAAACCAACAAAACGCACCGCAAAATTTCTAAAACGGCACCCCTTTGAAAACCACTTGTTTAGACAACCTTTCATATTAATACAAAGGCCATACATCTTTTTGAAAAATCATTGCATGTGGCAAAGTTTTTGAACAAATCAAGATATGTATATGGCACTTATAATAGTCTTTTCAACAAAAAAGAAATGCCCCTAAACTTTTAAAGCAGATGGAAAACTAGATTTATTTTACCAAGTATTTACATACTATTCACACATTATTCTGCTGTATTTATTCATATGATGAGAAAGGAATAGAGAAAAAGTTTGCTTCAGCCTTGTGGTATCCAAACCCATGACCTCCTGATAACGTCAGGTCATGGGTTTGGATCCCACCAGGTTAAAAACAATTTTCCCTCTGTACTTTTGTCATCATAGTATGAACAAACTGGAAATCAATCGGCGCCTTCTGCACCTCTTGATTTCTTGCCCGTCACTCCGACCCTTAGTTGACCTTAAATGTAACAGGATCTGAAAATTCCTCTTATTTCCGAGTTCTGTTGCCTGAAATGACATTTTCATCAATTTTCAGCTCTCGAGCACCGGTGTATATCGAACTTGACCTCAAAAGACCCATCGCATCTAAAATTTCCGAGATTCGAAATACTCCAGGCACCAATATTTAGCTCTCTAACACAGATCTAAATTTGACCTTTGACCTCGAAGGATCCTTCGTATCCGAAAAATTTCTTAACGTTTCCAACATCTACAACCTAACCAATGTTTACATTTCTAGAACTCGAACATCAAGGTCTGACTTTTAAGGGCATGTCAGAGGTCAAATTTCGAATTTTTCTCTAGATTTACTACCCGGATTATCTCTATCTGAAAATTTTCAGAGCTCTACTATATCTGCATCTTCAAAAGACACATCGAATCGTAGAATTATCATGAATCCTATCAATCTACGTCAATCACTAACTCACAATCATTTACATATATACTGCTCACAAAAATTAGGGGATATATTATCGCTTCATATTCATTTTGAAATATCCCCTAATTTTTGTGAGCAGTATATATTAGATTCAGTATAATAGTATGTGAATAAGTATGTAAATACTCAGTAAAAGCCGATGAGCTGCAGATATAATTATTAACTAGTGTCTTTCTCTTCGTTGTCATGTTTATTTGTCACACCAAAATTATACAAGTTAAAAATAATAAAGCTATTTTGCATTAAAAGTTGAGAGGGGGGGGGGCGTGAAATCCTCACCTGCATTCTTCTAATGAGAAAAGAGCTCCAGTCGAACACATCTGATGAGTCTCTTCTGTACAATCGCATTCACAGGTTCCGTGGTTCCAAATCTTGTTTTTTCGTCTGCATTTTCCAATTTCGGAAACGTTTCGGCATTCACAGCTGCAACGCTGAGGGTTGAATATCTGTAACGTAGATAAGAACAACAGATTAAAACAAAAGATTTAATCACTATCAGGTTGATCTCATGCATCCATCAACTTGGAAGTTTTGGTGCCAATTATCAGTCAGTATCATGCAATGGCACTTGAAGGACTTCTACCCATGTTTTTGTCGAAATTATTTTTAATTTTGTTATGAAAATAAATTTACTTTGAATATAATCTTAAATGTCAAAGAAATGAAATCAAAACAAATATTATTTCGTGGTATTGTGGGGGCTGGGTAATTTTACTTCTAAGCAGCGCTTTTTTCACACAAATTGACTAAAAACGCCAGGTCATTTGGATTGTGTTACCTGTGAGTGGCACTTTTTTGCACATAATGGGCTAAATGGCCAGGTCACAAGGGCCCATGAAGGATTAGAGAACGTTGGGTGTGGGGACCCACTGGAACAGCTATTGGGAGACAGATGGTAGCCTCCCGTCAAGGCCATCCAGTATGCTTTAACGTGCACAGGGTATGGCTCTCCCGCACACGGGGCCACGGTTTAACGTCCCATCCGATGGACGGTGGCCTTTCCAAGCCCATCGGTGTCCCCTACTGACCGTGGGCAGAGCGGTGAGTTTTGCAGAGATAAATCTCAACGCTGAACCAGCTGGGACTCGAACCTGGGAACTGCAGATTGCGAGCCTGGCGCGCTACCGACTGAGCCACACCCGCCCAAATGCCATGTCATAAGAACCTCAAGGGCTCTGGAGAAGATTGGGGAAGGGGATCTATTAAACAGCTTTCAATGAACAGAAGAAAGTCTCCCGTCAAAGCCATCCAATATATTCTTTGATGTACACAGTATATGGCTCTCTCATACACGGAAACAAAACTAACATCTTATCCGACAGACAACTCCTTTCAAAGACCCATTAGTACCCCTTGCTCATTTAGGGCAGAGTGGGGTTTGCGGAGATAAATCTCAAGGCAGGCACACTTACGAATCTAATCTTGGGACATCAAATTACGAGCCTTGGGTCTACTGACTAAACCAGGCCTGGACAAACCTTATAGCTGCATAGAAAACTGAAGTGAAAGGGATGGCCACGAGAGAAATATCATCAGTAACTTATGAATAACAGGAAAATAAGTGAAACATGACAATTTTATTAAAATTAATTATTTTAAAGAGAATTTTCCTTGTCGAAGTTAAACTACTTTTCTTCTATACGTTGCCTCTTTTAGAAATTTTATTTGTCATCAGTAGCTTACGGGTTGTAATTTGAACAGGACTTAGCGAACTCCTCTAACCAGGTTGTTGGGTTGTTTTACCTCTGAGCGGCACTTTTTTGCACACCATGGGCTAAATGACCAGGTCACATGGACCCCGAAGGCTCAGAGAAGGTTGGGGGAGGGGACCCACTGGAATAGCTGTTGGGAGACAGATGGTAGCCTCCCATCAAGGCCATCCAGCGTGTTCTTTAACGTGCACAGGGTATGGCTCTCCCGCACACAGGGCCACGGCTTAACGTCCCATCCGACGGACGGCGGCCTTTCCAAGCCCATCGGTGTCCACTACTGACCGTGGGCAGGGCGGGGAATTTTGCGGAGATAAATCTCAACGCTGACCCAGCTGGGAATCGAACCTGGGAACTACAGATTACGAGCCTGGCGCGCTACCGACTGAGCCATCCCCGCCCCCCTCTAACCAGGTAACATGGGCAATACTAATGGAAGAGAAAGTCTCACAGATCACAACAGGCCCGCATCTAGAAAGAGACGGGGGAGGGCATTAAAATCGAGCCCCGAAACTCCCTTCTGGTATAAAATTTTACCCTCCATACTTGTAATATTTCTATTTATAATTTTTTTTCTACCTACGTTTCAATTACTAGGATTCTTTGCCAAACCTACCCTTTGCCATCCACCTAGATCCGGCTTCGGATCACATCAAAAAAAGTTCGGATGTTTTACCTATGGAGTGGCACTTTTTGCACACAATGGGCTAAAGGGCAAGGTCTTGAGGGCTCAGAGGTTTGGGGGAAGGGGACCCACTTGAGTTATTAAGATGCAAATGGTAGCCTCCCTTCAAAGCTATCCATTGTGTTCTTTAACATGCACAGGGTATGGCTGTCCCCCGCACGGACACAAGGCTTAACAACCCAACCAACGGACAGCAGCCTTTCCAAGTCCATCGGTGTTCCCTTTCTGACCGAGGGCAGGGTGGGAAGTTTTGCAGAGATAAATCTCAACGGGAGCCCAGGCGGGAATCGAATCTGGGTACTGCAGATTATGAGATTGGTGTGCTACAGACTGAGCCACCTCCACACCAAAAGGATTAGTGGAGATAGCTTAAGATACTCCCAAAGTCGTAAGCTCACATTTGACACGGAACTTATATATTTTCGGTCCACGCTGCTGGAAAACACTTTTGAGTAATCGTTTACCTATACTTTTTTCGGAGGTGCATAAGCTTTCATTTGATACATAACTATGATTCAGATGCTGTCCCAAAGAGTACATTCAGGATAGGCAGGGGCAATCCCTCCTCCCTTTCCAAAAGACTAAGAGAGAACCATTGCGCAGTTGCACCGAGTTCAGTGTTTTAGATTCCCCCTCTTTTTGTTTCCTGAGACTGACACTGTTACGATCCGCGCTACTGGATTGGGAAAATATCGTAGAACTATTTCGAAAAGCAGATGCACTGACAAATGACAAGCGAAAAGAAATAAAAACTTTTTTTATTTTTAGTTTATATAGCTTTATTTTCATTTTATATAGCTTCAAATTTTTATTTTCTACTAAAGTACAAAATGAAAAATAATGCCAATGATAAAATTACTCAATTGCCATTAATTTCAAAGGAAGACAGGGTGCCTAAACTAATTTCTCGTACTAACTGAAAAAATTGCCATCGCCTTATCTTCTTTTGAAGAAAATACGAATTGGAGCGAAGGGTCGGATTAAGCAGTATGCAAAACACCCAAGTGCGGGGGCCCACAGAGCACTCTTTTAGGTCATTCAGGCCACTTTCAGGTGGCGCAATTATGTCCTTTTTTTTTGCTGTTTACACGACGCCACTTTAGAAACTGAATGCTGCTTACAAAGTTGCTGTGGACCAGATGATATGGGGGCCGAGGCCCCTTTACAAATTGGTCCAGGAAAAGGAAGAAGAATGTTAGATGCTTACAAAGTTGCAAGAAAATTAGTGCGAGCTCAACAAATATTTCTTCTTATTGAATATGTTTATTGAATATGTTTCATGAATTGTATTAAATAAAAATATAATATTTAAACGCTTATATTACTGTCATTTCTATTTACATTTTAGGCACATAGTTGGACACATTTTAAGCATATAGCATCTTAAATAGGTGGGTCCCATGGGTCTTTTCATCCAGCCCTGTTGGAGAGATTCTTTTTTAGGGCATGAATAGGAAGTTAGATGTTTTTAAATTTTTGGTAACCTCACAGACCTTTTACTAATGGCGTATTAAACTGGCAGGCTCCTGTCAGGACTCTGTGGCAAGTAGCTGCTTGAGGGGATATTTTTTAATAACTTCGTAAGGAACTTTGTTACTAAAAACACCAATTTGTCTCTAAAAACTAAGCTAACGAAGGAAAAAAAATTCATATTTTCCACCTTTACTATACACATCTTAAGCTTTCATTTGGCATATTAATGACGGAGAGACTACAAGGTAGAAAAGCATATTTGGCACATCGACCTCCATTAAATTTCTCTAATTTGGGGGGAGGCATAATTTGAGATAGCCCATGACATTCTCGACGACAAGTATTCATTTGAGATATAAATCACTAAGTTTCCCTCTTGGAAAGGAGTTAAAAATTGTGGTATCTATGACACTCTCCAGGTCACAAGGCTTAGTTTGGCACATAATCCATTTCGCACGACCCTTCAGAAGGGTTGAGTTATTTTCCCCTGAGCGGTACTTTTTTGCACAATTAGCTGAAGGTCCAGGTCTCGGAGAAGGGGATCCACTGGACAGCTGTTAAGAGACAGATAAAATCCTCCCATCAAGGCCATGCGGTGTGTTCTTTAATGTGCACAGGGTATGGCTTTTTTGCATACTGAGCCACAGCTTAACATCTCATCCAACGGATGGCAGCCTCTCCAAATTCATCGGTGCTCCCTTTCTCACTGAGGGCAAAAAGGGAATTATTAGAGCTAAATCTCAATGCAGGCACAGTTGGGACTCGAACCGTGATATACCAACCCCTACCCCTCGGTCAATGGATTAGGAACAGATTTAACAACTGCGAAAAGCAATAGGTAAAATGGTACATTAGAACTTTTTCTTCATAGAAGCTGAAATAAACACAGGTTTTAATGAGAGCGAATTATAACGTATGTAAGAGATGAAGCTTGGCCGAGTAGGTAACGCATCGGGCTCGTAGCCCTGCGGTTCTAATCAGATTTCAATCAAAGTTCTCTTTTGCATTTTTAGTTTTTTTTACTTTCAAAGTCATAACTTTTTAATATCATTCTCGCATTGGACGAGATTTCTAGTCTCCATTGGTGACTGTTTAATCCCTCTTTTGACCTTGATAAGAAAGGAATATGAAGATCACCATCGGTTGGTTGGAATGTTATACTAGGGCCTAGTATGCAGAAGAATCCTACTCAGTGCAAGTCATCTGCCCGGTGGATACCCCTCTTGTATCTAGCTGTGACCTTGGGGTTCTTATGACCTAGTCAGGTGTTTGAGATGAGAGGGAAAAGTTAGCAGAATATCTTTAACAAATTCATAAGATTGCTTAAACAATCCCAGTGTTTTACTTACATGAGTAATGATGGTTTTAGGATTTTCATAAATTTGTCAGTATCCTCTCAGACACACACATATATCTCCCACTCATACATACACACATCCTCCTCCTCCTCTTCAAGCAGCATGAGCCAAAAAGGTCCAACCAGATGGTACAATTTAGTTCTCCAAACATATCTGTCCTGAACAACATCTGCTGCATCTGTCCACTGTACACCATTTCTAACAAGGTTCTGTTTGACATTGTCTACCCATCACATCCTAGGTCTCCCCTTCGTTCTGAAGCCTTTAGGCACACTGTTTATACACACACACACACACACACACACACACATGGGGGCGGTGGTACTCAGTCGGTAGCGCGCCAGGCTCGTAATCTGTAGTTCCCAGGTTCGAGTCCCAGCTGGGTCAGCGTTGAGATTTAGCTCCGCAAAATTCCCCGCCCTGCCCACGGTCAGTAGTGGACACCGATGGGCTTGGAAAGGCCGCCGTCCGTCGGATGGGACGTTAAGCCGTGGCCCTGTGTGCGGGAGAGCCATACCCTGTGCACGTTAAAGAACACGCTGGATGGCCTTGATGGGAGGCTACCATCTGTCTCCCAACAGCTATTCCAGTGGGTCCCCTCCCCCAACCTTCTCTGAGCCTTCGGGGTCCATGTGACCTGGCCATTTAGCCCATAGTGTGCAAAAAAGTGCCGCTCAGAGGTAAAACAACCCAACACACACACACATACTTTAATAACTGGACCTAGCCTCTTAGAAGTTTGTATATACAAACATACTGCTCATAGGTAAAACTAACATTTCTTGAATATATTACACATTTTTTTTCCTCCATTCCGGTCATTAATATTTGTCAAGGGACTGGATCTAACTGCTCTGCAGAGCCAAATATAGTGTGTGTATTCGTGAGAGAGAGAGAGAGTTGGGGGGCGGGGGGGGGGTCAACATCTAGATCGGCCAATTGATATTCTAGATCAGTGGTTCTCAAACTTTTATGCTTTACGTACCCCTTGGAAATGTGTAACTGGCGTACCCCTTGTATAGATAGATAAAACTAATAGTTATAATATTACAATGTCAATAAAATAAGGCATATATACATATATAACATATATCTAGCGACTTTTGAGCTCTCACGGGGAACCCCAAAACATTTTACCGCTCACCCCACGTTGAGAATCCCTATTCTAGATGATAAATGCTGTCTTGGGTTATAATAAATATGCAAGTACGACAACAAATAAAAAAATCAGCCAGTATAAAATTCATGCAAAAACAATTCAATCTTAGGTGAACTACTTACCTGTTTCTCGTTGCAGTCTTCTTCTGTAACAGCGCAAGCACATTTGCAGGTCAAATGTTTTTCGACTTCGATTGACGAACACTTTGGGGTAACACCAGAAGTTCCGTAGTCAATGAGCACCACCTACAGACCAAATAAAAATTATATTGTCGCAACCTGGCCATTCCCGGCAGTAATTATCAATGACCTTATTTCCATCGCTGCTATTTGAGTAGCTTATTCACTTCGTTAAAACTGCAAGAGTTACGCGTTAAAACTGCAAGACTTGAATTTTCTCTAGAAGTGATCTACTATCGTCTACTTATTATTTCTTGAGTAATAATAACATTCAAGAATTTGCAATCTCTCTGGATTTGTCCTGGGCTTGACTTGCGAAAAACTAAAGATAATACTATCAGTCTGCGACGTAGTCATGTGAATTATTAGCAAATTATTATATATATAATTTCTGGAGCATGGGTGTCAAATGTATGGGCTGCGAGATAATTACAGTAGGATTAATAAACACTCCGAGGTTTGTTGATCAATAAATAAGGAAAGATATTTAGTATCGGGAACTTTAGCAACGATTTCTATTTCAAATCTCTATACAAAAGCGATAATCACAGTCCGACTATGAATTAATGGTTACATGTTTATAATTATACTACGCCTAAAATTTATCACGTAACAGGATTGACCTTTAACCTGAAAAAGAGGTAGTTGGCAGCCCACTCCCAAATTACGCAAACGAGGCTCCTCTAAGACCTCCACCCTCAACTGAATTGAAATTCGATTCAAATCTATAACTAGAATTTTTTTTTATACCTTGCTTTCATAAACAAGTTATCATTTTTACTTGGTCGTCTATTCACATTCAACTTTTTCTTTTAAAAAATAATTAACAATTCTTTTGGATTAAACAGGTTTTGCCGAAATATTACGTTTGCATTTTCAGAATATTCACAGACAGAAGGTATTAAAGTCGTAAAATCATTCTCCTCGAAAACGATAATTTCATATATATTAAATCTTGTAGTTTTATTATATAACACTGAATTTAAGCACGAAAAATATTTCACTCTAACGGATGAAATTATTTTATGCCTCATCGAAATAATGTTCAGATTTCAATCCAAGTTTTCTTTTGCATTTTTAGTATTTTTTACTCACAAAATCATAACTTTTCAATATAATTCTCACACGAGTTTTTGTTTAATATATATATCCGAATTTTTATTTTATGAAATAAACTGAAAATTACACTATTTCTTTGGTGTAAGCATGTCCCCATGGTGATTAGGATAGACTTTGGGTTGGGTTGTCTTACCTCTGAGCGGCACCTTTTTTGCGCACATTCGGCTAAATGACCAGGTTACAAGGACCCCGAAGGCTCAGAAGGTTGTGGGAGGGGACTCACTGGAATAGCTGTTGGGAGACAGCTGTATGATAGCCTCCCGTCAAGGCCATCCAGCATATTCTTTAACGTGCACAGGGTATGGCTCTCCCGCACGCGGGACTACGGCTTAACGTCCCATCCGATGAACGGCGAGCTTTCCAAGCCCAGCGGTCCCCTACTGACTGTTGGAGGGCGGGTAGTTTTACGGAGATAAATCTCAACACTGGCCAGCTGGGACTCGAACCTGGGAACTTCAGATGAACTACGGAATACTTCAGCTCTTAGAGGTGTTGAGCAACGAGCATTTAAAGGTGAGATAATTCAAAGGAGGGCATATCTTTTAATGGGGGCTGTCCTGAAAGACCAGTGGCATACTTGAAGTGAAAATTATAACTCCCTATTAGATATTTAAGGAACACTGAAGAACTATAATTAAGAAACTTTTTTACTCACCGGCATAGAAACAATTTCTGTATCTCTTGGCAAACAGCGTTGGCCACTCCCGAATGTGCAGAATCCCTCGCAACGATCGACTACGACGCATGGGGGCATTACCTGCACTATGCCATATTTTGGCTGTTTCACTTCGAGGCAGTGTCTCTTGGGCCTGCAATGGCATTCCTGGTCACGTTTAAGGATCTCTAACATATCAACCTTGTCACACTGACCTGAAATTACGAAAAACACAATGTAAATTGCAGTCCTCATTTTGCTCAACAGAGTTTTGCCCACATCTATATGTACACACACTGCTTATAAATATACTGTGGTTTATCAAAATAATGGAAACACACTGTTTGTGGAGAACATTTTATTAATAAGCTGTAGGTGAACCTCGGGCGTTCAGAACAGACGCAATTCGACGTAGAATAGACTTATACAACTCATGCACATATGGTAATGGAATGTGGAACCATTCTTCCTGTAAAATATGGCCCAACTGTGTCAGTGATGCTGGAGGTGGAAAGTGTGATCTGACTTTGCTTCCAGATATTCCTGAAAATAGTCACTAATATTGAGGTCTGGAGATTGAGGTGGCCAGGGTAGCTGCTCTACCTCATCCTCATGCTTTGCAAACGACAACTTGACACGTTTCGCACAATGCACGGGTGCATTATCCGCTTGAAACCAGATACGGTCATTAGGAAACACTGTCAGTAACATTGGGTGCAGGTGATTCCCCGAGAATAGATTCGTATGTTGCGGATGTGACACGACCCTGCAGAATAACTAATGGAAACACCGACGGCGACTGGAGTACACGAAATGCGCGTATGCATATCACAGGGACGACGTCACCCGCGTTGTGGGTTATATAAAGGGGAGAAGTAAGGTTGGGTTGCTTTACCTCTGAGCGGCACTTTTTTGCACACCATGGGCTAAATGACCAGGTCACATGGACCCCGAAGGCTCAGAGAAGGTTGGGGGAGGGGACCCACTGGAACAGCTGTTGGGCGACAGATGGTAGCCTCCCGTCAAGGCCATCCAGCGTGTTCTTTAACGTGCACAGGGTAAGACTCTCCCGCACACGGGGCCATAGCTTAACGTCCCATCCGACGGATGGCGGCCTTTCCAAGCCCATCGGTGTCCCCTACTGTGGCAGGGTGTGGGCAGGGCGGGAAATTTTGCGGAGATAAATCTCAACGCTGACCCAGCTGGGACTCGAACCTGGGAACTACAGATTACGAGCCTGGCGCGCTACCGACTGAGCCACCCCCGCCCCGGGGAGAAGTAGGATGTCTGTTATCACGTAGCAGTGTTATAGGCGCAAGTGAATGGCCCTAAGGAATGCCATGATATGGCACCTCACAGCATCAGGGATTCACATCCATGCTTCACAGTCGGAACCAAATAGTCGGGGTGGTACGCTTCTGCAGGTTTTCTCCAGACGTACACTCTACCAGTGGTGGGAAACAATGTGTAGTACGATTCATCAGAGCAGATGACACGTTGCCAGTCTTTATCATCCCAGTTTTTATGTGCTTTGTACCACCTTACACGTTCTGTTGCATTGATGTTTGTAATCAGTGGTTTGTAATCACCGGCACAATGAAGTTCCCGACGAACTTTTTTGACGGAAACTGGATCATTCCGACTGGTGTTCAACTCTGCTGCTATTTGCGTGCTTCCATTGTTCAATTCCTGCTAATGTTCGTGTATCCCTATCTGACAACTTCGTGTGTCGTCCACAATTTGCATGTTTGGAGGCAGCACCCTGTCCTTTTTGATAGGTAGTCGTAATCTTTGATAATCCTCCTGCAAGCTGTGCACCAATGATCATGCCTTTTTGGAGGTCACTGAGATCTGACAATGTCGACAATTACCCACAACAGCAGTTTCACTTGCGCCTATAACACTGCTACGTGATAACAGACAACCTACTTCTCTTTATATAACCCATATCGCGGGTGAGGTCGTCCCTGTGATATGCATACGCGCATTGCGTGTACTCCAGTCGCCGTCAGTGTTTCCATTATTTTGATAAACACCAGTACATTATAAATGTTAACAAAAGTATTTGGACACGTCCATGTTCACACGTGGAAATTATCTCCATTAACTGCTGCTCTGCCCTCACTATGAGAGGTTGGATTGTTTTACCTTTCAGCGGCACTTTTTTGCACACCATGGGCTAAATGGCCAGGTCACATGGACCCCAAAGGCTCATAGAAGGTTGAGGGAGGGGACCCACGGAGTAGCCTCCCGTCAAGGCCATCCAGCGTGTTCTTTAACGTGCACAGGGTATGGCACTCCCAAATGGGTTGGGTTGTTTTACCTGTGAGCAGCACTTTTTTTTTGCACACCACAGGCTAAATGACCAGGTCACATGGACCCCGAAGGCTCAGAGAAAGTTGGAGAAGGGGACCAACTGGAACAGCTGTTGGGAGAGTGATGGTAGCCTCCCGTCTAGGCCATCCAGCGTGTTCTTTAACGTGCAAGGGTATGGCTCTCCCGCACACAGAGCCACGGCTTAACGTCCCATCTGATGGACAGTGGCCTTTCCAAGCCCATCGGTGTCCCCTACTAACCGTGGGTAGGGTGAGGAGTTTTGCAGAGATAAATCTCAATGCTGACCCAGCTGGGACTCGAACCTGGGAACTACAAATTACGAACCTGGCGCGCTTACCGACTGAGCTACCCCCGCCCCACTCTCAAACACACACGGGGTAACGGCTTAACATCCTATCTGATGGACGGTTGTCCTACCAAGCCCATCGGTCTCCCCTACTGACCATGGCAGGGCGGGAAATTTTGCGGAGATAAATCTCAATGCTGACCCAGCTGGAGCTTAAACCTGGGAACTGCAGATTACAAGCCTGGCACGCTACGGACTGAGGCACCCCCGCCCCACACTATGAGAGGACTTGGTAAGCTTGGGAAAGCTCTGTCCATCAGATGAACAAGTTTATTCTGTTTCTCTTTCTCTCTGAAGGCAGAGTGGGGTTTTGGTTGTTTTACCTCTGAGCGATACTTTTTTTGCACACCATGGGCTGAATGGCCAGGTCACAAGGACCCCGAAGACTCAGAAGGTTGTGGGAGGGAACTCACTGGAATAGCTGTTGGGAGACAGATGATAGCCTCCCGTCAAGGCCATCCAGTGTGTTCTTTAACATGCAGAGGGCATGGCTTTTTTCCATACACGGGGTAACGGCTTAACGTCCCATCCGACGGACGACGACCTTTCCAAGCCCATCCGTGTCCCCTACTGACCGTGGGCAGGGTGGGGAGTTTTGCAGAGATAAATCTCAACCCAGCTGAGACTCGAACCTGGGAACTGCAGATTACAAGCCTGGTGCGCTACCGACTGAGCCACCCCAGCAGAGTGGAGGATAGCGGAGAAAATTTCAACATAGTCATTATGGGTTGGGTTACCTCTGAGCGGTACTTTTTTTTGCACACAATGGACTAAACGGCCAGGGCAAAGGACCCCGAACACTCAGAAAAGGTTGATGAAAAGGGACCCACTGGATAACTGTTAGGGAGCAGATGGTAGTCTTCGTTACAGTGTTTAGCGTGCACAGAGTATGGCTCTCCCACACACGTGGCCACAGCTGTTCATTACGATATAACTTATGTATATATTGGGTTCAGAATTCAGTTGCATCTGGGTTTTTCAATTTAATATACAGTATACATATATATTGCAAAAACAAGTTTAAGTTCCTTTTCCCTTTTATGAAGGTGTTACATGTGTATTGTTAACATTGCCTAGATTAACCCTCTGAAGACTGCTATAGTGGGGGTTTGAGTCATTTTTTTTCATCTGCCCGCTCCCCTTTATGACTTCGGATGGCGCGATTTTCGTGTGCTCGCTCCCCCCTGGCTTAAAGTTAAAACCCGTCTACGCCACTGCTGTGAACATTATATTTCGATTTTCAATTATTTCTCACTAATTTTAATGACTGAAACTGTAAATAAAACTAAAGTTAAGACTAACTTCTTACAGGCTCCGTTTTAAAAACTTAGAAAATAGTACCTTGACTTCTGCTTTTGGGATTTCCTTCTCTTGATTCTAACAGCATCCTTTCAACCTTTAGAAAAAGATAAAACTTTTACGACATTATAAGTAGGAAAGACATTCCATAGAGTAAGGCTTTATTACTTCTAAAACTACCTTTTAACATAAACCCCTTGATTAGAGTGAGCAGATCTCTCTGTCCAATCTTTTGATGTAAACCTCTGTCCCCGACGAACAAATGTCCCCGGAAGATCTCCTAAGCAGATTAATATCCCAGAAAATGTTCCCGGCGAATAAATGTCTCCACCGTACAAATGTCCAAGGCGAATAAATGTCCTCCGAATTTGTTTTAGATATTATTTTAAATATTAAATTTATTCTAGAGCTTGGGTTGGGTTGTTTTACCTCTGATTGGCATTTTTTGCACACCATAGTCTAAATGGCCAGGTCATATGGACCCTGAAGGCTCGGGGAAGGTTGGGGGTTGCATTGTTGTTGTTTTACCTCTGAGCGGCACTCTTTTACACACCATGGGCTAAATGGCCAGGTCACATGGACCCCGAAGGTTGGTTGGTTGTTGGTTGTTTTACCTCTGAGCGGCACTTTTTTGCACACCATGGGCTAAATGGCCAGGTCACATGGACCCCGAAGGCTCAGAGAAGGTTGGGAGAGGGGACCCACTGGAACAGCTGTTGGGAGACAGATGGTAGCCTCCCGTCAAGGCCATCCAGCGTGTTCTTTAACGTGCACAGGGTATGGCTTTCCCGCACACGGGGCCACGGCTTAACGTCCCATCCGACGGACGGCGGCCTTTCCAAGCCCATCGGTGTCCCCTACTGACCGTGGGCAGGGCGGGGAATTTTGCGGAGATAAATCTCAACGCTGACCCAGCTGGGACTCGAACCTGGGAACTACAGATTACGAGCCTGGCGCGCTACCGACTGAGCCACCCCCGCCCCTCTCTAGATTAGGGGTTCTCAACGTGGGGTACACGGTAAAATTTTTTGGGGTACGCCGTGAGAGCTCAAAAGTCGCTAGATCTAGTAACAAAGTAAAAATAACCATTGTTATATTATAACTATAGTTTTATCTATCTATATAAGAGGTACGCCAGTTACATACACATTTCCAAAAGGTACGTGAGGCATAAAAGGTTGAGAACCACTGCTCTAGATAAAGCGTTTCGAAAAAAAAAAAAAAAATTCTGGAGGGGAGTGTTTTTAAAATTGCACGTGTTTTTTCTTTTTAATCTATGATAATTCTATCAGTGTGGCCGAGTGGTTAGCGCGCTTGGCTGCTGATGAAAGGGACCTGGGTTTCATCCCCGGGTAAGGCATGGATATTGATTTGGATATGGATATTGATATATATATGGATATTGATTTGTCTTTCTGCTGAGATCCCGTCATACTCACAGTCCTTCTACTCTGGCGTATTTAACTGACAGGATCCTGTCAGACCTCTGTGGCAAGCAGCTGCTTGAGGAGTTTTTATTAATGTGACCGATTTAGTTGCTCAGTTGTTTGTTGTGAGGGGCGGGGGTGCTCAGTCGGTAGCGCGCCAGGCTCGTAATCTGTAGTTCCCAGGTTCGAGTCCCAGCTGGGTCAGCGTTGAGATTTATCTCCGCAAAATTCCCCGCCCTGCCCACGGTCAGTATGGGACTTCGTGTCACGTGACACGAAGGCTGCCAGATCACTAATTTCTAAAAAAAATCGTTGCCCGATATTTTTTTCTGAATTCTGTAATCAACCATAGTGTTCGGATACTTTTTTGAGCGACTGTAGGTGGTCATATTATTTTGATACTAGATCGTGTGGGCTCACTCACGGAAATATTGAGCGTGTGCAGTTACCGTTCACAGCAAACTGGAGCGTGTTCAGTTACTGAACACGCTCCAGTTTGCTGTGAACGGTAACTGGAGCGTGTACAGTTGCTGTACACGCTCCAGATATTTTTCCTGAATTCTGTAATCACGTGACACGAAGGTTGCCAGATCACTAATTTCTAAAAAATCGTTGCCAGATATTTTTTTCTGAATTCTGTAATCAACCATAGTGTTCGGATACTTTTTTGAGCGACTGTAGGTGGTCATATTATTTTGATACTAGATCGTGTGGGCTCACTCACGGAAATATTGAGCGTGTCCAGTTACCGTTCACAGCAAACTGGAGCGTGTTCAGTTACTGAACACGCTCCAGTTTGCTGTGAACGGTAACTGGAGCGTGTACAGTTGCTGTACACGCTCCAGATATTTTTCCTGAATTCTGTAATCACGTGACACGAAGGTTGCCAGATCACTAATTTCTAAAAAATCGTTGCCAGATATTTTTTTCTGAATTCTGTAATCAACCATAGTGTTCGGATACTTTTTTGAGCGACTGTAGGTGGTCATATTATTTTGATACTAGATCGTGTGGGCTCACTCACGGAAATATTGAGCGTGTCCAGTTACCGTTCACAGCAAACTGGAGCGTGTTCAGTTACTGAACACGCTCCAGTTTGCTGTGAACGGTAACTGGAGCGTGTACAGTTGCTGTACACGCTCCAGATATTTTTCCTGAATTCTGTAATCACGTGACACGAAGGTTGCCAGATCACTAATTTCTAAAAAATCGTTGCCAGATATTTTTTTCTGAATTCTGTAATCAACCATAGTGTTCGGATACTTTTTTGAGCGACTGTAGGTGGTCATATTATTTTGATACTAGATCGTGTGGGCTCACTCACGGAAATATTGAGCGTGTCCAGTTACCGTTCACAGCAAACTGGAGCGTGTTCAGTTACTGAACACGCTCCAGTTTGCTGTGAACGGTAACTGGAGCGTGTACAGTTGCTGTACACGCTCCAGATATTTTTCCTGAATTCTGTAATCACGTGACACGAAGGTTGCCAGATCACTAATTTCTAAAAAATCGTTGCCAGATATTTTTTTCTGAATTCTGTAATCAACCATAGTGTTCGGATACTTTTTTGAGCGACTGTAGGTGGTCATATTATTTTGATACTAGATCGTGTGGGCTCACTCACGGAAATATTGAGCGTGTCCAGTTACCGTTCACAGCAAACTGGAGCGTGTTCAGTTACTGAACACGCTCCAGTTTGCTGTGAACGGTAACTGGAGCGTGTACAGTTGCTGTACACGCTCCAGATATTTTTCCTGAATTCTGTAATCACGTGACACGAAGGTTGCCAGATCACTAATTTCTAAAAAATCGTTGCCAGATATTTTTTTCTGAATTCTGTAATCAACCATAGTGTTCGGATACTTTTTTGAGCGACTGTAGGTGGTCATATTATTTTGATACTAGATCGTGTGGGCTCACTCACGGAAATATTGAGCGTGTCCAGTTACCGTTCACAGCAAACTGTAGCGTGTGCAGTAACTGCACACGCTCCAGTTTGCTGTGAACGGTAACTGGAGCGTGTACAGTTGCTGTACACGCTCCAGATATTTTTCCTGAATTCTGTAATCACGTGACACGAAGGTTGCCAGATCACTAATTTCTAAAAAATCGTTGCCAGATATTTTTTTCTGAATTCTGTAATCAACCATAGTGTTCGGATACTTTTTTGAGCGACTGTAGGTGGTCATATTATTTTGATACTAGATCGTGTGGGCTCACTCACGGAAATATTGAGCGTGTCCAGTTACCGTTCACAGCAAACTGGAGCGTGTTCAGTTACTGAACACGCTCCAGTTTGCTGTGAACGGTAACTGGAGCGTGTACAGTTGCTGTACACGCTCCAGATATTTTTCCTGAATTCTGTAATCACGTGACACGAAGGTTGCCAGATCACTAATTTCTAAAAAATCGTTGCCAGATATTTTTTTCTGAATTCTGTAATCAACCATAGTGTTCGGATACTTTTTTGAGCGACTGTAGGTGGTCATATTATTTTGATACTAGATCGTGTGGGCTCACTCACGGAAATATTGAGCGTGTCCAGTTACCGTTCACAGCAAACTGGAGCGTGTTCAGTTACTGAACACGCTCCAGTTTGCTGTGAACGGTAACTGGAGCGTGTACAGTTGCTGTACACGCTCCAGATATTTTTCCTGAATTCTGTAATCACGTGACACGAAGGTTGCCAGATCACTAATTTCTAAAAAATCGTTGCCAGATATTTTTTTCTGAATTCTGTAATCAACCATAGTGTTCGGATACTTTTTTGAGCGACTGTAGGTGGTCATATTATTTTGATACTAGATCGTGTGGGCTCACTCACGGAAATATTGAGCGTGTCCAGTTACCGTTCACAGCAAACTGGAGCGTGTTCAGTTACTGAACACGCTCCAGTTTGCTGTGAACGGTAACTGGAGCGTGTACAGTTGCTGTACACGCTCCAGATATTTTTCCTGAATTCTGTAATCACGTGACACGAAGGTTGCCAGATCACTAATTTCTAAAAAATCGTTGCCAGATATTTTTTTCTGAATTCTGTAATCAACCATAGTGTTCGGATACTTTTTTGAGCGACAGTACTGCGTTGATGTGTTTCTTGCCCCCCCCCCCCCCCATGGTTTATTTTTCTTAGATCCGGGCTTGAATGTCTCCTTTTAGATAACCGTGAATGCACACAAAAAATTTAAATGAGGCAAATCTTAAGCTTCAGGTGTGTGTGTGTGTGTGAAGGTACCCCTTAACATTCAGAAGTACCATTTTTATAATTAGCCATTCAAATCTCTAAGCCACTGGTTCTCAACCTTTTATGCTTCAGGTACCCCCTGGAAATGTATATGTAACTGGCGTACCCTTTGTATAGGTAGATAAAACTATAGTTATAGCATAACAGTGGCTATTTTTACTTTGTTACTAGATCTTTCGACTTTTTAGCCCTCACGGCGTACCCCAAAAAAATTTTCCACGTACCCTACGTTGAGAATCTCCACTCTAAGCGATTAGAAAGTAAAAACTCTACTTAAAACCTAGCAAATTATTTATACTTTGCAAACTCTATTATACAATGTCGGATAAGCAATAAACACAAGTTTAAAAACAAATTTCAGATTTTTTCACAGACAAAATTTGCTTTTCACCGAAATAATTCTTGCAGACGCGAATGGGCAAACCGCATATAATCATTTTTAAATCTTTGCCTTGACTTTACTAAAATAGTTAATACTCCCGAATGGAGTCTAATTCAGGGGCGGTCATAAGTCTTGAGCCAGGAGGGGCCATTTAGGGACGTAGGGAAGATTTTATAATCCAGAAAGGGCATTCTTTACTAATGGATTATTTCGCAATCGATATTACTCTTAATGGGGCTCGGGTAGCTCAGTCGGTAGCGCGCCAGGCTCATAATCTGCAGTTCACAGGTTCGAGTCCAAGCTGGGTCAGCGTTGAGATTTATCTCCGCAAAATCCCTGCCCACGGTCAGTAGGGGATACCGATGGGCTTGGAAAGGACGCCGTCCGTCGGATGGGACGTTAAGCCGTGTGCGGGAGAGCCATATCCTTTGCACGTTAGAGAACACGCTGGATGGCCTCGATGGGAGACTATCATCTGTCTCCCAACAGCTGTTCCAGTGGTCCCCTTCCCCAGCCTTCTCTGAGCCTTTGGGGTCCATGTGACTTGTCCATTTAGCCCATGGTGTGCAAAAAAGTGCCGCTCAGAGGTAAAACAGCCCAACCCAATATCCTTCTTAACAGCTTTTCATTTGATATCTGAGGGTATCAGGGGTTTACCTTCCAAAAAAAATGGTGGCCAAATCTTGCACTCCTAATTTCTTCAAGAATGAAAAATGACTGAAAAATAGAAAAATAAGGACCGCTCGCAGGTCTCTTGCAGGTGGCCATGTCCCCCCCCCCCTCCTCTGATCCCCTCCGTATGACCGCCACTGGTCTAATTGTACCACAGTGGCCTTCATTTTTCTCGCAATGGACGAAATGACCAAGTCACAAAACTCTCAAGAACTCAAAGCAGTCTCAAGAAAAGGTAGGCATTGGGAAACTGTTATAAAACAGATGAATTAACGGATGATGAAAACCTCGTTAAGGGAGAACAGTGAATTAATGCAGAGGCAGGCAAAAAATGATTGAACTTGAATGCATTTTTCAAGAAAAGGGGAGGGACAAAAGACTGGACTTCCATTTCAGTGTAACATTTTCTACCCCGCTTTAGGGGCCTTTAAAAATTTATTGAAAAAAAAAAAGGTGAATATACACCAGTTTAATCATTCTTTGTCTCCATTACCTTACCTATCATTCTGAAAGGGGGAGGTAATGGCCCCTGTGCAGAGGTTTTTTTTTTTTCAGCACGGTGCTACGAGTTAACGTTCCCCATCTGACCTATGTCGGTCTTTTCAAGCTCATAAATGTAGCCTTTCTGCCGAAGTCAGAAAGGGGGGGGGGGGCTAGCAGAAAAACAATTCAAATGCAATCAGGTAATGTGTAGAGTGACAAGAAAGGATCCACTTCACTGTACCGTAACCAGAAATCTCAAGTGAACATGCTAGAGACTAATGGAGGGTCTACACTATCGTATCAGAATAATATGACCAGGTGTATACATGTACATAGTCGTATCAGAATAATATGATCACCTACCATACATATAGCATGGTAGGTGGTCATATCATTCTGATACGACTGTGTATTGTTAAGCTTTGAAGTTTGATTTTCAGGGACTGTTTCGAAAATTCTATGCTATTCATAACTTCAAGGGTGGTTTATATCCTTTATGTAGGCCATGTCATTTTAAAACATATTTTTAAATGGGATGACGCGAAGAGTTTTAGAACGATTTTTTGCGTTTCTCAAAATGTGAGGAAGAACGAATACCTTTCTACCCCCCCCCTCCCACCTTACTGCATTCACTCGTGTAAGCAGCAGCGTTCGAAAATTTCAAATTAAATAAATTTATTATGCTTTCTCTGTTTACGAGTTGATCGTTTGTAAGTTTTCTTTACAGAATTTCACATCAAAAAGTAAAGCTTGAATCCAACTTGGCAAACCAAATTGCTGCTTGTTTTTAACAGTTTAAGTCAATACGCCATAACTACATATTTAACGAATATGTGGCATATTTTAAAAAAGATAAAATTCGTCTCGAGCATCTGATAGGAACCTGTCATTATAATAATTAAATAGAGAAAAATCAGTAAGGAAGGTAAGACTTCAGGAAAAAGATACAGCGGAAAGAAAACATCCTCATCTTATTTGGGATTCAGACCCAGGTCTTTTTGCTTCACAACAAACAACTGAGCAACTAAATCGGTCACATTAATAAAAACTCCTCAAGCAGCTGCTTGCCACAGAGGTCTGACAGGATCCTGTCAGTATAATGCGCCAGAGTAGAAGGACTGTGAGTATGACGGGATCTCAGCAAAAGACAAATAAACATCCATGCCTTACCCGGGGATGAAACCCAGGTCCCTTTCATCAGTAGCCAAGCGCGCTAACCACTCGATCACATTGACATAATTATCTTAGATTAAAAAGAAAAAACACGTGCAATTTTAAAAACACTCCCCCGCCAGGATTTTTTTTTTTTTTTCGAAACGCTTTATCTAGAGCAGTGGTTCTCAACCTTTTATGCCTCACGTACCTTTTGGAAATGTGTATGTAACTGGCGTACCTCTTATATAGATAGATAAAACTATAGTTATAATATAACAATGGTTATTTTTACTTTGTTATTAGATCTAGCGACTTTTGAGCTCTCACGGCATACCCCAAAACATTTTACCGTGTACCCCACGTTGAGAACCCCTAATCTAGAGAATCTCCCTGCCAATCTTCATTAGCAGAAATTATAACATACCTTACTCAAAGATCCTTCAATCATTGATGGTGAGATATCAGACTTATCAGTGTCTGCAGTAATTTCGTCATCTCCACTAAATTCACCAAAGAAATTGCTATATAAAAGCTTTTCTGGGTTTCTCACGAAACCAGACTTTACCAAATTCAACAGGAGAAACCCTAACATCAGGATTACCAGCGTAGAATGCATTATGCCGACGAAATCGTGTTCAGGTATCCTGCAGAAGTTAACCGAACTCTTGCAACCCTATAACTGAAATCAACCTGACAGCAGGTCTGATATTAGTCAAATAAACTTCCTGCTCTGGGGAAAAAAGCGACACTTCCGGAAACCAGGATGGGTTTTGTCAGGAAGTGTGAGTTGTCTTTCGAAGAAAATTGGGGGGGGGGGGGGGGTGAATTGCAAAAATTATATTAATCATGAAATATAGTAAAATAACAGAATATAGAGAAGATATTCGAATAAAGTTTAGACGGTAAAGCTATTAACTGGGTAAAAGACGATTATGCAGTTTATGTGAATTTATATTCGCAAATAAAATATTATTCTCTTTAAGCCTGGGGCGGGGGTGACTCGGTCGGTCGGTAGCGCGCCAGACTCGTAATCTGTAGTTCCCAGGTTCGAATTCCAGCTGGGTCAGCGTTGAGATTTATCTCCGCAAAATTCACTGCTCTGCCCACGGTCAGTAGGGGAGACCGATAGGCTTGGAAAGGCCGCCGTCCGTCGGATGGGACGTTAAGCCGTGGCCCCGTGTACGGGAGAGCCATACCCTGTGCACGTTAAAGAACACGCTGGATGGCCTTGACGGGAGGCTACCATCTGTCTCCCAACAGCTGTTCCAGTGGATCCCCTCCCCCAACCTTCTCTGAGCCTACGGGGTCCATGTGACCTGGCCATTTAGCCCATGGTGTGCAAAAAAAGTGCCGCTCAGAGGTAAAACAACCCAACCCAACTCTCTTTAAGCCATTACGAATAGTGATTAGAAACCTGTAACACAATTTTAAAGAATATACATCAACCTACAAATGCATGACGTGAGTACTGCTTTGAAATATGTTTCCCATATGGAAATAAGTGTAATTATTAATTTATTTATACCTTGGTGTTTTTAGTGACTCACAGAAATAAGTGTTACTAATTGTATTGGTCTGCTTTGGGAACCTGAACGATGTTGTTTGTTACTAAATTTAATTCCCAATTCTTTAAGAAATATTTTTAATTTAAGAAAATCTCTAAATTCTCGAAAGAAGAAGTTAGATTCAGGGACAGCCGATTTGTTCGTTGGGTTAATTTTACCTCTGAGAGGCACTTTTTTGCACACAATGTGCTAAATGGACAGGTCACAAAGACCCCGAAAACTCAGAGAAGGTTGCGGTGAAAGGGACCAACTGGGCATCTGTTAGGAAGCAGATGGTAGCCTCCTATCAAGTGGTAGCCTCTCATCAAGTGGTAGCTTCCCATCAAGTGGTAGCCTCCCATCCAGTGTGCTCTTTAACATGCACAGGATATGGCTCTCCTGCACGCGGAGCTACGGATTAGCATCCCACCCGACGGACGGCTTCCTTTCTGTCCGAGGTCAGTGTGGAGAGGTTTGCGGAGATAAATTTCAGTGCTGGCCCAGGTGAGACTCGAACCTGGGAACTGCAGATTACGAGCCTGGCATTCGTCTGGCAGCTACCAACTGAGCCACCTCTTACCCCGATTTGTTCGAAAACAAACATTTGGGGAGGGGGGTGGCATAACCTAAACTAAAAAAAAATGTGATTCCTAATATATGTATTCACCCTGTCTATTTAGAAAATGGAATTTCCGAAAAACCAATATTAAATAAGAAATTAAATCATAAATAGTCCTATTTCGTTAAACCGTTAATTATAGAGATTAGAATCCGGTAAAGCAATTTCGAAAAACACGGAGCAATCTATTTAACAAAAAAAAAAGAAAAAAACTAATGCGAATCCAGGGAAGTAAATATCAACTGCAGAACTGATTGGAAATTTGGATACTTAAAAGAAATAAAGGCAAGCTTATGTTGGCAGGGATTACTGGCGCCAATAACAGGCTGCCGAACTATTGGCTCGATGTAAACATGGAATCGATCTGTGTGTGCATGCAAGTCCAACTTATTGGTCAGAGTTGTTGGTCAACACTGGAACTTAAACGCCACCTACTGATTGTGAGTGGGCGGGGGTGGCTCAGTCAGCAGGCTGATCTGTAGTTCCCAAGTTCGAGTCCCAGCTGGGCCAGCGTTGAGATTTATCTCCGCAAAATTCCCCGCCCTGCCCACGGTCAGTAGGGGGACACCGATGGGCTTGGAAAGGCCGCGTCCGTCGGATGGGACGTTAAGCCGTGATCACGTGTGCGGGAGAGCCATACCCTGTGCACGTTAAAGCACACTGGATGGCCTTGACGGGAGGCTACCATCTGTCTCCCAATACCTGTTCCAGTGGGTCCCCTCCCCCAACCTTCTCTGATCCTTCGGGGTCCATATGACCTGGCCATTTACCCCATGGTGTGCAAAAAAAGTGCCGCTCAGAGGTAAAACAACCCAACCCAACTGGAACTTAAACGCCACCTACTGATTGTGAGTGGTTAGCCTGCTTGACTAATGATTAAAGCGATCTAGGTTCGAGCCCCGGGTAAGGCATGGAGGTTTCTGTTATATTTCTGATGAAGTTTTATTTACATTTAAGCATATGTTTGAAATTTCAAACTACTAAGTGTGTAGATATCTTAAAAGCATGGGCCCATAGGTTTCGTGGTCCGTACCTACATAGATGCGAAACAGTTGAACAATGTCAATGTGAGATATGTTGATGTTTTAATTCGGCTTTGAGGATCTTCTATTGATTTTCTGGATCATGGTGATACCATTGGGGTCGGGGGTGGCTCAGTTGATTTTTGTTCATTGGCTTTGGGGGCGGAGGTGGCTCAGTCGGTAACGCACCAAGCTTGTAATCTACAGTTCCCAGGTCCTAATCCCAGCTGGGCAAGCATTGAGATTTATCTTCGCAACACTCTCCACCCTGCTCCGATGGGACACCGATGGGATTGGAAAGGGACCGTCCGTCATATGGAATGTTAAGCCATGGCTCCGTGTGCGGGTGAGCCCATAACCTGTGCACGTTAAAGAGCGTGCTAGATGGCATTAACGGGAGGCTACCATCTGTCTCCCAACAGCTGTTCCAGTGGGTCTCCTCCCCCAATCTTCTCTGAGCCTTCGGGGTCCTTGTGACCTGGCCATTTAGCCCATGGTGTGCAAAAAAGTGCCGCTCAGAAGTAAAACAACTAATCCAGATTTTTGAGTAAGCATGTTATTTGTTACCTGAGAACTCCCACTACCATACCTCCCAATGAATAATAACAATGTCGAACAGAATTTGAATAGGGAATTGGTAAGGGAATGATTAGGGAATTGTGACGTCAGCAGAAATTACTCCCGGAAGGGGGGGGGGAGGAGAATCTTTGAAAGAGTGCTATTTCTTTTAGATAATTGTAAATTTTCAAGCTTTTTTACAGCCCCCCCAAAAAAATCATATTTCTAGATTTCCGGTAGGCTTAGTACTTTCTTCCCCTCCCTCTTTGCGGACACCCAAGGGTGGAAATACCTCTGGAACGTTTTTCCTATAGTTCAGGTATTTCCTCTTTTTAGATTTTCACATTTCTAGACCTGAAAAAAAAAATGCAATAAAAGAAGAAATTTGAAGTCGGAATGAAAGGTGCAGTGCGCTGTCAGACTTTCACAGAAGAGACAAAGTCGCTCTAGAAAAGAGGGTTGCGTTGAGTTGTTTTTACCTCTGAGCGGCACTTTTTTGCACACCATGGGCTAAATGGCCAGATCACATGGACCCCGAAGGCTCAGAGAAGGTTGGGGGAGGGGACCCACTGGAACAGCTGTTGGGAGACAGATGGTAGCCTCCCGTCAAGGCCATCCAGCTTGTTTTTTAACGTGCGCAGGGTATGACTCTCCCACACACGGGGCCACGGCTTAACGTCCCATCCGACGGACGGCGGCCTTTCCAAGCCCATCGGTGTCCCCTACTGACCGTGGGCAGGGCGGGGAATTTTGCGGAGATAAATCTCAACGCTGACCCAGCTGGGACTCGAACCTGGGAACTACAGATTACGAGCCTGGCGCGCTACCGACTGAGCCACCCCCGCCCCAGGAAAAAGGGGCACCCCTCCCCCTGCCAGTAGAAATGTCTTCACAATGCTACTGTATGCAGCATGCCCGAAGTTTTTCGAGGCTATTAAAAAAAAAAGCAGAGTCATCACACCAACCCCACCAACAAAAAAAAAAATCCTGTACATGGGTGTGATCGTACCGTATTTGCCAATCTTAACATCAGCATATAATACCCTAGTGGTCCATTTCAATAGTGTGACTCGGAATCATTTCTGACCTCCAATTGGAACTGAAATGGAATAGTGAGAGTCGTTTTCCTGGAGGTATCATTTGTAAAGCTAAAATCAAATCCAAAATTCCGGGGTGGGCTCTTTTTCTCTCCAAATTTTCGGATGGGCGGTTACTCATTGCCATCTTTATTGCATATCGTGTAGATATTTTAAGATATCTACACGACACCATATAAATACATTCTGAATGAATGGTTAAGGCCAAATTCAGATCTTTGCGCATTACAGCTATCTTGAATAACATTGACGCTGGGTGGCTTTGACGGGAGGCTATCATCTGTCTCCCAACAACTGCTCCAGTGGGTTCCCTCAATATTCTATGAGCCCTTGGGATCCTTCTGACCTGGCCGTTTAGCTCATTGTGCGCAAAAAAGTGCCGTTCACAGGTAAAACAACCCAAACGTGTAATGTGGTTTTGCCTTCTGCTTTTTGAATTCCACTTGTTTCGACTTATTCGGCATTCAGTTTTTCGTCTTCCGACTAATCGTGCAATTTGCAACCAGTTTTCAGTTTCGAATTTCTTATAGAATTCTAATTTAAACATGGCGTCCAGAGTGGGGGAATGGATAGCTGGGCCATCTCACTCGAAATGTGATTTTTTAAAGCTACGAGCATATTTTACTATTGCTATTTTTTTCGTAATAAAAACGTTACTAGCTATGATTAAACTGGTTTCTAAGAAACCACGTGCATTTTTTAAAAGAATATCGTCCCCCCTCCACCCGGAGAAACTTCTGCGAGCGCCACCTTCATTCGGTTAACTTTCATCATCCTGCAAAAGTGTGACTTTTTTTAAACAGCTCTCGCAGTTTTTATTGTAGGTGTAGACACTTAAGAATAATTTGCTTCTGTTCCGAAACATTTATAAGTTAAGAGAATTCATTAGTATGCATAATTTTTGATCATTTAGTAATTTTATGCTCTACCGAATGATCTATAAAAAAACAATTAAGCATAGTTTGAATGCTATTAACGAGGCGCGCAGGCGAGTGTTCTTGGTGAGTGCTTGGGGTGCTACAACAGCCCCTTTGAAAGCTTCAAATCGGAAAATGATATAAAACTGTTTACAGATGCTGTTCAAGGGTTTCTTAACTGAACTTGAGTAAAAAAAGATAATAAAGCAGTTGTAGTTTGTCAGGGTATAACAAATGTAGCATGCTGCATATTTTAATTTTAATTTTCAACAGCGAAAGAATAAACATGAGTTGGGTTGTTTTACCTCTGAGTGGCACATTTTTTGCATATAATGGGCTAAATGGCGAGGTCACAAGGACCCCGAAGGCTCAGAGAAAGTTGGGGGAGGGGATCCACTGGAACAGATTTTGGGAGACAGATGGTAGCCTCCCATCAAAGCCATCCAGCGTGTTCTTTAACGTGCACAGGGTATGGCTCTCCCGCACACGGGGCAACGGCTTAACGTTCCATCCGACGGACGGCGGTCTTTCCAAGTCCATCGGTGTCCCCTACTGACCATGGGAAGGGCGGGGAATTTTTGTGAAGATAAATCTCAACGTTGACGCAGCTGGGACTCGAATCTGGGAACTGCAGACTACGAGCCTGGCGCGCTTCCGACTGAGCCACCCCCGCCCATTAAAAGAAGCTTCTTCTATATATACTGCTTTGAATGCATATAACATTCCCCACTCACATACACACGGCAATATAAATGTCTTGACCACGCTATTGCACGTGACATTGCAAGATTTTTCTTCAGGGCTTTTGAAAAAAAAAACATCTTTGTTTCAGCACATCCCTAAAAAATTTATGGATTCGTGCCTGGTTGGGACAAATGTTTCAAAAGGCATGGCGAAATTGAACAGACCAATAAATGATTTACTTTTCATTTGAACGGGGCGGGGGTGGCTCAGTCGGTAGCGCGCCAGGCTCGTAATCTGCAGTTCCCAGGTTCGAGTCCCAGCTGGGTCAGCGTTGAGATTTATCTCTGCATAACTCCCCGCCCTGCCCACGGTCAGTAGGGGACACCGATGGGCTTGGAAAGGCCGCCGTCCGTCGGATGGGACGTTAAGCCGCGACCCGTGTGCGAGAGAGATATACCCTGTGCACGTTAAAGAACACGCTGGATGGCCTTGACGGAAGGCTACCATCTGTCTCCCAACAGCTGTTCCAGTGGGTCCCCTCCCCCCAACCTTCTCTGAGCCTTCGGGGTCCATGTGACCTGGCCATTTAGCCCATGTGTGCAAAAAGTGCCGCTCAGAGGTAAAACAACCCAACCCAATTTCATTTGAACGACCTTTATATTAAAGTTTAAAATATTTGTTTTTCTTTTTTAAATAATATCATTTGATTACACCTTTTATTTCATGTTATTAAAAGATTCATTACTTAGTAAAATAGGGCCCTGATTTGTAAGATTTAAAACAGAACTAGGGTTAATATCGTCATATGGGAAGAAATCGGGCCTTGTGTTGGGCGAAGAGAACATTCACTCCTCCCTCGATTTACACAGTTACGGATTTGCAAGGTAAAAATAATGCTACCAATTTTAATTTACACGATTATAAACTCGTTTTTACACGGTACGGATCGAGATTTTTTTTTTATTATGTATGTAACTATAATATATATTATAAAGCAGGATCTCCCCCCCCACTTTCAGAATGCGAGTAAGGGTAAAAGAGGCAAAAAATTATTAAACTTATTTACATTTCAAGCATTTTTTAAGAATTTTTAAAAAAAACTCAAAACGGAGGGGGAAATATTATACTGCGTTGGAAATCAAATATCTTTCCCCACTTTGAAGGGCGGGGGTGGCTCAGTCGGTAGCACGCCAGGCTCATAATCTTCAGTTCTCGGATTCGATTCCCAGCTGGATCAGCGTTCAGATTTATCTCCGCAAAATTCCTCGCCCACGGTCAGTAGGGGACAGCGATGGGCTTGAAAAGACCGCCGTCCGTCGGATGGGACGTTAAGCCGTGGCCCGTGTGCGGGAGAGCCATACCCTGTACACCTTAAAGAACATACTGAATAGCCTTGACGGGAGGCTACCATCTGTCTCCCAACAGCTGTTCCAGTGGGTCCCCTCCCCCAACCTTCTCTGAGCCTTCGGGTCCATGTGACTGGCTATTTAGCCCATGGTGTGCAAAAAAGTGCTGCTCAGAGGTAAAACAACCCAACTGCTGAACTAAAATTTGACATAAATATGTATAAATAAAACTTTCAATACGAGTCTTATTCATGAAAAGGATTTTTTTTTCGGAAACCGTCCCCTATTTTCCATAAGTTGTTGGTTTCGATTTGCACTGTGATATCCCAGAACCCCTCTACCGTGTAAATCAGGTGAAGGGGGTGTATGAAGTCCAATCTTGCCGGGCAATGAGATGAATAATATTGATATCCGCATTCCCAACGTTCGAAACAATCGCTTGCAAAATCAAATTTATGACACAAATATTTTGTTCATTTTGCTAGAAAAAGTTAGTTTTGACTCTCCAATACAGCGAAGAGAGGTTCTGAAAACCAAAATATTCGCAAATATCCATGTTAAGAACATGAAGAGGGATTTCTACACTCCTAGACTGTGCATAAAAAAGACTTCACCAGAACTATTTATGCATTGTTCCTAAAACCTGACGGGCGCTTCCTCTTCCTCGGACCGGCTTCCTTCCTTCCCTCGAATTTGAAACATTCTTCTGAAGTCCGCACCTCAATCGAATATTACGGCACGAGGCGCTCGCTAGCGCCTCGACACTCACAGGAGCCTCAAGAGCATAAGAATTCGATTTTTTTATTTTTCGAATATTTAATTAAGTAAAATATCTCATAATCAGTATAAACCAATATTTATATGCACACCTCGTCTTTTAAGTCAACACCAAATGGGATGCAATATTTGTTAAATGCACTAAAATGAACAGATATTTATTTTTCGTTTGTAATTCGTCTTTTTTTTTTCAGTAGACGTAAGTTTAAATAACCCACATTAAATTTTCCATCTATATATTTTTGCAAATTCAATTTATTTAACCTGCTACATACATTTTCTTCCACCATTAAAAATTGCAAAATGTTTAAAAAATTAAAGTACCCCCCCCCCCAATATCAGACGGAAATAAAATTATCCAAAGACAATTGTTTGGATTTCAAAGCAGGTAGAGAAGTTTGAAATTTCGTAGAAAACGACAGGATATTCTGGATGAGTGTGGGGAGGGGTCCGGATCACGCCCCCCCCCCCCCCTCCCCCGGTACGTCCCTTGATTTGGGGGTCTCTCGAATCTTTTACGCCTAGGGCTCTCAGATACCTTTAAAACAGGGGTGGGCAATTGTTTTCGTATCTACACTGCGCATGCGTATTGACGTGGCCATCCTAGTGGAAAATACGAGACGAATCTTCGGTCGCGCACGGGAAGGAACTCTCGGTTCAAGGCGGATTTTTCTGTCTTGGCGGGCCACAAAAAACTCTTAGGGGCCGAATGTGGCCCGCGGGCCGCTATTTTCCCACCACTGCTTTAAAAGAGTACTACTACCACAGCTGGGGACACAACGACACAAATACAGACAATTTCCATTGTTAATTTTTTTAGGGCTAATGACGAAATTTCCGTAATGTTGAGATCCGAAAAAAAAGATTTCTCTCTACATAATTTTCTCCCTTAGATTGAAACCTTCTACTATGGCATATAAACTGACAGGCTCCTGTCAGACCTCTGTGGCAAGCAGCTGCTTGAGGAGGTATTTATTATTTATTTATAGATTGAAAAACAAGCAAACATTTGAAAGACAGAATTGCTCTTCGAATGAAAGATAGAACTTCACATGAAGATTTTATTTTCAACCTTGTGTATGATCCCAGATCTCTTGACAACATGGCAAGCGAATCTGCTACGAACTGCTATAAGATAGATAATAATAATAAAGAGACAAAACTCAACTTGTTATCAACATCAGTTATCCATGTTATATCTATTTCCATATTTTCTTTTGCATACATAAAAGTGAACAAAACAGCAGACAATTTTTCAATCGTGTTCATCTCTTTCTTAAAATGTCGTTGCCTATCATTCAATGGGCATGCATCTGAAAAAACAAAAAATAAAATAAATATTTACTCAAAAAAATTTGACGACCATTGCATAACCTCAGTTCTAAATGTATACACAGATACACTGAGATGTCAGTTTATTAGGTAACCACCCCTCGTCACGTAAATGGTTCATTCCAACACGTAATACGTCACATGACCGTGATGCGAGATATAAATCTGGCAGAGTAGCTCTACAAGCATCTTATCTATTGAGTAAGCCTCAAGAAGGAACACTCATTGCATGTAACGTATACAGACAACAAACATCTACGGGCATCGGGGAGGGGGTGGCTCAGTCGGTAGAGCGCCAGGCTCGTAATCTGTAGTTCCCAGGTTCGAGTCCCAGCTGGGTCAGCGTTGAGACTTATCTCCGCAAAATTCCCCGCCCTGCCCACGGTCAGTAGGGGACACCGATGGGCTTGGAAAGGCCGCCGCCCGTCGGATGGGACGTTAAGCCGTGGTTCCGTGTGCGGGAGAGCCATACCCTTTGCACGTTAAAGAACACGCTGGATGGCCTTGACGGGAGGCTACCATCTGTCTCCCAACAGCTGTTCCAGTGGGTCCCCTCACCCAACCTTCTCTGAGCCTTCGGGGTCCATGTGACCTGGCCATTTAGCCCATGCTGTGCAAAAAAGTGCCGCTCAGAGGTAAAACAACCCAACTCTACGGGAATCAGTTAGAATTGGATTGAGCATCAGAGTGGCAAAACAAGCGACTTTGAACGTGGCACGAGAGTTGGTGCTCGGCGTGCAGGTTCCGGCATCTCCCAAACGGCCGTCCTGCTGGGCGTTTCACTCACAACCGTTTTCAAGGGTTTTTGTTTGCAAGCGAACAGACGGGCCATAACTACGCAAATCACAGCAGTATTAAACAATGGTGTGCAAAACGTCATCTCCAAATGCATCACATATTGGACCTTGTCGCGAAAGGGCCACAACAGCAGCTGATGACATGTCAAGTGCGAAGGTTGTCAGCAAAGAACACGAAAGCGCGTCTCCAGTGAGCACAGGAACATCGACACTGGACCATTCAGGGCTGGTAAAAGGTGGCCTGACAGACCAGAGACAACTACAGGTTCCTTTTTCCATCGTGCCAATAGATAAGAATTTGGCACAAGCAAACTGAGGCCATGGAGCCATCTTGTCTAGTGTCAACAGTACAGGCCGGTGTGGGATTGGGGTGGCTCAGTCGGTAGCGCGCCAGGTTCATAATCTGCAGTTCCCAGGTTCGAGTCCCACCTGGGTCAGCATTGAGATTTTTCACCGCAAAACTCCCTGCTCTGCCCACAGTCAGTAGGGGAAACCGATGGGTTTGGAAAGGCCGCCGTCCGTCGGATGGGACGTTAAACCGTGGCCCCTATGTGCGGGAGAGTCATACCCTTTGTACGTTAAAGAACACGCTGGACGGCCTTGACGGGATGCTACCATCTGTCTTCCAACAGCTGTTCCAGTGGGTCCCCTCCCCCAGTCCTCTCTGAGTCTTCGGGGTCCTTGTGACCTGGTCATTTACCCTATTATGCGAAAAAAATGCCGCTCAGAGATAAAACAACCCAACTCTAGTTGTATAGGCATTACTGAAATATTAGAATGTCGTTTTCCGAATCTTCTAATAGCTTTAGTAGCGCCCTCTAACAATTAAAAATTATTTTTATGTTGCATAGGTATTGATGAGATAGGAGATTCAGAAAATTTGATTCTAATAATAGCTTTAACCTCTAACAGTGTCAGTGTGCAACTTCTAACAAGATGGAAAATTCTGAAATTTAAAATGATATTACAAACGATCTACACATGCTAGAAATTTGAAGTATTTGTGGTCAAGTGGGATCGAAATTACAGCATCGATTAGTTCTCTTCACCCCAGGAGTGGATGGGAAAATACAACTTTTCTGTTTTAAGAGATAAATAAAAAATTCTTTCGGTGTCGAATAAGCCCTGGTTATAATTTCCACTTCTAAAGGGAGTTGAGGGCACGGAAAAAATTCATTCTCTTTGAAAACGAGCCTCCCCTCCCCCGCCCCCGATATTCGCCAGAGGCGATCTGTTTTATTCTTCTAGTTGTGTTTTTAGTTTAGCACTTGAAATAGTTCGGAAGTTTGCCGACGGATGTTGCTGTCAGATAAGAGGAGGAAGAGATGGGAGAGAGGAATTCCCGGAATTCCCCACCCATTCATTTAACTGTTTCGCCACTAAGAGATTGTATCCTGCGTTTCGGAGCTGCTATCCGAATGATAACAGCTTGAAGCTCAGCCACCTTCTTCCTGGAAATGAAGATAGTTCCTCTTAATTTGGTTAGCGCATCATATAATGCATAAATGGAAGCAAGCGGAAGCAAAAGAGATAGAATAAGTCCAGAATTTGGACCACCAACAGAGGGAGAGGAGTGATTAAGTTTTGTCTGCATAGACCAGGCATGTCAAACACGCGGCCCGCCAAGATTGATAACCAATACGTTTATTTAACTTTTGACAACACTGGATGAAAATTTACAACTGGAACTAATCGAAATTCAGTGCGATTCCGTATTGAAACAAAAATATATGAATGTTGGGATTCCACATTTCTATAATTATTTATCACCGGACCGATTTCCCAAAGTGTTTCATTAGCAATTAAACGTATTTTATCTATGTTCGGTAGCACATATTTGTGCGAACAAATTTTTTCCACTTTAAAAAATAATAAAACTGCGGAAAGATCAAGATTAACAGACAAGCATGTGCAAGCAATTTTAAAAATAACTACAGCTCAACAAATTCAACCAAATTTTGAAGATTTGGTTAATGAAAAACGTTGCCAAGTTTCTTCAAAAAAAAGATGATATTATTTTACTTAAATAATGTTAAATTGAAAAAAAGAAACTTTCCTACATACATATGTATTTTTTAATATGTTTATATTCTGTGTATTATTATTTTGTATGCATTGATTTGTTTATAATAAAAGCTATGCTTCATCTTTATTTCCATTTGTTTTTTTTTTTTTGTTTTGCGGCCCGCGATTTAATATATAATACTTAATATGGCCCTCGGTGGTTAACGAGTTTGACATGCCTCGCATAGACCATCTCACAAAACGTTTCCTACCGGTTAGGCAAAATCTGAAGTCACATTAAGACACGCACTCGGGGTTTTAGTAGCCATAGCACCTGTACTTTTTAAAGTCGACCTTAGGACGAACCTTTTTTTTTTGGGGGGGGGGGAGAATTTTTTTTATTTTAATGATAACAGTAAATTTTATCCAATTTTTTTATCCATTCTTATCCTTTTTTTTAATCCAATTTTTTTTATTCATTTTTATCCAATTTAGGTTTTTTTTTTCCATTAAAAGCTCGAATGAAGTTTAGGGGGTCTCAGAGAGTTGAGTTTAGGAGGGTGGTCCGAGAATTTATTTTCGAGGAGGGGTGGGGGTCTGAGAATAAGACTTGAGTAGGGTTTCCCCAAATGCTAAAATATTCCACCAAACACGAAAGGCTAAAATAATATTCTATATGGAATAAAATTTTATAGTTGTTTTCAAAATCTGTTTTTAGTGTCGGACATGTACTATGGTGTCAAAGGTAAAATTATACAAAGACAAAACTGTTTTGGATTTCAAAACAGGTAGAGAAAGTTGAGGTTTCGAGTAAGACGAGCGGATTTTCAGAGGGTACGTCCCTGCATTATTGGTGCAAGTAGGAAATAATCGCCTCAAAACTACAGAAGCTAAGAACTTACTGCTGGGGTATCTAGGAATGGAGGACATGCTTTCAATTCGCGAAATAAAAGAAGTCTTTTCGTACTAAGTTTTATTTCAAGTACCGACTACAGTTGAGACAGAAAAACGCATGATACTTATTAAATATACTTCAAAATATACGAAGTGCCGATTTTCCCTCATACTTGACAAGGAATCAAGGGTTACTTTGCCTTAAGTGTCATAATGGTTAGTAAGTATCTGCCTTTTCACGGACCCTTTTTACCGTTTGCGGAAGCCAGACTTTCTGTCTCTATGAACTCTGACTGAGGTAGAGGTCAGCAGTGACTTCGGTCTTGGTAGGGCATGCTCTTGTACGAGGAGGCTCCTTCAAACTAGGAGTAGTTCCTAATTCCTTCGCTGTGTTTTATGTTGCAAAAAAAAACAGCTCTCAACTTTCATAGCTCCATCTATTGGTGGGCGGAAGCAATTTTTTTGCAGTTTTCTAAAGCTGATGCTTTTTCAATCAGGCATGTAAATTGCACATATTGAGATTCCAGAAAATGGTAACTTTTACAACATTAACATTAATTTAACATTCGCTATTTGCATTTACAGCAAATTATATTATAGTGATGGGCTCAAGAATTTTAAAAGAGGAAAGTACAAAAAAAACGAATATTTTAATTTTAGTTTGAAACATCATGTTATAAGTTTATACAAAAAGGGGGACATTTCATGTTTTTTCAAAATTCTGGGAGGACATGTCCTCCTCTTAGAGAGAATCCTACTTACCGCTCGTCTCTTGTCTTATAGAAATAATCGTATAATAAAGATGCATCCATCCTTAGAGTTAGAACTGTGAGATAATAAAGATGTTTTTATGTAACGCCCAAAGAGAAAGGTTTTAAAAAAGGTATCGGTGTTCCAAAACAATAAAAAAAACTTCATCTTTTAAATGTATTGTTTTTATTTTTTTTACAGAGATTTTTATTTTCCTGTGGTTTAGTCACGAAAGTTCCACTGATTTTTTTGCCACTGCCTTAGAAAATATGTGCTAATCAAGCTCTCAAGGGTGGGGGGGGGGGGGAAGTCTCAATTAAATTATTTGGGAAGTATGAAATAAACGTAGTTTACATTCCATATATATATAAAGGATGTTTAAAAATATTTAAAATAATTTTTTTACTAAAATAGGGTTGCATCGAATTTAGCAGCCACACGAATAAATAGTTAAAACTGCAATTACCAATGTAATAGTTTTATTTCTATGAGACGGTAGAGCAAATATTTTAGGCTCGCCAAGTCGAACTTTGGATTCCTTGGTGCTCGCCAAGTCGAACTTTGGATTCCTTGGTGCTCGCCATGCCAAACCTTTGGATTCCTTGGTGCTCGCCAAGTCAGCCTTTTTACCCCTTAGTAATCACAAAATCCACTCTTGGATATAAGAATTCCAAGGCACCCCTTCAATCCAAAGTACTCCTTGATGCTCGCCAAGTCTACTCTTTGGATATTGCTATGTACAGTCGCTCAAAAAAGTATCCGAACGCTATGGTTGACTACAGAATTCAGAAAAAATATCTGGCAACGATTTTTTTAGAAATCAGTGATCTGGTAACCTTCGTGTACAGTACACGAAGGTTGCCACATCACTAATTTTTTAAAAAATCGTTGCCATGTATATTTTTTTTAATTCTGTAATCAACCATAGCGTTCGGATACTTTTTTGAGCGACTGTACGACATGATCAGAATTTCGTCCCTGGGTGCGTTCTGGCGAAAGCGTGCGATACAATTCAGGCACAAAAGAATCTCTTCTGATCGGCATACGATACCACTAGCCTCACAGCAGGCTGTGGAAGTGTCAGCAACTGTTAATTTCGGACGGGAAAATCCAGGATTTAATTTTGGGGGGAAAAATAAGATTTGAGTCGGTTCCTCAATTGCTAAAATACTTCACTGGACAGGGGAAGATTAAAATGATATTCTATAAGGAATAAAATTTTACAGTTGTTTTTTAAAACAATTTTTAGTGTCAGAATACTATATAATATGGGATTAAAATAAATTTGTACAAATACACTTATTTTGGATTTTAAAGCGGGTGGACAATTTTGAGATTTAATATAAGACAACCGAATATCGTGTCCTTGGTTACAGATATTGGGTTGGGTTGTTTTACCTCTGAGCGGCAATATTTGCACACCATGGGCTAAATGGCCAGGTCACAAGGATCCCGAAGGCTCAGAGAAGGTAGGGGGAGGGGACCCACTGGAACAGCTGTTAGGAGACAGATGGTAGACCCCCGTCAAGGCCATCCAGTGTGCTCTTTAACGTGCACAGGGTATGGCTCTCCCGCACACGGCTTAACGTCCCATCCGACGGACGGCGACCTTTCCAAGTCCATCGGTGTCACCTACTGACCGTGGGTAGGGCGGGGGATTTTGCAGAGGTAAATCTCAACGCTGACCCAGCTGAGACTCGAACCTGGAAACTGCAGATTACGAGCATGGCACACTACCGACTGGTTCCAGATGACTTCCGCTGCTGTTCTCAGCCGTCATTAATCGGATTTCACTTGTGGCAAGACGTATTTGTAAATCAGTGCTGCTCTAAACTTCGTCGTCGGAATTTTGGCTTTTTTTGCAATAATTCCGAAGTTAAAGCGGTGCCTGTTAAAGTTCTTAAGTTCCACAATTCGCCACCAGGAGCGTTGCAACGATGCTCATCTGGAAGAGCATCCCACACTTCCTTTAAGCATCTGTCGCTTCTACATGTGTATGATTGCTTGATCATGAGTTATCGCCCTGGAAAAGACTTTAAGCGCCGATCTGTAAAACAAAATTTGAACACGATTTATTTTGTGGAAAGAAGCATTCGAAATTACTCACTTGCACGTTTCTTTGCTGAAAACAGCTCCAGTGGAACACTCTGTGTGAATATCGGGTGGGCAGACGCATTCGCAGGTGGAGATGACCCACAACTTATTCTCTTTGAAGCATTCCACTTTCTCTGACAAGTTCTGACACTCACAACGACACTGTTGAGGATTGAAGACCTATAAGGTTGGATAAATGAAACTTTGAAATAATAACCCAAATGAATACATCAGAGAGATTATGAAGTATTAAATGCAATAACGATTAGTTATATCTAATGTAAATAATAGGGTAATTCATTCCAGTGGGCCGCAAAAATTCCCCGCCCTGCCCACGGTCAGTAGGGGACACCGATGGGCTTGGAAAGGCCGCCGTCCGTCGGATGGGACGTTAAGCAGTGGCCCCGTGTGCGGGAGAGCCATACCCTGTGCACGTTAAAGAACACACTGGATGGCCTTGACGGGAGGCTACCATCTATCTCCCAACAGCTGTTCCAGTGGGTCCCCTGCCCCAACCTTCTCTGAGCCTTCGGGGTCCATGTGACCTGGCCATTTAGCCCATGGTGTGCAAAAAAGTGCCGCTCAGAGGTAAAACACCCCAACCCATTCCAGTGGGGGGGGGGGAGTGCGGATTCGACGGATTTCCTTCCAACATTGTATATTGACATCACGCTTTCCAGTTTGCAAGATACAGTCGCTCAAAAAAATATCCGAACACTATGGTTGATGACAGAATTCAGAAAAAACATTTGACGATTTTTTTAAAAATTAGTGATCTGGCAACCTTCGTGTCACGTGACACGAAGGTTGCCGGATCATGACACCTGCTCAAGACTGCAACCATTCAGATGAACTGAATCACAGCCTGCCTGGCCAATTTTCATCACTTTAGTTTTCTCTCTGTTTATAACCAAACCTACTCTACTACCAGTCTCATCAACAGCTCGAATGAAAGAGTTCATCTCATCAACGTGATTTGCCAAAAGGGCTAAATCATCAGTATAATCTAAATCAGAAGTTTTCGTATCTCCAGTCCATTTAAGGCCAAATTATTTTCCTTGAAGTGAATTTCGCATAACATAATCAACAACCAAACTAAAGAGAAAAGGAGACAAAATTCACCCTTGTCGAACACCAGAAGTAATGCTAAACCAATTGCTACAAGCCTTACCAACTCTCACACACGACTCAGTGTTATTATAGAGAGCTTTCATTATGGTAACTAACTTCTCAGGTATACCATATGATCTCACAATCAACCACAAATTATTATTACTTATTAACTTATTTATTACTTACTAATTACCATTACTTATTCGTCTGTTAATCGCATACCGCACATCACCGTATCTGTTACATAGCTCCCAAGATAATTAAACTGTAACACCTGCTCAAGACTGCAACCATTCAGATTAACTGAATCACAGCCTGCCTGACCATTATTATCTCCAGCCCATTTAAGGCCAAAATCTTTCCCTTGAAGTAACACTGAAAAAGTATGCTGTGATAAAAAAAAATCGTATTTTACAAAAATATGGCTTAAAAATATTAAATAAAATTTTAATAAAACTTACGAAAGGTAATTTTGCGAATTCTTTTGAGTAATTTCTTTTTTTGAAATTATATTCTGCATTGTCAACAAAAAAGATCGCTAATTTCGTATAAAAAAGTTTCATTTCTTTAATTTGTGGCTTTATACAACGCATTTTTTTTAAAATAAATATCATCACTGAATTTTCAAATTAGTTTTTTTTTCATTATCTAAAGCAGTTTTTTTTTTCACTCGTGTCAGCCATCGATAATGTGGTAATGCTGGATCCTGTTCCTATAGATTTCATCCGCTATGAGCAATAACATCAATTTTTTTAATAATAAATAAATACCCCCTCAAGCAGCTGCTTGCCACAGAGGTCTGACAGGAGCCTGTCAGTTTATATGCCACAGTAGAAGGTCTGAGAGGATGGCAGGCCCTCAGCAGAAAAACGACACACACAGTCATGCCTTACCCGGGGCTCGAACCCAGGTCCCTTAGATCAGTAGCCAAGCGCGCTAACCACTCGGCCATGGGACGGCTCAATTTTTTTTTTACCCACGTTCATTTTAATCTTTTATCCGCGCAGCATTTTTAAATGCGGATATCCGCATCCGCGCAGGGCTATTTGATAGCATAATTGAGTAGCCCTGATATGTGATGAAATATCATTTTAATGTCCCCCCCCGCGTCTCTTCATCAACCAAATCGAATAATCGATTTAACTGTGCCATCGATGTCTTCTAATGTTGCCATATAACTTGCAAACGGTACTCGAGATTCTCTACGCTTCCTAAAAACAACGACTGGAAACGAAAACTCCAGTAGTTGGGTTGGGTTGTTTTACCTCTGAGCGGCACTTTTTTGCACACCATGGGCTAAATGACCAGGCCCCAAGGACCCCGAAGGCTCAGAGAAGGTTGGGGGAGGGGACCCACTGGAACAGCTTTTGGGAGACAGATGGTAGCCTCCCGTCAAGGCCATCCAGCGTGTTCTTTAACGTGCACAGGGTATGGCTCTCCCGCACACGGGGCCACGGCTTAACGTCCCATCCGACGGACGGCGGCCTTTCCAAGCCCATCGGTGTCCCCTACTGACCGTGGGCAGGGCGGGGAATTTTGCGAAGATAAATCTCAACGCTGACCCAGCTGGGAACTCCAGTAGTATGCAGGTGAAAGCAATAATACAGTACTTTAAAACTGAAATGAAATGATTAATTGCCACCATGTCACATCAACATGAAAAAAATACTTTTTGTAAAAATACACCGACGGACGTGCATAACTCAATTCACACACTTCAAAGCTGTCAGTTCCGTTACAGATATGAAGTGGTCTGCGCAACACGTGGAGCACCTCATGATGCAATATCTTTCATGAACGCACGGTTTTCAATATCGTAAATTAGAAACATTGCTTAATTATTCTGCTGACGAAGCAGCAAATTGTCATCTCACGACGTGTCTTTCCATCGAGCAATGAAATTCGATCATTGAACCCAACATTGACGCTCTCAACAGTCTGCGGACATATAAAAGGATCTCCTGTACCAGTTCCGGAATCTAGTACCTAAAAGGATCCTGCACCACGAGCTGCTCTCCGAGAAGGAAATTATGCAAGCAACGTCATTCAAATGAGTCACTCACCTGTTTCATATTGCAGTCCGCTTCCTTAATTGCACATGCGCACTCGCACCTCACGTGTTTTTCCACCTGAATTGAAGAGCACTCGGTGACAACCTGGGGCGAAATTCCCTGAGTGAGGCCGAGAAAGATCACCTGCGAAACATAAACTGAATCAAAACTCTGCGCTCTCGAAAATCTGGAAAAAAATCAATTTATTACATGAGCTCTTAAATTTCACTCTAGTCCTATGAAAAGTAACACTTAATTCAGTAGTTTCCAATTAGGATGTTCCGGAGGAGGGAAGGGGGTGTTCTTGAGTTTTTCGATGCAAAAATGGGGCGGGGGTGGCTCAGTCGGTAGCGCGCCAGGCTCGTAATCTGTAGTTCCCATGTTCGAGTCCCAGCTGGGTCAGCGTTGAGATTTATCTCCGCAAAATTCCCCGCCCCGCCCACGGTCAGTAGGGGGCACCGATGGGCTTGGAAAGGCCGCCGTCCGTCGGATGGGACGTTAAGCCGTGGCCCCGTGTGCGGGAGAGCCATACCCTGTGCACGTTAAAGAACACGTTGGATGGCCTTGACGGGAGGCTACCATCTGTCTCCCAACAGCTGTTCCAGTGGGTCCCCTCCCCCAACCTTCTCTGAGCCTTCGGGGTCCTTGTGACCTGGCCATTTAGCCCATGGTGTGCAAAAAAGTGCCGCTCAGAGGTAAAACAACCCAACCCAATCGATGCAAAAAGTTTAAACAAAATATCGAACAATTTTTAGATTACTTGGACGTTTTGTTTCGAGAGAAAAACCTTTAGAAATTCAAGGATTCAAAATCAGAATATTGGTAAATTTGCATACACAGTAAATAAAATTTCCACTATTTTTATACAAAACGATTTTTTTGAATTCCATGACGAAAGAGTCAGAAAGGGTAAAGGGGGCGCTGCGCTCAAAAAGATTAGGAACCAGTGAGTATCACTCGTAAGATGGTAGAAAGCGAACTTCAATCACGTAAATGATGCTGCAATTTCACTTGATTGGCCAGTGAGTGTTTGTTGGAATGAGAATTGGGCGTGCACTTAATTCTGTATTAAAGCATTGTAATGTCACGTGTGTTCTGCTCATATCATCGTTCAACTGTTTCAGTGCACTCTTTCCAGAAGAATAATCAGTTCAGTTATCGGCGTGGCCGAGTGGTTAGCACGCTTGGCTACTAATCTAAGGGACCTGAGTTCGAGCCCCGGATTAGGCATGGATGTGTGTGTCGTTTTTCTGCTGAGGTACTGCCATCCTCTCAGATCTCCTACTATGGCATATAAACTGACCGGCTCCTGTCAGACCTCTGTGGCAAAGCAGCTGCTTGAGGGGGTATTTATTTTATTTATTATTGTTGGAAGAATATAAATTTGCCGTCAAGCAGGAACTTGCCACAGAGGTTTGAGGGTGAAGGTTGGTCCTGTCGCTAGCATGCCAGGCTCGTAATATGCAATTCCCGTGTTCGATCCCCATCTGTGCCCGCGTTGAGATTTATCTCCGCTAATACCCTTTCTGCTTTCGGTGAAAAAGGAGACATCGAGGAATTTAGAAAGACGGCCCTTCGTCGGGTGGGACGGTAAACCATGGCCATATACTGTGCAAAGATCATACTGGATAGCCTTGACGGGAGGCTTCCATCTGTCTCTTAACAGCTATCCAGTGGGTATCCTTCTCTGAACTCTTGGGGTTCTTGTGACCTGGCCATTAGACCATGGTATGCAAAAAAAGGGCCCTCAGAGGTAAAATAATCAACAGTCTTAATTTGGGGCGGGGTGGCTCAGTCGGTAGCGCGTCAGGCTCGTAATCTGTAGTTCCCAAGTTCGAGTCCCAGCTGGGTCAGCGTTGAGATTTATCTCCGCAAAATTCCCCGCCCTGCCCATGGTCAGTAGGGGACACCACTGGGCTTGGAAAGGCCGCCGTCCGTCGGATGGGACGTTAAGCCGTGGCCCCGTGTGCGGGAGAGCCATACCCTGTGCACGTTAAAGAACACGTTGGATGGCCTTGACGGGAGGCTACCATCTGTCTCCTAACAGCTGTTCCAGTGGGTCCCCTCCCCCAACCTTCTCTGAGCCTTCGGGGTCCTTGTGACCTGGCCATTTAGCCCATGGTGTGCAAAAAAGTACCGCTCGGAAGTGAAACAACCCAACCCAAAATTCATTTTTTTGGTGGAGTAAATATATGTGGTTTTTTCATAATGATTTTAAAAAATTGGGAAAAAAATAAGTTTGCGTTCTTAAAAGAATTCAAGTGATTCGAACATTAGACAGCGTGTGTGTTGGTAGACATCGATGTAGCAACGCATACTAGCTCCTGTTCACAGCAAAATGATACAACGACCCATCAAGCAACTGTTTGGCACAGAGGGCTGACAAGACTGTCATTAAAAATAAAGGGATGTTATACAGAATTTCCTTTTTTAAGTAATACTTTTAAATGAGAGTCGTGTCTATGAATTCTTATCATTCGACTTCTTTAAGCAAAAAAAAAAAAGCTTTTAGCCGTCAATTTGATTTCCGAAATTGTTGGGGCAGGGGTGGCTCAGTCGGTAGCGCCCCAGGCTCGTAATTTGTAGTTCCCAGGTTCGAGTCCCAGCTGGGTCAGCGTAGAGATTTAGCTCCGCAAAGATTCCCCGCCCTGCCCACAGTCAGTAGGGGACACCGATGGGCTTGGAAAGGCCGCCGTTCGTCGGATGGGACGTTAAGACGTGGCCCCTTGTGCTGGAGAGCCATACCCTGTGCACGTTAATAGATCACGCTGGATGGCCTTTGACGAGAGGCTGCCATCTGTCTCCCAACAGCTGTTCTAGTGGGTCCCCTCCCCCAACCTTCTCTGAGCCTTCGGGGTCCTTGTGAGCTGGCCATTTAGTCCATGGTGTGCAAAAAAAGTGTCGCTCAGAGGTAAAACAACCCAAAAGAAATTGTTTTTTAAATTTCAAAGCTTAAGTTTCCATTCAGCTGCGTCAAAACAGAGTACTACTTATTCCTTTGAAAGGTTTCTTGAGAAGCAATCCTATTCCAAATTTATCCTATTTTTCATTTTAATTTTGGTTCAGTGGCAATATTTGCTCAGTCATGATAAATCTGTGCTGTTTCATTTGGCAATTCTGTCTTTTCCTGTTCGATTTTATCTAAAACCTAACATAAAAGCAAATCCATTGCAAGCAGATTCAACACTTTGCTTTCTTTGGGTTGGGCTGTTTTACCTCTGAGCTGCACTTTTTTGCACACCATGGGCTAAATGGCCAGGTCACATGGACCCCGAAGGCTCAGAGAAGGTTGGGGGAGAGGGGACTCACTGGAACAGCTGTTGGGATACAGATGGTAGCCTCCCGTCAAGGCCATCCAGCGTGTTCTTTAACGTGCACAGGGTATGTCTCTCCCGCACACGGGGCCATGGCTTAACGTCCCATCCGACGGACGGCGGCCTTTCCAAGCCCATCGGTGTCCCCTACTGACCGTGGGCAGAGCGGGGAATTTTGCGGAGATAAATCTCAACGCTGACCCAGCTGGGACTCGAACCTGGGAACTACAGATTACGAGCCTGGCGCGCTGCCGACTGAGCCACCCCCACCCCTTGATTTCTTTGAAAAGACATTTTGTTCATATTTGCACCGATATTATTTAACTATTTATCTTACGATATTAGAATCTTGTAACCTAACAATCTGCTAACGAAGCTATAACTTTTTAAGTTTTGTGTTTTTTTAGCTCGATTATTTCAAATGTAACTTTTTTATAATGGAAATTATTTTAGTTTTGCTTTTTACTTACCGCTGTTGCTAAAGTTTTAAGATTTTTGTAATTATATCTGAAATCTGGACGAGCTACATGGCCCTTGATTCCATCTCTCTTTCTGTTCTCGTTCCTTTTGAGTTTTACTTTAAATTTCGGTTGGGTTGTTTTATTTCTGAAAGGCACTTTTTTTGGAACACAGCAAGCTAAATGGCCAGGTCACAAGGACCCCGAAGGCTCAGAGAAGGTTGGGAGAGGGGACCCACTGGAACAGCTGTTGGGAGACAGATGGCAGCCTCCCGTGCACAGGGTATGGCTCTCCCGCACACGGGGCCACCGCTTAACGTCCCATCCGACAGACGGCGGCCTTTCCAAGCCCATCGGTGTTCCCTACTGACCGTGGGCAGGGCGGGGAATTTTGCGGAGATAAATCTCAACGCTGACCTGGCTGGGACTCGAACCTGGGAACTGCAGATTACGAGCCTGGTGCGCTACCAACCGAGTCACCCCACCATTTTTAAATTTGAATAACTTTATAAATAATACATAAGAGAAAACTGTATACCGAATTTGGAAGCCTCATTACTCTTACCGTTTAGGAGAAGGTCTTAATCGGATAAATTTTCTAAAATATATTGTGAGAAAAAAGTCAGAGTAGAGCCAACACATCCTTTAAAAGAAGGCGCTACAACTAAATTATGATGGCAGTACAGCTATAAAGTACAAATCATAAAATATAAGCATCAGTATAAATATTAGTATTAAAATACACCAGTAATAATAATAATAGAAATAATATACAAGAAATGTCTAGACTTTTAGGCTTACCTATATGCTGATATAACATAGTCGTAATGCCTTATGTTGTACGAGATATTGGTTAGGTTGTTTTACCTCTGAGCGGCACTTTTTTGCACACCATGGGCTAAATGGCCAGGTCACAAGGACCCCGAAGCGGTATGTTCGCAACCTGGGGCACCTCCCACTAGTGCTTTCCCCTATGACGTCACTGACCACGCCCACTTCCGGCCACACCCTCTTATTAATATTCATAATCAATAATTCATAATTAGCTTCAAGATTTTTAATAATTCATAATTAATAATTAATTAAAAATTCATTCATCCCCCTTATTAAAAACTTCTTTATTAAAAATTCCTCACCCCTTTATTAAAAAACCCTTCTTCCCCCCCCCCAACCCGTGGCGCCATCTGGTGACTATGAGGAGCATTTAGAAAAACCTCTATTTTAACTCTAATTTCCCGATTTTGACTCCCCTTTGTTAAAACCCCCTTCCCCCTTAACCCCTGGCGCCATCTAGTGACTATGAAGAGTACTATTCTTAGGAAAAACCCTATTTTAGCCGTAATTTTCCAAGTCCAACTAAACTTTGGGATGGCAACGATCGGATGATGCAAGCCTCAGAATAATTGCAAGGGTGGCAACCTCGCGCAGAAAGGGATGATGCAAGCCTCAGAATAATTGCAAAACTTTCGATAGCAGTCACTCACAGAAAATCAACTCCCAAAGTTGTATGTTCCCTGTATTTATTCCTTATTATTTAAACACTCATTAAAACTCCTCTCCCCTTTATTAAACCCCCTTATCAAAAGTTCACTCTATTAAAACTTCACTGATCGCAAACTCCCATCCTTTTACAAGTCCACTAAACTTAGAAAATCAACTCACAAAATTGTACATTCCCTGTATTACGAATTTTTATTCCTTATTGATTAAACTCTTATCAAAAACTCTGTTCCTCCTCATTAAAAACCCTCCTTTATTAAAACTTCACAAACTCCCTCGTTATCCACGTTCATTTTTCCAAGTCCAGTAAACTTTGGAATGGCAACATTTTTGGAATTCGTCCTTCATCGAGTCATGCGTGTAGCAACAAGCAAGTCATCGTATGAGTCCAGGTCTCTTCTTATCGGGGGTGAGGGGTCAAGAGGAATGTCACCACACGCTGTCTGCACAACAGTATTTGCATCTGTTCCTGATAAGATCTGATTAATATCTACAAGCTTTATCCACGCCTGAGTGAGCGACGGCACTTATCGCTACACCGTCAAAGAGTGAATGCCAAAGAGTGAATGCCGATGGGATGCTATCTGTTTACATCTGTTAATGATAAACGAAAATATTTCGGATGACGCTTTAGCTCACGTGTTTACCCCAGAACGTATCTAACGAACGGAGGCTTATCGGATGAAGGTTGGCCTTGATCGTGTCGAGAGATGTATCAAGGTCGTTTATGAGATAACATTTCCCTGTATATAATCTCGCACCCCGCTTTCTTCGTCATTCCTTGCTTATCGGTCAGAAAGCTATCAGAAGTTTTTGCTTCTAGTTTGCTTAGTTTTTGCGAGATGTCTACGATCACCCGTGAGTTTGCCCAATCTGCTGAGATGGCCGATGAGAGAAAGGACGTAGTCCGTTCCTTTGAAGAGTTGCAGTCCCTCGTGAGCCAGTTAGAGGGCAAGCGGTCAGCATCACCTGTGGTCCCCTCACCCAAGCGTATGTGTTTGCCAGCATTCCAGAGAGGGAGGGAAGCTCTCAGCGCTCTGCGAAGAGTATCCTGTACTGCTGGCGGTACGAACCGCACCCACAGGACGGATCACGTGCCGGGCCTTCGCATTCTGAGGACGTCGTCTCGTGAATCCTTCTGTTTCGCCTCATTACACCGTGACAAACGTTCGCCACTTAATTCGGCTAAATTTAAGACGCCATTCATCTCAACGAGTGTCCGACTCGGCGGAATGGATGACGTCGCTGCTCATAATTTTATGCCGACCTTCCGCAACCTGCATGGTCAATTATTACGTGAGCTTGTACCCCAGGGACGGTACAGCCACGTGCGATTAGTGTTTAGATCGGACTCGATCAAGAACCCTGTTAATCTTCCTCTGTAAGAGGATTGAACTGATGGAGGAGCGATTCATCACCTCCTTGAAACGCGTCATTCAATCTAATGAAGGAATCGTCTCCCATAGCCAGTTGGAGTTTGATTTTGTGTGCGCCGATCTGGAGCATGTCGGTCGCGGTGGCAACGATAAACGTACGGCACCTGAAAACCGTAATCTCGCTGATATGGATACCTTTTAAAAAAATAAAAAAGCTATCGTAACGATCCAAAACAACGACGATACTTGTTTGGCCCCGAGCTCTAGTGGTGGCTAGAGAATTGAATTTGAAAAAACGAGACTTACCTAACAAGTACAGCCAAATCCGTAAATGCTACCGTAAGCTTCAACACATCGAAGCCCTTCAGCTACATCGAGAGGCAGGCGTTCCTCTCGGTCCGTGTGGGATACCGGAAGTCAAGATCTTCCAACAGCATTTGTCATCGACTCTCCGCATTGTGGTTTATTCGGCTGAAGATCGTTTCCTGCCGGTGTTTGTAGGCCCTGAGGCTCCCCAGAGTCTCCTTCTGCTTTACCGCAATCATAATTTCGACGTGATCGCTACCCCAGCGGGATTTTCGGTACGAATAATTTCTGCACTACCTGTTTAAAGGCGACCAGTCGCTCAAAAAAGTATCCGAACACTGTGGTTAATTACAGAATTCAGAAAAAAATATATCTGGCAACGATTTTTTTTAGAAATTAGTGATCTGGCAACCTTCGTGTCACGTGATTACAGAATTCAGGAAAAATATCTGGAGCGTGTACAGCAACTGTACACGCTCCAGTTTGCTGTGAACGGTAACTGCACATGCTCAATATTTCCGTGAGTGAGCCCACACGATCCAGGTCTTTGTGAGCTCACACGATCCAATGTGCTGTGAACATTAACCGCAACTGCTCCAGTTTGCAGTGAACGGTAACTGCACACGCTCCATATTCATTGCATTATATATTCATACGCATTATATACATTAAAAAATATCCGAACACTATGGTTGATTACAGAATTCAGAAAAAATATCTGGCAGCGATTTTTTTAGAAATTAGTTAGATGGCAACCTTCGTGTCACGTGACACGAAGGTTGCCATTTTTTCTGAATTCTGTAATCAACCATAGTGTTCGGATACTTTTTTGAGCGACTGTACAACCGTGAAGGTCACGTTTGTCAAGGCACCTGCAACCGGTGTCTGACACCGAACGTCGTCCACAGTGGAGACCCCCTTCTCTGCCCTAACTGTAACATGTATTTGAGAGGCCCTGATTGCTTTGAAGCGCATCTACGGTTATCCTGTCAAAATCGTCACCGCTGCACAAAGTGCCTGGACATTTACGATCCAAAGAAGAAACACATCTGCCGTGTAAGCAAGCCTCAGTTTGTGGAGCCCCTGAAATTAAAGCCAGTGGAACAAATTATATTTATTTCGATGTGCAAACGGTTCAACTGACGGACGGCGTCTTAAAACCTATCCTATGTGTGGCCACTTATAAAGTAGAAGACGAGTGGCGTGTAATATCGTTTCCAGATGTGAATAAATTTATGGACTGGCTTTTCGGTGAAATACAACCAGGCAAACAACGCCTTTCTAACACGACCGTGATAGCTCACAATTTCCTTGGCTTTGACGGAATTTTTGTCGTCGATTATCTTTATCGGCATCTACTGAAACCCGACCTTGTGTTTCAAGGTTCCAAAATTTTAGGAATTTTCCTCAACGGACTGAAAATACGTTTCATCGACAGTTTCTCATTTATCCAGGCACCGTTGAGGACATTTTCCAAAACCTTTGACGTAGAAACCGTGAAAGGATTTTTCCCGTTCGACTTCGTCAGGGAAGAAAATTTGCAGTATAATGGGGTCGATTCCGGACGCCAGTTACTTTCGCCCTGAGGATATGAATGTTACTACAAGGGCCGAATTTGAGGCTTGGTATGCCTCTGCTTCCATCAAAGAATGGGACCTCAAGCGCGAACTTCTTTTCTATTGTGAAGCCGATACGGTGTTACTGCAAAAGAGTTGTGAAAAATTTCGGCTCGATTTCATAGCCCTTACGGAAGTCGACCCATTCGCCCAAGACCTCACCAGTGCCGGCGCCTGTCAACGTGTATTTCGGGGAAAATTTTTACAGAAGAATGTGCTGGGTGTGTGTCCCCCACGAGGCTACTCAGCCAGCAACGACCGGCAGTCGCTGAAAGCACTGGCCTGGCTGCAATACGAAGCGGAGAAAAATAACCTCCAAATTCAAACGGCTCGCTCGCCTCAGGGTGAATTTAAAATCTCCAAATTTAAATTAGATGGTATTTGCCATGACACCCGTACCATCTATGAAGCGATGGGTTGCTGGCATCATGGATGCGTCCAGTGTTTTCGCCCCGAGGCCATCCAGTCTGCGGAGAAGAAACCCTTTTCAGCTCTTTACAACAGAACTCTGGATCGTCTTGGAGCTATAAAACTCTTGATGCCCGAGTATGACATCAAGGTCATGTGGGAACATGAGTTTGATCGTTTACTCCGTACGGATCCTGCAATGGCAACCCTCTATAAAAATATCCAACCTATTAGAAGGATCGGCGCTCGGGATTTTCTATTCGGCGGTAGGAATGAGTGTTTCACGTGCTACGCTTCCGAGCACCGGGGCGTAGTCCTCGATTATTACGACGTGAATAGTTTATATCCCGCCGTGTGCAAAAAATTACCCGACGGAAAAGGACACCCCCGAAGGATCACACAGGACTTCATCTATGATGTGGACTTTTATTTCGGGGTGATGCACGCAACCGTCCTTCCACCTGGCGATCTCTTCATCCCTGTGCTCCCGTTCAAGGCCAACGGAAAGCTACTGTTTCCATTCTGTAGGACCTGCGCTGAAAGACAACTGGCGCCACCATGTACCCATATTCTGAATCAGCGAGCCCTAACCGGATCATGGTGCACCTTCGAAATTTACACCGCTGTGAGAGCAGGGTATAAACTTGAGAAGATACATGATGTGTGTACGAGAGGGCTGATGAAACGTCCAATAGTGGCAAAGATGCTACCGAGCCCATCACCTCTCTGATAACGAGGGCCCCTGAACACACCCTACCCTGTCTGGCTCTTGTAGTAGCTCACATAAGTGTCTGCAGAAGGGGGAACGAATTTAACCCTCATGGCAGAAATGTAACTTGACTAAAACTTTACCAAATTTAAAATGCAGAGGTTCTCCTGTATCGGTACGAAGGAAGATTCTCACACTCTCGAAACTGTTCCTTGCAAGGGGGTAGTAATCAGGTTGCTGATACACTGCAACAATGGCTTCGTTATTACTGGTTCTGACGGCAGGGTTCACGACACGCAACAGTTCACCGTGAGTATCACCTAACAACTGAGGTGCAATCAGGTCTGAATACAAATAAATACCATACATTCCTCTGTTCATATCGATGGGGTAGTCACCCATGGCTTTATTCAATGGAAAATCTAATTTAGTGATTCCTATAATGTCTCCTAATCAGGGGTTCGAATGAGGAAATTTAATGAAATGTAACTTACCTGCGTCCATCAATATTGTGTGATCGGCCTGTTGCTTGAAACGGTAAGCTTTTCTCAACTTGTAGGGCATGACCTGGTTCATTGCATCAAATAATGATTCAGCAGTTTCGTATCGTCCGTGGGGTACCTTTCGTTCGTGGAAACTACCTGGAGGAATCGCGTAGAAATAACAATCGTCATCTATATCGAATGTTGGAGTATTGCACAGTTTGCTAGTAAATCGCTGGTGGAAGGGTTTGTCAGCTTCTTCCTCGCCGACACACAGAAGCCTGCCGAAATTCGTTTTAGGGAACATCAAAGCGTATCCCTCACTTGGTTTGAATACCCAGTAACCACTGTTATAGGACACTATTATTTCTTTGGGGAGCTGAGTGGAGAGGAGAGACAACAGTTCCATTCGAGTTATTTTGCCTGGTTTAAGTTTGATTTTCCAATATTCTTCAGAGGGAGCAGAAGCATAATATTGAAACGTGTCATTAGAACCATCCACATTGCACCAGCTCACGGGTAAGTGAACTTCTGCTAGTCCCACTTTCCATTTTCCACTTAGTCTTAGGGGTTGTGCTAGAGGAACTGTGAAATCACTCTGCGAATTGTTTGGGTAAATATTCTGACTAGCCGTGGAGGGTAGGGTCAGGTAGAAACTATCCATTTTTTAAGAATCCACGAAGGTTTGGGATAACCGCGAAATTTCACCAATGCCTTGTGACCTTTTCTTTCGATTATTTTCTCAACAGTGTAAAGTTCGGGTTCGGTCACTTTTTGAAGTTCCGATTTATAGAACGTGCCCTTCAACACTTCTCCCTCGGAATCTCGTATGACGTATACAGGGGGCTGACGTTGTAACACCTTGTTGACTATAAAAATTTCTTCAGTCCACAAATGCGTACCTGCCTTCTTGAAGGGTACTTTTAGACTGGCTAGTCGAACCGTGTGGCCAACTTTAAATGTTGGTTTTTCTTTTACTACGGCAGGATTGCGGTAGAGTCGAACCCACACAACGTCTTAATTGTGTAAGATCATGTCCTTGGGAGCCATATCGTGTGCACTGTGAACTGTCGCATTGTAACCTCGTACAATATGTTGCAGCACGTCCAAGTACCTGTAGGTGTTATTGCATGTATAATATCTCCCCAGTCTCTCGCGTAGGGTACGATTCCATCTCTCCACCAAAGCTGCTTTTTTGTCAGAGTTAGGTGACGAAGAACCGAATACCTTTCTTTTTCAGGAATTTCTGGAACACTCTGTTGGTAAATTCGGTACCTTCATCCGTATTTAAATTCATGGGAGATGGTCCCTTGGAAAGGATTTTTTTGAAAGCCGATACCATTTCTTTTCCTGTTTTGGCCTTCATAGGCACTGCCCACCCATACCTCGAGAACACATCGATGACCGTTAAAATGTAGCGATAACTGTCATTGAAGCGAGTTAGATTTTTCACAACTACGAGATTGGCTTGCCATTGTTCGTCTAACCCTGTGACGTAAACTTTGTTACGGGGGAACAGATTTATGTAGCGTGTAGGCGGGTTGCTTTTCTAACCATTATCGAACGAGTTTGAGCGGCAGTCCCGTATTCAGAGCTAACTTTTTTACACTACCAAATCCTCCTCTTTCGGGGTCCAAATAATGGGACTCCAAAGTTTTGTTTCCTGCTGCACCCAGACGTCGTATCCCACCAGGTTTTGCCATTGTTATAGGGAAAGTGTAACACCTGTAACTGTAGAGATGTCTCCTGTAAACTGTCTGATGTCCACTGTTAAGTTGCACACTCGAATTTTGTATTCACTGCTTATGGCTTTTGACTCCCCACACTGAATATTTTTACTAGGAGCCACAAGTTCTAATACAAGCACCACTATCGTTAACACTGTTATGATTACGCTTCCGACACTAGCTAACACCTTCTTTCTCCTATCCATACCAAGACTAAAATGACACGGGATGAAAAGACAGACACATTATATGGGTTACAATTATTTATTTAATTTATACATTTCATTTTTTGCATCAGAGTACACACAAATCCAGAATCTACAAAATTCAACAGACCTCATTTCCAGGCCGTATCCACAAATACCTGTGCCAAGGCGTTAATATCCAAGTCACCAGAGCACCCTACGATGGTCACTATTTTTTCTTCAGGTTGAAGTCCATCTAACGGAATCAAACGTGTTAGTTCTTGTCGGAAAATGTCCACCAACAGCGGATAAACACACTCAGGGCCGTCGAAAACAGGACCCAACAGGAAGGGTAGAACGGATTCTGAATGTTCTATAATAGCAGTACGAAGATGGTGATCTTTGAGAGTTCCACACACGTTATGCACAACATGCATCACTTCGTCTACATGGATAGCCAGTGTGAACCACTGCGAAGCGTTCAGCGTTATACAGCGTCTCACAACACGGAACTGTAGAATTCTTTGGTCAGCTGATTCTTTGATGAAGTCGACACAGCGTTCACCACCTACATTGCGATACATGTAGGCACGTAAACCAGGCATCACGTGCCATGTCTGTTGATCGGGACCGATTTTCACTTGGTCCTCTATGTGGGGCACCGTGGCACACAAAGCCTCCCATTGAGGTATGGTGAGAGTAACCCCCACAGGTGTAGGGTAGATGAGTTCACCATTTTCATATTTCTTGTAGCGACGTACGTGAACAGAAAACTTATTTTTGAACAGCGAAGGTACGACGTAAACATCTTCACTGAGACACCACGCATCTGGATTGCTAGCCTTCATCGTGAACAATGACGCACTCGAGGGTTGCCACCTATTTAACGTGGGAAAGCAGCGCCACCTAGGGCAACCAATCAGGACCCGTAGTTTTATTAGAAAATATAATAAGCTAATAGGAGACGATTGGACTTTGTAATTATTTATGAGGATTGCATCATCCCTTTTCTGTGCGAGGTTGCCACCCAAACAATTATTCTGAGGCTTGCATCATCCGATCGTTGCCATTCCAAAATCCAAGTTTAGCTGGACTTGGAAAATTACGAATAAAATCGAGGGTTTTTCCCAAGTACTCATTATATACACTAGATGGCGCCGGGGGGGGGGGTTAATAAAGGGGGGCGGAAATTTTGATAGGGTTTTTTTAATGAGGAGGGGGAGTCTGGGGAAATTAGAGTTAAAATAGGGTTTTTTCTAAGAATAGTACTCCTCATAGTCACTAGATGGTGCAAGGTGGTTAAAAGAGGAGCGTTTTTAAGGGGGGGGAAGTAAAAAAATCGGGAAATTATAGCTAAAATAGGGATTTTTCTAAAAATAGTACTCCTCATAGTCACCAGATGGTGCCACGGGTTAAAGGAGGGAAGGGAGGGGTTTTTAGTAAAGGGGAGGAATTTTTAATAAAGGGGGTTTTAATAAGGGGGGATTAATGAGGGGCGTCGCCAGTTATGAATATTAATAAAGGGGCGTGGCCGAAAGTGGGCGTGGTCAGTGGCGTCATAAGGGGAAGCACTAGTGGTGGTGCCCCAGGTTGCGAACACACTACTCCCCGAAGGTTCAGAGAAGGTTGGGATAAGGGATCCACGGGAACAGCTGTTGGGAGACAGATGGTTGCCTCCCATCAAAGCCATCCAGCATGCTCTTTAACGTGCACAGGGTATGGCTCTCTTTCGCACACGGAGCCACAGCTTAATGTCTCATCCAATGGATGGTGGCCTTTCCAAGCCCATCGGTGTCCTCTACTGACCATGGGCATGGGAGTTTTGCGAAGTCTCAGCGCTGACCCAGCTGGGACTCGAACCTGGGAACTACAGATTACGAGACTGGCGCGCTACTGATTGAGCCACCCCCTCCAAGATGTTGGTATAGCACACAAGTGAAAGTATAGAGGGAGAGCTTTAAATTTAACCCGGATTATTGGACATGAGAATAATCAGCACTTAAGTATTTTTCAATTATTAGGTAAAAAAACACTTTCAAATATTCGAATAATTCTCAAAGTTGATGTCGCACTGCAAGTAATTACAGAACCCAACTACGACTGACACGTACAGGAGAATGATACAGACTAGATGAAAACAAGATGGCAAAGCCGTGGGATGGGGGGGAGAAAGAAAAGATTTTTCACTCACCGGCACAGTAACAATTTCCGCAGATTTTGGAAGACAGGTTCTTGCAGCTGGACAGATGCCTTCACAACGCTCCACTATCACACACTGAGGCATTGTGGACACGATGTCAGCACTTGGAGCCTTCACTGGCACGCAGCGCTCTCTGGGCTTATAGCAGTTGCACTGCTGGATCCTTCTCTGAATTTCTTTCATATCGCATTGGCCTGAAAAGAAAACGTTCGTTACGTTTTCGAACGACAGTTCCATTCGGTGGAGCAGAGTGAATGATAGAGTTGGAGTTGGATGGCAGCGCCACCTGTGAAGCAGCGTCAAGCCCAGCTCTCTTTAAGCAAACATTTACTTGCAAAATACAAAAATTCTAACAATTCTGAACAAAATATTGAATATTATCACATTCGGAAAAAGTTACTTTATTTCATTCATTAATATAATTTTTTCTATTAACCAGTGGAGAAGGGTTGGTTCAATTGGTAGGACACCAAACTATAATCCGATGTTCCCTGGTTCGAGTCGCAATTCCGCCTGCATTGATATTTATCTCCGCTAATCCCCATTCTTTTCTCGACGACTAGAAAGGGGTCACCGATGGAATAGGAAAGACTGAAGTCCATCATACGCAACGTCAAGCAGTGGCTTATGTGACCCACTAGACAGTCGTTGGGAGACAGATGGTAGCTTCCCATCAAGGACATCCAGCGTTAACGTGCACAGAGTATGGCTGCCCTGCATACGGGACCACGGCTTTAAGTCCCATCTGACGGACAGCGGACGTTCCTAGCTCAGCGGTATCCCGTACTGACCAAAGACAGGGTGGGGATTTTTTTTACGATATGAATCTCTATGGCTGCCCAGGTGGGACCCGAACCTGGTAACTGTATATTACGCACCTGTAGCACTACCGACTGAGCCTCCCCCTATATGCAGGAAAGCCATAACTTTTCCACTTTAAAGAACTTATGGACGCCCTTGTCTGGAGGCTTCGGCATATCTTGGATTTCCTTTCTCCAACTCTTGCAATCGTTATGACCTGGCCACTTACCCCGCTGTGTTTACAAAAGCGCCGCCTAGAGGTAAAACAACCCAAATCTATTAACCAGTGTTGTGCAAGTTACCATGTTTAACGAAATTTGTACCATAATTTTTGATTGAACTACAATGTGCAGTAAATTTTAAAGAGAAATTTCTACCGGAAAATTCGAAAGCTTTGAAGTTGGTTAATTAAATTAACCACTCTTAGTTCTAGATTTAGCACGTAGGCTTTAATGCTCTCAGGATTTGATTATGAAGTAGTTCACAAACCAGGAAAATCAAATGTATTAGCAGAATGTTTATCTAGGTATGTAAATGCCCTAAAAGTAGAACCATCCGAAGAAAACGAATTAATAACAGTTTTTCGAACTGGTCAGAGACAAGACCCTAAATTAAATTCCATCATTGAGATGTTAGAATCTCAAAATGTAAAAATAACAGATCGATTGTCTGATAGATATTTTTCAAGAGAGGGCGTATTGTGTTATTATATTTTACCTGTGAAAATTTCTGTTAGGGGAAACCCAATTAAACAGATATGTGTTCCTCAACAAATAAAAAGACATATTTTAGAATTATGTCATAATTGTAAAAGATTCGGTCACTTAGTATTTCAAAAAACGTTGTTTAGAGTAAAACAACAATATTTTTGGCTGGGAATGTACACTGAGAGGCCAAAAGTCATGGTATAAGTGCCGAATAATGTGTTGGTCCTCCTCGAGCCCTCAGCAGTGCAGCCACACGTCGAGGTATGGTGTCAAGGAGTTGCCGGTACCGTTCTGCAGGGATGGCAGCCCACACATCCTGCAGTGTAGACCATAATTGTGTTGCATTGGATGGTGCTGGATTCATGGATCATAAGCTTGTTTTCATTATGTCCCACAGATGCTCCAAGGGGTTCATATTGGGGGACAAAGGTGGGGTAATTCATGGTGGTAAAGTCCGTGGAGTGTTCCTCGATCCACTTCCTAGCAACCAAAGACTGGTGACACGTTGCATTATCTTGTTGGAATATCCCTTCACCATCAGGGTGCTCGAGAGTCATGAAGGGGTGCAGGTGATCTGTGAGAATGTCCACGTATCTCATGCCTGTCAGCGATTGCTCCAAATGGATGAGAAAGCCCAATGTAGAACACCTGAACACGCCCCACACCATCACAGAGCCGCCTCCAGCCTGAACGGTACCTTGCAGACAAGAAGGGTCAATGGCTTCACAGAGGCCTATACCACACTCTAACGTGCCCACCAGCACGAAACAACTGGAACCTTGATTCATCGGACCATGCTACCTGACGCCACTGTTCTACTGTCCAAATTCGATGTCTTTGGGCCCATTCCGGTCATTGAGCTTTGTGACGACATGTAAGCAATGGGACACTAGTGGGTCTTTGGCTACTAAATCCGATGGAGTGCAGGTGGCGACGGACAGTCCTTTCAGAAATGTTTTGTGTTTGGCCCGCATTCAAATTGGCAGTTATTTCATGCACTGCAGCCTGTCTGTTGATCGTTACCATTCGTGACAGCCGACGCGAGTTCCCTTCATCAATTGCACATGGTCATCCCGTTCGCTGGTTTACGTGTGTGGAAATGCCATCAATAGAATGCTGATGATAAATTCTTGACACCATAGACCTGGGAAAACGGAATTCCTGCACGATCTCCGATATTGCATGACCCATTCTTCTGGCACCAACGATCAAGCCACGTTCAAAGTCAGACAACTCACGACGTGCAGCCATGATGAATTAACAACTACTCCGAAATGAATGATGAGTTTTTAGGTTACTGCAGCGCCAGAATGGTGCTGCAGTACCCTACAAACATGATGATCAACACTTCGGTTACAAGCTTCGAAATGCATCGGTTGATGTCCAATACATCGGTTACAAGCTTAGAAAAAAAAAGAGGCTTTAACAAAAAACAAAGTTCCTTTGGGGTCATTTACTCATAGTTGAAGATCCCTTGGAAAGAATTGCATTAGACATTCTAGGACCATTCCCTGTCTCAGACAGAAGAAATAAATACATATTGATGGTAGGGTTGGATTGTTTTACCTTTGAGCGGCACTTTTTTGCACACAATGGGCTAAATGGCCAGGTCACAAGGGTTGGGTTGTTTTACCTCTGAGTGGCACTTTTTTGCACACCATGGGCTAAATGGCCAGGTCACATGGACCCCGAAGGCTCAGAGAAGGTTGTGGGAGGGGACCCACTGGAACAGCTGTTGGGAGACAGATGGTAGCCTCCCGTCAAGGCCATCCAGTGTGTTCTTTAACGTGCACAGGGTATGGCTCTCCCACACACGGGGCCACGGCTCAGGTCACAAGGACCCCGAAGGCTCAGAGAAGGTTGGGGGAGGAGATCCACTGGAACAGCTGTTGGGAGACAGATGGTAGCCTCCCATCAAGGCCATCCAACATGTTCTTTAACGTGCACAGGGTATGGATCTCCCGTACACGGGGCCACGACTTAACGTCCCATCTGACGGACGGCGGCCTTTCCAAGCCCATTGGTGTCCCCTACTGACCGTGGGCAGGGCGGGGAGTTTTGCGGAAATAAATCTCAACGCTGACCCAGCTGGGACTCGAACCTTGGATCTGCAGATTACGAGCCTAGCGCGCTACCGACTGAGCCACCCCCGCCCCAGGGAAAATGGGGAAATAGAGAATAAAGAGAAAAAAGATGATAAAGGGAAAAATGAAAATAGAGGTAAGAATAGAAAAGTGGAAATAGATAAACCCACTAATGATGATAATGATAATACTGAGGAAGTTTTTGACGATTTCAATGACTCCAAACCCTCGCGGAAAACAAATAGAGAAACTGACTAAAGAAAAAGAGGAAGGGAGGGTTCAGTCTGGAATAGAGGGTGCAGGTAATGCCGAGAAAGAAGGATCCCTTTCTCTGCCAGTAAAAATAACTAACTCAATTGCAGATGCCTGCGGGCGCCGTAATTAAACTAGTACAGTCGCTCCATAAAAGTATCCGAACACTATGGTTGATTACAGAATTCAGAAAAAATATCTGGCAACGATTTTTTTTAATTAGTGATCTGGCAACCTTCGTGTCACATGATTACAGAATTCAGGAAAAATATATGGAGCGTGTACAGCAACTGTACACGCTCCAGTTACCATTCACAGCAAACTGGAGCGTGTGCAGTTACTGCACACGCTCCAGTTTGCTGTGAACGGTAACTGCACATGCTCAATATTTCCGTGAGTGAGCCCACACGATCTAGGTCTTTGTGAGCTCACACGATCCAATGTGCTGTGAACATTAACCACAACCGCTCCAGTTTGCTGCGAACGGTAACTGCACACGCTCCATATTCATTGCATTATATATTCATATGCATTATATATATATATTAAAAAATATCCGAACACTATGGTTGATTACAGAATTCAGAAAAAATATCTGGTAACGATTTTTTTAGAAATTAGTGATCTGGCAACCTTCGAGTCACGTGCCACGAAGGATGCCAGATCACTAATTTCTAAAAAAATCGTTGCCAGATATTTTTTCTGAATTCTGTAATCAACCATAGTGTTCGGATACTTTTTTGAGCGACTGTACGTAGATATAACATAAGGAGTCAGGTGGTAAAGAAAATGAAGATAAATGTCCTAGGCCTGTAACCGAATCCTCTACGATTAGAACTTGCTCTTTGAATTTTCCTGAACAGAATCTGATAGCAGCAGGAATTGAAACTACCTCAGCAGGAGGTCAGAACTCCGCAGGTGTTTAATTGACAAGCTACCCTGACAAAGGTGGCGATAGAATAGATTCTAAACAGACGGATGAAATAAGTGTTTTAACGGAAAAGACAATAGAAGATAAGACAGATGATAGAAATTTTGCTAATATGGCAATAGAAAAAATTTCAACTTGGGCGTTGGCAGAGGAAGAGTACGAGAAATAAAAATTAATTCCAGTGAACCGTAAGTGCTTATAGCAAAAGTTAGGAAAGAGATAACGTTATTTTCTCTTTCTCCCTTCTCTTCCAAGTGGATTGTTCCTTTACATATATAAAACAATAATAAGTAAATACTCCCTCAAGCAGCTGCTTGCCACACAGGTCTGACAGGAGCCTGTCAGTTTAATATGCCAGAGTAGAAGGACTGTGAGAATGACGGGACCTCAGCAGAAAGACAACAATGTCTTCAACCCGGGACTCGAACCCAGGTCCCTTAGATCAGTAGCCAAGCGCGCTAACCTCTCGGCTACGGGACGGCTACACTAGATAGTTTATATAATATCGAAATGAAGAAGAAAAATTATACGTAAGTATATAATTTTATTAGAATATATATATACCCACATTTATTTACTAAAAAAATAAATAAATACTCCCTCAAGCAGCTGCTTGCCACTAGAGGTCTGACAGAAGCCTGTCGGTTTATATGCCATAATAGAAGGTCTGTGAGGATGGCAGGATCTCAGCAGAAAAACAACACACACACACACATCCATGCCTTACCTGGGGCTCGAACCCAGGTCCCTTAGATCAGTAGCCAGGCGTGCTAACCACTCGGGCACGCTAAAACAGTATATTAACCCTTGTGGCCCTGCCGGTGGCATTTGTCACCTTAATATACAAAGAGTTCTAGCTACTGGCTGAGTATCTAGTATCACCATAAAGCACTAGATGATAACTCCATAAAGTATGTGAATCACATTTCATGACATGGTTCAACAAGAAATGAGTGTTTACATATCTGAGTGACCCGTATTGTTCCGCTATTGAAGATGAATGCTAATAACCTGAACACCATGTCTGGTAAGTACCGATCTAAAATCGAAATCTAAAAATTGTTTCAAAATTTTTCACACGAAATAATTTGATAAGATCTTTGTATAAAAACATTATTTAAAATGAATAAAAAATATGCTTCCATTTTTATCTCTAAGACCTGATGGTGGCATTTGCCAGGATTTCCTAGTTTCTAAACCAATGGCGGAAACCCGCTCAAACTTAGTAGAGGAGTCCTTGTATGTCTTACATTCAATTATTGATGATCAAAAAAAAAATTATTTTTCATATTAAAAATTCAGGGCAGAAAGGGTTAATGAAAATAAAAAAAAAACTCTCTTAGTACACTGATATAACTTAATTCATTACACAAAAAGATAAATTTGAACTGAAATAATTCATTCCCTCACCATCGGATTACTTTATGAATTAAATTAGCAAATTAATCGAACAACACCTTATGAATTAAATTGAATAGAATCGTGTATCCCTTTCCTAATCTTGAAAGTCCACCGGGTAAAAGGGGAAGTCGTCCACGTCCCCAAATCTGGGTGGAACCTCTTGTACCACCCACGCCGTCCCGACAGGTCGCGTGATGGAGATGCAATGGGTGGGGCAGAACGAGCAGGTGTACAAGAGGGTAAATCGGTCTGGGTCGACTTGGTAGATTGAAGAGGCAAAGAGGAAGGAATGCAGCTGGGAGATCCGCTACAACAACCCGTTTCATACGAGATTTACGCCGACTTTGAATCATTCCTAGTGAAAGTCAACAGCGGAAGAAAGCTAGAAATGACTTCGAGAAGGACTTGTTCAAATTGATAAATAATGCTGTGTTTGGAAAAACGATGGAAAATTTGAGAAATCGAGTGAAAATTGAATTGACTGAGAACCCAAAGAGAGTATGTAAACTCATAGCATCACCTGCTTTTCACGCTTTTCGCGTTTTTGACAATGAACTCGCATGTGTGCAATCAAAAAAAAAAATAAAAAATAAATACCCCTCAAGCAGCTGCTTGCCACAGAGGTCTGACAGGAGCCTGTCAGTTTATATGCCACAGTAGGAGATCTGAGAGGATGGCAGGACCTCAGCAGAAAAACGACACACACATCCATGCCTAATTCCGGGACTCGAACCCAGGTCCCTTCCTCAACAGGCCTATTTATGCTGGATTCAGTATTCTAGATATTAGTAAACTATTGATGTTTAATAAGTCATTTCTAGCTTTCTTCTGCTGATGACTTTCACTAGGAATGATTCAAAGTCGGCGTAAATCACGTATGAAACGGGTTGTTGGAACTTGTAATTTGTGAATTTCAGCCATTTCTCCTCTTCAGTTGGAAATTCTACTCTCTGGGGTCCATGTTCTTGACAATGGGGAATATGCTCCTTCAATAATGATTCATTTGTGAAACGGTGAAGGCAATAATCACAGTAGAAACTAACACCATTATGTTTGGTGAAAGGACTGAGAAGTCTACTCATGTTCTTAATAGAACAATAATGTTGCTTTTCATCATCTGATAACAGTAGGAGATTTGCGTGCGTTTTGAATCTGTACGGCGTGATGTAGAGCGGGAACACCTCTTTCTCGTATCCAAAAACATTGACAGAAATGTTGTTCATTTTATCGAATTTAGAAATTTCATTTATTGTTATAGGGAAAATTAGGCCAGATGTGTTTAATTTTTCTTCTAAATGTATATAGTTGTTAAGGCACTGTGGATGATCTGTGGCAGGATACAAAGAGGCTAAAACAGACCAAATAAAAGATTTTTGGTCAGAATTACATACATTGCTAATAGCGTGTTTTAACAGTAATTCTCTTCGAGTAGGAACATAATTAGACCCTGCAAGAGGGATATATTTTCCAATATCCAGTTCAGCGTGGAGTACAGCGTCCAGTGCCCATCCACTATGTGTTCCTTCAAATTCTTCAAATGAAGTCTTGATCTTCTTACACGCTGAATCCAGTTCTCTGTTTAGGCATATTGTGACACACTTACTTCGGAAAAACGGTGTGCAGTGTTCGAAGGTAGAATGGGAGACTTTTTCTTCAGGTCTGGTTTATGTTTCTTCTGGGGAATCCTTTCATCTTCAGAACGTTTTCGCTTATTATTGTGTGGTTTCCTTTGATGCCGCAAAAGATTGTCTTTTCTTCCAAACTCCATTGCACATTCTTCGCATTTGTAGGTTTTCCTGGAGGTGTGGGATAACTCATGACGTCGGATGTCATCTCTCCTTGGGAATGTCGATTCGCATTGAGAGCACTTATATATCACACGGATACATTATAAAACAGTGACTTGTAAAATAGCTGATTTATACTACACGAGGACGTCGAGAACTCTCACTATTGCAATTGAAAAATCACGGAGACGCAGCAGTAGAGAACTGTCACTGTCAACCTCTGACAACAGAATGACGATTCTGACTGATGGATATCGTATTTATACTAAAATAAGGAGTATCCCGCAGAAACTGATTTAAAAGACGGTCCCACAGAAAATGAAAAGAAAAAAGGCTATTGGGTAAAAATGAAAAAACACAAAAAAAAAAACAAATTTGTGTTAACTGACGTAGAAAAAACGCGAGTTTTAAAGAAATAAAAATACGTAGGTTATAAAAATAAAATAAACGAAGGTTGATTTTCGCAGAAAAACGCGAGTTATAAAGAAATAAAAATACATAGGTTATAAAAAAAACATACGTTAATAAAAATAAAATCATACACCAATAAAAATACATCAATATAAAACTCGTGAAGGAAAATATTACTAGATTGTTGTATAAAGAGCGCTTATCCCCATATGAGACACATCTAAGCCACCTCCGTAAGTAACAAGGCAAAGCCGGGTGCGTTAGCGCACAGCTACTGACCCCAAAGGTTACCGATTCAAGCCACCGGGTCAAAAGAGTTTTTTTTTTACAAAATACAGGAGACGCACTAAAAATAATACGGACACTAGATGGCACCACAGTTGGATTAAATGCGCATAGAGAAAACTGATTTACCACGCGATGGAGTAACCAAGGGGGGCGTGTGACGTCAGGATACAAAATGGCGGATCTGAACTTGGAAAAAATAATGGATGAGGGTAGAAACCAAGGGACTTATTCGGGAGTTTGTGATCGGTGGGGGGAGGAGGGGGTATTTTATTCGACATTGTTCGACTTCAGTCTTAGAAACAGTGAGAGTTCCGATTTATATAGGTGTGACAATGATCCGCCTCCGCTTTGAAATACATGGGAGGCGGATCTCATAGGATTAACATTGATCTGCCTCTGGTCCAGAACTCTCATTATCCTCCTCCTACTATCAATTCTAGCCTGCAAATCGCTTCATGTTTAACATTCCTGAATTGACATTATTACCTTGTACTGGTTCTGTCTTGAAAATATTATCTCGACGAGGGCTTCTTGCTCGTTTTCCATCCCGGCTGTCCATGATCATCCTTTGAATTAGATCGTCCACCTAGGAAGAAACAAAAACGTTTGGAACAGGCAGAGAATAAAGGCAAACTGAAATTTTAAAAACGCACTCAAATGATAACAAATTTATAGTTTGATTAAATTTTGTTATGTAAACAAAATCTTTGCTTGAATATTTAGAATTGTCTAAAATTAAAAGAAGTTAATAACAAATAAATTTTTAGTTCGTTTAAAAAAAAAGACCTATTTTTTTTTTCACTTTTTCGCCAGTGTGTATTCAACTCTTTTTGTTTTTAGAGATAAATGAAAAATCAAAAACTATTTTTTTCAGTCAGATAGCTACTAATGAAATATTACTACAAGGCATTTTAATAATCTTCCAATAATTCGAATTTCCAACACTAGAAGACCCTAAATTTGCAAAACTTTCAGCGAATTCTGTACACAGTGGATTCATGGTAGAAATTTGAAATTTAGATGATAGAGTGGTCTAGGGTTTTATGCTGGCAGCAGTGATTTACTGTCTCTCTGGGGAAAACTCAACTTTTTTGATTTAAGAAAAAAAATGAGTCGAATTAATGAGTCGTTTGCGTTTGAACGACAATTTTCTGCACAAATGGGTCTTAAGGGCTCCGAGTCGCATGGGGGCATACTAAACAGACTGTGAACATCTGTTGATGACTGTGAAAAGTTGTTAGGATACGGATGAAAGCCTCCCTTCAAGACTATCAAGTGCAAGAACGTACTCAGGGGGAGCGGGGTTGACCCCAACCGAAATCCTGTCACCTTATACGAACTCTCGAACTTGTCTACCTACTGTGAAATCCGAAATGGGTGTCTTTGTATAATTTTAGCACTATATGTCCGAAGCTAAAACTAGATTTAAAACATAAACAACTATAAAATTTTATTCCGTATAGAATATCATTTTAACCTTTCCTGTCAGGTGGAATATTTTAGTAATTGGAAAATCTCAAGACTTTTTATCGGACCTCCCCCCGAAATTAATTCCCGAGTATGTTACTGATCCGGCGTGTTCTTTAATGTGCACAGTGTTCTTCATACGGAGACAGTACTTAATGTCCGTCCGATGAACGGTGGCTTTTCCAAGTATTCAACGGATCCTTTTCATGGGATATGCATTCCCTCTCAGAGAAAAATTAAAAATTATTTTTAACTCTCTTTCAAAAAACAAATTTTACTTTCGATAGGTACTAATATACACTGAAAGGATAATTTATCATATACCTTTCAGTGCCTGTGCGCATTATTGTTCTATGTTTCATATCTGTGCATTGCTCCACTTCACCCCACAGATGCTCAATGGAGTCCAAATCCAAAGGGGGCGGGGGTGGCTCAGTCGGTAGCCCGCCAGGCTCGTAATCTGTAGTTCCCAGGTTCGAGTCCCAGCTGGGTCAGAGTTGAGATTTATCTCCGCAAAATTCCCCGCCCTGCCCACGGTCAGTAGGGGACACCGATGGGCTTGGAAAGGCCGCCGTCCGTCGGATGGGACGTTAAACCGTGGTCCCGTGTGCGGGAGAGCCATACCCTGTGCACGTTAAAGAACACGCTGGATGGCCTTGACGGGAGGCTACCATTTGTCTCCCAACAGCTGTTCCAGTGGGTCCTCTCCCCCAACCTTCTCTGAGCCTTACAGGGTCCTTGTGACCTGGCCATTTAGCCCATGGTGTGCAAAAAAGTATCGTTCAGAGGTAAAACAACCCAACCCAAATCCAAAGAGTGAGAGGGCCATTCGAGGGTTGTGAACTCATTGGAATGCTCCACCAACAAGTCCTTCGCTAAACAGGAGCGATGAGACGGGCATTGTCTTGTTGAAAGGACGCATCCTGCTGTGGGAAATGGATAGACATGAACGGATGCCGATGATTGGTGAGCATGTAAACTTAGCCTTGTGAAATGATGTTGGTCTGAATAGACATGCTCCAGAATGTTTCACTGCCTCCACTGGCCTATAACACCTCAACTTGACAGTGTGGATCCAGGGCTTCATGTGGTCAACACCACACACGCAACCTCTCATCGATGTGTTGTTAATTGAAACGCCACCGTTATATTTCGCTCGCTAAATTTGAAATGACTTTTTTTGGTCTATGAAACGAACTTTACTAAAGTTTAAATATTTTCCTCAGTTGCTTTTATAATTTACGTATTTTATGACAGCAATAAACACCTTTTATAGAGCTCTGGGTGTAAATCAGATGGGATCATAAATCCCTGAGCGGCACTTTTATGCACACAATGGACTAAATGGCCAGATCTAAGATAAGGATCCAGATACTAAGGGCTCAGAACAAGACGGGATCTATCGGGCAGCTGTAAACAAATTCCTTCAGGGACCTCCAGGGGAGCACCGAAAGGGGGGGAACCCCTTCAAAATCTCAAAACGAAAAAAAAAAAAAAAAAAAAAAAAACTGCCATATTTTATGGCATACAAGACGACGGGCATATAAAACGTACCCTCGTCTCAGCATGAAGTATTTAAGACAAAACTTTTAAATATATTTAATCATGTAACGTTTGTTTTAGGCAACATAATTTTGAAAATCTCAGTAGCCCATCCAAACCAAAATTTAAACGTTAACCGTTTTCTTTTCCTCAAGATGATTTGGATGAAATTATTAACTCTAAAATTTCTCTACTTATTCGAAAACAATAAACTATAAATACCTGGTTTTGTAGATGTTCTTTGACTGCTGACGATGTGCCGCGTGTATTAAGACTATCATTCAATGTGAAAACCCCATCGCCGTCACTGAATGTGCGAAAAGATTTGTTATATGAAGATTCACGTGAAGAATTCACCACACTAGCTGTTGCTACATTCAATAGTAACATCCACCATGTCATCTTCTATGATCTGAAACTTGAAACCGAGACGATAGAATTCACTTGCTCACAGATCAAAGCAGAAAGAGAACAATTAATATAGAACCATGCTAAAACCCTAACGCCAGATACGATCTCATCGGAAGAAGAGAACTTCCTGGACTGAAGGGAAGGAAGAGAGCTTTTCCACTGTAAGACAATTCGCGAGAAATGTAACATGGCTTTACACTATAAGCAGACTTCGCAATGCTTATTAGAAACTAAACACATTGCCTGTTGCGAATACGAAATGCTTATTAACAAAGGGAATGAAGTAGCCCTCACCCACTTGAGGGCTTGATTAGCATATATTGTTTAAGCATAGGCATCGGTGGGGTAGGGGCAGTGTACTCCTCCCCCCTGGAAAGTTAGTCGAAAAATTAATTTATGTTGAATAATATCAGATGTATCAAAAATGAATGTCGTTTTTAACTTAACAAAAATGTAATCTTGAATTTTTTACGTTTTCTGAAGCATATCATTTATTTCTATTTACTAGTACGAAATAACAAAAAATCACATGTATTTTCTATAAATATTTTTTTTCATTTTGTTTAGTCCTCCTTAGTTATGTTATGGTATGATGAAGGGCTGGGTTTTTTTTGGGGGGGGGCATGCCTCAGAATGCTAGTAAGAGTAATAGAGGCGAGTTTTTTGATCCACTACTAGTAAGAGCAGACAAGTTTCCTTTTTATTATTTACTGTTTTATGTCAAGTAGGCATTTTAAATATGCTTCGTACTGTTCACTTTTCTTCTCTAATTATACGTGAATTTTCTATAACGTACTGCTCGACGGCGAACATATTCTTTCACGATTCCATCAAAGCCCAAATGACAGATCAGTCGCTAAGGTGATCTGTAACTTGTTTCACTATTTTTTTTATTAGTGCGATAATAATTAATGAGTGTATTTTAATACTACTACTATATGCCTAATAGAGAGTAAAAATAAATAAATAAATGCCCCTTCAAGCAGCTGCCTGCCACAGAGGTCTGACAGGAGCTTGGCAGTTTACACTCCATAGTAGGTCTGTGAAGATGGTGGGAACATAAAATATATTGATTCAGTTGTCAATGGACAAATGAAGGTAACCTGATAAGAGTATACGAAGTGCAATCCAAACGTTCCCTGACTGTACTAATAAAAAGAATAGGCTTAGTTTAGGTTTTTCGCTGTTATTCCCTTCGAAGTAGCCTCTTGGGAGCTAACAGCGAATTCAGCGCTTTTCCAGCTGCTGAAAACACCTCTGGAACTCCTATTCTGAGATGTTGTTCAGCATTTCCTTCGATTCTGCCTGAATCACTTTGACACAGTCAAATCGCCGACTCTTAAGGTGGAACTTCATCTTGGAGAACAAGAAGTCAGGGTGTGAAGTCTGGTGAATAGGAGATGAGGTGGACCATCGCTTTGCTACTTTCGGTCAAAACTACTGAACAGACAGAGTGGGGTGACTGGTGCATTGTCATGAAGCACCACCCAGTCCTGTGTGCAGGTGACATGGCTCCCGCTTTCAGAATGCTAGTAATGGTAACAGTGCAAAAATTATTAAACTTGTTTATATTTCATGCTTATTCCAAGAAATGTTTGAAAGATCACTGAAACGTAGGGGGAAATGTTTATACTGCCCCCTCGACTTTTTCTAGATCCCGGCCTGTCTGTGTGAGCCATTTTCCTGGACGTTTTTGTCTCACACTCACCCTAAAACGCTTCAGTACTTTGATGTAATATGTTGACTGTAGGAACAAACTCCTTATGCAAGATTACCTCCACATCAAAGAAACAAATCAGCATGATCTTCACACTGCTCTTCACCCGCCTCGCTTTCAGTTGCCGTGAAGGAGGACTCTTCTACTGGGATGATTGCTGCTTTGTTTCTGGATCATACCCACAAAACCAATCGCCAGTTATGACTTTAGAAAGGAAGCTTTGGTTCTTTTTGACCTGCTGCTGAAGGTCCCTGCACACAGGCCTTCAGCAGCAAGTCAAAAAGAAAAGTTTATGTGTAGTCTTCAGTTATTTTATTATATTTATTCTCTTTACGTTTTTGAATATTGTTTGCATTTCAAATAAAATTAATGTGTGCATATTTTGTTTTATTTTAGTGCCTTTTAGGATAATCACCACTTTTTGTGGTGATAATCCTAAAATTTTTGTTTTTTCAATCAAGTTAGTTTTTTTGATTCCTTAAGAATATCATCATCATCATCATCATCATCATCCTCAAGCAGCCATGGGCTACGGAGGTCCAACAGACCGTGCAATTTAGTTCTCCAAGCAAGTCTATCCTGAGCTACATCTACTGCATCTGGCCACTGCACACCAATTCTAACAAGGTCTTGTTTGACATTGTCGGCCCACCGCATCCTAGGTTTCCCCTTCTTTCTGAGGCCTTTAGGCACACTGTTCATAACCCTATTCGTCAATCTATAATTATTCATACGGGCAACATGGCCAAACCAACGGAGTTTCTCTCTGCACAATATGCTGCTTAAAGGAGGTTGCAAACTCCTTTGCCTAACCTCATCATTAGTTACAAAGTTGAACCACCTAATGCCCAAGATACTGCGTAAGCATCTGGAATCAAAAGCATCTAGTTTCCTGTTATCTTGTTTACAAAGTGTCCACGTTTCACTATCATAACTAACCCTAGAAAGAACCAAACTATTATACAGTCTAATTTAGTCTTTAGGTGTATACGCCTATTTCTCCACACTCTCCATAGGTTCTTAAAAGTCCCGGCAGCAATCCCTATTCGTCTGTTAATCTCATGCCGCACATCACCATTATCTGTTACATAGCTCCCAAGATAAATAAACTCTGACACCTGCTCAAGACTGCAACCATTCAGATGAACTGAATCACAATGTGCCTGACCAATTTTCATCACTTTAGTTTTCTCTCTGTTTATAACCAAACCTACTCTACTACCAGTCTCATCAACAGCTCGAATGAAAGAGTTCATCTCATCAACATCATTTGCCAAAAGGGCTAAATCATCAGCATAATCTAAATCAGAAATTTTCGTATCTCCAGCCCATTTAAGGCAAAATCTTTCCCTTGAAGTGAATTTCGCATAACATAATCAATAACCAAGCTAAAGAGAAAAGGAGGCAAAATGCACCCTTGTCGAACACCAGAAGTAATGCTAAACCAATTGCTACAAGCCTTACCAACTCTCACACACGACTGTGTTATTATAGAGAGCTTTCATAATGTTAACTAACTTGTCTGGTATACCATATGATCTCACAATCAACCACAAATTATGACGATCAACAGAGTCGAAAGCCTTTTTGAAATCAACAAAGCTAGCAACCAAAGGTTTCTGAAACTCTAAACATTTCTCAAGAATCTGCCTAAGTGAAAATATCTGATCCACACATCCCCTACCACTTCTGAATCCACATGCTCATCACGCAATTGACTGTCAACTAGATTCTTAATTCTATTAAGCACAATCATGGAAAGAACTTTACCTGGAACAGAGAGTAGGCTGATACCCCTATAGTTATCACAAGAACTGCGATCACCTTTTTTGAAAATAGGGATAACAAATAGCTCTGGTAAAATCTTTAGGAACCATGCCTTTATCATAAAAGATATTCAGAATTTCAGTCATCCAAGTGGTAACCGAAACATTTCCAGCTCTAAGCACTTCCGTAGTAATTTCATCTATCCCTGGGGATTTATGAAGTTTAAGTTTAGAAACAGCCAAAATAACTTCAGATTGTGTTATAGGGCCAACATTAAAGCCACCAATGCATCTATCACCATTGCAAACAATGGGAGTAGAACTCACTACATTGTTTAGAACATCACTGAAATGCTCAGCCCACCTAGCCATGACAGAATCCTCCCCTTCTATAACCTTACCTTGTTTATCCTTCAATCCTTGTATGCCTGTCCGTTTTCTACCACACAAAGCATTAACTATCTGGTACAGCTCTCTGCTGTTGTGCTGTCTAACTGCTTCCTCGGCTTTGTCAGCCAAACCATCAAGCCAAAGATTCTTATCAGCAGCTAACTGATTTTTTACAAGTTTATTAAGGTCTCTGTAATGCTTACTATTAGGACTAGTAGGGTATTGATTAAGGGCATTCCTGCAGTTCTTTCTTTCCGAAATAAGCTCAAGTGCCTTATCACTCAGATAATTTTGCCTCTTCTGCTCCTTTTTTCCTAAAAGAGTACTGTTAGTGTCCAAAAACGCCTGTTTAAAATGATCCCATTCTTCCTCAACTTCAGTAGTAAGCAAACCATGACTGTCATAATGACTAAGTAACCTATCATGGTAAGCTTTGGCTATAACTGGATCTTTCAGAGCTTCAGTATTAAAAGTAAATTTTTTAACCCTAGCACAACACTTTTTAAGTTTAAGTTGCAACACACTTTTAACAAGGTAATGGTCAGATCCAATTTCAGCTCTCCTATATGCCCTGGTATTCCTAACAGAACTAGCCCATTTGCTGTTAATTAATATGTAATCAATCATATTCTTATGCAGCCCATCAGGTGAAACCCACCAATTCATTGCATTATTCATTAGAAATGTATATTTTTAGCTTTTAAGAAAATACATTTTTCTCCGTCTTTTTATGAATATCTTTTTTTCTTTGCTGGCTCTTCACTAAGTTTGGGTGCGAAGAACCTAATGATGAATGCTTAATATTAATATGAATACTAATACGAAATACTTCCAACCTATATATATAATAATAACAAAACGAAACGTAAAAAAGCCAAAATTTACATTTTTTTAAAGAAAAGCAATATTTTTGGTACACCTAATATCATTTAACATAAATTTTTTTATCAATTTTTCCAGGAGGGGTGGGGGGGGCTTCTCTTCCCCCCAACTGGTGTCGACTATAATGGCTCATAACTTCCTAGGCATGGCCCTGCAGGTACCCAACAGAATTGTGGTTGTGACTGCATGACTATGGAGCTGCTGGAAATAGGGTGGGACCGATGCCTTATCGAGATTAAAGCCTGTAGTGAAGTATGCAGGTCAGTGTAGAGAACACACAACTATGGTGCTTATCTGCCACGTGGTCCAAGTGGGGGGGGGGGGGCTGATAGCGTGCAACTCTGCCATGAAGATGGAACACTGCCTGTAGGATCTAGTCTGCAACGATAGTATCACAGCAGACCATGGCAGATCCCATTACTGATGTGCTGGACTTCGAACCATTCAAGAAGTCTGGGTGCTCAGCATGGTGGCTGTCAAAGAGTTGATCGTACATGCAGTTGGGTGTAAAGGCTTTTCCCGTCCTTCTTCAGAGAGGAGTTGCAGGAAGGGGAAACACCGAGCCATGGTGGAAGTGGCTTGGCTGACGACTGGGCAATGCTATCGAGACTAATGTTGATGTCTCTGATAATGTTGATGTCCTAGTGATGGAGAAGGTCCAGCACTTTCACCATCAAATCCTGGGCGAAATCGTACACCTGGGATTGGTAGTCCAATTTTGACTGGACAAATGCGTAGAAGTGGAGCAAAGAACATCAGTCCACTCACCATGAGAAGGCCTTGAAGATATTCAGTGCTTGCATGCACTTGAACTTGAGATAATGGATGAAATAAAAAGGTAAATTTCCGGTCGAAGATGAGACGGAGAAACTTGTTGCCCACAACTGAAATGATGGTAACCCTGAGCTTGGAGTTCAGATGAAAATTACGTTTGTGTCAAAAGTGCACACAAATGGTCTTCTGTGGGAAGAACTGAAACCCATTGATCGTCGCCCAAACCGATAGATTTTTCTGGGTAGTTTGTAGATGTCTTTCAATGTTTATGCTAGATGAAGAATAAAATATGTTAAAATCATCAACATAGAGGGCATTGCCTACAATCGGAGGAAGTTTTAGAGTTCAGGGACGTAACTATAGGGGAGATGGGAGAAGCTCCCCTCAAAAGTAACTAGGAGTTGGCAAAATTCGAAGCGACTTTGTAAAATCTAGGCGAGTTGCGAAAATTTGGAATCTTTTTTTTATAACATTAAGGAGAGTTAGCCAAATCCGAAACACTTGGCAAAATCTAGGGTGGTTATCAAAATCGAGGCAAATCGGTAGATCTAGGGCAGTTGGGAAAATTGAGACGGCAAAATCTAGGGCAGTTGGCAATAAAGGTGAGTTGGCAAAATTCGGAGTGACTTTTCAAAAATCAGGCGAGATATAAAAATTGGTTTTTTCTGTAAAATTATGGCGAGTTGGCAATATCGAGAACTCTTGGCATAATCTTGGGGAGTTGGTAAAATTCGAAGCCACTTAGTAAAATACAGGAGAGTTATGAAAATTGGGCTTTTTTTGTGCAATTAAGGAGAGTTGATAAAGTTCGAAGTAACTTGGCAAATTCAGGGGAGATGTAAAAATTGCGATTTTTTCTTTTGTAAAATTACGACGAGTCGGTAAAATCTAGGGTAGTTTACAAAATTCAGATCCACTTGGTGAAATAAAAAGAGTTGTGAAAATTGTTATTAGTTTTGTGAAATTAAGGAGAGTTGGCCAAATCGAGATAACTTGGCAAAATTTAAATTACTTGTCAAATTTAGGAGATGTAAAATTTGGGATTGGTTTTGTAAAATGAAGTAGAGTTGGCAAAACAAGGGGAATCGTGAAAATTATGATCGATTTTGTGAAATTAAGGGCAGTTGGCAAAATCTAGGGGATTTGGGAAAATTCATTGCTACAATGCAAGCGAGATGTAAAAATTGGAGATTTTTTCTGTGAAATTATGGCTAGTAGTTACGAAAAATTGGGATTTTTTCTGTGAAATTTATATGTAAAATTTGTGTGTAAATTATGGCTAGTTAAAATTCATAGCCACTTGGTAGAGTGCAGGCGAGTTGTTAAAAAGCCCCCACCCTCCAGAGAGCAAAATTCTTGGTACGACCCTGAATTAGACATTACTTATGTAAAAGTATTTTTCTCAGTTGGCAAAATTTTTATTTTCGAATTGAAAAATTTTCATTTTCTCTCCCCCCCCCCCAACCATAGTCCTTTGCTACGCCCCTGGTCGAGTTATAGAATTGACAGCAAAAAGTGTAAAACTCGGAATGCTTGATGATGATCGGCATGTGACCTCTCAAGCTGATGGCATGGAAGTCACATAGAATGCCGAATCTCCAAGAGCTTCTTCGATGTTGAATATCGACACCAGGTGCTCTTGACGTGAAAAAAAATTCGAGGCGGATCAGGTGGTCTGAAATAGGCCATTGCCTGAGAAAGCCACAATGGGTGTTGGAAGGTTGTAGTGTTCCAAATACCAGACTAGTCTGGAATTTACTATTCTTTACACATTGCATACACAGCTCTTCAAATCGATGGGACGATAATTGGAAGGAACCTTGGGATCCTTTCTTGGCTTGGAGAAGGCCAAAACGATGGCCTCCCCGAGGAGTCAAAATACTGCTCCTCGAGAAAAATATGTTGAACAGTCGGAGCAGCGATCCTTACTTGATGTTGGAGCATGACAATGAACATTGTCTAGCCTGATGGCAGATGCATAAATGTGCAGAACAAGGCAAAGCTCCTCCACTGTGAATGGCCTGTGGTAAGGCTCCACGCCATTCGAATGGACAGTGGAGAGCGTTTCTTGCTCTTCAAGGCCAGAAACTCGGGGAATAAGAGGACGAGGGAGGAAACGTTTCCCTCAGAGTATCGGCAGTTGCTCAAGGATCAGCCAATCAAGCCTCTGTGCAACATACGATAGGCTGCATGGTCCCCACGGGAGATGGTACATACCATGGGGAGGTGATCGCTTCAGCAAGGGTTGTCCTCGATCTCCCATGTAAATAAAGAGTGAAAGGATTGAAGAGGTGTAATGATGAGATCAATGACAGTGAATGTGTGGGTCGAGGAGTGAAAATAGATATTGACACTGGTATCTACTTTCAAGTACTGCCCCAAAGAGGACTGTGTCTGTTAAAGTCCCCCCATGATAAGGAAGGAGGACGGCAGCTGCAAGACAAGGTCATCAAGGCCTTCCCGGAAAATAATACTTCTGGGTGGAAGATAGATGGAGCAGTCAAAGGAAATCCCACGCAGGGGCAGACTGCTACTAAATGCAAATTTTACAGAATGAAGCAAGAGGTAAAATCAATCCTTAGTAAATACACAGATTACTTGTAAATATAAAGTTCAATAATTTTTTCCAAATAATTTATTAAAGCATTATGTATTTATGATACATTGTACTAAAAATCGGTTGCATGTAGCCTGTATAATAGTCTACAACAGCAGTTCTCGACTTTTGAAAGCAGAGGACACCTATTTTAACCGCTTCAAAAGTGAATTTCTTACGGACCAACTCAGATGTTACCGCGGACCACAGGTTGGGAACCGCTGATCTACTAAGTTAAACTTATTGCTAAAAATAAAACACGGTTCTTACTAGCCTGCAAAATTCAGTGTAGAAGAGTCGGATCTCGCTGTCATTCAAAACAGGCTTCATTACATTAAGATGTCGCGAGACAGATTGCATTACAATGGCAAGAATATAATTTTAGCGAAATATTAATAACTCGTACAGATGAAGATTTTATTAAATGGATAATAGTAAATTTCTACATTATTCTTGAAAATAAATTATATCAATTAAAACCGTTTGGTTAATTTTTACTTCGGTATGAGAATCTAATAATTTGCCTTGACACTATATCTTTGAAACTTCATATTATATCTACATAAAAAAACTAAATCCTTACGTGTAAAACGAAACTGGTTGCATTTTCTTGATTATGTAAAACTGAAACCGTTAAAGCAATGGACAGGTGTATTTTTAAAGTCTCCGAATATACTCAAGACGTCAACCATTAGACTCGATCAATATATCATCCCCATTAAAATTTTCCGAGTACGCCAGTGGCTTATCTTAATTTTAGATTAGTTTATATCATAGTTACGAACTCCGCGAAATATATTTGTGGCGTTGAAAACACAAAAAGGGTTGTTTATGAAAAATGTCTGAAAATTATATTACATATATGCAGACCCTATCTATATTTAAAAAGTGAGAAGGGGGGAGGGAGGATTGAGCCCCAACCCTGTTCTGGAATAAAATTTCAATTTCATAATATATGTCCCATGGCCGAGTGGTTAGCCGTACGGGTTAGCACGCTTGGCTACTAAGGGACCTGGGTTCGAGACCCGGGCTAAGGCATGGATGTGTGGATTGTTTTTCTGCTAAGATCCTGCCATCTTCACAGACCTTCTACTATGGCATATAAACTGACAGGCTCCTGTCACACCTCTGTGGCAAGAAGCTGCTTGAGGGTTTTTTATTATTATTATTTATGTGTGTGTGTGTATTTTTTCGGCTCCCCTCCGCTTCTCAAAGGGAATGGGCCGAGAGGGGAATTTAAAATTACATATTGTAGATTTACCTTGCATGCCATTTTACAAATTTAGGATTTTGCATTCAAACCATATTTTTCGGTTTTTTCTAGTATTTACTCGTAATACAATTCCATTTAACACTAGCGAAATAAGGTGCTTTTCCGCATAGCTCAGTGGTATCGAATTTTTTTTTGTCAATTCTGTTTCATTTGTGCCATATTCAAAACGATACACAATGCTTGAGCCTCATTTGACGCGTCTTTTTTTTTTAAGTCTGACTCAGAAAATTATTGTATTTAAGCCCTCATGAGGGTGGTGGTGATAGGGAGGGGGGTATAACCACCGGAGTACGTCACTGATTCTGTGATCTCTCAATGCAAAGTCATCAAAATACTCCTGATTGGTTACTAGTTTCCGTTTGCAAATGTCAGCTGGGAGAAAATATTATACAACTTTCATAGATGTTTGTTATAGAATTCAATACTGGATAGTGGTACTGTTCTGTATTTTTTAACAATAATAGTGGCTTTATTCAAATGCCCAACAGAATGACAATTACTATTTCCTTGTTAGATGAAAGCTATAAATTAGAAATTATGTATTCTTTTACATAATTAGTAGCCAGAACTAAAATTCTTGGAAGTTTATGATTTAAATTTTTTTAACATTTTTTAATAAAAAATGATGAAAAAAATGTTTTTTTTTTAAACATAAATTTCCCCGAAGGAGGGAATTAAACCCTCAATTGCTATTACACTATATATATATACAAATATCAGAGCAAAATTTACTTTAATATAAAAATGTGTATAGAACTAACCCCGCTGTTATTTGAAAACACTGGAATGGTTCATATTCATGATTTGGAAACATTAGATACTGGAATGAATTCTGATTCATGATTCGAAAATATCAAATACTGGAATGCTTTCAGATCTATAATTCGGAAATATCAAATACTGGAATGCTTTCATATCCATAATTCGGAAACATCAGATACTGGAATGCATTCCAATTCATGATTCGGATCATCAAATATCGGAATAGTGTTATGTTTCAGTGTTTCGGAAACTTCAAATACCAAAACGGCGTTCCGGTTCAATGATTTACAAACCCAAGTACCAGGACGGTATTCCAGTTCAGTGATTTATAAACATAAGTACCATGACGGGATTCCAGTTCAATGATTTACAAACACAAGTACCGGAACAGTGTTCCAATATAATTTGAGCAACGCCTTTGGTAATTGCTTCCCCCTGTTCAAAAGTTATGCTTCACCCTGACCATAAGTATAGCTCTCCCCAAACAGGAGTGGTTCAATGGGTAGAATACCAGGCTCGTAATCTGATCTGCAGTTCGCAGGTTCGTCTCACCTGTTAGCATTAAGATTTATCTCTGCAAAACTCCCCACCCTGCCCTCAGTCAGTAGGGCACCCAATGCCTTGGAAAGGCAACCGTCTGTCAGATGGGATGCTAAGCTGTGGTCGCGTGTGCAGGAGAGCCATACCCTGTGCATGTTAAATAACACACTAAATGGCCTTGAAAGGAGGCGAGCATCTCTCCTAACAGTTGTCCAGTGGGTCGTCTCCCCCAAACCTTCTCTGAGCCCTCAGGTTCCTTGTGACCTGGCAATTAGCCCATTGTGTGCAAAAAAAAGTGCCACTCAGTAAAACAACCATCCTGCACACGGGGTCATCACTTAACATCTCATGTGACTGACAGTAATCTTTTCAAGCATATCAGTGTTTCCCTCCTTACTAAGGATTGAACAAGAAAATTTTAACTTCAGACCTAAACCAGAAACTATTGACTGAACCGCCCTTACTTCCCTGGCACTGGGACTTAAGAGGAAAATCTTCCTTTACTTCAGGCGCAGCTGGATTCTAAAACTTGAAATTTCCCATCATAAAGCATTTGAAAGTAATTAAACTCTTTCTTAAGATTGACCACTACCCATTCTCTGAAAAATTCTTAAATAAGCCACTGCATGTAGCGATTTTTGAGAAAATTCATGATAATGGTGATAATTATTGTTAACAGCGATTTTATAGCTATGTATTAATGAAAAATAATATGAAACCAAAATTAAGAATCAAAATATTAAGTGATTTTAAATGTAGCATAGAGTGAAAATAATTTACTTTGTCAAGCGATTTCGGGTACTTTATTAACTTTTATAAATGTAATGCATCCCACACAGAGTGCACTCATTTCATTCATTTCACATTTTTCGTTGGCTTACCTGACATTATTTGCACAGCATAAGCAGTTGAAAATCAAAGAACTTTATCAACATTTCAATTTTGTTCATTACAAAGTTGTAAAAACATTTGAGTGTAAACACGTGTAAATTACATATAAACATAATCAACCATTGTTAATAAAAATGATAATGGAAATTATATTACACAATATAAGGTAATTTATATTTTCTGGAAAATTGAGCAGCTACATTTCTTTACGTAATTATTTTAACACAAAAGCAATACATTATGTTAATCATTTTAACCAAAAATCTTTTTTTTTCTTTGGATTGTGCATCTTATCTTGAATTAAACTATATATATATCATTTGTGATACCTTACCTTAACAAGTCAGATGACAAACCTTCTAAATTAGGTGCAGAGATGGAAGAAGTGTAAATTGGTGCAAACAAAATTATGATTTTATAAATGACTATATGCAGGAACAGACTGGAAATACTAGACCTTCATATCCATAAAAATCTCAAATCAGAAAATCTTGCGTTCCATATCCATAAAACTATTATTTCATTTTCGATATATAAATATGAATAGTGGATTAATATTATTTTTATTTATAACACATACTTGTTTTTTTTTCCAATTATTTTGCCCATCTAAGACAAGTGCTCTTGCAAAGAACTGATTGAGCAAATACATGCACAACTATTCCTCCTGCCTACATATGTATGAAGCAACTAGAATCTGTATTTTCTATTTTATCCCTGTAGTTAATGACCAAATCTTAAATTTTTTAAATTATTTTACCATGGCTAAATGGTATACTATAGCTTTAGTTCCTAGTGTACTAGTACTCCATTACTAAATGGTGGAAATGCTGTAGTATTCCAGCTTCCAAAATTCTTAACACTGAATAAATGTTATTGAAAAATCAAGAATTAGATTCACTGATAGCTAATTTTTTTAATGAAAACTTATTTTAGTTAAATCAGAACTTTGAAATTTAGCTTTCCCCTGGCAGAATATCAGGTTGTACCTTAAATTTTAAACACTACTTGAATATATACTTGATACTTAAAATGTACATAATTCTTTTTTGTCTCTGAAAACTATGTTACATTGCAGCATTCTCTATATAAGTGTGAAACTGATGGAGACACTGCATTGCACGTTTCTACAGAAAATAATATTAAAGAGCTTAAGTATTTCAATAGATTTTTCCCTGTAATGCACATATAAGACTATATTCATCTGTGCAAAAAATATAAAATATTGCAATTAAAAAAACTTATTATAATTAAATCAAATATAGAAAAAAAACGTATATCTGGTTCTTAAACATAAAAAAATCAGAATATAAAAAAAATTAATGTAGTTGTGGAAAATCATGTTTTCACAATTTTCTGTTAACAGAGCAATTTGATTTGGACATATAGATTTCAATATATTTTTAACTACAACATTCTTATACTAAATTTCATTATGAAAGCAGTTTTCATTAATAACTGACAAAAAATGTATCTTAATAAATTTCACCGCCTAAATTAATCAACAGTAGAATTCAACTTAAGGTAAATTAATGCATACTTTCATTTAGAGAAACAATACTGATTCTTATAGCTATGATAAATGACATCATATTTGGCTTTTTTTTTTCTTCAAAGCATGGCCTCTAGTAAGAATTTGACATAAATTGATCATTACAGTGCAAATATAAGCATGTTAAAATGATCATATATTAGCTGGTGAAATACAAGCACATATGGAGGAAAGTATGACCAACTTTCTGTTATTGCTATTTTTATGCATATATTGTACCTTTAATGAGAGTTCAAAGGGCAGATTCAAAGGGCAGTCATTTAATCAGCAAGCTTCACTTTAATCCTAGCACTGTTTAGAATTTTTACATAATTTTTTTTTAAGTTCTGATAAATGCCGTAGAGAAAACATACTAGGCCTTCATGCTATCACTGATGGCATGACTGAATTATATATCAGATCAATGAAATTTGATGAAAGTTCACTGTATAAACATCATGAATTAATGCCAGAAACAATTTACAAAAGATACACAAACATATTTTATTAATTATATAAAGTCTCTGCATTTCCAAGTGTGTGAACTGATATATTTGGTTATTACTCCGAAAATGTTTTTCAATAAAGTAGGCCAAATATCCAAGTCAAAGGCATTCCAAAACTAAATTTTAAGAAAAGATCAAATCACACAAATGGCACACAGGCAGCCTCCTCAAATGGATGACAGTAGTTGAACTTTTAGGCAACTTAAAAATTTTGTGCATTTGTTAACTAGCTAGTGGAAGTTTCAATATTCATTCCAGTTTTTAAATGCACTACAATTGAAATTAGGACAACTGATAACGTCAATGCTACTTTATTGACTAAAGCTAAGCTTCACCTAATTTCTCCAAGGTTAATTTCAATAAAAACAATAAAAATGTATTAATTATAATAAGGTTGGCTAAAATAATTTTGCATGTAGGTGTTTAATTCAGCATTTGCAGCAATATAATATCTTAAATCAAAAGTGGCTCTCACTGTAAAAGCAAATGTTTGTTGCTCATGTAAAAGCTATTTGAGTCAAGCAAGTAATTAACAAAATTTTATATTATTTAAGTAGGTCAGTGAATAAACTAATGCATTTAAGAAATAGGACAAATTCCAACAGCATTTAAATAAATTTATATAACTTTGAATATTCACAATTTACAATTATATTTATGAAATTTATGATTTATAATTAGACCTAGATAAAGCTGTTTCAGTACTACTACTACTTTTTTTTAACAGTAGTAGAATTTGCCATTAAACAAATCATAATCTGTTTTGTTTATACTGACAGTACTCCTTAAACCTTTGGCAGCAGCAGGGAGAGCATCAACCCAAATACTGACTTGTATCAGAATATTCCTCTTCAGTGGCTAGGAAAGTTTTGGAAATGATTATGAGGAGATGGAAATTAAGGGGAGACATTAATCCTTCCTGCAGGTCACTGGGTGTGAATGGCATTGTCAGGTTTGAGACAATGAATTCGTAAATGAAACTTTTTGGTGCTTGTTCATATGTAGTGAGGAAAGTAAAATTAAATCACACAAATAATAAAATTAATGACACAAAGATAAGCTCTGAAAAGTTTTGCCATCTTTTCCAACTCCTGTACTGTAAACTGTAATAGAACACACTGTTGCACAGGGAAATAATATTTAAAAAAGCCACTGCCAAAAGATTAAGACAATCAAATGCATAATTTCATTGATGAGTTGATAAAATAAGCAATGCTACCTAAACAATCAATACACAGAAACCTGTATTACTGGAAATATAATTAACTGATATAGTGATAATTCTAAATATGAAGCAATTGGGAATGTATTTCTCTCTTTACATTCTTAGTAGCAGTGGTTTGACTAGTCAGTTATACAAAATGAAGTGTAAATGTCAGTTATGCATTTTAAACAGCCATCTAAAATATAAAAGAATAAGATAAAAATTATAATTTTAGTCTTAACTCAGTTTTGTCTATTATTTCTCTTTTTAATCCCTCATTTCAAAATGCCTTCCAACCTTTTCTATGCATTAAACTTTCATGCAAGAGTATAATAATCTTGCTGTGTTTGTATGCTAAGCAATGAAAGAAGTCATACTTTTAGATATATATATATTCATCATGAAAGGTTAACTATTAATTTTTTTAGATTAAATATGCATCGCTGGAATCCAATAACATGGAAATACTGATGGGAATGACTTTGTATTTCCCCTTCAATGATTTATATTATTGCCACACATAGGCTACAATCTGAAAATACAAGTACATTTGTTAATTTATCCCAGGTCTTTTTTAAATGAATAGTTTACCCAATTATTAATTTTGGTATAAAGAGACATGGCAGATGCATTTTCCATTTAGCCACTAGGCTAAATCATTAGGCATAAACATTTTCATTATAAAGATTTATAAGACAATAAAAGCTCTTTGTGGAAACAGGCTTTATTTTGGTCATTTTGCTGGAGTTCTTTCTCATATTAAAATACTCCAAAATGGAATCTAAATGTAAGCATTAAACATTTATAAACTAGGAAATTAATTGTATAGGCATTACAACAATAACAGGGGAAAAAAATACTTTTGTTGATTTTTACTCTACTCCCAGTCTGTAAATGGTAGATAGGCATAAACTGGAACGAGAGCTGTGTACCAATCCCTAGTGATGATGCACAGAACCGGCCAGGTCTAGCACCTGATGTCCGACCCCACCTTCGCGTGGTGCAGGCCGTTAGTACCTTTCAAAAGAGATAGTCTCTTTTGGAAGGGAACGGAAGGGCTGCCAGTTCAGTATGGCCTTCTGGTCATCTATGGTCACTTTTTTTTCAACCCTGCTGAGGAGTGGTCAACTTCACAGGGTCCTAGTGCTGACCATTTATACCTACTAGACTGGACTTGTTTATGGATTTGAGCTTGATTATCCTGGACTTGCTGAACTGGTAGGTCTCTGTTAAGGGAGAATCTGCCGCTGTGTTTTCTGTTTGCTTCTGCGTTGCCACCCTAAGTGAACCGATGCATGGGATAGCTTATATCAGCTGGTGGATAATCCTAATCAGAGGCCATAGCAGGTACCTGAACCTTACTTAGCTAGTTGGGCATCATCAAGTCTAAACTGGAATAATGTGTCTCAGGCAGGCCATATGGCTCTTGAAAAAGTCCACTTGAAAAGGTGGTGCCTGAAGTTCCTACCACCATCGGTGACTTCAACCTTTAGTGGAGGAGGAACAGGTCTTTGCCCCATGCCTGCGATCAGGGGGCTGTTTGATATTGTTGGCCCTAACAATCTCAATAAACCTAGTTTCTTTAAAAATCCTACTAATCATTTTCTCTCTGCAGGAACGTGGAATGTGAGGACATTATATAGAGATTATTCTCTTGATGTCCTCACACAGGAATTCCAGTGCTATAACCTAGATATTCTAGGCTTGCAAGAGACCAGATGGACAGGTAAAGGTGAGATAATTAAAACTAACTTTAAATTTCTCTTTACAGGGAGGGAGGATGGAAAGCATCACCAAGGCGTGGGTCTGCTGCTCAGCAGACATGCTAGTCATGCTCTTCTAGGATATGAGTGCATTAATGAAAGGTTTACTGCAAAATTTCAGACAAGCATTAAAGACGAATGTTATCTGCTGTTATGCCCCCATTGATGATGCCGATGAGGATGAGAAGAATAGGTTTTACGGACAACTTCAGAATATTTTGAATTCTGTCAAGAAAGGAGATATTACCCTTGTTCTAGGTGACTTCAATGTCAATGTTGGTACTGACTCTGACCTTTGGGAAGAGGTGACAGGTCTTTTTGGTGTTGGTAGCTGCAATGGGCAACGTCTCCTACAGGTAAGTAAACTCAATGGTTTCAGAATAACTAACACATATTACAAACACTGCCACATACATATATAGTACACATACATATAAGTACACATGGGTTTCACCTGATGGGCTGAATAAGAATATGATTGATTATATATTAATTAACAGCAAATGGGCTAGTTCTGTTTAGAAATACCAGGGCATATAGGGGAGCTGAAATTGGATCTGACCATTACCTTGTTAAAAGTGTCTTGCAACTTAAACGTAAAAAGTGTTGTGCTAGCGTTAAAAAATTTACTTTTAATACTGAAGCTCTGAAAGACCCAGTTATAGTTAAAGCTTACCATGATAGGTTACTTAAGTCATTATGACAGTCATGGTTTGCTTACTACTGAAGTTGAGGAAGAATGGGACCATTTAAACAGGCTTTTTTGGAAACTAACAGTACTCTTTTAGGAAAAAAAGGAGCAGAGGAGACAGAATTATTTGAGTGATAAGGCACTTGAGATTATTTCAGAAAGAAGGAACTGCAGTAATGTCCTTAATCAATACCCTACTAGTCCTAATAGAAAGCATTACAGAGAACTTAATAAACGTGTAAAAGATCAGTTAGCTGCTGATAAGAATCTTTGGCTTGATGGTTTGGCTGACAAAGCCGAGGAAGCAGTTAGACAGCACAACAGCAGAGTGCTGTACCAGTTAGTTAATGTTTTGTGTGGTAGAAAACGGACAGATATACAGGGATTGAAGGATAAACAAGGTAAGGTTATAGAAGGGGAGGATTCTGTCATGGCTAGGTGGGCTGAGCATTTCAGTGATGTTCTAAACAATGTAGTTAGTTCTACTCCCATTGTTTGCAATGATGATAGATGCATTGGTGGCTTTAATGTTGGCCCTATAACACAATCTGAAGTTATTTTGGCTGTTTCTAAACTTAAACTTCATAAATCCCCAGGGGTAGATGAAATTACTACGGATATGCTTAGAGCTGGGAATGTTTCGGTTACCACTTGGATGACTGAATTTTTGAATATCTCTTATGATAAAGGCATGGTTCCTAAGGATTTTACCAGGGCTATTTTTATCCCTATTTTCAAACAAGGTGGTCGCAGTTCTTGTGATAACTATAGGGGTATCAGCCTACTCTCTGTTCCAGGTAAAGTTCTTTCCATGATTGTGCTTAATAGAATTAAGAATCTGGTTGACAGTCAATTGCGTGATGAGCAATGTGGATTCAGAAGTGGTAGGGGATGTGTGGATCAGATATTTTCACTTAGGCAGATTCTTGAGAAATGTTTAGAGTTTCAGAAACTTTGGCTGCTAGCTTTGTTGATTTCAAAAAGGCTTTCGACTCTGTTGATCGTCATAATTTGTGGTTGATTGTGAGATCATATGGAATACCTGACAAGTTAGTTAACATAATGAAAGCTCTCTATAATAACACTGAGTCGTGTGTGAGAGTTGGTAAGGCTTGTAGCAATTGGTTTAGCATTACTTCTGGTGTTCGACAAGGGTGAATTTTGTCTCCTTTTTCTCTTTAGTTTGGTTATTGATTATGTTATGCGAAATTCACTTCAAGGGAAAGATTTTAGCCTTAAATGGGCGGGAGATACGAAAATTTCTGATTTAGATTATGCTGATGATTTAGCCCTTTTGGCAAATGATGTTGATGAGATGAACTCTTTCATTCGAGCTGTTGATGAGACTGGTAGTAGAGTAGGTTTGGTTATAAACAGAGAGAAAACTAAAGTGATGAAAATTGGTCAGGCATGTTGTGATTCAGTTCATCTGAATGGTTGCAGTCTTGAGCAGGTGTCACAGTTTAATTACCTTGGGAGCTATGTAACAGATACTGGTGATGTGCGGCATGAGATTAACAGACAAATAGGGATTGCTGCCGGGACTTTTAAGAATCTATGGAGATTGTGGAGAAATAGGCGTATACACCTAAAGACTAAAATTAGACTGCATAATAGTTTGGTTCTTCCTAGGGTTAGTTATGGTAGTGAAACTTGGATGCTGTGTAAACAAGATAACAGGAAACTAGATGCATTTGATTCTAGATGCTTACATAGTATCTTGGATATTAGATGGTTCAACTTTGTAACTAATGATGAGGTTAGGCAAAGGAGTTTGCAACCTCCTTTAAGCAGCATATTGTGCAGAGAGAGACTCCGCTGGTTTGGCCATGTTGCCCATATGGATAATTATAGATTGGTGAATAGGGTTATGAACAGTGTGCCTAGAGGCCTCAGAAGGAGGGGGAGACCTAGGATGCAATGGGCAGACAATGTTAAACAGGACCTTGTTAGAATTGGTGTGCAGTGGCCAGATGCAGCAGATGTAGCTCATGACAGATATTCTTGGAGAATTAAGCTGCACGGTCTGGTTGGACCTCTGTAGCCCATGGCTGCTTGAGGATGATGAGGATGATGACTCTACTCCCATTCATGAAATGTTTTAATTCATAATGATATGAATGCTTCAATAATTTTATATTGCTAATTTATTTCTGTAAAAATCATATGTAGGCAATTATTACAAAATTAATGTCTTCAATAAAAACTATGCTACTAAAAATTCTAGTAACATTTTAGAAACCATAGAATGCCACGTTTTTATAATCATAATTTCATCTTTTACAACTGGAAATGTTTAAATTTTTTTCTACAATTCTATCAATAGAAAAGGAATTTTATAATTCTCATTCTAAACTTTGCATCATTTTTCATTGAGAATTACAAAATCCTTTTTTTTTAATCCTCATACTGTCGTTTTTTTTTCTCTAAAAATGCAACTGAACTTCTGAGCCTCATTATGAAAAACTAATGAATGGAATAGTTTACATTACATACTAAAAGATATAATAGCATTTAATTCTGAACAAAAAATAAAAAATTAAAAGGAAACAAATATGGTGGGTAATCATATAAAAGATGTTGCAAGTTCATTTGTAGTGATTTTTGAAAACTGATTAATTAGCTTCTTCCACTTAAAGGGTTAAGCACATGGAATAAAACTTTTCGAAAAATTTTTGTACTATACAAGAATCAAGTTTTCAGTTAAAATATATTTAGTACTTTTAGTAAAAATTTCAGATACAGTGGAGTTGAGTTGTTTTGCCTCTGAGCAGCACTATTTTACACACAATGGACTAAATGGCTAGGTCAAAGGACTCCACGAGTTGGTTTGGGTTTATTTACCTCTGAGTGGCACTTTTTTGCACATAATGGGCTAAATGGCTAAGTCACAAGGATCCCAAAGGTTCAGAGAAAGTTGGAGGAAGAGGACCCATTGAATAGCTGTTTTGGAGACAGATGGTAACCTCCTGTCAAGGATATCCAGTGTGTTCCTTAACATACACAGGGTATGGCTCTCCTGCACAAGGAGCCACAGCTTTACCTCCCATTCGACAGACAGTGGCTTTTCCAAGCCCCCCCCCCCCCCACCTACTGACTGCAGGCAGGGCGGGGAGTTTTGCAGAGATGCAGAGATAACTCTCAATGCTGGCCCAGTAGGACTTGAACCTGGGAACTGCAGATTATAAGACTGGTGCACTACCAACTGAGCCACCCCTAAAATGGTTGGGACTTCAACTTGGGAATAGCAGATTACAAGCTCATTACACTATTGACTGAGCCAAGCCCTGTCCCAGATACAGTGGCCTGCTATTTGAATCAAAACCAGAGAAACAACATGGTATTTAACACAAACTGAGGTCACTTCATGATTCTGCTCCTTAATGCACACTTATTTTTAACAGAAAAATTGGTTGCAGAGTTGCTTTGTTCTAATATATCGCATGATTTAGATGCAAAAAAAATGTTTCCTTTACAGCAGAAATCAATGAGTTCTCATATTAGATCGGGAATGGACCTTTTTCTGCAATGTGCCACACATTATATTAGAAATTTATTGCATGAACCCAAGACAGATCCAGAACCACCTGTAATGAATCGAATTTGGAAGAGCAAAAAAATTAATAGTTACTGTTTTATTCAGTTTAGGTTTCAATGCATTGTTTTACTTAGGAACACTGGGGTTTAGTAGTCATTGTTTTAAAAATGGTCCTGCTAGTTTTACAATAATGAAAATCAGATTTATTTTTTAATTTAAAAGTTATAGTGTATTTGAATAAAAAAAAGGCTTTATGATGAGATCACTATCAGACTTTTATAATACCATTAGGGCCTCTCACAGATCCAGAGAGCCACAGGCCACTTTCAACTTTTAAGGCCTCTAGCTAAAATAAAAATTTCCGTTTTATCTATGAAAGTTTCAAATTCGAATTTGACATAATCTAGTGAAAAATCCCCCCCCCACACCCCCTCAAGAACATACTTGCCACAGAGGTCAAATAAGAGTATTTTGTGTAATATGCCATAAAGGTCTGTAGGGTGATATTTCAGCAGAATGACACCAGAAAAGAAACATCCATGCCTTTATCCATGCCTTGTATGTTAAAATATCATATCTTTTACTATTATATCTAATACAAAAAAAATTCCCAAGTATCTAAATTTGAGGCCTGGGCCAAATGGCCCTCATGACCCACTTTATGAAAGGCCCTGATTACTATTCTACAACTGCCCACATCCTTATTTCATTTTCTGTTTAGAGTGCCTAAACACATTGATTGCCCAACACAATATGTTATTGGGTTTTGTGTGCACAATGAATTAAATAACCAGGCCACAAGGGCTCATAGCTGGATACAGGAAGAGGATCCAGAAGGCAGCTGTGATGACACATGAGAACCTTTCATCAAGGCCATCCAGCATGTTAACATGCACAGAGCATGGTTCTCTTGAACATGGGACCATGACTTAACATCCCATCCAATACACTGCAACCTTCCAAAGTCAATTAATACTGTCTTTCTCACTAAAAGCAGATTGATAGTTAGTAGAGAAAATTTCAATGCAGTATACCTGTGTGAGGACTCATATCTGAGAATATCAGGTTATAAGTCAGAGATGCTGCTGGATGTTGAGTTACATTTTTGCTGATGATGAATAATAGATCACAGTAAACTCACATTGTGTCAATCTTTCAAGCAACAGGGCTACAGTTAAACATAAAATGAATAATAGACCACTTGTCCATTTAAACAGGGTTTTTTTTTGCTCGTCTAGAACTAATGACTATTTAACTGGACAATGGCATCCAATGTGCCAAAAAAATTCAAAATTTAAAAACAGGCTTTTATAAACATATTATTTTTATATCTTAGAAAGCCAAATTATATGACTAAAAACCAAATGAAATAGTTTCTATTTATTATTAACTTAAAGTATTTATAAAAACTAATGTAATATAAAAAAAAAGAAATGATTGAAGTAGTAAAAGCAGCAAGCATTCCTATGATTCATTTAAAAAGGAAAGGGTAGCAAAGAAAGTATTTCAAGTTCATTTTATAGTTTAAATAACAAATTGTTTTGCATATCAATAATATAAAATGATAAATATGTCATTAGTAGTTATCTAGCAGTAAGATTCTGAAAAGTACAACTTCTATAATTTATGAATTTATCAATATATGGATAGTTGAAAGCAAAATGCATGGAAGACTTGAGAAACAAAAGATTTATTGAAAACATTTGATGAAAATTGGAAAAGACTTCCACAAAATCCAATAATAGGTGGCCTTTCCCATGAATGGCTTAAACTCTTGATTTACTCCAAAGAACATGAAGGGGACACAGAGACATAAAAGTCGAAAATCTAGACATCTCACTTCATAATCAAATGTGTTTTCATCTATGTAGGCCTATTAGCTATTATTAGCAATTCAGTTTTCGTTTTCACACATTTTCATAACTTGAACATTGTTTATAGTAGTATACTGATATTAACCAGGGGATAGATGGATCCATTTTGACCATATTACTATACACATTTAATCTTTCACAGATTAAATGCTAATACTCACTGAATAGTTTTGATATAAACCAGTGATGAGCAACCCAGATTTAGTGAAGAGCTACTAGAAGAAAAAACTGCATTCTAAAAGAGTCACATGAAAATTCTCTACTTAAAAACAAAAATCTACATTTCTGAAGAATAATGAATTTGGAAAAAATTATATTTTTTAAGAATCAAGAAAATATTTTGATTAAAAAACACAAAAATTTATATTTTCAATCAGTACTATGAACTGGCAAAATCTTTACTTTGGCACCAAAAATGTTTGGTGAAAAAAAATTGGAACAAATGAGCCAGATTCAGTATATAGAAATTTGTTTTATGAACTGTGGGTTGGCCAGGGCTGCTCTAAACAATACTTTTTGAATCTTTACCCATAACTCTACACTTTCTTTTCTGAAAACAATACGCAAATAGAATATATTTATTTTGGTAGAAGTGTTAAAAAAAATTAAGATATTAACACTGTTTTTCTTTGCTTTTCTTATTTCTTAAAACTTTATATGCATTTGCATATAAAATGGGTTAAATATGTGTTTTGCATTCATTGCTTGCAAAAATATATTTTAAATGTGCATCCGCAAAAATATATGAATATAGAAGGATGCAATGGAAAAAATATACCGAAACATGATAAAAAATGAATAACATTAATAGGCACTATTATACTTTCTACACCATCACAACAACATACATTGTTCAAATGACAAAATCTTTTTATGTCTGTATAGTGAGAATATTTAAGACCAGCTATAGAACTGGCCAGGTGCAGATGCAAAAGAATTAATTTGTGACAATCCAAAATGAACGAGTACAGGAAAATACAAAAGTGTGCATGCTTCCAGGTTCTTTCCCTAGTTTTGATTACATATTTAATAAGCTGACAGAGGAATATTAGAATTCACACTCATTTAAGAACCCAGTGTATGTAAGCAGATTGGTACAATTCATATTCTATTTTTGCCAAAAAATAGCAGACTGATACTACCCTCCCCCCCCCCCCCCCACCTCCCTCTAAACTTAGAAGAAATTTCAGGTGCATCCCTGCAGAGAAAACCACCAATTCACTTTTCATAACTGATAAAGTTAAAACATTGAATGATTTGGATACAGACTAGTTTAAGTACAAATAATGAAAAAAAAAATGCATCATAAAGAATTTATTTCTAATTTGAGCATTTATACCAGCCTAAAAACCCTTACTAGATTTAACTGGGGAAGATTTAAAGCAGGCACTGGCAAACTATGGCCCACCACCTATTTTGGTGCAGCCTGAAAGTTACTGATGGCAAATAAATTTGTAAAAGAGAAAAAATACATTTAGAGGACAAGTCCAACTTTGGTAAAGTGAATTCTTATTAACATAATTATTTTTAATAAAATTATATTGTTTACGTTTCACTTTAAAATCTTTTTTCATTAGTTATACATATGCTATGATTATATATATTTTTCTGTGGCCCACCTTTCCATTTCAGTTTCCTATGCAGCCTTTCAGCTAAAACGTTTGTTCAGCTTGTTCTAAAGGAATCACCATAGGACAAATAATATAAGTCTAATGATACCTCTAACCAGTAAACAACACCAATGTCTCTGCATGGAACCAAAATGCCACTAGGTAGTGATTACTCCATTGGCACTGCAAAGAATTTAAATATTGAGTTATCTACACACAATAACTGTGTAGTCACCTCTGACAAAGGTAAAAGGGAAAAATGCACCAAGCTTTTAGGAAATACTTTCACCACACTACAAATCAATGTGTTGTGAAACAGAGGCATTTTCACTTCAAGTATAATTTTTTGAGTAATTATTTTCACTTTACAATAATAATCAATTTTTTCTTCAAAAAAAAAATCTTCAAATATTTTAATGTTTAGTTCACAACTAAATTTACAACTCAGTATCATGTTTCAATCCAGTCTAACAAAATAACATCTATATTTTTATAAAAAATTTAATGTTAATTTCAAACAGCTGCTATAGTGTATGCTTACATGTATAGTTACTTAAAGAAACTGCCTATTCAGCAATACAAGAAATTATTCATTCTATTACCTAGTAACTTTAATTATATCAGATTATTTGAAGCTAAATCATTTGTTTTTCACTAAATTTGGCTTCAAATGCCTTTTGTATAGTGTAGTTGTATATGCAACTTTCATTGAACATGGAATGTACTATTAATTTTTTAAACACATCTGAAATTGACTCATGGCACAGACTTCTTATTTGATGCTTCTTACTCAATCATCAATGCTTCAGTTTAGGCACCCAAAATGTAAAATATCCACAAATGGAATCTTCCAATGTTTCCTTAAAATTTGATGTATCTCCTTCTTTTATACATGTCAGCATTCATCAGCACTGTTCGTTACTAGAGTCGCAAATACATTATTTTAACAGCAGCAGCAGAAGCATTGACAGGAAGTCAAAAAATCCAGCAGTTCACAATACTAGTTAATAAGGGAGGCACTTCAATTTGTGTGGGGCTGTTTATGCTACACAATGGTTATTGACATCATCAAATGGATAAAAGAGATGAGGAACATTTAAAAATTCTATCCTTCTTTGCTCAATATGAGTTTTTCACTGTGTGACAGTTCATTGAAACATCTTCGCATAAGCTGTTCTTTCCTTTGCTTTGTATGCTTGGATTTCTCCTTTCACAGCTGCCAGTTCTGACATTACCGCTAAACAGAACAAAGATAAATTTCAGCACTTTTTTATATAAACTGTGCTTTGTTTTCAGAACTCTTTCCACTATTACACCAATACCAAAAGTAAAAACAAGTAAGCACAATTCTATATATATCAAATAATTTTTACATTCTCAACATAAAAACTAAACAAATGAAAAAAAAATTAGTGTATCATTAAAGAATTAAGGAAAAATAGATTAAAAATATAGAAAAAAATGTAAAATAAACTTTAACATTTCTGGGGTCCCACCTGAAAAACTGGTTTACTTCAGAGGCCAAGCTATTTTTACGCTATGATCAGCCAAAAAAAAATTATTTTAGAACTTTTTTGCTAAATAACTAATGAAAAGAATCATGGCATATTATATGCCAAATTATTATCATTTAATTCTGGATTTTCTGAAAATGAAATTTTACAAAAAAAAATGACTACTTTTATTTAAAAAGGGCTTTTATAGAGGCATATAAGTAAAAAGTGCATCTGGCAATGCTAATTAAAATTTATTTAAAAAAAAAACTAATAGACAGAAATGATTATAATGCATATGAACAGAGAGACTATTTCCAAATAACAAATATATATATATTTACTTGAAACAAGAAAATTACTCCCGTTTTGTAATTTTTTTCTCAGTACCACACTTTGAGAAAAGTCAAGGCTTTTCACAAACTGTGCTGAGTCATATCAACAAGTCAACTTAGGATTTTTTTTTAAATAACCAATCAACCAAAATAAGTCATGTTATATACCAAATGAAATAGAATTTAATTACCAATTTTATGAAAACTTCATTAAAATTATGATGTTTGAAAATTTGTTTAAGATTTTTTTGCAGTGATATAGTGAGAAAAAAAAATTCAGACTATGCAATTAAGGCTTGATTTTGGAAAACCTGATGAATAAAGGTAGTTTAATTATATATTAATTGAAAGTAAATTTCTTCGAAATAATATAATATTTACCTGAAACATGTTTACTTCTTTTAATGATTCTTTTCAGTATGATACATCTTACAACATGGGCCAGTGTTATACAAGATGGCTTTGATTACTCGCATTAATGGGGTTTTTTGTCCTGTTTATGAAATGAAAAAACACTTTCTTGGCTGCCTTCATTAATTTTAATATATTTTTCTTTAGGTAATGAAGCTTGCTGATCTTGGCTAAGTGCAGAAAGGTTTGTGCACCAAGGGTAAAAAACATGTCTATATCATCAGTGCCATAACCATTATATTTGAGGGAGGGGGGGAATAAAATTTTTAAACAATCTTTGAATATAAATTTAAAAACTTATAATTAAGCCAGAGAACCTTTAGTGTAGTAGGGGAGGGAAGGATCCACCCTCCCACAGGAGGACTGATATCAGTGCCAAGGAAGACCTTTTTGCTTCTGTATTGAAGACCTCATTCATTGTCAGGAAATGATATGAGATCAAAGTGTTTTTACTGGAAAACGAAGAAATAATAAAAGAAAAAAAAAAACATGTAGCCTAATGTAACGTTGGATAAAATATCCACAGTAACAAGTTGTAAACTAGTCATCCGATGTAGCATAACTCCAAAAAATCAATAATAATCGATAATTTATGGAAATAAAGTAACTCTACAGAAGTGAAAACTAAGGTTTAATTATAAAAAAAGGAGATAAAATTTACAAAGGGAGTTTACATCCAATTTGTCCATGTAAAAAACTCCCATGCAGCCACTTAGTAGATGGCTCTCTCCACTCTTGCATATGTGAGCAATTAGACATCTGTAAACTTCCTTTCCCATGAGGTGACACTGTAAGCTGCAACAGTCTTCAAGAATACTGGCTGTGAAGACTTTCTTTGTTATAGTTTCGATTTGAAGAGCAGGAAAGACACATAGAATGCTGGAATAAATGATAAAAATAATTCTAGGGATAGTGAAATAAGTTTAAGGCAAAAAAGTGTAAAATGTGGGGGGGGGGAACCAACAGATTTACCTACTTCATAATTACTTCCAAAATCTTCCATTTTTAAAAATAGTAGGTTTTTTTTTTTTGTTAATTTTCAGATTTTCGAAACTTTATGGAAAAATTTGTTGATGATAGTGCAAATCAAACTTGTTAGCTGAAATCAGAAGGTTGTTTCAGCAAACAAATTGGCAATACCACATAGCACTTCTAAGAAATGGCAATCAGATGGCTTCAACAAATTATTTATATTGTAATTCAATCAAATAAGCATCAAAGGAAAAAAAGAAAATATTATTTTTCAAACTTGAATTACACATTTTTAAAAGATATATGTAAAAAAAAGTTTCAAATGGCAATTTTTAGCTTTTTAAAAATCGAATTTTTTTGTTGTACTAAAAACGGACATAGACTTTAATATTTTTCACTCACATTCATGGCATTAATTTTTTTTTAAGAATCACAGGGTGTCCTGTAGACATGGAACTCATGAAATAATAGGCTGAAAAAAAAATTGGTTTTGCCATGAGTGTCCACTTCCTGGATAGATGGCATCACTGTGTAAATCAAATAAAAACGAAAAGTTTATGTTACACCAGCTGAAGATGGTGTAGTGGTTAGCATAACTGGCATTTCCAGGAGACAAGGGTTCAAATCTCACTCACAGCAAAACCAATTTTTTTTTCAGCTTATTATTTCATGAGTTCCATGTCTACAGGACACATCTGTGATTCTTTACTACTGCTTTAACACCATGAGCGCCAGTGAAAAATATTAAATTCCATCTCTATATGACTAGTTGTCCACTTCCAGGACAGATGGCACCACTGTAAGAATCAAATAAAAATGGAAAGTCTATGTCACACCAGCTGATGATGGTGTAGTGGTTAGCATAACTGGCATGTTTCCAGGAGACGTAGGTTTGAATCCCACTAACAGCAAAACCACTTTTTTTCGACTTATTATTTCGTGAGTTCCATGTATACAGAATACATCTGTGATTCTTTACTACAGACATAGACATCTTTGGCTTCTCATTTCAGATTCCGTAAACATCTATGTTCATCGGGGATCCTGGAAGGGTTAAGAGTCAAGTCATCAATCAAAGTTCAATAAACATTAAATATTCTAAAAGAACATAATAAATTATTTTAAAATAAGATATTTCTACTTTGCTTTTTAAAATAAACATATTTCTTCTTTGCAGTTTTTTAATGAAAGCACATTTAGGTTTCTGATATTCTTTGCTGTGTTACAGAGCAGTAGGGAAAAAGGTATTTTAAAAAAATCAAACTGTTTACCTTTATCATTAGGGGCCAGCTTCAGTGCTTCATGCAAATCAACCTATTAAAAATATATCTGTAGTCAGATCATATTAATTTGAAATGAAAATTATAAATCAATATATCTATAAGCCATTTATTGACAAACTAAATGGTGCAAAAATAAAAAAAAAATCCAAATTTGTTTGTTCACATACAACTGTCTTGTTATAATAAAATTTGCATTTACTACTGCAAGCTATTTAGTATAGACATTCTGCTCACAGCATTTGTAACCAATTTCTTTTCATAATTCCTTTGGTGCTTTTGTTGTTTTTCTGTCCTCGAGTGGAATCCCACTCAGGTCAAAACCAAACTTTTTTCCAGTAAATTATTTCAAAATAACACTAATTTATTTATAGTTCAATTGAATCTAAAACTCAAATATTTTGCTTACAGATTCTATCCTTAACCACATTTTGAAAAAGAAAATTGTTTATTGAAGGAAATAAATTTATAACTGAGTCTTGAGTTGTGCTGTGTCTACCATTACTCACCATTTCACATGCTGTACGTGAGGCACACCTTACTACTGTTAAAATATGGTTGGGACACTTGATTGTGCCTTGCCATTTCATTTCAATATTTTTCCACATAATGAACTGTAATTTCTTATGGTGAGATGAAAATCAATAAGTTATACTAAAAATTGTATATGCTTTATTTAGTGGAATTTCACAGATAACATAAATAAGTTCATCGAACAAAAAATTAGTCACCTCTGTAATTTCTGACATAACACTGTGCAACACTCCCTTCATGTGAATTACAGCAGCAATCCTGTTAGGTATGAACTCCACCAGGTCAGATATAGTCTACATCAATTCTAGTCTACTCCTCCAACAATAGTCCTTGTAATTCAGCTACATTACATGGATGCCTATATTGGTGTTTCACCCTCTGTTCCAGACAGTCCCAAAAGCTTTCAATGGGATTTACATCCAGTGACTTTGTGGGCCGGAAGAGATGTCCCAATGTTACTTCACACTCCTTGTGCCAGTCACTTATAGTTTTGGCTCTAAGCACCCTGCAGTTGTCATCATGGAACATTATAGTGTATATGTTGTGATCATCCTTCACATGAAGCACAAAAAGGAACAACTGGTCATCCAGAATATATAACCTTCATGATTTAAATGGGTTGATACAACTAATGGCCTACCTCAGGTAGGAGGTCATTGGTTCATATCCCACCTGGCTCAAGACAATTTTTCCTCTAAAACTGAAATCGACGTCAAAGTGCCTATTTATTACTGGATGCTGAACCATTGAGTTTATCTCAATATTTATTATCATTAGCATACTTGTAAGACATGCTTTCCATCTATTGGCAAATAAAAAAAAAGCCACTAGGGCTAAAAATTGCCTAAAATAATGCCTATATGTGACATAAAGGGAATGTTCATAGCGTTAATTAGAGGAGATCTTGATCGGCAGCCAGTAGCTCAGTGGTCCAGAGCACCTGACATGTTATCAGGTCGTGGGTTCATATACCACCCGGCTCAAGACAATTTTTCCTCTAAAACTGAAATCAACGTCAAAGTGCATATTTATTACTGGAGGTAAAGCATCCTCAGTCCAGAACAATGTGAAATTTAAGTATATGCCATAAAAAAGTTTACATGATGGTTGTTCTTTTAACTGTAGGTGGAATTATAGAACTGATAAATTACTTTTAATCACAGCATAGAATCCAAAATTAAAATTCTCTATCATAGTGTAAAATATGTCAAATCAACAATTTTACATAATACCTTGCTAGGTTTCAGAAGAATGTGTGCAGTAAGTTTGCAGCTGTTAAGTATCGTATGGTTCTGTCTTAACTGTCCATATATTGCCATATCTTTATATATGGAAAATCTGAAGAGCAGAAGTCAGTTGAATATCCTTAGGTAGGATGCATATTTTCTACTACAGCTTCCAAGTACAGAAAAAAAAAGAGTACTGCAAAGCCAATACCTGCATAAGGCCTGTCATAGTTGATGATAACTATAAGCATTTAAGAACTGTGTGCTATACTACAGACCAACAGAATTAATGCAACTTGAAATTACTGACTGTCAGTGATATTTAATTTAAAATAAATAAAAACATCACACTGAAAGGGCAGATTTATTAAAACGTTGCAAGTCATTTCACACAGTAGAACATCATCTTGTGTGATGATGAGATATGTGACAATACGAAAACACTGTGGCCACTGTAACTCGATGAGAGTTTTGGTTGACCTGAAGGGCAATGTGCATCATGAAAATATTAGTAAATACTTATAGACTAAAGGACAGCATTGGGCATCATGTGCTCATTAACAGTCTCAATATGCTAGATTCTGCAATTGAACGTAGCACCTGTATGGAGATAGTTGTTCTGCATGAGAGCAGAACCATGGTCTGAATGATTGTTTCACAGTGTCATTACTACCCCCAGTGACAGAAATGTGAACTAAATTATTTTTGTTGCCATTCTCTAGCACATATTGTGGACTATATGTACACGAAATTTTGCAATAATTTTCTAATTGATTGTGATGAGCATGTCTTTAAAGGTGCTAGCAATTACAAATTCCTCAAGTTATAAAAGTAAATAGTTCCATATTATTTAGGTGGAAGTTTCAAATAATTTTTCTTGGTGTGGCTTTTATTTTCCTTCACTAATAAGATTAAAGTTGCTGCTAATAGCTCTCCTACTGAGCAATTGTTCAGCTGCTAATTACAGACTAAAAATAAATTTTTATAGCAATGTTTAAAAACATATTACAATTTATATTAAAATAAACTATTCCTACCTATGTACCAATACTAAATAAGATTTTCAAAAATTCAGAACCTGTGAATATATATATTAACTTGCTTTCAATGCAATAATAAAACTCACCAAACTTCTCTCATAATCTCTTTTGCCATGAAAAGCTTGCCCTCGTCGAAAAAGAGCTTTAGGATTCTTTGGTTCTATATCTAAAGCCTGTGGAATGAAATGGAGTTATAGTTATTACACATAAAATTTCATCAACATCAAATTTTAAGCATCCATCATTAAAATTGCCATAAAACATTCTAAAATATCTGTCATTGATGTTTACAAAAATGTCAAGGAAAAAAAATTCTGATTGATAGTTGGTTATGTGGTTTCCTAATTAGTATATTATATTCTACAAAAACTTATCACACACAATATATCTTGAGAGAGAGAAAAAGCTTCATAACTAGAAGAAAAAAAAAGCATCAATTCTGGCAAATGTGGAAAACTTATTTTCAAAAAACAATGAAGTTCACCATTTTACAACTTTAGCACCCTCTGATGGTGGAAGTCCAAACTAATGGATGTTTTGGTAGCTGCAAATAGTAATATTTTATTAGTATCTATTTAACACAAAAAGAATTTTCCATTTATCTCTTAAAACAAAATTGCTACATTTCCCCTAGCACCTGAAAGTAAAAGCACAAATCTTTGCTGTTAATTAAATCTTTATGATTACATTCTACCATCAAAATTTCAAATCATTTGCATGAATAAATAGTTTACAATATTCGTTTAAATTGTTTGGCCCTCTAATGGTGAAAACTAAAACTATTGGTAAAAAAAGGAAAATGTGAATCCTAATATTCCATTATTAGTTATCCAACTTCATCATCATCTTCAAGCAACCATGGGCTACGGAGGTCCAACCAGACCATGCAATTTAGTTCTCCAAGCAAGTCTATCCTGAGCTACATCTACTGCATCTGGCCACTGCACACCAATTCTAACAAGGTCTTGTTTGACATTGTCTGCCCACCGCATCCTAGGTCTCCCCTTCTTTCTGAGGCCTTTAGGCACACTGTTCATAACCCTATTCGCCAATCTATAATTATTCATACGGGCAACATGGCCAAACCAACGGAGTCGCTCTCTGCACAATATGCTGCTTAAAGGAGGTTGCAAACTCCTTTGCCTAATCTCATCATTAGTTACAAAGTTGAACCACCTAATACCCAAGATACTGCGTAAGCATCTGGAATCAAAAGCATCTAGTTTCCTGTTGTCTTGTTTACAAAGTGTCCAAGTTTCACTACCATAACTAACCCTAGAAAGAACCAAACTATTATACAGTCTAATTTTAGTCTTTAGGTGTATACGCCTATTTCTCCACACTCTCCATAGATTCTTAAAAGTCCCGGCAGCAATCCCGATTCGTCTGTTAATCTCATGCCGCACATCACCATTATCAGTTACATAGCTCCCAAGATAATTAAACTGTGACACCTGCTCAAGACTGCAACCATTCAGATTAACTGAATCACAGCCTGCCTGACCAATTTTCATCACTTTAGTTTTCTCTCTGTTTATAACCAAACCTACTCTACTACCAGTCTCATCAACAGCTCGAATGAAAGAGTTCATCTCATCAACATCATTTGCCAAAAGGCAAATCATCAGCATAATCTAAATCAGAAATTTTCGTATCTCCAGCCCATTTAAGGCCAAAATCTTTCCCTTGAAGTGAATTTCGCATAACATAATCAATAACCAAGCTAAAGAGAAAAGGAGACAAAATTCACCCTTGTCGAACACCAGAAGTAATGCTAAACCAATTGCTACAAGCCTTACCAACTCTCACACACGACTCAGTGTTATTATAGAGAGCTTTCATAATGTTAACTAACTTGTCTGGTATACCATATGATCTCACAATCAACCACAAATTATGACGATCAACAGAGTCGAAAGCTTTTTGAAATCAACAAAGCTAGCAACCAAAGGTTTCTGAAACTCTAAACATTTCTCAAGAATCTGCCTAAGTGAAAATATCTGATCCACACATCCCCTACCACTTCTGAATCCACATTGCTCATCACGCAATTGACTGTCAACCAGATTCTTAATTCTATTAAGCACAATCATGGAAAGAACTTTACCTGGAACAGAGAGTAGGCTGATACCCCTATAGTTATCACAAGAACTGTGATCACCTTTTTTGAAAATAGGGATAACAATAGCTCTGGTAAAATCCTTAGGAACCATGCCTTTATCATAAAAGATATTCAGAATTTCAGTCATCCAAGTGGTAACCGAAACATTCCCAGCTCTAAGCATTTCCGTAGTAATCCAACTTACAAAAAAAAATTTATCTATTAAAACCAAAGAGTTACATTTTTTCTATCCCACTTGGGGTAAAGGTACAAATCACTGCTGTTAACATAAACTTCCTGACCATCACATTCTACCATCAAAATTCCAAATCCCTAAAAACCTAGTTTGCATTTTCCACACTTAATAGTGACATTCTTTCACATTTAACAATGAAAATTAAAACTATTGGAAATTTTGGAAAATGCAAATCTCAAAAAGAATTTTTCGTGTCCCCAAAATCAAAAGAATTGCATGTTTACAGACAGATGACAAAATGAAAACAACAGAAGTTTAAAAAAAGGCTAAAAAAAGGATATTTTTGGCTTTATCATTTTTAAACATTGTTTTAACAAGAACAGATGCTATTATATAACATATTACACTATTTCAATGGTTTTTAATCTTTTTCCAAGTTTTGACTGCAAGCTTTACATCTGAGACCATCATGATCCTGAAAATGTCTCTGTGAATGCAACAACTCTCCATTCCCATCTCATTTCTGTCAATTTACAAACGTTTGACCATTTCATTGTTATGGTCTCCATTTATTTCTTTGAGAGAAATTAATCACTTAAAGTTTCAAGCACAGTGATATGATGTCGAGCTAACTAATCCTTCATTGACCTCTTCAGACCAAGTTTAGAAGCGTAAACTGCTATGTAACTAGGTTTGAATCAAAAAAAAGTAATGGATGTCCACTATTCTATATTCTAGAATTTTATACAAACAGCAGTTTTAACAAGAAATGATATTTGAACTTCCTTTTTTCATTTTAAGCAATTTCTTTGTGAACCTAACAGAATCATGCACAATCCCAAGTTGTTTTTATTCAGGTATATGCATGAAAGAGATAGCACTAAAATATGACTTTCAAGAAGTTTTCCCTTTGTTTTAGAAGAAATTAAAAAGCTCTCTTAATATATAAAGGGTAGCTGACTGTTAACAAGAAATAGTGCATGGTGTCACTACACTATTTCAAGTTATTAAATGCTTGGTATTCTGTAATTTCTTATTTACAATCATCAATTGCTTTTAACTCTTTATTTATTAACAGAAATTTTTAATTTCTTCTATAATAAGGGAGATCTTCCTGAAAGTCATTATTTTAGTGCTATATCTTTCTTGCAAGCACCTGAATAAAAATAATTTTCCTTGGCTTCATATCAATTATTTAAACAAGTTTATAAACAAAATCAATCAAAATACAATTTACTATTAATTATACTAAGTTGTTCACATATACATAAGTAAGAAAACTCACCTCATCACAATCTTCTAATGCTGCATCATAGAGCTTTAGTTTCAGCTTACAAGCAGCACTGAAATAAATGATTTCTGGAAAAGTGCTATTTTGTACAAATATTTTGTGCAAAAATGGGAAACAATACATAAAATACTCATTTTGTATTATTTTTAATCGTTTTTTCAATATCTTATATTCATAGTTTTAAAATGTTATTGGACTCTTATAAAGCCTAATACCAGGGCGATTCAAAAATTTTTTATTTTTCTGCCATGCAAAATGTGCACAGTGACATCACTGTGTTGCATTTGCATACCATCTGCGGAAAGTGTAAAGGTCCACTATGTCAAACCATTACAAATATCGGAGTCTTGTTTTCTGTCATTAGAAAAATTGTACAATGAGTGAGATAAGTATTGAAATTCATGAAAATTTATGTCACATTTGGAAAAAAGAATTAAAAGCTGAAGTAGCCCAAGAAATATGCGAAGTGCAAAGTGAGGAGGCAGTCTCTAGTTCTGTTACTCAAGCTTGATTCAAGAAGTTCAAAGGTGGTGACATGAGCCTCAAAAATAAGTCATGATCAGGGCAATAAATACTAGTAGATTGCAACATTCTGCACCATGCTGTTGAAGCTGATTAATTGACAAGCACTCGCAGGCTCTTGCCCAAACTTGGTTACTCACAATTATAATGCAGCATCTGCAACAAATCAGTAAGGTAGTCAGGAGTTGCTGAAGTGTTCCACATGAACTGACTATTGAACAAGCAATTCATCATGTCGAACTTTACAGGAAACTCCTCACTAATCCATGTGACCAGTTTCATCAAGCAAATTGTTACAGGTGATGAAAAAAATTTATCTTTTCTAATAATTTCAACAGCCAACAATAGTGGCTTGACCCAGACCAGCCCACATTTCTGTTCCAAAGAAGGGATGATTGAATATGAAGGCAATATTGTGTGTTCAGTGGAATTTTGAGGGTGTAGTGCACCTTGAACTGGTTTTTCATGGATGTACCATCAATGCTGACCTCTCAGCACAACAGGAGCATGTGCATTCTGTGATACTTCAACTCTATCCAAGATTGGTAAACAGACATCAGGTACTCATCCAGCAAGACAATGCAAAACCACACACACTACACTTTGGACCAAAGATAAAACTTTGAGAACTAGCATGGTTCATTTTCTTCAAAGTAGGCAGTTTTAAACATTTTAGGAAGTCAAAAATGGATGTCAGGAGTTTTTCACCTCAAAACATGATATTGAAGAAGAAGAGAAAAACTTGCCAACAGATGGCTACAAACTATTAAAAAAGATGGTTTATATTTTTCTAAGTATGGCTCACTATTTATGTTGTAATACTCATTTCTCAAGTAGATGATAAATTGCAGACATAAATAATCATAATAGAAATAATGTAATTATATTTTAAAAATTTATTTTTTATACTAGTACTAAATTATTATTCAACTACATCTAGCACACTTGTAAATAGTAAAAAATGTTTCATATATGATTTAGCACATTAGACTCATGAGTAGAAATTTCACCAATGATTTCAGAGTTCATCTTAAAAACTTTGCCAGACAATATAGATATCTTACAACTAAGCAATGCTTTAGTAAGTCACAAGAGAAAAATCTGTTGATAATTTTCCATTTTCAGCTTGACTACTGATCTAAGGGACCTGGGTTTGAGCCCCAGGTAAGGCATGGATGTGTGTGTTGTTTTTCTGCTGAGGTCCTGCCATCCTCACAGACCTTCTACTATGGCATATACACTGACAGGCTCCTGTCAGACCTCTGTAGCAAGCAGTTGCTTGAGGGGATATTTATTTTTTTTTTATTTATAAGATATATCATTCCTCTAAACCAGTAGTTCCCAAATCTTTTAGCACCAGAGACCCTCTATGAATTCTCACTCTTTCTGTGGATCCCCTATAAATTCTCAATCTTTCTTTGGTTCCCCTATAAAGCATAACACTTTCTGCAAAGGATATACTTCAACTAAAATTCCATTTATTTTCAACTAAAAAATATATATATATAAGAAACATAGATCCTCACAAAAAAAGGACTCCGTGGAAGTCCCAAGAATGGGTTATATCTCTAATTTTTGCAATTTGAATCTAGCATTTGAGTGGTGACAGAAATTCTTGTCATCAGCACCAATTTCATCCTGTGATCAAGCATGAGATAGCCAGTTGCCATAATAAATTGACATAATTCCAACCAAATGAAAAAAAATTTAATGTGGTTATGTAATCACAGTAAATGCACTACTTCCATTAGAACTATCTGAAATATTTCAAATAGCATTCGGAACACTAGTAATCAAGGGACAATAGGTTGGAAACCAGTGTTCTAAACAGTTAGTATAGATTTAAATGTTCTTATAGGATCACATATATTTGCATGAATTTTAAGGACCATTTACAGCAATTTAGAATTATAACTCCATAACTTTTAAATGTAGATGGCAAATGGGTGATAAAGCCATATGCCTATACTAAACTATAGGTTATTATGAATGTTCAAGTTTTAGTCTTGAATTTAGTTAGGAATTAGTAAAAAAAAAAATCAAATCAACTAGAATATTACTTCATTCTGTAAAATGAAATCCAGCTGGGAATGCATTGAGATATAAAATTATGACTTATTCTCTTCAGATGTACAGAACCAGAATATACAAAAAGAAAACAGGATGTTAACAAATATGGTATGAATCAAACAATTTGGCCATTTCAGTCAATATAAACCAGTGTTGGAAAATGTTATTGTAACGTAATGAAATAACGTAATAACGAAATGATTTTTGAATAACATTATAAAACATGTTAACAGAATTTCAAAATTTTTATAATGATAAAATGTAACAACAGAAAATTTAATTTTGTTATTTTCACTGTTTTTTATGTTTTAATATATTTCAGATTTTTTCCTTTATAAGATATATTTTGAAACTTGTATGAATTAAATATTGAAGAAACTCAACTTTTTTGGTATACACTAAGTAATTACCACTTTTGAGTTAATTCAAATTTTAGAGGAAAAATTGTCTTGATTGAAAAATTAAATTGTACTGTAGGTAGAAAATGTTCATATCATCAATTAGAGATCGGCAGCTGGTAGCTCAGTGGTCCAGGGCTCCTGATAGGTTGTCAGGAGGTCATGGGTTCGTATCCCACCTGGCTCAAGACAATTTTTCCTCTAAAATTTGAATCGACTCAAAAGTGGTAATTACTTAGTGTATACCAAAAAAAGTGAGTTTATTCAATATTTAATCAACTGTATACTTGTAACATATACTTTCTATCTTTATGGCACTTATCTGTCACTTGTGTTTAGATTGCCTGAACAGCACCTACATGTGACATAATGGAATATGTACTGTAAGTAGAAAATGTTTATATCATCAATTAGAGGAGATCTTGATTGGTGGCTGGTAGCTCAGTGATCGAGAGCACCTGACATGTTATCAGGATGTCGTGGGTTCATATCCCACCTGGCCCAAGACAATTTTTCCTCTAAAATTTGAATCAACTCAAAAGTGGTAATTACTTAGTGTAAACTTGTATGAAATAGGCACAAAGACTTTCAGTGACTCTGCTCAATGACACATTGCAAAAGAATTTGCGAAGCAGCTATTTCAGTCACCTTTTCATAACGGTGCTCAAAGAAAGGGATTAGTGATGGCCACATAAGACATGGAGTGGAAAACATAGGGTGAGTCTCAATTTGTGTGGAAGGAAAACAGGGCAATCACAATAAAGTGAAAATCGCAGGTATATTACAATTCCCTGCGATCAGTTTAGACACTTAGAAAAGGAACTATGTACACGGGATAATTTGGGTAGAGGATAGAGAATTGGAGGAAGGAGCCATTAACTTCTTGACAATAGTTGAAACTTTCTGTTTTGATCTTCGCACCAAACTGGCGACTCCCCCCCCAAAAAAATATATATATATATATTTCCATTGTGCATGTTTGCAAATCTGTTAACAATAAACCCTACCTTGTCATATGTTGAGAAAAATAAAGAAGGTAATTCTCATTTCAATCGAGCAGTGACAACATGTATCTTGAACTTCTCTTAAGCTCATTTAAGAAGAGATTGCATAAAGTCAAATAAGCAATATTTTCTATTAAATGAGTTTTCAGAGAAAACTCATTTAATTATTTTGCATGAGCTCTTCTTCAAGAAATCATTGATAAAAATAGCTCAGTGTCATCAAACAAATGAGTCAACAAATGATTTACTGAAATCTATCTTGATGAAACCAAAAATTGGAGGCGAAAGAAAATAAAATTTTAATTTTATAAAATGAATTTGAGAGAGAAAAAGAGAATTTCTACAAAGAAAAATATTTTTCACTAGTGGTACCTACAACTCAGGTATCTGCAGTTAGAGTTTTTTCTGTGCTTAAATGGTTTCTCTCTAACAAAAGAAAATATTTGGATTCAAAATTATTAGATGACATTTTTGCTTGTAATGATAAATAAATAGAATAACATTGATTGCATTATATCAGTATTTTAAAATGAATTTCGTTTTTTTTTTGCCCACTATGCATTATGATGTTAATTTTTCTGAAGAGAATTTCCCTTTTTTTTAATTTCCTCGAGTCATTTTAGCAACATGTTTAAAAAATATTAATTTGTGCACAAAGATTATTTATTATAGTACTAAGGATTATGATTGCATGCTTATGCTGAGAAATTTTGATTAACAATGTTCCATTTTATTCTGAACAATTCTTAGAATTTTGGTGTAAATTTCTTCAGTCAGGGATATATCCAGGAGGATGGAGGGTCCCCCCCCCCCAAAAAAAAAAAAATCCAGTCGTCTAATGCAAAATCTAAAACTTGTTTACCTGCTTTGAAATCCAAAACAGGCGTTTCAGTATAATTTTATTTTAATCCCATATTTTATGCCTGACAGTAAAAGTATATATAAAAAAATAAACAACTATAAATAATATTCTATATGTAATATTTCCAGTATTACATATAGAATATTATTTGGCCTTTCCTGTAAGGTGGAATATTTTAGTATTTGATACATAATCAAATTTAATAATAGTAATTTGATTAGGTATCAAGTTTTAAGATAAATAATTTTCAATCATAAAAAAAATCTAGTCGATGATGTTACAGAAGACATACATAATCCAGTGGTCAATATAGCAAGTATTGTTAAGAGTAGATATATTTAGAGAATGTAATAGTCTAGATGGAACTTTGCAACTTTTAGTTGAAGATTTTCTATGTTCAAATATTTTTATTTAAAATTGATGACTTTTATCAGTTTTTCAATGTTAATATTTTTGGGTAAGTTTTAGTCTCAGACTTAAAATCCTTGTGGCCCAACAGTAGTAAAGCAAAAAGTGCCACTCAGAGTTGAAACAACTCAATTAACCTTCACATATATTTTAGCTTTAAAAAATTATTCACTAGGAAAATAATACAAGGTGATTCAAAATGAATTGAACATTTTCAAAAATTTGTAAGATTATAGAAATTCTGCCTAATATATCAATTCTTCTGCCAAGTATATTCTGCTGTGATAGTTTTCTATGAATTAATTTTGACTACATGTTTATAAATAACCTGGTTACTGAGTAATAGATTTTTGAAAGTGTTCAAGTCTTTTTAAATGTCCAATTTTTTTTTTCAATCACCTTGTACATTTTACCGAGAAGAAATGTTTTTAATTGTTTTCTATTATTGTTGTTTTCTATCATTTGAAGACAATGCGAAGATGTACCAAAAATGCAAATTGCCTGTCAGGCAAAAGTCATTCTGAAACAAAGTTTCAACATTTATATAAAGATTGAATACAGAAAATAAGAAAACTTAAACAGCAGATTTAAAACAGAGCAGTTATTTTCTCACCTGTTTAATATGCAGGGTAAAACTACTGTTCCAACATTTTTTTCCTCATCCTTACTTAAGTCATTTGCTTCATGCAACTTATTCAGATACCTAAAAAACACAATTACTCAGTAAAATTTTAACGTAGCAAAACTAAAGTGTTTTAAAATACAATTATAATAAACTTCGGATAGATGTTCTTGGTAAAATAAATTAAGCAGTCTGGTTAGACTTCTGTAGGCTTTGCCTGCTTGAGGATTTTGTATGTAATAAATTATTAAAAAGCAATCTACACATAAATTCAAAAATAACAATACAATAACAAAACAATAAACAATAAATTCAAATTATTCTTGAAAAATATAACAGCTGCAGTGGTTATAAAACATGTTAAAGATAAAAGTATATTTAAAATTATTATTATTATTTGATAGCTAAGGTGGTAACTTTAAATTGTTAAGCAACTATTTTTAACTTAATAACTAGCTGAATGCCCATTGCCTTTGGTACAGATGGGAATCTCATTTTCAAAGTCAATTACCTACTTTTTCACTCCTTAAAAGTTTTAATTTGAGCTAATGGATGATGAGGGAAAATGTAATGTGTTTTAAGAGTAATTATACAACATAAAAAGAATTTGTCTTTTATTTCTTATATTTAAAAAGTTGCTTTTCTCACATTCCTCTCTGAAAACTGGGTAAATTATTGCTGTCAGTGAAATATCGCTTGACACACTACCATCAAAATTTCAAATTTCTACCATAAACAGATCACTTACAACATTTATTAAACATTTTGCTGTTTCTATATTTAAGTGATCTCTAATGATAGTCGTCCTGTGGCCGAGTGGTTAGAGCGCTTGGCTACTGATATAAGGGATCTGGTTCAAGCCCCGGGTAAGGCATGGATGTATGTGTCATTTTTCTGCTGAGGTCCTGCCATCCTCTCAGACCTTCTACTCTAGCATATAAACTGACAGACTCCTGTCATAACTCTGTGGCAAGCAGTTGCTTGAGGGGGTATTTATTATTTTTTTATTTATAATGATATAAAATAAAACTACCTAAATGCTAATTATAACATTTCATTAGTACTTATCCAACTACAAAATAGTTTTCCAATTATCTCTAAAAACAAAACAATTGCATTTACCACCAACCCTGGGAGTAAGGGGTCAACTCATTGCTGCCAATGCAAACTTCCTAATCTTCACATTCCATCACCAAAATTTTACATTTCTAGCATAAATACATCATTTGCAATATTCATTAATATTTTTGGAATTTTTCCAATATTAGAGGGCTTAATTATAGTTTTTGGGAGATATGGAAAGTGCAAATTGTAATGGTTCATCAATACCCATTCACAACCAAAAAATATTTTTTATCTTTAAAAACAAACAATTATATCTTAAAGCAAAGAAGTTGCATTTTTCCACCCCCCACCCCCCCTGAGGATAAGGGTTCAGTCCAGTGTTAATAATGGAAGCTTCATGCCCTTGACATTCCACTACCCAAATTTCAAATTTCTAGCATAACTACATCATTTGCAATATTCATTCGAAATTTTGGAATTTAAAATTTTTTCTACCATTAAAGGGTGTAATTATAGCTTTTTGGAGATTTTGAGAGTGTGAATTGTAATATTGTGGCAATACCTGTCCAATCTAAAAAGAATTTTTAATTTATCTCCATAAACTAAAATGTTTGATGTCTACAAACAGATAGACGACAAAGTTAAACTATTATCTTATTTTTTTAAATGAGATAAAAAAAACTCTGTAACACTGTATATGAATAAAGCAGAAGTGATGCAGTACATCTAACAGTTAAAGTAGCATTAGGGTATCAGAACATAGGTTGAACAAGTATTAAAAATATAACATTTCAATAACATGAAGGCCAAAATGGCATTCAAGTTAAACTTATATATTTTCCATTACAGATGGTACATAAGGTAGGCACTGAATAATGTTTTCTGTATACCCATAGAAAGAAATTAAACAAGATATTAGATGACAATGTTGAGGATTTACAACATAAGATAATCGCCATGAATGGTAAATGACTGATTCTGATGGTCTTACAGTTCAATGAGTTGGATTGCTTTACCTCTGAGCAGCACCTTTTGCACACAACAGGCTAAATGGCCAGGTCACAAAGACCCCAAGGGCTCAGAGAAGGTTGGGGCTGGAGACCCACTGGACAGCTGTTAGGAGACAGACAGTAGCCTCCCATCAAGGCCATGCAGCATGTTCATTAACATGCACAGGGTATGGCACACCCACACACAGGTCTAGTGTTTTACATTCTATCTGATGGATGGTGGCCTTTCTAAAACCATCAGTTCCCCCACTGACCAAGAGAAGGAAATTTTGCAGAGATAAATTTCAATGCTGTCCCAGCTGGGGCTCGAACCTGGGAACTGAAGATTACATGCCTGGTGCACTAACGACTGAGCCACCCCCATCCATTTTACAGTTTAATGCTTATTTTCAAGTGCATATGCAGTAATATGTATTGCAGAAGTATTTGAAAACCTAAACAATACTTCTGGAATACATATTACTGCATATGCACTTGAAAATGAAGATAATATGAGTCAGATATCATCATCTTGATAAATGAGTCAGTAGCCTTGATGTTATCAAGTCTATGTACAAAAATATGCTCAGGTTTAGTGGTCTATCTTATGTCAATATTTTGTCTGACAGCATTACCTTACCTTACCCAATTTTGAACTTGTGCTACCAATTATAGGAAACTAGATCAGTAGCTAGTCAACTGTAGCCTAAGCAGAAGTTTAATTACTACATGATGGAATATACCAAATATTCATTTTAGGTTCAATTTTAATTATTTTAAACTATTTTAAGTTTCTAGATGTAATAAATATTTTTTATATATTATTGGTCTGATGTTAGATCTGTCTGCTCTGCTATGAGTCTTAAACACTTTTATGGGGTGGGGTGGCTCAGTTGGTAGCAGACCAGGCTCGTAATCTGCAGTTCTCAGGTTTGAGTCCCAGCTGGGTCAGTGTTGAAATTTATCTCCACAAAACTCCCCACCCTGCCCACGGTCAGTAGGGGACACCGATGGGCTTGGAAAGGCCACTGTCCGTCGGATGGGATGTTAAGCTGTGGTCCCTGTGTGCGGGAAAGCCATACCCTGCGCATGCTAAAGAACATGCTGGATGGTCTTGACGGGAGGCTAACATTTATCTCCCAACAGCTCTCCCAGCATACATACCTATACATGCATACATACATATGTCTACATATGTATGTATTGTAGCCCATACATTCTAATGTTCCCAACCTTCTCTGGTGGTTGGCTCCCCACCCCCAATCTTCTCTGAGCCTTTGGGGTCCTTGTGACCTGGCCATTTAGCCCACGGTGTGCAAAAAGTGCTGCTCAGAGGTAAAACAACCCAACCCAAACCTTTCACGGTCTAAGAGTCTGACAACATTTTCTGGTAGGCAAATGAGAATAGGTGGAGCTGACTTTTATAAGGACAGTATTACATATGTAGCCAAATTCCAGAGGGAGCTGATGGTCACGAAGTAGTAGTTTCCATGGTAACAGCAGGGGGTGAATGTCTTTGGTACAGAGCATATGTTAATTTATGTTGAAAATTAATTTTTCCACGTATGAATGTTGAAATTTGATTAGGGGAAGATGATTATTTTATTTTCGGTAATAGCTGTAGATAATTTATTTTTAATAATGGTGTATGCTAAGGCAGTGTTACATTTTCATTTTTTTATCTGTAGTATGTTCCTTTAATCTAAGGGGAAAAGATCACTTCACTTTCCCTACATATCCATTGTGAGAAAATTTTATGGGGGGGGGGGGATCTTACATTTTAGTGCCGTAGATGCCTCCCAAGAGTGAAATAAGAATCTCAATATGACAGAAATGTTAAATATGGTATGCTGTATAGTAGTGATAACTATGTTGTATCTATATGAGGACATCATATTGTTTAGAGTGGGTGTTAACATATTGCTGAACAGAAATGAGAAAATATATTTGGGTTCTGTGTTAGTTACTTGTAGTTGGTTGGGGGGGGGGGGGGGGTATTAGAATGAATTTAACTTTATACTGTTGTTTCTTAAGTAGAGTAGATAGATCCTGCATCTAGACCAATTTAGTATATATAATTAATTTCATTAATTAAAAATTGTTTATGATTGCAATATGTTAAAGCTCTACAAAAATCCTAAAGGTAGATATTTTACATTTATGAGGGTGTGCAGATGAAAAGGGTATTAAAGTAGACATATATGTAGGTTTGTGATAAACCTCTGTAGTTATGAAAATGGGATATAGAGGCATTAAAACATTTAAATAGGGTAGGGAGCTATCGCTTTCTGCCTCATGGGTGAGGTTAATCGATGGTATAGCATTATTAAAAAGTTGTATTAGGTGGTTCAATTCTGCAGAAGCACAACTCCAAATCAAACAAAAGTCAATATACCAACAAAAAAATATTGGTTTAAGGGAAAAATTGTTTAATACCTTAGTTTTTATGTCTCATAATAACATTGGTGATAGACCCAATAAAGGCAAACCCATTACGGCACCTTGTTTCTGGATATATAATTGATTATTAGCAAAAAAAAATTGCTTTGGTAGCCAGGTCCAGAGCCTCATGAATACTGTAAAGTATTCTAAGGCCTGCTGTCATTTAGTAAAGCAACACACTCCAAACTGCCATGGGTAGCCTTCAGGGATATTAATAGGTGATCTCAAAGTGTGCTCAGAATTTCCATAATTTGCCACACATATGTCTACATATGTATGTATTGTAGCTCATACATTCTAATGTCTGGTGCATTGTCCATGTGGATATTGGTCTTGCCATTTCAATGTTGTACTGGGTAGTTAGCTGGGCCAATATGCTGTGTTACTGCCATATTATAAGACAGGATATACATTGCTCACATAAGGTCTTCAACTACATCCCACTGTCCCAGGTGTGATCTTGGCAATGATGTGTTCAACTGCTGTTGAGTCAGTCATGGTAGATTCATGACACCACAGAATGGAAGTAGTTCATCATGGTAGTGATTGTCAAGATATTGGCACCTGAGCATCATGCCCCCACAATCATACCATATTCAAAGTTGAAAAGATCATGATGCTGACCCATTCCTTTGAAAATTTTCGTTTTTTATTTTGCTATGGAAAGTATTTTTTTTTTCCTCCTAATTCATGTATATGGTTCAAATAGAATTAATTAGTTACGAATTTAAGAAAAGTTTTGTAATGGACTCTTTATTGCTGCAGAATACCATTAATTTTAATTTGATGTATAGTCTACTGATATATATGCTACTGGGGGTTGATATAGGCACAGGGATATGATACAGCATTGTGCACTGATATGATTTCAGTTATAATGTTGCTAATGATATTCAATAAATTTATGTTTGTTGTCTGTAATGGCAAATTTTATTCATTCAAACAGCATCATAATAAATAATAGGCATGCCTGAACAGGTGACTCAAGGAGAACATCTTTGATGATGGAAGTTTTTGGTTCTCTACAATTTCAGATACTTGACCAATTAGTCCTAAATTTCATGTGATGGTCCCCCTTGTGTGTGCCTATGTTGGGTCAAGAGATGGGTTCATAGTTTCTGAGGATTGGGCTGCAAATATCTTAAACCTATGGGGGAGCTGTAGATGCCAATCCTGAACAACTTGTAACTCAAATCATATCAGTGTGCAATGCTGTATTATAACCATGTGCATATATAAATTCCCAGCAACATATAGATAATAGATTATGCATCAAATTAAAATTAAATGTATTCTGCTGTAATAAAGTCTGTTACAAAACTTTTAATTTCATAACTAATGATAATACTATAAGCACCTTGTTAACATGCCTATCTTGAATGGAGTAGTATGTTATAAACAGGAAAAGTAATCAATGCAGATGTTTTGCACCAAACATTTGGTGTGATATAGTAATATTCCAGTAATATGCTAATAAAGCTTAGTGATGTGCAGGTCCAGATTAGAAAAAGATTCCCATTTTAGAAGTCTTTAAAAAAAAAACTTGAAAAATGCTTGAAGTATACATAAGTTAAACATTTTTTTCTTTGCCTCTATTATTCTTACTAGCATTCTTAAAGGGAGGTCAAGGCCCACTTTCCCCAATGCCCCATTTCCCCCTAGATACAGGCATGGCAATTGGATTAGTCTTGGTGATTTGCTTTTAAGTGTGAAATGCAAGGGTCTTGTTCAGGAATTTGAGTTATTTGAACTAGTTATCATTATTTGATTATTCTGATACATGATTATGATGCTGCAATGTAACTCCATTTCTCACTTAAAAAAAACCACACCAAAACAAAAATTCCTTAGACCTGGTCTCTCCGACCCCAGCTTAGTGATGAGCCACTAATAAAAAAAACTGCATTTTTTAAAGAGTTGCAGGAAAAATTCTCGTTATAAACTAAAACATACATTTCTAATGAATAATGAATTGGAAAAAAAAATAAATTATATTTTTAAGGAATTAAGAAAATATTTTTATCAAAAATCAAAACTATACTTTTTAATGAGTACTGTGAATTTGCAAAATCATTTAATTATGCACCTAAAAATGTTTGGTCAAAAAGTTGGAAGAAATGAGCTGGGTGAGGTATAATGATTATTTGCCTTCTGAGCTGCATTCTTTGGCTTTGTGTCAAATCAGAATACTTCTTTGTAAGCAGAAAGCCAATGGGTGTTAGCATTCTGGTTTTGACTGTTCTTAGAGCAATTTTAACTCTTGATCTTCACTTTTGCATGCTAATCATAAGAAACCCAATAAAGGCCGGGTGTTAATTTACTTTTCATTTCCTGATATGATAGGCTTTTATTGTTTATTCCCCCAAAATGTTCCAATTATGAGCTTTTCAATCTTATACAGAATACAATCAGCTATGTAGTTGGGGTAAAAAATAGATTAGGATGTAAGAAACAAATTTTTGTAATGATTTGTTTTTAAAACATTTAAAATTCTACGCATTTATAAAATTTAATGGAAACAAATAAAAATATTATACTTATATTAAATTCAATTTCAAATCTTGTGTATTTCTTCCCCCACTTAATTTTAATTCATCCTTTTTTTCTACCTATGAGTTGGCTTCTGTACATATTTACTGGCCCCCACCAGTTTAGAAGCTCACAGGCCACCAATGCATATCATATATAATTTTGCAATTCTTGTACAAATTATGGTTCTATGAATCTTTTGTATTTTACAGATTTTACATTTGTACTCACACAGAAACAAGTTCCTACATACACTGCTCAAAACTGAAATCACCCTACCTAGAAAGAATGTACAGATTGACCTGACAATTTGAATGCAGAGTTGTGATATATATATATGTAAACTATTTGGCATGTCAAGCTGATCAGTGCAGTAGAGTGTACAATAATGTGCTCTGTAAGATTCTGACATAGGAATCTGAAGGGATTATAAAAATAGGGGTAAACATCAGTAGGCATACAAGATGGTGAGTGAAAAACCTGCAAAAGAGTGTGCAATGCCTTTACCATTAATAATGTCATATATAGCTGATGGAATTTGAAAGGGGCAGATCATTAGGTTGTCAAAAGCTGGATGGTCAACACACCAGGTGTTTGTGTTGGTCATGATGCCCGAAAGGTTAGATGCTGTTCAGAACAATAGGTACAGGATGGTACCCAGACACATCAGCAAGGCCCTGATGACATCAGAATGCATGAATGAGAAGATTGATGAATTCACCACAAGAGACAGATTTATAACATGCATCAGATTTCAAACATTGTAACACCATCTCATGTAACATCCATCATGTGTTGGGAAGCACGATTAGCAGACAACTGTGATAATCAGGGTTGCATTCATGCCATCCACTGGCTTGTCTGCAGTGGTGTAGGGAGAGAGCTGCTTGGGTAGACTGGCATCACAATGAATCGTTTCCCTTTAGGATCCAGTAGCGGCCATATATGCATCCACACTAAGGAAGAGAGGTAATCCAGCCTCTGCATCATGAAGCATCATATCGGACCAAAACCCAGAATCACTGTATGAGGAACCATCAGTTATAATAGTCATTCACATCGGAACATTATATTAAAACCATTCTGGGAGCAGTGCTTCTGTCCTTTTTAAACTCAGTCACAAATGCTATTTTTCAGCAGGAAAATGTCCACCTATACAAGACTTTCATATCCCAACAGTGCTGTGATGTGGATGTTTCCTTTGCCTACATGTTCCTTCACATCTGTCACCCATCAAACACATTTGGGATGTGATGGGACATTCACTGACCACTGCCTTTCAGTCCCCTATCACTATTGCTCAACTCATAGCATAGATACATGAAGCATGACTGAATAATGTTCACCAGAATGACATTTGCCACCTTTTTGGACTCATTACTGTAATGTTTGGCCTCTCGCATCGCTGTTTGTGCAGGACACACTTCTTATTAATGTACATTGCATTTTCGTAAGCAAATACTGCTGATTTGATGCACAAAACATAATCATTTCTTGTCTACATTGCTGTCACTTCACTTGTTTTGGGTTCAAAGAGAGCATGTCTTGTAGGTGGAGCAATTTCAATGAAGAACAACATATACTTACATATATATTCTATTGTAAAACTCAAGAAGGAAAAAGTGGAATATACTCAAGTCAATATGGTATTAAAAATATCACTGAAACGAAATGTATATATGAATATTTACCTTAAAGCTTTCTTGTATTTATTGTTGGCGGTAATAAAGTCTTGACTCTTAAAATAAAAATTTCCTGAGGTTTTAATTTTCTCTGCTACTTGTATTATGTAATCAACCTGAAGTTGAATCAAAATAATTATATATGAATAAATTGTATAAAGCTTCTAAAAACACAAATTTTATCTTTAGCAGCGATTATTTTTGCTTGTACAAAAATAATTCAATAAGTTACAATCTCCAATAATTCCAGAAATATTTATTTTCGGAAATTGCAATATTTTCAACAGTTTCCCCTCAGCAAAACAGTTGTTACATCACTCTACCAACTCTTCATTTTTGTGAGAAATATTCTTTTTGCTGTTCATGACATGGTGACAATAGGAAATATTGATCACTGAAGTACCTAGTTTCATGTAATGGATAAAAATATGGCCCTTGATGTCACATATCAAAGTCAACATAATTTTGCCCGCTGATGCCTGTATCTTAGCCCTCTTCATCACTGGCGAACCCAGTTGCTTCCATTCCACAGACTGCTTGTTTGACTCTAATTCACAATGGTAAATCTAAGTTTCACTACATGTCACTATGCACAAAATCCCTTCCCTTCATTCTCATAATGGCTTGGTAACAGCAAATTTCACTTCTTTTTCCTTTGTGCTCCTGTCAGTAATCTTAAAAATCTGATGACAGCACATTGCTGTTCTAATGTGCATTCTTACAGAGGGGTAACCACAATATCTACTAACTACAACACATTTAAGACTGCACATAGATATTTTCTCATAGAGTAGCAGTGTTGTCAAATGTCTACAGTAAAATGCTCTAAAGCTGTTGGGTTATATTGCTTCCAAGTGGCACTTTTGCACACACAATGGGCTAAATGGCCAGGTCAAAAGGACCCTGAGGGCTCAGAGAAGGTTGGGGGAAGGGGACCTACTTGATAGCTGTTAGGTGTGACAGTAGGAAGCCTCCTGTCGAAACCATCCAGTTTATTCTTTAAAGTGCAAGGGTCTCCTGCACCCAGGGATGACAGCTTAACATATCATCTGACAGATGGCTGCCTAACCAAGCCCAATGATGTCCCTTTTTGTCCCAAGGGCAAAATGGGGTTGGTTAGTAGAGATAAATCTCGTTGCTGGCACAATTGGGACTCAAACCTAGGAACTGCATATTATGAGCCTGGCATGCTACTGACTGAGCCAACCCCTGCCTTATGCTCTAAGTTATATTTTTTCTAAGTCTGTATAGTATGGGGTTTTATTTTAATGTTTGTGTCTTAACTTATTGACTAACCCTCACATTTAATACCAAATAGCAATTCATTCTTGAAACAGAAAGCAACTTTATCTTACCAAGAATGGTAGTTTAAAAAAAATGTTAATATATTATTATTGTGTATATACATGGTATTTCAAAACTCTGTACAAATTTCAATGGGAGGGAACACCAAGATAAATCTTTTTGTCTATGAATATATGTCTGCTGACGCAACCTTTCAGTGCTTGAGGGCACTATTTGGCAGCACTGCAATTGGCTAGAGGGGCAAAGTGGGAATGGAGAACCGACTTGCGTTTGCCGTCAGCATTCGTAAATCAGACACATTACATATAACATGGAGTGTTTCGTGACTGCTGAAACGGCTGACATGCATCTGGCATATGGGGCTGCCAATGGAAATGGAAGAGCTCCTGTGAGGTTGTACCAACAGTGCTTCCCAAACATGTGCCAAACCACCAAACATTTGCGTGTTTGCACCGGCAACTGCCAGAAACTGGAACATTCCATGCAAACATGCATGACACTGATCGGGAGAGAACCATTCTGACATGGAAGAAGAGATCCTATGGCAGATTGAGGACAATTCAGGCACAAGAACGTGAGCTGTTGCATGTAGCCTCAGTGTGAACCATGCCCTCACATGAAGAGTGTTGCACGAGCAGCAGTTACATCTGTTTCATCGTCAGAGTCCAGACATTGCAACCTCAGAATTACCCTCTTCATGTGGAATTCGTGTGCTGGTTTCTGCAGCATACCGTGGTGCAGCCTGATTTTCCAGATCATGTGCTCTTTTCAGATGAGGTCTTTTTCACATGTGAGGGTGTGTTTAATGTACACAACTCTCATGTTTGGGCATACGAAAATCCACATGCCACAATGACGCATGGTCATCAACAACAGTTTGCCTTCAATGTGTGGGCGGGTATCATCCAATGATTGGGCCATACCTGCTGCCTCCCCGACTCAAAGGGCAGATTTATTGAGTATTTCTTGAAGAAACATTGCCAGGACTGCTGGAAGATGTTCCCGTGGCTATTCACAGACGAATGTGGTTTCAACACGACAGGGGGCCAGTACACTTTAGCAATGATGTGCAAGATTATCTGAATGCCACTTTTGGGGATCGATGGATAGGCCGGGGTGGACGAATCACCTGGCCACCAAGATTGCCTGATTTAACATATATCAATTTCTTCCTCTGGGGACATATGAAGAACCTCATGTATGAGACTCCCATTGGCTCAGATGAAGGCCTCATCACAAGAATCGCTGTTGCCACTGCAACTGTTCACAAAATTCCAAGAATCTTTCAACATATATGGCAATCAATGCTTCAACGCTGTCATGCATGCAATGCTGTTGCCAGTCACAACTTTGGGCACCTTCTTTAAATAAACATGTTGTTCACACTTGTTTCCATTTATTTATGTATCAGCTCCACCAATATTTCTGTCAGCGCCGTCTAGCACCAAAGGGTTACATCAGCAGACATACATTCATAGATGAGAAAGGTTTGTCTTGTGTTCCCTATCTCACATTGAAATTTGTATAGTGAGTTTTGAAACATCCTGTATATATATATATAATTGAAATAAATGCAACAAATTGTGAAAAACTTCCACACAGCAGTAAATAACTCATTTCGAGCTGAACTATGTGTAGGGAGTTAAAAGTCAGAGAAGTACATATATTAACAAATACCAACTTTGGCAAAACTGCAAGAAAATTCTTAACAAAATCGGTTTGGAAGTCACATGTCCATCCAGATGCCATTGGTCTCTGCTAAATACAAATAAGATTGGCTCTTAATAATAGTTTCAATAAGGGAAGAAGGTTCTCCTCTAGACAAAGGAATGAAATAACTTAGAAGCTGTATTTGGGTTATCCTGGTTTCTCATACAACATACAGACACATACATAGGGACATGCCTGTGGATCTAGTAGTCAGGTATACTAACCACTAGACCAAGTATGGGCTGATTAGGATGGATTGCTGGGGATTCACTAGGGATGGATTATTGAGCATTGGATGAGAGTAATGTTAACAGACAAACATATTTAATTATTTTCAATACACAGCAAATGTGTGTCAATACACAACAAATCCATGTTTCCTGTCTGCCACTGGCAAGCAGGAAACATGGATTTGAAGATGGATGTTTTCACTGGGAGATATGGAAACATTTATGAGAAGAAAATGTATCTCATACATGGAAGAAATGTATATCAGCTTTGTGAAGTCCATTTATATTACTGGAAGGACAGGTTTAATGGTGAACATTATGTGTCCAATAATGCTGCACTTTTGCCATAAATATGGCTACTTGGAGGACAACAATGCAACTGTTCACCATTGTGTGTACAATTCAAGGAACACATGAATGAACTTCAGAACATGTCCTGGAGCTCACAATCCTGATCTGTCCAATTCAGAATGCTTGAAAAGGCTATATGAATCTTTCTAAAAAAAAACCTGCTACCTCACTGGCATTACAACTATCATGTGATGGCATGATTACAATCTGAAAAATGGCTAGATCTTAAGTTAAAGAAAAGTTAAATTCCATGTCCTTACATTTCAAAAGAAAGCTTTTATGTTTACTATAGTATCCTGCTGACAAGCCATAAGGCTTAGTGGGGTAATCTATGTATATAACCATACTAAGGCTTAATAAAGACATTATTATTATTAAGGTAACTTGAATTGTCTAATTTTGATTGATGTATATTTAATAAATTATCTAATTTTTCATTTTATATTATAAAAAAAGATTAACTAAGATTTGGTAGATGATCTGTTTTATTTAAATGTTACTGAATATTGTGGTATGGTTTTTTTAGAATAATTTATACAATTTGAGAATTTTGAATAGTTTATATAATCTCATGTTAATGTAATTTCTGTGTTTGTTTTGAAATAGCAGTGAAATGTATAACAATTTATAAAAGCTCAGCTTTTTGTTTCATAAGCATCCTTTTAGAAAAAGCATCTTTTTTGTTTAAGAAAACAAAAAGAAAGGATTTTTACACAGTCCATAGTTTTCTCCTGGTTGGTATTCTCTGCAGTTTTCTATGATACAGTCCTAAATATTTAATAAACAAATTAGTATGTAATTATAAGGAATAAAATAAGAACTTAGAATTACATGGTTGCGAAATTATCCCAACTGGATATAGAAGAAATGAAACACCTACTGGGATCTATGCCACAAATTGTACACACACTGTAATTACATCAAAGCTAAGATCCATTCAATACTGAAAGTTTCAGCAAGTTTGCCACAGACTGTAATTACATCAAAGCTAGGTCCATTCAATAATGAAAGTTTCAGCAAGTTTAGATATTTCATATTTGTTTAGGTAATAATGAATCAGTTTTTTCAATCAGCTACCTGTGTAAAGTCAAGATTATCTGCATCATCAGGGAAGGGTGGGAACAAATCTTCTGTCCCATCATTTTCACACAGTCCATAGTCTCCTCCTGGTTGGTATTCTCCACAATTTTCTATGATACAGTCCTAAATATTTAATTAACAAATTAGTAGGTACTTATAGTTTTGGTTTCATTGAACATAATTCCATCTCAAATTATTCAGTAAAAAAAAGTAAATTTACTAAGTTAAAATAAATAATACAGTCCAAACAGTAATTTTTTCACTAATTTATAGGCATTTTCTTAAATATATTTTAAGATCACAGTTAAATTTACTACTGTTGATTCAACTGAAAGATCATGAAGTTACTCTTAAGCATTGATATCAAATTTTAGAAGAAAAACTTTTCTCAGTGTACAATAATTTGGTTTACTGCAACAATGTAGAACATCTTGTGAATGAAATTAGTGAAAACTATCATCCCACAGATTGGAGACTTTTGGTTGACTCTTCCAAAAAAAGCTTCAAGGCCATTTTGCTGTACAATGGCAATACTGTTTCAACAGTATCTATTGCTCATTCTGTTCATCTGAAGGAGACATGTAAATATCTGTAATATCTATTGAAGGCCATTAAACATGAGGACGATCAAATGCATTTTTTGTGGAAATTTGAAGGATTTTGGCTTGGTATTTAGCTACTGATCTATGGGACCTGGGTTCGAGCCCCGGGTAAGGCATGGATGTTCGTGTTGTTTTCTGCTGAGGTCCTGCCATCCTCTCAGATCTTCTACTGTGGCATATAAACTGACAGGCTCCTGTCAGACCTCTGTGGCAAGCAGCTGCTTGAGAAAACAAAAAGAAGGGATTTTCACACAGTCCATAGTTTTCTCCTGGTTGGTATTCTCTGCAGTTTTCTATGATACAGTCCTAAATATTTAATTTATTATTATTATCATTATTTATTTAGCTAGCAAAGAGGTTTTACAAAATATCCTTGCTTTTTGTGTCTGTGGGATAACAGCAATTGCCAAACAATATACACAAGTTGCATGTCCAAGAAGAGATAATTCTGAATCCAGTAATACTAATATTAAAACCAGCAACTGAATGATGTGAATCAAATTTCATTTCCACCCCTGCATATGAAACTGGAGTTAATGAAGAATGCTGTAACAAAGCTTGATAAGAATTCAGTTGCTTTCAAGTACTTATGTAAAATATTTCTACAAATTAGTGATGACAAGTTAAAGGAGGGAATCTTCGTAAGTCCTCAAATAAGAAAGCTGTTAAGAGATGAACAATCTTCAGATTGTAAGGAAATGAAGAAAAGAGAGACTTGGTTGGATTTTAAACCAGTGGTTGAAAAGTTCCTTGCAAACAAGTCACCAAGTTATATCAAGCTAGTTCATGAGATGATCAAACAACACTCTCAGATGCAGAATGAACCTGAAATTACATTTTATGTAATCTCATTTGGAATTTTTTCCAGCTAACTTGGAAAGATGGAAAAATGATACCAAAGACAATGGAATATAAATAAGATAGCAGACTATTGCTGGAATCTGTAAACAGATCATTCTGACAACTGCTACAAATGGTCATCAAAAAACATAGCTCTTACTACAGGAATAAACATTTATGGTAAATATTATTGCATTGCTGTATTGTCATCCAACAGTATCCTCCCCTCATTACTATAATCATATTTTTGTCACATAAGTTGTCAAATTTTTATTATTTCCTTGTATTTTGAAAGTCATTTTCAGTTTAATTTCAAAAGGAAGGAGACACTGTATCTTCAAAAGAGCAGTTGCTTGAAAAAGAAATTCTAAACATCCATTCCATTGCTGTGCCACATGGCTTCCACCCAACAACAATAGAAAAGCTAATCAGTAAATATAGAAATGAAAACAGAAGAGATTCGGCTCTCCTTTCAATCACCGACTCTGAATGTGCACTCTTTGCCGGAACCATTTCTTACGTTTCTGTCCTATGCGAAACAGTCTGCAAATTACTCAGAGCCAAAATATCAAAATTGTTTTTAGTCCAGCTCCAAATCTGAAGAAAATTATTGAAAGCTGAAGAAAATTATCAAAGACAAATTTAGCCTACTTCAAAAATCAGGCATATACGATTTCCCCTACATTTGCTGAATAATTCCATTGTCTATTACATTGGAAAAACCATACGTTCTTTACAAGAGAGGTTTGCAGATCATCAAACACGTACTAGCCAAAACAAGCTAACAATGGCCGCTGCCAAGCTAGCAGTACAACATGCATCAACAATAGACTGGGAGCATGCCACACTGCTTGCACATGCATCCACTTTGTACAAAACCATAGTCTGTGAGGGTACTGAAAAAATGGCCTCACCCATCCCAACCTGCAACAGAGACACTGGAATCACCCTTCACGTGTGGAAAGAAGCTCTAAACAGCTGTAACATCACCACATAGTGTCACTTCATTGAAGACAGAACACTGTCCTTACTCCGAAAAGCTAGTTTTCTCCTAAAAACTTTTAACATGCAAATAGTTTGAAGGATAAATTTTAAAATTTTATTGCTCAACGACAGAGAATTTTAAGTTATTTTTTAGTACAGCTTGTTTTTTATTCATTTAGGCTTCTATACTCTCTTTCAGATAATGAATGGAGCAGCAAAATCTGAAGATCAAAGATGGCAATAACCAATGGAAAGATGTCACACCCACGAGTTCTGGCAAGAACAACTTGCAAATGCAATTCTGTCACAGTAAATAGTTCCACGTGTTATGCGAGAAATAATATTTTTTATGTGCATTATTATTATGCATAGTTTATAGAAGTGAGTAATTAAAAATGCTGTTGTTTATTCTGGAATATTGTAAAGTTCACAATGATGTGCATTTTCTTTTACACTACTATATTAACAACTAATAGAATTACCTAGTGTTGCTCAGGTCATTGTGGACATCAGTGGGTGCTTTCATAGCCTATTACTTCATTTTTATGCAAATTATTCAAGTTTTATAAAATTTTGGTTCACTGCAATTCCCGATATAATTTTTTCCCAAATGGTGCTAAATTTTGCATGTGGGTTCTCCTGTCTGACCCCATATTGGGTGGGGAAAAAAATAAAGCTTATACCTGCAAATGGAACATTTAATATAATAGGTTGATATATAATATTATAGGTTAACTGACATTTAATATAATTGGCAGCTTTGCATTTACGAATTGTTAATGAATAAGCTACGAATAGAGAACAGAGGAAAAAGACATTTTATCCAAACTACTGATTTCCTTTTTTTACCATTTATTGAACCTATTGAGTTAATATTTTGACTGCACAACCTCATGGTACACTTTCTTCTGCCAAATTTCAAGGTTCCTTTAATGTGAAGAGTTATGGTGACCACATACAGAAACTATCCTATCCCTTTAATGTGAAGAGTTATGGTGACCACATACAGAAACAGTTGAGGATTGATACATTTTCAGGAATTGCATCTTGCATTTCATAGGTTTTCATGGTTAAGTGTAATAAGTCACAATTGGACAAGAAACTCTTTGAGGGAAATTTGCCACATCATTCTTTATGTGAAAAATGGAGTATAGTAGAGGTACAATGAGTTTTATCTTTAATTTTTGAATCATTTATGTCTCTAGGTGTGCAATGATTGTAAATATCGGTTTGTGAATTCAGTTTCCTTAATATATATTATAACTTTGTCTGTTTCCTTAAATGTAATAATTAAAAATAATATTTTTGTATTTTTTCCAAACTTTTGCTTTGGCCAAAAAAAAGTCAGACTTGATAGAGACAAAAATCAATTGTTAGTCATTAATCAGCATAGTAAACTTGACCAAATACAGGTATTTTAAATAATAAATAAACTCGACATATTTGGTATCTATTAATTAATTACCACTTTGAAGTCGATTCTAATGTTTAGAGGAAAAATTGTCTTGAGCTGGGTGGGATACAAACCCACGACCTCCTGATAACATGTCAGGTACTCTGGACCATTGAGCTACCGGCCACCGATCAATATCTCCTCTAATTGATGATATGAATATTTTCAACCTATAATACATCATATGCGGTGACTGTTCCAGCAATTTTACCACAAGCGGCAAACTAATGCCATATACAGGGTGATTCAAAACTTATCGTTCAAATTTCGTGGGGAGGTAGGGAATACGTCAGGAAACCGATTTCACATAGGAAAGTATGTCCGCAAACGTCATCTACATGAACAAAATGGACAAGTAAAGTGAACACAAGGAAACAGTACAGTTAAGTGGTAACAAATGTGACTTTTATTCCAACGAGGTAAAGTACAGGTTCACAGTAGGTGCTCAAAATTGCAACAATTTACATGGACACAGGATTCACAGCGCCGTTGCATTAACTGCCGAACATTTTCAAAAACGCCTGGCATATCACGGACAATGCCTGCGGCAGCCACTATTCGTGCAACTAGGTCCATTTCACTGTCGCCGGGGGTCTCGTACACATGGTCTTTCGTGGCCCCCCACAAAAAGAAATCCATGGGCGATAAATCAGGTGACCTGGGTGGCCAAGCGATCGGTCCACCTCTACCGATCCATCGAGCTCCGAATGTTCAGTTCAGGTAATCACATGCAACAATTGTGCTATGGGCTGGAGCCCCATCATGTTGATACCACATATCTCGGAGGATATGCGCAGGAACAGCGCCCAGAAAAGTCGGTAACACTGTCTCTAGAAATATTAGGTATTTCCGGCTGTCCAATCGGGGCGGTAGCAAGTAAGGTCCCAACAAACAGTCACCAATGATTCCAGCCCACACATTTATGGTAAAACGATGTTGCGCAGCATGACTTCTCGTACCATGCAGGTTGTCGTAAGCCCACACATGTGAATTGTGTGTATTGAAAACACCTTCACGAGTGAATGAAGCTTCATCTGTAAAAAGGACAGAAGCTGGAAAACGGGGGTCCACGGCACCTTTCTGCATGAACCATTGTGCATGAACCATTGTGCAAATTCCACACGCTTCGGATAATTGTCAGGATGTAGTAATTGCACCCTTTGCAGATGGTAAGGATGCACACGTTCCTCGTGCAGTATCCGCCACACTGCTGACTGAGAGACCCCAAGCTGCTGAGCAATAGCTCGTGTGCTGGTATTCGGATTATCTTTGATGGACTGTAGGACTTGTTCTGCGACGTTGACAGTCCGCGTCAGTCGTCTTCTCCCCGTATCCTGCACGTTGCTGCACAGTGAACCACGTTTGCGCAGATTGCGATGCACACGTGCAAACATTTGATGCTGCGGTATTCTTCTGTTGGGGTATCGGTCTTCGTAAACTTGCCTAGCTCGGCGGCCGCTTTCGCCAGCTGCCCCATATGCAAGATGCATATCCGTAGCTCTTGATGCGTAAAACGATTCATCTTATCACTAGTAAGTCAGCTCGTACACTGATGACAGCGGGAGTGGTCGGGCGAGCTGTACACTGGTTGGGTACACACAGCGCCCTCTACATACGCATGCGGACATTCTTTCCTATGTGAAATCGGTTTCCTGACGTATTCCCTAACTCCCCACGAAATTTGAACGATAAGTTTTGAATCACCCTGTAGATGGAAAGTATTTCTTACAGTACACTGTTCTTGCATATGATGTAATGTAGGTTGAAAATGTTCATATCATCAATTAGAGGAGATCTTAATTGGTGGCCAGTAACAGTGGTCCAGAGCACCTGACATGTTATCAGGAGGTCGTTGGTTCATATCCCACCCTGCTCAAGACAATTTTTCCTCCAAACATTTGAATCGACTTCAAAATGGTAATTTATTAGTACAGGTATTTTTTCCAGGCACCAGAAAAAAAAAAGTTAAAATTTGCAAATTAGTACAATTTTACCAACTGTTTTGACAATAAGGCAGTGAAATATTAAAATTCTTAAGGTATATCTATATATATTAAATGAATACAACTATTAATAAGATTTTTCATTCTCTTTAATGCTAACCTGAACAGGCCTGTCATTAGGACCAGTTGGCACATTTTCCATCTGGTATACAACACCCATGCCCTTCTTAACAATTCCAAACACTGTGTGTTTCCCATCTAAATGAGGTGTAGGAACCAAAGTAAAAAAAAATTGGGAACCATTGGTATTTGCTCCAGCATTGGCCATGCTAAGTAGACCTGGCTTGTCATGCTATATACAAGAGAAAACAAAGTTAAATTATAACTTATATACATATATGAATTTCAAGTTATTTTCTTCTAGATTTAGAAAAAATGAAATGGTACATTCATTCTGTGCATAAATGATATTTTTATGAACAGCATTTTAAATAATTCTTAAAAGATTAATATATGAAATTTGGAACCTTACTATGGTATTTCTCATTTTATCAAAGAGTTTTAAAACCAAGTGCATACATGATTGAAACACAAAAGGAAATATGTGCACATTATGGATAGAGACCAAATATTTGCTGCTTTCCTTCAAAAACACAAGAGAGAGCATTCTAATCCTGCAAATGTTAAAAAAAAAACATTGGATTACCTTTAATAGGTTTCCATTTCAATGTAACAGTTGCCCAGAAGGGTCTCTTTCCTCTAACCTGTCTTGGTCATATTCATCCAATACACAGCAAAAAAACAACCCAACATTCAAGAATAAAAAGCCCAGCTTACATAATGAAAATGATTAAGCTTGTGACAATAGAACGTTATGTGAAGTGCATTTTATACACATTCAATATGACAAATGATTAAGATTTATATAAATTAATGAGAAACATTTCTATTTAATTATTATGAAGAACTCATAAAGTAGAAAATCATATTTATTTAAAATATACCAATTCTTAAAACAAATGAAACTGTAGCTTACCTTCAAAATAAAATTTTCATCATCAAACTTTTCTCCATATATGCTTTCTCCTCCACTGCCATCACCCTTGGTAAAGTCACCACCCTGCACCATAAATTGCCGAATTACTGTGAATAATACAGTAAAATCAATAAACTGCACTTTACTTTTTAAATGCATTTAAAAACATTCCAAGAAATTTTGCTAAATATGTCTTTCTTCAGTTTTCTTAAATTTTTATTACTCTGTCATCTTTCTGTTTATCTCTAGACCTCGAATGGTCTCTACATCATACACCTCTATCATTAAAAAAATAGCACACACACCCATTATGCATGAAGATATAAATAAATATATAAAATATTACATAATTATATATAACTGAAATAAGATGAAAATAAACATAAAAAATATAATTTAATGAGAATGGCATGACTGAAGATGTTTCAAAATTTCCAAAAAGACAACTTGTAATACAGCTATTTGAAGGTATCTTTATAGTAGGCATCCCAGACACCTTTATGAAATTAAACAGCCTCACATACATAAAATAATGCAAAATTTAAATATATTAGCAAATATAATTTCGGCTCATGTATTGGTTACAGTCCTCAGCCGACAGATGGCATTGCTCAAGTAGCGTGCGACATCAAAGTGTAAAGTATGATGTCAATGTGTAAAGAATGACGTAGAAATGTAACTGTTGGTTGTTGGTGGCCTATGAATCTTTGATTTGTTTCTTTTGGGTGGGTAATGTGGAGTCACATGTTATGTGTGTGATTTGATGGGTGTGTGAAGTTACGTTTGGTATTTTCGCCATTTTTACTTGATCACTTCTTTGCATAACATGCCTATGTGGTTAGAGGTAAGTGCATATGTATCGTATATTTAATGAGGGTTTTTTTTAGTGATAGCTAGAATAATTAATATGTTGTTTTTTGGAAAATTCATTAAGATATGGTAAATAATAAGTTATTAAAAATATTTTGGAATTGAAATTATTTAATATTAGGAGGGTTGTTGTTGATAGTGTTAGTGAACTGTTTTGTAATGTTAAGGTCACGTAGTTTGGAAGTGGGAGTTTGGTAGCTTTTTACTGCTGTGTGTAGGTGGGAATGTTTTTGTAAGTTGTTTGGAATGAGGTGCATTTGAAGGGGTAGGGAGGAGTGGTTAACCAGATAGAATTATGTTAATTTTTTTTTATGTTTAGTATGTTAGTTATTTATGAGTTATTAGTTATGAGAATAGTTTTTGGTGAAACATATAGAGTTTTCACAGGATTCCAATGTAGTGGGGGTGAATATGCATGGGGGAAAGAATGTTAGAAGTTTTTTCGTATGGAACTGAATATGGCAGTAGTAATGAACACGTGTATTTCGTTATTGTAGTTTGGAATGAATTGAGTAGTTATGATTTTGATGATTTGAGTAGTTATGATGACTCAATGAATTGAGTAGTTATGATGATTTTTAGTAGTTATGTGTAGTATGGTAATTATTAATGTGTTATGGTGATTTATTAATTTTGTTATATATGTTGGAGTCTTTTAAAGTTATTTATATGATTTATTGTGGATATGTGGAAGCGTTTGGCAGCTTTTTGATGTAGAAATTATGGGTTGGGTTGTTTTACCTGTGAGCGGCATGTTTTTTGCAAACCATGAGCGAAATGGCCAGATCACAAGGACCCTGAAGGTTGGGGGAGGGGACCCACTGGAACAGCTTGTTGTTTCACGGGAGACACATGGTAGCCTCCCGTGAAGGCCATTCAGTGTGTCCTTTAATATGCACAGGGTATGGCTCTCCCGCACACAGGGCCACAGCTTAATGTCCCATCTGACGGATAGCAGCCTTTCCAAGCCCATCAGTGTCCCCTACTGACCATGGGCAGGGCGGGGAATTTTGTGGAGATAAATTTCAACGCTGACCCAGCTGGGACTTGAAACTGGGAACTTCAGATTATGAGCCTGGCACGCTACTGACTGAGCCACCTCTACCGCAAATATTATGGGTATTGTAGAATTGTTGGTGTGGAAAAACATGGTAATTTTTGATGGAGTCAGGAAGGTAATCAGTAATTTAGGGGAGGGCTATTTGAGCTATAAGAATTTTTTTTTGTTGTTGTATCTGATGAGATTATTCAGTTTTGGGGGCTTTTCTATAATTTGGTCGATGGTAACTGTTTGCGATTTTCATGTTTTTTGGTTTGTGTTGCCTGAAAGGACATTATTTAGTTTGGGGGCTTTTTTATAATTTGGTCAGCGGTGCCGTGTTTCTGATTTTCATTTTTTTTTTGGTTTGTGTTGCCTGGGAGGGCATTATTTAGTTTTGGGGGTTTTTTATAATTCAGTCGGCGGTGCACTGTTCTGATTTTTTTGCTTTTTGGTATGTGTTATGACCAATGAGATTTACTTTTGGGGGCTTTTTTATATTGCCGATCGGCGATGCATTGTCGATGGTGTTTTTGGTTTTGAGATTGGTGTTCGATTTCATTAATTCTGGCAAATTATTTAGGCTAATTATTGTATGTGTGACTGGATTGATTAGTTTAGTTTGTGGAAATATATTTGTGGAGTGTTTTAATTATTGGCAAAAGAGGGTGGGATGTATTTCAGATATTTGTATATGGGAAGGCAACTTTAGTGTAGTTTCTTTGCTTATGTTTTTTTTAAGAATTTGTGGTTGTGTGGGATGTTTTTAGTTGAATTGCAGTTTTTTTTTTGTTACGTTGCTTCTTTACAGCGCAAATTACCATTACCATGGTAACGGTACTTTGCCATTTTTTTGCCGGTTTGACATAAATAAAAAACAAACTGGTTTTTTGTTACTATGGTAACGAAAAAATCTTTTTTCTAGAAACCCCTGTTTGGGTTAGGGTCTCGGGAGTTGTAGGAATCAACTAAAAGGGCCGTTTTGTTACGTTGCATAAAAAAAAAATGGCGGCTGAGGATCCATGATCTGTACTACTACCATAATTTCATTTTCTTTCATAATTTTTTCTGGAAATCATTAAATTTATATTAAACTTCTAGAATCATTAAGTTGCCACTGAAGAGCTACGCACCAATCCCCCATGATAAGGCACAGAACCAGCCACACCTAGCATGTAAAGTCTGACCCTCCTTTCTCATGGTGCAGACTATTAGTACCTTTCAAAAGAGATACTCTCTTGTGGAAGGGTACAGAAATGGAGAGCTGCCATATCGGTGTGGCCTACTAATCTGGACTACTATGGATACAACTAGAATGGAATAGTGGCTCTGAACTTGATTATGGATCCTGAATTTGCTGCACTAGTGGGCTTCTGTGGAGGGAAAATCTTCCGCTGTGTTTTCTGTTTGTTTGTGGGTTGACAGGCCTAAGTGAATAGTTTCACAGGATATGTTTTATCAGCTGGTAGATAATCCTGATATGAGGTCATCACAGGTACTTGAACTTTTATTTCTAGGGGCATTGTCAAACCTACATTGGAGGAAGTCTCCCAGTGTAGATGGCTTCAGCCTTAAATAGTGGAGGGGGGGAAATCTTTGCCCCATGCCTGCAATTAGGGGGCTGTTCAATATTGTTGGCACTTCCACTCTCAAGAAACATAGTTTCTTTAAACATCCCACTAACCATTTTCTCTCCACAATTAGTTGGATTGTGAGGACTCTGCACAGAGATTAATCTCTTGATGTTCTAACAAAAGAATTCCATCATTATAACTAGATATTCTCAGCTTGCAACAGAAAAGATGGGCAGATAAATGTCAAATACTGAAATTTCTCTTTTTGGGGAAGGAAGATGGAAAACATCTCCAAGATGTAGGTTTGTTTCTCAGCACACACTAGTCATGCTCTTCTATGACATGAGTGCATTAATGAAAGGTTTCTTACAGCTAAATTTCACACAAACGTTAAAGACTTGAATGTTATCTGCTGTTATGCCCCCACTGAGAATGCCAATGAGGACGAGAAGGATAGGTTTTACAGACAACTTCAAGATATTTTGAATTCTGTCATGAAAGGAGATATTACCCTTGTTCTAGGTGACTTCACTGTCAAAGTTGGTACTGACTCTGACCATTGGGTGTCATCTGCTGTTAAATGGTCCCGCTTCAATGACTCTTTAAACATTGATCGAAGATTGTAGAAAATTGACACTGTCACATTGTCTCCGAATTGATGAAATTTTTAAAAAAACGTCATACAAACTTCAAATATTTAATTTATGTTAGTGAACAAGTTGTTACAAGAGTTGTATTTTATCAATTGAAGTATTTTTTCACAAGTGTCAAAAGTTGATGATAAATGCTTTAGCATTAATCATTATAATTCATTATAATCATTCAATTAATTCATTCAATTAATCATTCATTCATTATAATCATTCAATTAATCATTATAATCATTAATTAATGATAAATGCAAATACATTTAGAGAGATTTGAGTGACATCTACAATTTATTGCCAATAACAGTTTTTGCATAAAAGGTTTATTTTAAATGTTAGGGAACTTTGAACGTGGTTTCCCATTCACATAACATGGAAGTCTCCGGACGTTTTTCAACATAGTGTACATCATACATACAAGATATTAATTTTTGGACCAGTAAAAGAAATTTAACTTCAACAGCATTCAATGCATAACAGTGTTTTAAACATACATAATTTGCTAAAACATTAAAGCAGACATAATAAAAAACAAAACTCACTTCTATGAAAAGGACATCCCTTGTAATGGAGTAGTTTCCCAGATGTGCTTTCATTGTTTTCTCCAGTACACAATGCTCTGAAGTTTTCTACTGTCTTGGGAACAATATCTTTGAATAACTCAATTACTATTCTTCCCACTTTAAATGAAATAAAATCCATTGTAAGTTATTATAAAGTAATTATTGCTTAAACATTGCATAACTTTTTTTTGAGTAAAAAAACTAGTCACGTGGAATATGCTCTGATGATAACTGATGGTGCTCTTACCTACTGATCTCGGGTTGGGTTGTTTTACCTCTGAGCAGCACTTTTTTGCACACCATGGGCTAAATGGCCAGGTCACATGGACCCCGAAGGCTCAGAGAAGGTTGGGGGAGGGGACCCACTGGAACAGCTGTTGGGAAACAGCTGGCCATCCCATCAAGGCCATCCAGCGTGTTCTTTAACATGCACAGGGTATGGCTCTCCCGTACACAGGGCCACGGCTTAACGTTCCATCCGACAGAAAGCGGCCTTTCCAAGCCCATCGGTGTCCCCTACTGACCATGGGCAGGGTGGGGAATTTTTGCGGAGATAAATCTCAACGCTGACCCAGCTGGGACTTGAATCTGGGAACTACAGATTACGAGCCTGGCATGTTACCGACTGAGCCACCCCCGCCCCACCCTACTGATCTAGTTGATACTAATCAAGCAGTGGTGATGCATCCAAGAATGCAAGGAAAGCAATCAGAAGTATAAGGAGAAATATGTGTTCTTACAAATTGGCATTGTTTTGGTCTTCAGCTCAATTAGGTTTTTTCATTCAGGTATTTTTTAAAATTTATTAAATACTAGCTGAACGCACCCAGCGCTGCCCAGGTGTCACTTTTAACCAGTATATTCTTATTTTCACTGCATTAAAGGTAAATTTTGTAAGAATCCCCCCCCCCTCCCAACACTTTAGCAGAGATTTTCAACAAGAAGAAATTTGCCCAGATCGTTGTTGACATCAACAAGCACTCCTCATAGCCCATGGCTTAGTTTCTATGTAAGCAATCTAGATTTGATTTCCATTACCATAGATTTTGCTGCCCTATGGCTCCCGTGATAGTCATTCGCACGGTCCAAATTTCCTGCACACTGTCCTCCGTGTGGCCCAGTGATTGGTTTAAAAAATAGGTTCCCACTTGGCATTTCTAAACAACTTTGTTTCTACACAAACAGTGACAGCTCGTGTCTCACTTTAATCTGCATATTCTATTGTTTCCTGCACTAAAGGTTAGTTTTGTGAATATTCCCCCCCCCCCCCCACACACACACACATTTTATCACAATTTGAACATTAAGAATTTCCCCGTGTTGCAAAGGTCACTGCGACTCGGCGCGCACTCTCAGAGCTCGTGACAAACAACAGAGATATTTATTTTGTCAGAGTTTGGCATCTGTTGTTACTGACATACTTCACCAAAAGAGCCCGAATTTCGTAAGCAGGTTCCCCCTGCCCAACCCCATGTTTGGTCGGAAATCAGGTCCCTAGCTGCAATGGAATGCCTCAATAATACCTTTGGAAATGTGGGGAATCTGGCAACAGCAGTAGATTTAAATGCTATTTTAACTTTTTACTTTCACAGTTAGGGAGCAGTAAATGGCAACAGTAAATTTGACAGTGATTCTCATTTCCCGTAGGAATAGCATGGGAAATATTTTTGCCTGTAGCAAGCCCCCCCCCCCCCCTTTTGGACTTTCGACCTGAAATTTGGCACTGCAATCCAGACTACAACCAGAGACATTCTCTGAAAATTTGGAGCATGTACGTTGATTTCCCAACGAGTTATGGCTGCCACAGACATCTTGTTATATAAATAATTTAAAAATTTAATATTTATTAATTTTTAATAATTGATAAAATTCTGTTAAAGATTTTTTATACTTTCAAATTTTTATTCACCTGGAAAGTGTAATTACTGTTATCTTTCTCAAATGGTATATCCATTACTTTTATTTCAATAATTTTTATTTTCGATTTCTTAGATGACGAAATTTTTTTTTAATAATAGAAATGCCATCAAGAATATTTTTTTCTTCATCCCTAAAAACAACCATTTGTGTCTTAAGGAAAAATGGTATAATGAAATATTCTATTAATTTTTGAATCTAGGTATAGAATTAGCTGTGCCAAAACAGGACACTATTCCCAATTTTTCTGTTGTTTCTTTTTCGGTAAGATTTCTTGACAAGCAGTCCTATTCCAGGCTCATTCTATTTTTCTGGCTCATTTCAGTTTAATCTCTTACAGCATTCACTCAGTATTCTAAATGTGAATACACTTGATTTGATGATTTCATCTATTTTATCTTTGGTTTATTGAAAAGCAGCACCATTCCAAACACATTCCATTTTTCTGAAAAAAATTAAACTTTTACATTACTTTAAGATATAAAAGGAAGCTATTTGTTTAGGCCCAGATTAAATGCAGAGCCTTGGAGTCATGACTTTTAGGGCCTTGGACTGTACAGACTCATGCTTGATTTTTTTTTCCCCACTATTTAAATAAATACATACAAAACTCTCATGCATTCATGGGCTACATAGGTACAACTAGACTGCACAATTTAGTTCTCCACACACATCTCTCCTGAGCTACATCTGCTGCATCTCACCACTGCAGACCTATTCTAACTAGGTCATGTTTGACTGTCTGCCCACTGCATCCTAGGTCTTTCCCTTTTCCTGAGGCCTTTAGGCACACTGTTCATAACTCTATCTGCTAATCTGTAGCTATTCATATGAGAAACATGGTCAAACCAATGGAGTCTCTCTCTGCACAATATGCTACTCAAAGGAAATTGCTAACTCCTTTATCTAACCTCATTATTATTATTTACAAAGCTGAATCATCTAATGCCCAAGATACTGAGTAAGCATCTAGAATCAAAAGCATCAAGTTTCCTATTATCTTGTTTACAAAGGGTTTAAATTTCACTACCATAACTAACTTTAGAAATAATCAAACTATTATAGTCTAATTTTAGTCTTTAGGTATATATATATCCATTTCTTCACACTCTCCTAAATTCTTAAAAGTCCTAGTAGCAATCCCAATTCATCTGTTAATCCCATGCTGCACATCAATAGTATCAGTTACTTAACTCCCAAGATAATTAAACTGAGTCACCTGTTCAAGAGTGCAACCATTCAGATTAACTGAACCACAGCCCACCTGACCAATTTTCATCACATTAGTGTTCTCTCTGTTTACCACCAAATGTACTTTACTACCAATCTCATCAACAGCCTTATTGGAAGAATTAATCTCATCAACATCATTAGCCAAAATCTTTCCCTTGCAAAGAATGCTGCATAACATATTTAATAAACAAATCAAGAGAAAATGAGATAAAATGTACCCCTATCTAACTCCACTAGCAATGCTAAATAAATCGCTACAAACTTTACCAACTCTCACATACAATTCAGTGCTATTACAGACAGCTTTCATTATGCTAATCTCAGCTGGCTCAGCATTGAGATTTATCTCCACAAAACTCCCTGCCCTGTCCACGGTCAATAGGGGATACCAATGAGCTTGGAAAGGCTGCTGTCCCTCAGATGAGATGTTAAGCTGTGGCCATGTGTGTGTGAGAGTCGTGCCCTGTGTATGTTAAAGAAAAGGCTGGATGGCCTTGACGGGAGGCTATCATTTGTCTCCCAACATCTATGCAGTGGGTCCCCTCCCCCAACCTTCTCTGAAGCTTCAGGGTCCATGTGACTTGGCCATTTAGCCCATTGTGTGCAAAAAAGTGCCGCTCAGAGATAAAACAACTCATTATGCTAACTTGTCGCTAATCCATATATTTTAATGATCAACTGCAAATTCAAATCGCTTCATTCAATTCTGTTGATTCAAATTCAACTGCAATTTGAATCAACAGAGTCAGAAGCCATTTTAAAATCTATAAAGCTACTAACCACAGGTTTCCGAAACTCTAAACATTTCCTGACAGTCTGCTTAGGTGAAAATATTTTATCTATACATTCCCTACCACTTCTGAATCCATATTATTCATCATGCAGTTGTCCATCAATCAAATTCTTAATTCTATTAAGCATAATAATGGAGAGAATTTACCCTAAACAGAAATTAGACTGATTCCCCTATAATTATCCCAAGAACTGAGATAAAACTTTTTAAATATAGGGATAATACCCATTATTATTTAATTGCCATAATGAATGATTTTAAATAAAGTAGGGCATTTTTCATTATATTTTTGTCATATGTCATAAGGATACCAAGAAATGTAATTGTAGAACGGCCTTATTTAGAACTTGACTCCAGGACACCAAATTGTTTAAATTTATTTTTCATATGCTGAATTTCATGGTCCTAGCTTTTAATATTTACAAATTTGTGATCAAAGACACTTTTTAAAACATACAAGGTATATACAATTTAATTTAAATTACAAAAATAAACCGATTGATAAAGGTGGAAAAATCCCAAATGCTAAATCACGCGAGGAAACTAAAAACTTCATAGGTAGTAACTAAAAAATCACCACATTATGATGATTCCCACAACAGTTGGCTCCTGGCAACTAGCCTCTCGACACCTGGCTCCAACAAATTTTTTCTCTTGGATTAACAGAAAATTTTTCAGTTTTACTAATGACAAAAAAACAAATAGGAATTGGAAGTGTTCCAGTCTATTATCAGAATTCTCTTCAGAAACTGCTCCTTCTTTTGAAAGGTCATACTACAACACTGTATGCAATTTTACTGCTAACAACAGCAATGAAAATTTTTTATCAATAAATGCCATGCATCCATAAAATCAGAGGATGTACCCAATATCTTTTTAAAAGGTTACCCAAACACATTAACCTGAACATCACAATTCACTATAGTGTGGATTCAAATCATATCCTTTATCAAGGATCCAGACAAGAGAATCTCAAAGCTGGCACAATTTGAGTTTTTTTCTCTAGAAAATAACTCTAGACATCTGAGATGTTGCAACCATTAATTCTCAAAGTGTCAGGTTTCTCACAACTGCACATTATGGCAAAGATAATTTTTTACCATTTCAGAAGAAAAACAGCTGAGCTTTAGAACTTTATCCTACAGTGACTAACCGAATATGTATATAGGTCATGCTCTGAGGTCCTGCCATCCTCTCAGATCTACTGTGGCATATAAACTGACAGGTTCCTGTCAGACCTCTGTGGCAAACAGCCGCTCGAGGGGGTATTTATTTTTTATTTACACACCAAGAGATTTCATTCTGAATAATAAAATAAATGAAATTCAAATTAAAATGAAGGCAACTTAAGACTAAAAAAAAGTTAACTGAATTTTGACATTTTAAGTGTTAATCCTTCAGCAGGTTTTGGACTGCTTATTACTTTCTCTAAATTTCACTAGTCGTTCTTTATTGTTCTATCACCCAAGTCCAAAATATTTTGATCCACACTGATCTTATCCACAAATTATTTTGCTCCTTCTACCAAACTATATTGTGCATAATTTTCCATTGAGTTTTACAGTCAACATTTACTTATGTTTTCAAAACAAGTTCAAAAAGGTTTCTGGATCTACACACAAAAGAAACATTAAATGTTCAACCATACTAATTCCTCTTTTTTTAAATTTTGCAATTTTCCTCAGAGGCTTTTTTTCAATTATAACACATTTTAGAAAGATAGAAACCAAAGGAGGTTATTTTAAATTTGTATATTGTCTAAAATATGCAGTTGTCTATTTAAAAATCATTACATTACAAGCAAATAAAAGTTGAATCTACGCTATGTTTAACTAAGATCATATAATATGATAGAATCTCTATTCTGTAAAATACTACAATGCTCCTTTAGAAAAAAATGAAAATGTTAAATTACATGATTACAGTTCAACAAAGGTGCGATAATTCAAAAGCAGCTTACTGATAAAAAGTATTAGATATAAAGCAATCATCTTTCAATAAAATTAATCACATATTTATTCATTATAAGCTGAAGGATATTGATCAGTTTGATTGCCAAGTCCAATGGGATGCTAAATATTTTTTCTACCTTTAAGTGTACTTGTACATAATCTTATGAAAACATATGGTCCTAAGATTTATATTGAAGTTTTAATCCTAATAGATTAAATTTCAGTGCACAGGGCAAGTGTGACAGAAAATATTTCATAAATTTATTTTTTGGGAAAAAAAAGTTGATTGTATAAAAAAAAAATGTTGAACCAATATTTTTGGCACAGATGTCATATTCTGACCTGTGAGTTATATTTTCCCCCCTATAACTGTGGCACACAGCATCATTATAAGAAAATACCCATATTTTAAAGTACTATATTTAAAATATATACACACACACCTTTTCACTGAGAGGAATACAGAAGTTGTTATAAATGTTCATATGAAAATGACTTCTTCAAGATAAATGCATCATGAAAGTCAGAATGTCCTTTGGAGCCTAATAAGATGAATTTATTTCATGATGTGACAAAGGTTACAGAAGAAAACATCATTTCCCGAACATACAAAACGATGACACAAACTAATTAGAACAACTTACTGCAAGTATTCAAAAGAGTTGACGAATTATTGTGATTTCAGATATATTTATATCCATCGTCTAATGATGGATGTAAATTAATATCCACCATCTGATGATGGATATTAAACATGATGAGTCATTTTCATATGAACATTTATAACAACTTCTGTATTACTATCAGTGAAAACATGCATATACGTTTTTTAATATTGGACACTGAGTTAAGTTATAATATATATAGCTATATTTTATTAAATAATTAAGTAAAAAAAGTAATTGCACATACAACTGCCAAAAAATATTCAAATTTTATTCTGCCTTCAGTAGACTTCAATGTGGGTGACACTGGTGGCATGATAATCAACTTCCATCCATACTCAGTTCAGCATGTCTGGTGTAACACACAGCTGTAGAGATTCTTTGCCTTAAATGCTGTAAATTACAATTTTTTAAAAATAAACCATGATTTTAATGTATTACCCCCCCCCCCCCCTCCACCTCTAAACAAAAAAAAAAGAAAGTCCAATAAGTAATGTCAAATCAGAACTTTTTTGGGAGCAACAAGATTGATACACCTCTACCGATCCAGTAATCTGAAAATTTGACATTTAAGATAGTTGACATCAGTGGTATCATGCGATACTAACTCCATGCTGTCATAGCAAGGCAACTCTGCAAGGGTCTCAACTTTTTGTACACACGATTACTTCTGCTTCTTAATTACTTAATGAAATATAATAGTTTGAAATATGGGTATTCCTTTATAATGGCCCTGTGTTAAATGGTGATGTCATCTAAGGTGGGTGGGTGTGATCTTTTCTTGCTCTAAGATGGTCCTTAGGTAATTTTCAAGAAAGAGTATTCTTTTATTATGATTTTATGTGTTATCAGGGTGGGTTGGGTTGTTTTACCTCTGAGCGGCACTTTTTTGCACACCATGGGCTAAATGGCCAGGTCACATGGACCCCGAAGGCTCAGAGAAGGTTGGGGGAGGGGACCCACTGGAACAGCTGTTGGGAGACAGATGGTAGCCTCCCGTCAAGGCCATCCAGCGTGTTCTTTAACGTGCACAGGGTATGGCTCTCCCGCACACGGGCCACGGCTTAACGTCCCATCCGACGGACGACGGCCTTTCCAAGCCCATCGGTGTCCCCTACTGACCGTGGGCAGGGTGGGGAATTTTGCGGAGATAAATCTCAATGCTGACCCAGCTGGGATATCAGGGTGGGTGGGATGACTTTGTTACAATAGTATTCATTGTTATGGTAGATTTCCAGCAAAAAATGTGCATGTTAATCAGGATTTTGGATTTTCTGATAATATTTGCTCATAGCAGCATACTCAGAAAGTTCTAATGGTGGGGAGAGGAGGGGGGGGGGGGTCATTATCTCCGAGTTGCACTTTTGTGCACACAACAAACTATATGGCAAGGTCACATGGATTCAGAGCATATGCAAAAATAAACTAAATTATTAGAAGGTGCTTAGGGCCACATCCCTAGAATCACCCGCAATGAGTCCCCAGCACCTCAGGGGGCTCACTGTGACAATGAAGGGCCGGATAACAACCAAAAACTATTACATAAAAAATGAAAAAACATGTGGCACATGACAATAAGGACAAAAAAGAAATTTATTTGTTTAGTGAAACATTAGGGGTGCTTGGGCACCTCCAGTACTCCCTATAGTTTCACCTATGGATCAGAGTTGGGTAGGGGTAATCTGTTAGGAGAAAGATGGAAGCCTCTTGTCAAAACCATCCAGTGAATAATTTAATGTGTACAAAGTATAACTCTCCAATACCCAGTGCAATGGACGAATATCCAATCTAATGAACAGTAATCTTTCCAAACTCATGTCCCCTTTTTCATGAGAGCAGTATTATCAATGTTGGCACAATTAGTATTCAAACTTGGAAACAAATTACAAGCCTGGCACGCAACTGACTAAGCCATCCCCACTCTGGGGATGATATATTTGAGTCTTTGATTTCAAAGATTTTAAGAAATATATGTTATTCAAGTCCTCTAGGGATGTGGAGGGTTATAAAACAATTACCTCATCCTTGTGGACATATCACAGCTTTATCAAATTGTGAAGTTATGTCTTGCTTTAAGGTCGCTCAACAATCATGGTAATTTCCTTTTTCGTTAAACATAGTTAATAAGTATATTAAATGTATAATAAAGTGTATTCCAATGAACTGAGAATTTAAGCATTGCATTTTCAAATCTTGAGTAAAAATTACCCAAACAATAAAATATTGCCTTTATAGTTTTCCCCAACTACTGCTGAACATGTAAAATGTGACAATTTGTATTACTGATAAATGCCATAATAACACAACTTATTCCATTAAATTCTCAACAGTGCCATTTGAAGCATGTCACTATTTCACAAAAGAGAAAGCAAATTGGATTGTAAGAAAGTTATATTCCTCGTTTACAGTTCTGCAAGACCCAGAAAATTTTCTTAAATGAAAACAGGTTAAGGAACACTATCTACAGCAGTAGTGTTCACTAAGATATGGTAATGAATGAGAAAACTGGATTTCTAGTTCTGAACCTGTTTCATGAAAAAAAAACTTTGAAATATTAATTTGCTTTGGTCTTATTACTTCTCATACAGTAAAATACATATATAAATCATGTATATTACACCATAAATTGATTGACAGTGTACATATGCATAACCTACTACCCAACATCATGTTTGAACATGTAATATGCATAAGGTGACCAGACGTCCCGCTTTTGGCGGGACAGTCCCGATTTTTAACAATTTGTCCCGCGTCCCGCGGCGTTTTAAAAAAGTCCCGATTTTTGGAAAGAATGCACGACAAGCTAGGGAACGGCAGGAGAACGGGAAGGGAATATACGGTTTTCGGCGGCCATGTGGCTATTTCGCCAGGATATGAGTTTTATATTATTTTTGTTAATTTTATAATGTTAAACTTTAATAATAAGAAATAATTGTTGAGAACTGATTATCGAGAACTGCTTATCAAAGTTCGCATTGTTGATCAGTTGTTAGAATTCGACCACCATTGTTTAGACTTAATGAACAATGACCGTACTGCGTGCTAGTGCTAGTTAAACAAGTGATGTCAACAAATCAGCTATTCAGATAATTTAGGTAAGTAATTTACTTATTTATTTCATAAATACATAAATTTTCTTGAATTTAGCAGACAGTACTCGTATTATTTATATTTTATAGCGCCGGCCTTGTAAGTGACACTTACGACTTACATTACGGCAAATTCAGAGGAAAAATAATACAAGTTAGTATTGTTATTATTTAGAAAGAAACATAGGATTAAAATTAAAATAATTTTTAAAATATAGTTACTTTATAACAATCAAATTAATTTAATTTATAAACTAAGAATAAAATATGGTGTCCCGCTTACCAATGGTGACCGCTCATGGTGTCCCGCTTTACCAATGTTAAAATCTGGTCACTTTAAATATGCATAACCTACTACCCAACATCTAATAACTGCGACACGTATGATGGCATCTATTTATCTAACCTTGTGTGATCTGTTTATTTTGAAAATTTATTGTGGTTGCAATTGTGCAATCAGAAATATTTTCCATTGAGATATACCTAAAAGTTCTCCATCACAGAGCAATAAAATTTTAAAAGTTTAAACCATTTGCATATTAAAAAGTTTTCAAGATTTATTAATTCTTAATTATTTAATCAACTGTAAATACACAGAGTTATCTGTTGACATAGATATCAATAATAATAAATAGCAGATAAATGACAGACTGGTGCTGGTTTAGTGATTAAAATACTTTGGCATAAATCAGAAGATGAAGATTCAAGTCCCATGCATCGGCAATTCATTTTTTCCCACATAAACATCTTAATTATTTTCTGAGCAAGGAAGTTTTTTAACTGTAAATATTTTCTAACTGACTGAACTGTGATTTTAGTCATGTTAGAATCTGTTCTATTTTATATGTTCTCTTGATTGCTAAATATCAGTATTTCCTGTGTCAGGTAATTACCCGAATAGAGAATAATTTTGCTTTGATTTTTTGGAAATCAATAAATGCCATGTATTTACTTTTTAAGGTAATTTTCATAAACTAGTAGTGAGTTGTAAACAAAAGCCATTCTTCATTTACTTTTCAAGAAATATCAGTTTATCCATTTCTGATTTATTTGCTGCCTTTTTCATGGAAACAAAGAATACTTATATATGAAATTTAAAAATATATTCACTTTTTTGTTTTTTTATTCCATTATTTAAACAGTGGTATTGGTTAATTAAATTGACAGTTTCAGTAGGATGAAGCAATATTTATTAAAAGTTATGGTTCTCAGTTATGGACCAAGTAGTCATGGGCCACACTGGATGAAGAAAACACCTAATAGGGTCACAGAAATAATATACTGTATTATTATTAAAATTCTTCACTTTTATACAGCTTAACATGTTATAGCAAAGCATTTAAAGAGCTGAAGTAATCAAAGTGATTATTTTTAAATGCAGACATAGTGAATGCATTTACCAGTGGCATAGTGATGAAACGGGAGGCTATGACTTTAAGGTGATACTTCAACAGTTCTCAAAGATTGATTGATTGACAAGTTGATTGATAGTCATTGACTTATGAGAACTGCTAAAGCATCAATTATGCAATCACATAATTTGTCCAGATGTCATTGCTATATCATTCTTTTCTGAATCAATGGACTAAATTCTCTCAGACTTGTGTAATATTCTTGCTCAATAGTGGTATTTCCTGAAATACATCTGACAACGAAGAAAATATCGGTGGTGTTTGAAAAAATGCCTTTTATTCTTTATTTTTTTTTTAGATCTTCAAACAGTTGTTAAACTTAACATTAATAATATAAAATAATGAATGTAAAATATTTATTTCACCGGCTTTTCTAAACTTGAATGTTTTAATCATGGGTCAAATTTTGTTAGTGCTTTACATAAGATATATTAGTGTATACTCTTTGGACATTTCTTTCTGCGGGTAGTGTTTATAAATTCGACTGTTTACTGATGTAAGAATGCATGCTACATTAACATAATCAAAATCAGTTTAACTGAAAATCACAAATCAACTATACCAATTGCACGAAGCTACTAGCTCTAATATCTCAAATTCAGTAATCACTGAAACGTGTCAATATGAAGATTTATACCCAGTTCACTTTTTTTAATACAAATTACTCATTGCTTTATTAATGTACAACGACCAATCTATGGAATTTGTTCTATGAAAATTATGAGGCATATTTAATAAAATATCCTACTTATTAAATTCTGTTATCGCGAGATGTATCAAGTAATGTATTATTCATATCACTGTCAATTTAAATGATTCAAATATCCGATTCTTTAAAAAAAAATTCTGTACATAAATGAATGCCTCAAATTTTTTTTCTATTATCAATGTCACAAAACAAAGTTAGATACAGTAACCAGTAACAAACACGATAACGAGGCTGAAACAATTTGACAGCTAAGTTGGCTCGCTTTGTATAGCAGCATTATCGTGCTACTCATTTTGCATTAAGACCGATTTCTTTTTGCAATGTATAAACATCTGCATCACATACATTATATACTTTCTGCTAATTTTTCAGCAACATACCTTTTTCTTCCCCAATTTTAATGTCCAAAAACACGTGGGGATTACCTACACTCGGCGCAGCCATCTTGCTGAAAAGCACTAAAGTGACGTAATCAATTACTACGACATTGTATATCGCGAAGCGTAGCCTGAAGGCAATAGATATGCATATATCAACTAGGGGGTAACGAAACACCTAGTTTTCACGCCTCTTGATATAAATTATATATATTCTCCTTATTTCATCCAAACTTCTCTTGCTTAAAGTCGGAAGGAAGCTTAGAATTACATGCAACTGCTTAAATTGAAAATGAGTCTGGTATTGATCATGTGGCTTTGGAATGAAATTATACCATTACCCTAGTTTTGATTACAAAAACTGCCTTGGTTACTTGTCTTGCTACAGTTCATAGAACTAAAATCAGAAATCCGACCATCCGACCAGTCATTTAAATTTATGCGTATAGCTTAAGCCTTATGGAGTAAAAGGTGAAGCAGACTGAATGACCCGTTTCGTGTTACGTATCACAAAAATTTTTAGAGATTTAATAAAAAACAAATCATATTCTACAAGCATAGAGTCAGGGCCGCCGCAAGCAAGCGAAGTGTGCCAGGTAAGGGTGACACATCGGCGGCCAATTTTGGGAGCGACCAGAAGACACCAGGTAAATTTTAAATATCTAATGCAAAATATTCGGGAAAAATTTTTTTTTCGTATTTGCTAAGTGTAAAAGAATAATATTTTTAATTATAACTGATTTGATGAGTAAGTGCATTCATATCAGTACTTTCGTTCATATTCGTGACAATTTGTCCTCGAAAGTTAATATCTAAACATTCGATTATTCATATCACTATCAATTTAAATGATTCAAATATTCGATTCTTTAAAAAAAAAATACTGTACATAAATGAATGCTTCAAATTTTGTTTCTATTATCAAGGTCACAAAACAAATTAACATTTAACTGATCCTCGATGGGTCATCGGGGATCAGTTAATCCTGGCTGATTGCTGAATGTCAGCAGCTTTGTCTCTTTTTTGTTCCTAAGAGTGCATTTTCTGTTTTTGGGAAAGAATTGGAATGCTTGAGGTTTTAAATTGCTTGAGGTTTTTGCATAAGTAGGTTTCAAATAAAGAACTTCAGTCTTTGTTGTACTCACCGAGGCCGTCGGTGGTCACAAAGCTATTATAGTATATGTTATTCTTATTTCAATTAAAGCAGTCAATTTTCAGCTAATTCAATAAATAAAATTAGCTTAATAAAGGTAAATCGATTAAAGTTTCCCTTTTTATTATATTTATTTTTTGAATTTAATTTTTGTTGTACATAAAGTGTATTTTTTATACATAGAGTGTATATGTAACTTGTTTATTTTGTTTTGTTTACGAGTCAGAAAACTGAAATTTAAACAAAAGCTCTTTTGTCTAAATACAAAAAGGAACATAGAAAACAATGCATAGAAACTATCTGCAATAAAATTTACAACTCTGAGAAACGTAAGTTTAGTCTCTACATTTGAGCAAAGGGCAACTGCACGACCAGGTTTTGCTGAACATTAACAATGAAAATTTCGGCGGCAGAACAGTGTATCACATGATAAACAACAGTATCAGGTGAAACTCGGTTTCTTTGCAATAAATTTTCTGAATTAGAAATATTTAAAATAAATAACCTTAAAAATCTTTTAAATACCATAGGGTTATTTTCATTTCTATTTTCTGCAGTAAAGAATTAAATACCGGGTGAGAGTTATGAGAAATGTCTCTCTAAAATTCTTTTTCCATAAGGGAACTTTATATAGTAATCCAGTTTGTCTCGAGTTAAAAGTAACAGTTTTCTGAGGTATCCAATATTTTGCTGGTATAAAAAATAAAATAAATTTGTTTAATAGTATGAAAATATCTTAGAGGAAATAAAATATTGGAATATATTATTCTAAAAACAATTTTTTTTTAAATTATATATTAAATTATTTCAATTATGTTGGTAATTTCCACCCCAGCTGCAAATTGTATATTTTAATATACCCATGCAATAGAGTGTGCAAAATAGAGTGTGATAAAAAAATTTCTTGGAAAAAATTTTTTAACAAAATAAAATTCAAATAAAATAAGCCTAAGTTTACTTGTAGGTTTGTCTGCGTGAGATTTCCATTTTGAATTGGAATTAAGCACAACACTGTAATAAAATAGGCATGGAGTTTTCTAAAAGCAAACAAATATCCACTTTTGCTTTTTTTATCTGTAAAAAAGGTGCTGTACTTTTCTTATTGCCATTAATACTTTTATAAACTTTAGCTGTCAGAGCTAATATACATTCCTCTGCATTTTTATTTGCCAGAAAACCATGTTGTTTAGCAGAGGAAATTTTTTTTCCATTCTAAAAATTTATTAATCTGTTTTTAATTATTTTCTTAATAACTTTCTATAAAACTAGGAGAACAAAAATTGGTCTATTATTACTAAATAGATTTTTATCTCCTGTTTTGTAAATAGGAAAAATTATGGTCCTTTTTAAGGCATCATAAAATTTTCCCTTGTTAAGACACATTAATGATATATTTAAGAGTTTTCAAGTGATGTCTGACAATAACCTTTAACACGTCAGATGTAACTCCATCATAATCAGCTGTTTTATTATTTTTTAAACCTAAAATTGTTTACTTTTCTGTTTCCATTTGCAGTATAAATAAGTTAAATTTAAAAATCTAAAAATTTCTCTTTCATTGATCCATTTTACTTACTGTAATTATTTGCCTGATTCTGCTCTGCTTTATAATTAAGGAATTGCTTTCTTTTTTTTTCTAAAAACAAGACATATATCTAAATACACGCTTTTTCACTCTAAACTTTATTAAAATGGGGTAAACCTTTAGAAATTTTCAAAAATAATGAATTTGGCATCTCATTACATTATTTTGTATGTAATAAAGAGAAAACAGGACAAATCGGTCTCGTTTAAAATTAACTGAAGCAATCTAAAATCATAAACAAAATTTTCCTCACCTAAAGTCCTGCAGAGTGTAAAATATTTTTTTTTACTTAATTTTAATTAATTAGTCTTTTATAATACAATTGGAATCTCAAAATATATTTTCTTGGGTTAATTATAAAAAAACCTCTTGCGAAGTTGGGCGTGAAAATGTGCTTTTATTAAATTTTATAGATCATTTTCCTTCCGAAGATTTTTGCTCTTCAATATCTACATTTTTTGTAAGCTATATGGCCATGTGAAATGCTGTATCTTAAGCAGAGCCGGATCTAGAGGTGGATGTGAATGGATGATGGTGTCAATAAGAATGCCCCCCCCCCCTCCTTTCAGAATGCTCATAAGGGCAATAGCGGGCAAAAATTATTAAATTTGTGCATTTTTTAAAGAAATTTTAAAGATCTAAAACACAGTGAAAAATGCCGTACTGAAATAGAAATCCAATCTCTTTACTTTTTTCCGACTCGATACGATGTACTCCTTATAAAGTTCGATAAATAAGTAGTAAGCAGTAGAGTGTGGTGACTGAGAGACTCCCTTTGAGAGCCCTCATTTACCTTTCCTTCAAGGACAGACGAGAGAAATTCAAAATAGTTTTCAAATGAAGATGAGCACTCCATATTCGCCAGGTTATAAGTATTTTTGAAATCATTAGGGTTAAAGCGTTTTTCTAAGTTACAAGTGATTAAGATTTGTGTCAGTCAGCACATAGTCCTATGCAGGTTAAAAGTTTCGAATTTGGCTTTTCATTTACAAAGAGATGATTTCTTTTATTTCAATTGAATTTGAGCATTTGTTTAACAATCACAATGGAATTGGTAAGCAAACTGAATATTTCTCTGATGAGCAATGCTTGATCAACAGATCGGAGTGAATATTTCTCTGATGGACAATGCTTAAATTCAATGTGATTGATAAGCATTTGCTTAAAAATCACAATGGGGATTATAAACGCTCCCGTGACTACTTGAGGACTTAAATATTTTATATTTTATAAGGTAGTCCCCGAAAATCAGACACGTCATTCCCCACCTTCATGGGACAGGGGTGGCTCAGTCGGTAACGCACCAGGCTCATAATCTGTAGTTCCAGGTTCGAGTTCAAGCTGGGTCAGCATTAAGATTTATCTCTGCAAAACTCTGCCCTGCCCACTGTCAATAGGGGACACAGATGGGCTTGGAAAGGCCGCTGTCCGTCGTATGTGATGTTAAACCTTGGACCAGTGTGCAGGAGAGCTATATCCTACGCACGTTGAAGAACACGCTGGATGGCCTTGAAGGGAGGCTACCATCTATCACCCAACGGCTGTTCCAGTGGGTCCCCTCCCTTAGCCTTCTGAGCTTTCAGGATCTTGTGACCTAGCCATTTAGCCCATGGTGTGCAAAAAAGTGCCGCTCAGAGGTAAAACAACCCAACCCAACCTCATTAGAATTTTCTGAGTGTGTCACTGCATTTGAGTACTTCAGGCATTTTTATGTGTGTCCATTTGTTCAATGAGTTGGGCCATTTTGCAAATCCTTAATGATATTGATTCAAATACAAAGAGCTGTTTTCGGGAATGAAGTGACAAATAGCATTTTATCTATCTTCCTCTTGCTTTTCACTCATCATTTGTCGGTTTGTGGATTTGCCAAAACAGTTGTTCCATCATATATTTCGAACGCGGGAAACAAATTTAATGATTTATGTGTCAAATGAAAGTTTATGTCGGGTAAATGCATAGGCTATAAAAAAATTACCCTATGCTTTCTTCTCCTTAAAAAGAGGAAATAGGAAAACGATTTGTCCATTATATCTTCGGAACGCGAGGGCTGGAAGTAGCGGGCTATGCGTCAACCTCTTCCCCTTTTTAGGGGGGAGGGGGTAATGTGTGTGAACTTTTCTACTACATATTTCGAATACGAGGGTCAAACATAACAAGTCGTATATCAAATGAAAGTTTGTGACTTGGGGAATGTTGTGGGCAATAAAAATATACTCCCTCCACGTCCTTGCATTCTTACCCCTAAAAATGGGGAAGTGTGAAAATGATTCTTCTACTATATATTCCGAATGCAATGCCCTACATTTACGAGTTAGGTGACAAAGGAAAGCTCATTTGAGGTTCATTGTAGATACTTCGAATTATGCTCCCCCCCCCTTCTTTGCTTCTAGGGGGATGGAAATTTCATGGGGATACACCTTAATGATGTTATATCTTAAATCCTGATAAGATTTGACTTGACACACGATTTGATGGGGTGGGGGTGGCTCAGTCGGTAGCGCACCAGACTCGTAATCTGTGGTTCCCAGGTTCGAGTCCCAGCTGGGTCTGCATTGAGATTTATCTCCGCAAAATTCTCTGTCCTGCTCACGATCAGTAGGGGACATCGATGGGCTTGGAAAGACCGTAGTCCATTGGGTGGAACGTTAAGCCGTGGTCCCGTGTGCGGGAGAGCCATAACCTGTGTACGTTAAAGAACACACTGGATGGCCTTGACGGGAGGCTACCATCTGTCTCTGAACAGCTGTTCCAGAAAAGGGGTCCCCTCCACCCTTTTCTGAGCCTTTGGGGTCCTTATGACCTGGCCATTTAGCCCATGGTGTGCAAAAAAGTGCCGCTCAGAGGTAAAACAACCCAACACGATTTGAAACATTAACTTTTGAGATTTGTCGACACGACTTAACGTTTTCAGAAGATCAGAATTTGTATCCCACCTGCCTTAAGGCAATTTTTCTTCTAAAATTGATATCGACCATAAACTAAGAGTGAATATTTCTTTGATGGTAAGAAATCAATTTAGTTCTTGTGTTTTGTGCCAAATAACAGCTTGTGACATGGGAGTGTTATGGGCAATAAAAATATACCCGACACACCACCATGTTCTCCCTAAAAAAGAAAACTGTGACAGTCCTTTTTCTACTATATCTTCCCAACGCTAGAGCGCGCAGTTACGTGTTACTGCTTCAAATTATTCTCTTCCTTCCCAGTTAGTGACGGAAATTTCGCGGGAGTTTACCATAACAAATTATAGCTGAAATATCAGCTTGTAACGTCTACAATGTCATGTACCACAAACAAGACCACTCCCCTGTCATGTCCCTCTTATTTATTTATTTTTTTTTTTTTGTTATTTTCATTGTTGTAAATATACATATATCTGTATTAAGTATATTTTTGGAAATACTGAGATGGGAATGTGACTCACGAGTTGTTTTTCGGGACTGAGCTAGCTTGCTGCATGTGCTCATAGCAGCAAAAGCGCTTTTACAACTAGCCTGAAACCCTAATGCGAGCGTAGAGAGAAGCGTGAAAGCAATGGTCAGTCTGAGCTTCGCTGTCAAACTGGGCGTTTAAATACGCATCAAGGAATGCCATTCTTGTTCAAAAACAAAACCCTTAAGGAGAGGGATAGGTTCTGTGTGAACCAGGTTTCGGTGCCATGTGAACCAAGGTAACAGTTCTGTGGAGCCAATGTACAGTTGTTCTGTGCGTTCTGTAAAGCGCGGATTTCCGCCTCATTGTATGAATGTTTGCAGTAGCAAAGCAGCGAAGGCCCACGGAATCGAGCGCATCCCTAGCACATAATTATATATGAATGTAAATAAACTGTGTCGCCCATATACTTCTCTCGTGATTGAATTGTTGGGCATCTTTCTATACATCACTTGGTGCAGCAAGTGAAGAAAAGATAGGCATATGGTATCAGAAGAGATCACATATGACCTCTCTCTGATCAAGGATAATCTGGATATTCTTTATCATTTGAATTCTATCTATCGTGCTTATAGAAGCATAATTCAGTTATTTATATATTATTTAATAACTTCTAGATCAAACTATATTTCTGATTTTTAATGTCAATCATACATCTCTACGTTGGAGAGGGAGCCCATGGTGGTGAGTCGCCAATGACCCAGATATCCCTGAGTCACTGCTCTTTCTTAAACACTTTTTTTAAACTGATGAATTCTAAAGGAATCATTACATGTGACTACTACAAGCATATTTGCTAATTTTAATATCTAAGCGAATTCTAAAATTTAATAATAATTAAATCTAAAAAAATCATTACACGTAACTTCTACAAGTATATTTACTCTAATGAATGATTTGTTATTACAGTTCTGGCGTTACATGCTCCACCTTTAATAATGCCTTATGTACTAAACGATATTGTTTAAAATTCTGAGTTGATTTGATTGGGATCTTTATTTTATCCCCAGATATATATTCTTTCAAAAAAAGTAATAAATAAATAAATAAATACCACTCAAGCAGCTGCTTGCCACAGAGGTCTGACAGGAGCCTGTCAGTTTTTATGTCATAGTAGAAGGTCCAAGTTTCATCAGCATCTTCAAGCAGCCATGGGCTACGAAGGTCCAACCAGACCGCACAATTTAGTTATCCAAGCATATCTGTCCTGAGCTACATCTGGCCACTACACACCAATTCTAACAAGGTCATGTTTGACATTGTCTGTCCACCGCATCCTAGGTCTCTCCCTTTTTCTGAGGCCTTTAGGCACACTGTTCATAACCCTATTAGCCAATCTATAATTATCCATACAGACAACATGGTCAAACCAACGGAGTCTCTCTTTGCAAAATATGCTGCTTAAAGGAGGTTGCCGACTCCTTTGCCTAACCTCATCATTAATTACAAAGTTGAACCACCTAATGTCCAAGATACTGCGTAAGCATCTAGTTTACTGTTATATTGTTTACGAAGTGTCCATGTTTCACTACCATAACTAACCCTAGAAAGAACCAACCTATTATACAGTCTAATTTTAGTCTTTAGGTGTATACGCCTATTTCTCCACACTCTCCATAGATTCTTAAAAGTCCCCACAGATATCACTATTCGTCTGTTAATCTCATGCCGCACATCAGCAGTATCTGTTACATGGCTCCCAAGATAATTAAACTGTGACACCTGCTCAAGACTGCAACCATTCAGATTAACTGAATCACAGCCTGCCTGACCAATTTTAATCACTTTAGTTTTCTCTTTGTTTATAACCAAACCTACTCTACTACCAGTCTCATCAACAGCTCGAATGAAAGAGTTCATCTCATCAACATTATTTTCCAAAAGGGCTAAATGATCAGCATAATCTAAATCAGAAATTTTCGTATCTCCAGACCATTTAAGGCCAAAAATTTTCCCTTGCAGCGAATTTCACATAACATAATCAATAACCAAACTAAAGAGAAATGGAGACAAAATACACCCTTGTCTGACACCAGAAGTAATGCTAAACCAATTGCTACAAGCCATAAGTTGGATTGTTTTACCTCTGAGCAGCACTTTTTTTGCACACCATGGCTAAATGGCCAGGTCATATGGATTCCAAAGGCTCAGAGAACCCACAGAGGGGACCCACTTGAACAGCTGTTGGGAGACAGATGGTAGCCTCATGTCAAGGCCATCCAGCGTGTTCTTTAACGTGCACAGGTTGTGGCTCTCCTGCACATGGAGCCACGGCTTAATGTCTCATCCAAAGGACGGTGTCTTTCCAAGCCCATCGGTGTCCCCTACTGACCGTGGGCAGGGTGGTGAGTTTTGAGATATCTCAACACTGACTCAGCTGAGACCCGAACCTGGGAACTGCGGATTATGAGCCTTGCGCGCTACCGACTAAGCCACCCCGCCCCATTGTACAAGACTTACCAACTCTCACACATGACTCAGTGTTATTATAGAGAGCTTTCATTATGTTAACTAACTTGTCTGGTATACCATATGATCTCACAATCAACCACAAATTATGACGATCAACAGAGTCGAAAGCCTTTTTGAAATCAACATAGCTAGCAACAAAAGGTTTCTGAAAAATGCCTAAGTGAAAATATCTGATCTACACATCCCCTACCATTTCTGAATCCACATTGCTCATCACGCAATTGCCAGTCAACCAGATTCTCAATTCCATTAAGCACAATCATGCAAAGAACTTTCCTTGGAAAAGAAAGTCCCCTATAGTTATCACAAGAACTGTGATCACCTTTTTTGAAAATAGGGTTAACAATAGCTCTGGTAAAATCCTTAGGAACCATGCCTTTTTCAAAAAAGATATTCAAAATTTCAGTCATCCAAGTGGTAACCAAAACATTCCCAGCTACCAAAATAAAAAATGCATGATATGAATTAATAAAACCCATATTTAAGAATTCTATAATTCTTAAATATGGGTTTTATTAATTCATATGATCCATTATAGCATGAGATATATCTTATATTGTCTTTCTGCTGAGATCTCGTCTTCCTCACGTTTTCCCTTGGTGTAGTATTCATTTTTAGGCTGTCCCATGGCTGAATGGTTAGCAAGCTTGGCTACTGATCAGAGGGACCTGGTTTCGAGTCTTGGGTAAGTGCATGGACGTTTGTGTTTTTCTTTCTGCTGAGGTCTCTGCTTCCTCACAAACTTTCTCTACGGTGCATTAAACTAGCCAGCTCCTGTTGGACCTCTAGTGGGCTGTTGCTTGAGGGGACTGTAGTCATACTGCATCACTTATTTCCTTTTAGACATTTGTAGCAAGCAGTAGCTTTAAAGGTTATTATTATATTGTTATGAATTTTTAATAGAAAAACTGAACGTGAGTTCAAAAGAATGTTTAGCAATAAAAATTATAAATTAACTAATTTATTACAAAGGTTTAAAATCACAAAGGTATAAAACAAATTCAACTAACACAAATTCTTGTCTTCATCAGTATGAAATTAAACTATAAAAATGGAGTTTTACATCTCTTAATTATACTTCAAATATTTGTACTAAAATTATTTCAATATCTACTCAAAGCACAAATGGAATATTATTTAAACATTTGACAAGCAATGAGAGTTTCTTTGTTGAAATACCTATAAGTTACCAAGGTTCATCTTACCAATTCTTTTAATACAAATTTTGTCACTAAACCCTATTTGCTTTTCTTGTTGGCTTCTTTTAACCAACGGGAAATAAGCTTCATCTTATACACTAAGATCACCACGCATCAGACGATAAACTCTTCCTACCAAGAAATTAAAGCCAGCTCCGCTTGCTCTCCTAACATATTGTCTCTTCAGTTTGATTGCCATGTCTTTTGAATAACCTTCACTTCAGCGTAAATGAAATATAAACAACTTTCTCACTTAGATTAACGTAAAAAGTATTTCACTAACAGGAAAACAAATATACACCCTCTTCACTACCTAAAACTTTTCAATATTTCTAAACACCATTATTTCAAGTCTGTCTGTTCCAATAGACTAGTGACGTAACTCTCGTAACTCTCACACTGAAGCGTAATACAGTGTCAAATGACGCAATTGTTCTGATTTTATTGTTGCCCGTTCATCTTTCGTAACAATATTACTGATTATTGTATTCATCCCATATGATAATGCATAGAACCAGCAAAATATAATTACTCTGAGGTCCTGCCATCCTCTCAGATCTTCTACTATGGCATATAAACTGACAGGCTCCTGTCAGACCTCTGTGGCAAGCAGCTGCTTGAGGGGGTATTTATTTTTTTATTTATTAATGAATGATGACCACTAAATAAGGTTCGACACCTCCTTCTCATGGTGTAGACGTTTAGTACTTTCAGGAAGATATTCTATCGCCTGAAGTGGAACAGAAATGGAAGATTGCAGATCAGATTTGAATATTAATTTTGGCTTCAGTGGTTATTTTTACTTTATTATTCTTTCATTCCTGTTGAGGATAGTTCAATTTCACACCGTCTCCATGCTGATCAGATACACCAGTTGGACTGTCTACAAAATAACATTTCAATAATTGATTTCAGTGGCAACTGAACAGATACATATTTTATAAAAGCTGGCAGATTATCTTACTTAGAAGACATCGCAGGCACCTGATTTCTAGGAAACTAATTTTAGCATTGCAATACTAAACTGAATATGTTTCTCAGACATCTGTTTACTAGTGCTCAAAAGGGCCCGATAGTTTCTGATGGAAAAGAATCTCATGGTTTTCTGCTTTCCTACCAGTAGAGTCTGTAACTTCTAGCATTTGGAAATAATTTTCTTGCCCTAATCCTACGATTATGAAACTGTTTGATATAAATTAGCTCCTTTAAAAATTCTACTAACCGTTCTCCTTCTGCATCTATCTGCAATGTGTAGCAGCAGTGTACTCAGGAACTTGCAATATTGGAGTTTTTGACATGTCTGAATCTTATTTGATGTACTCGAGTTTCTGTTTTGGTGACTACCTTAGAAAACATAATATTGAAGCCTTCAAGTGTGAGTAGTTTCAAAAAACCCAATCCCTGGCTATGCCACTATGGGCTCCAAACAGAGACTACTCTCTGGATGTCCTCATACAGGATTTTCAGCAGTACAACCTGTACAATTTGGGCATGAAAATGACAGCCAGAGAAAAACAGCAAAGGTCACATCAATAGCAAAAACACAGATTACCTGTTGACATAGAATTCAAGAAATACTTTTGAGGAAAAAATGAGCTTTGCCAATGCGTGGGACTCGAACCCATGTCTCGCAGTTACAGGCTGGGTATTCTGACCATTAAACTAGCTGTGGTTCGGTCATTTATCGCTAATGTGACATAAATCTTTCCAACCAGGTTGCTCATGGTTCAATCTCAGACTACATACTTAAAAAAAATTCTTTAGGAACTAGTGGTAGCAAACACCTATACGGTGCTTTTCAGTGGGAATTCCAGTGATACTCTTTTAGGATACAAATGCATTAATGAAAGGTTCTTACAGGTAGATTTAAAATATGGATTAAAGAATGTTATCTGTTTCTATGTCCCCACTGAGGACTCTAACAAGACTGGCAAAGATAGATTTCATGGAAAATTTCAGGATATTGTTAAAAAGACATTACTTTTCTGCTAGGTTATTTCAATACTAAAGCTGATAATGATTCTGGACTTTTGAGTAGGAGTCACAAATATTTTTGCTGTAGCACTTGCGATAGCAATGGGGTATGTTAACTTCGAGTAAGAAATTTAAATGTTGGAGAATAAGACTACCCATGGTTTTTACGACATATACAGGTGTTTCCCTGTATATGTCGTTTACAGGTGTTTCCCTGTAAAAGGTCTAGTCACATTTTGGGAACATGTTCTACTCTGCATAGTGATGAAAAAAAAGTTCCTATAAACATTGGGCAAAAATGCTTCCCCTCTGAATTACAGCACATTCTGAGAGGGCAAGTTCGAAAAATTCTGAGGTTATTTTTATTTGATTTTATAGCAAACTCTATGGGACCGATGACAACAATTTTATAAGTCTACATCGGAGCAGGTTTCGAACACATCTGTGATTTTGGCTGAATAAGAATTCATTCCTCACAGTATCATCTCATTGACTATTGAACACGTTCGAAAAGTCCTGGAGTGTCCCGATTTCTTTGACATCCATCCGACCCGTTCATGGAAAGGTTGTGTTTTCATGGCTAGGCTACTTGGGTAACATAAATATCAATTTTTATCATGTTACAATAAAGAGAAATTCAGTGGATTCAAATTGTTTTGCTTCAGTTTGATTCTGACAGTTGGTCCACCTCTACCAATCCAATAAGCAGGATACATACGATTGAGATCACCCAGGAATGGTGAGATTTTATCCAACATTTGCATGCATATCCTATGGCATTAAACATGCATATTTATCTAGTATCGTACCTTTTGATAGATTTCGTTATTTGCACTCGCAAAATATACTATAACTCGAAAGGGAAATGTCACTGGCTAAACGTTCATAAGAACCTTTTTCATTACTATGTGAAGTAAAACACGTTCCCAAAGTTTGAGTGGACCTTTTGGAAATAACCTGCATATGACCTACCCGATAGCAATTTATCTACAGGAAGACGCTTCCGCTTGATGATTCTTCGATGAAGAAACGTTTCGCCATCTAGACCCAGTTGTTGTCACTGACAGTTGTAATCAACTACAGCTTGTGTTACACGTTTAAGTAGGATGTTCGTAGCACAGAGGTTTGTAATCCTAAGGAATGCTAACAAAGTGAAAAAACTCTCCTCCTCCTCCTCAAGCAACCACTGGCTACAGAGGTTCAACCAGATTGTGCAATTTAGTTCTCCAAACATATCTATCCAACTATCTAATAATGAAGTTAGTCAAAGGAGTCGGCAACCTCCTTTAAGTAGCATATTGTGCGAGACAACGTTGGTTTGGCCATGTCGCCCGTAAGGAAAATTATAGATTGGTGAATAGGGTTATGAACAGTATGCCTAAAGGCCTCAGAAAGAGGGGAAGACCTAGGATGCGGTGGGTAGACAATGTCAAACAGGATCTTGTTAGAATTGGTGTGCAGTGGCCAGATGCAGCACATGTAGTTCAAGACAGATATGCTTGGAGAACTAAATTGCGTGGTCTGGTTGGACCTCTGTATCCCATGGCTGCTTCAGGATGATGATAATATATCTGGCTCCACTCTAGGTTGAGTCTACCTAGAGTGGAGCACCAATTTCTAACACACCAATTCTAACAAGGTCCTGTTTCACATTGTCTGCCCACCACATTACAGGTCTCTCTTTCCGAGGTTTTAGGCACACTGTTCATAACCTTATTCGCTAATCTATAATTATGCATATGGGCAGCATGGCCAAGCTGTCTCTCTCTGCACGTGCTGCTCAAAGGAGCTTGCTGACTTCTTTGCCTAACCTCATTAGTTACAAAGTTAAACCACCTAATGCCCAAGATACTGCGTAAGCATCTAGTTTGCTGTTATCTTGTTTACGAAGTGTCCAAGTTTCACTACCATAACTAACCCTAGAAAGAACCAAACTATTATAGTCTAATTTTAGTCTTTAGGTGTGTAGGGCTATTTCTTCCACTCTCCATAGATTCTTAAAAGTCTTGGCAACTATCCCTATTCCTCTGTTAATCTCATGCCACACATCACCATTATCTGTTACATAGCTCCCAAGATAATTAAACTGAGATACCTGCTCAAGATTGGAACTATTGAGATTAACTAAACTACAGCCTGCCTCGCCGATTTTAATCAGTTTTCTCTCTATTTATCACCAAACCTACTCTACTATAAGTCTCATCAGAGCCGTATCCAGGTTTGATATCACCTATGGCAAAATAATCAGAAATGCACTATTTTTTAATTAAAAATATTAACTTTGGAAAAATAAAATGCAGGTTTTTTTTATAGAAAAAAAGGTTGCATATAGATTTATAATTATTCTTAGATATATATAAAAAAAACATTGCACTAAAAAGGAGTTTTTGACATCATCAAATATTTCTTTTCTTGAAATAAAGCACCTTCAAGGTGAAAATGATACGAGAAAGCTTTTTTATTCCTTTTTCTCGGCTCGTTTTTTTTTAAAAAGCTCTATTTTCACCGATTGTAGGTGTTTTTCTCTAGGCTTTTAAATTTTTTTGTTTTAAAAAATAATTTGAAAATTCTTTTTGTATTTGATGAGTTTAACGAAATACATATTAGGATTCACACTTTCTGAATCCTCCGAAAGCTATAACTTAATTTTCACCCCGAGGTTAGAAATAGTTTAAATTGTCAAAATTTAAACGAATATTGCAAATTAGGCCCAGATATAGAAAACAATAAGGGATGCCAAGAACTTCAATCGAACAGAAAAGAAAAAAAAAAAAAACGATGATGCCAAATGACTGAATTTCCATTGCTTTATAACATTTTCCTTCTGTTTTAGAGAACTTTCAAAATTTCTTAAAATGCATGAAAGATAAGTTGAAGAATTTTTTGGCTCTATTATCTTTACTAGCATTTTGAAAGGGAGAATTGAAGCAAAAATGGTCCCCATGTCCTCCCATCCCTATATCCAGCCTTGTCGTAAGCGATGTTGTTAGGCTAATATTTTTGTAATTTTAGTGACGAAATGTTTAGGTTACGAAGTTTATATTCACAACCCATTTGATGATTGACCTCTACCTTGATGGGTAGGGGAGGAGGAACTTATTTAGGAGAAAATTGATTTTAGATACAAATTAAAAATCCTTTTTGGGTTGCATAAGTATTGATGAAATGTTACGATTCACACTTTCGAATATTCTAAGTTTAGTATTTTTATAAGCTTCTAATTTGCGCCCTATAACTGTGGAAAAGTTTAAAAATTTAAAAACTTAAACGAATATTGCAAACGATTAATTTTGGGGAAAATTTTGGTGGTGAAGTGTGATTATCAAGATTTGATCTTTTAGTGGTGGAGTGTGATTTCAAAAGGTTTATTCTGACAGCAAAAATTCACCTCATCTCTGAGAGAGGGGGATACAATCTATTAAGATATAAATGAAAAAATAATTGAGTTGAAATGGTACTAATGGAATATTATGATTCATATATTTCAAATCCCGTAAAAGGCTTTAATTTACATCGTTAGAGGCTGCTAAATGTTTAAAACGTAAGACTTGAACAAATATTTATGCCACAAATTTGAAATTCTGTGAATAAATATGGATCACTACTGTATGAGATTTTTTTTTTATTTCCATGTCTTTTAACTAAATTACTATTGGATAGAATTCGACCTGTTATTTTAAAAAATTTAGTTAAAAATTTTCAAATTATTTAATATAGTAATAAAAGTTTATTTTATATCGTTTTAAATTAAATAGCTTAAATAAAAAATATTTTAAAAAAAGTTTGAATTTAAATTTTAAATCACTAAAAATACATATTTACTTTAGTTTTTTCCCTTTCGTTTTGCCATCAAAATACAGTACTGTGCTAATTAGTTGGAACAAGCGAAGGAACGCTGTCCCTTGCGCTGCACAGTCTAAACTTACAGCAGAGCGATATCTGAAAGTCTAGAATTGTCTGTTGTGTTACTCTGCTTTATTTACACTTCCACTGTAGTCGGTATTAATATTTCATATATCACCCCTTGAGATGATAGTCTAATTCGAAGAATTAGTATCATAGACCCGAAGACCAGTGGAAACATCAAAAGGGAGATTGCGTCTCATGGTGTTAATATAGATGCTTCCACCGTACGTCACCGCCTTCTGGAGTGTGGCTGCCGGGCTCGACGCCCCTCCAAAAAGCAGCTTTTGACACCTGCTATGAAGCAAAAAAGGCTATCCTGGGCAAAGAAACATCGAGACTGGACTGTGGAGAATTGGGAAAAAGTGACATTTTCCGACGAAACCCACTTTGAAGTGCATGGTTACAGGTCAAATTTCGTCCACTGCTCGCCTGGAGAACCTCTTCGATCCGGTGACATCCAGCAATCCCCCAACACCCACCTAAGGTCATGTTTTGGGGATGTTTCACAGCTTCCGGGCCACAGACGCTTCACCCCATGGAGGTAGGAAGAGGAGGAGCCCTAAGCACTTGAAAATGATGCTTCGGCGACTGCGCGGCAGCCGTGTTGTTCTATTCAAAACATTGATCAGTAGTATAGGTGAGTAACGAAGTGTTGCGCTATAAAAAAAATTTTTCGACATTTGTATTACGGCAGCCTGTTCAGCTTACGGCTGCACGAATCGCCCTTCAAAAAAGATACCAGGAATTACCTTTCATCGGTAAGTTTGTCATTTTTATAAAAGTTTAAATAATTATATAATGATACAAGCAACTTTGTGTTGAAATTACGCCGCTATGAAATCGGTTTTATTTCGAGTTGCAAACCTCGATTCTTCACCAGATTTTTTTTTTTCTTCGGATTGTACTGTGATAAATGTGAAGATGTACTTCTTATATTGATTGATTGATTTTACGTTACACTTATTTGAGAATTCCTTCTGCAGGCTTTCTCAGTTAAAAATTTTGTTGGCTGTAATTGAATATTAGTGTGTATTCTATTTAATGGATGATGAATTTACATACTTTTAAATAGAGGTGATTAAAATATCAAGGAGTTTCTTTTTTATTTTATTTGAGGTGGGAGTATTAGATATTATTTTGTTTAAATGTTTCAGTGTTTAAATTCCTCTCTCTTCATGATTTAATAAGTTCAGTGTAAGAAGGGAAAAGTAAATTACAATAAAGTATTTGCATAAGGTGAGAAATATAATCTTTCTTTTTTTTTTTAAATTTGGATAGCATTTAAGAGTTTTGTTTAAATGCCCCTTTTTTTTCTTGGATTGGAGTCTTATATTTTTGAATTTCTTTTTAGATTAATGTATATGGTGTAAATTGTCATAGGTGAGTGACAGCGATCATTAGTTAGGATGAAAAATTTTCAAATTGTTTAAATAATTTTAGTTAAAAGAGGAGAGGAGAGTGTAATGCTTTTCTCCTTTTCGTTAATTCTTCTGATAGGGTTCTAATTGTCCCTTTTAAGGTGAATACTGAATTTATTTAATTCTGTATGGATTTCAAATACAGCGAGTTTATTGCTTGTAGTTATTTTATTTTTACTTTGGTTGAGGGGTAGGTTAGGCGTACATGAAGATAGGTATGAGAGACTGAGTCAGGCACCGAGGTGTCGGGTTCAAGCCACTGTCTGGAACGTTGCCTTTTTTTTTTTAAATGGATATTATATTCCCTTCACCCTGTGGATATATATATTTTTTCTTTTTCTTATTTTTTTTTTAATTTTTTATTATTTTTGCTTAGTATAATTTTTAGTTGCTTTTTTTCATATAGTTTTTTCAGATATTATTTTGAAATTTTCCTTTGTGGCTGAGGATGTATTTCAATCCTTACGAGATTTTTTTTTTTTGAGAGATTGTAATAATTGTGTATTTTGTATTGATTTTTAACTCTGGTTGAGGGAGGAGAATGAGCATGAGATGGGGGAGATGTGAAGCTGAGGGTACAAACATAGAGCTGGTGGGTTCGAGCCACCATCTGGGGCGTTTTTTTTTGTATATATATTTTTTTAGTTCTTTTTTTTACTTCTTATACTATTGGCTTTATTCAGTTTTGTTAAGCAATTTTTTTTGTGGAATGAGAATTTTTTTAACGTAAAACATCTATTTTCTGAATCTTACAAATGTGATTTTTTTGCAGTTTAAATGCTGCTATTGCACATAACTGTTTTCAGTGCAGTATAAATAAACTTTCAAAATCTGGTAATTGTTATTGGGTTGTTTTACCTCTGAGCTGTCACATGGACCCCGAAGGCTCAGAGAAGGTTGGGGGAGGGGATCCACTGGAACAGCTGTTGGGAGACAGATGGTTGGTAGCCTCCAGTCAAGGCCATCTAGCGTGTTCTTTAACGTGCACAGGGTATGGCTCTCCCGCACACGGCTTAACGTCCCATGCCTTTCCAAGCCCATCGGTGTCCCCTACTGACCGTGGGCAGGGCGGGGAATTTTGCGGAGATAAATCTCAACGCTGACCCAGCTGGGACTCGAACCTGGGAACTACAGATTACGAGCCTGGCGCGCTACCGACTGAGCCACTCCCGCCCCTTGTTTGTTATTGTCGTATTCAACGAAATACATAAATAATTCTGCTATACAGTAATTCTGTATTGAAATATTCATTGCACTGAAAAAAACAATATAAATTCCAAATAGCTCAAATGGGCTTTCTCTTATTCGTAAAAAATAATCTTCCCGTATATAACGCACAGTAAAACTGAGTATAACTCGGTATAACACGTGAAAAGTAGGCTTGATTGCAGCGGCAGACGGTTTGTTTTGAATGCAACAATATGGCTACCGCCCTGCTGCCTAAGCATAATTTTCCTTGGACATGGAAAGCACGTCTCCTTATCTTCCTACCTCCATGCTTCATCCCATTGAAGGAATGACGAACAGCAAAAAGTACATAGGCGTTCTGGAGGCGAAAATAGTCCCAACATTGGATCTGTTTCCTAACGGCGATGGGGTATTTCAATAGGATCTGGCTCCATGCCACAATTCTAAGCTTGCTAAGAGCTTCTTTATCCAGCAACATTTGAAGGTATTGGAGTGGTCAGGAAATTCACCCGATCTAAACCCCACTGAAAATTTGTGGGCCATTATTAAAGCGCGCATATCTAAGATGGATGGCACGACGAAAACCAAAATGATAGAAAGTGTGGTACCCACGACCCTGAAGTAAAGGAGATGCGTGGAAAGCTAGTGGCATCAATGGTTGAGAGGGTGAAAGAAGTAATTAAAGCTAAGGGGGTCACATTCACTATTAAACAAACAAATATTTTAGTTGCGTCTTTGTTACTGCATTTTCCTATTGTCCCAACTAATTTGCACTGTAAGACCGGATGGACAGTTGACAATACCGACCTTATCTAATAGGTGGTAAGTAGAACCCTGGGTGAATAACAAAAGTTCTACCTGGAAATCTTCATTAGCATCCATGTGTATTTGCGATTTAACAACAATCGAAGTAAATATCTGTTCATTATCATTTTTGAATTCTTAAAATTGAACTTGATTGTATTTTTTGCATTGTTAATGTGAAAGTACTATAATAACCTAGTTAACTTTTGGGTTATATGTTTAAATTTATTATTGAATTGCTAATATTAAACTTTTGCAAATACTCGAGGTTTATTAAATTTATTAAATTGCTAATATTAAACTTTTGCAAATACTCAAGGTCCTTACTAAATATTAGAATTTTTTTTTACCTAACTGTAATTTTTAAAATTATTCAGAGTTAATTTTGCTTCTTTAAAGCAGGTTTCGGCGATTATGGAAAAACACTCCTTTTCATTACCAAACGTATATTTTCATCAGCCACTAAGGAGGGTTTGGCCATGTTGCCCGTATGGATAATTATAAATTGGAAAATAGGGTTATGAACGGTGTGCCTAAAGGCCTCGGAAAGAGGAGGAGACCTAGGATGTGGTGGGCAATGCCAAACAGGGCTTTGTTAGAATTGGTATGCAGTGTAGATATGCAGATGTAGCTCAGGACAGATATGCTTGGAGAAGTTGGTAGGCTCCTTAGCAACAACGCAAAGATTTTGCAGACCGAACTTTACGTGCTGCTAGGAAAGAAATGATGATACAGCCTTTGTTTTTAACATGTAATGACAAGTTCTTCCAAACAAGTCATAGTTCATTAACTTTGGAGGAACAAACGCAAATCTACAGCTACGTGTAAAGAAGTTTTTGAATGTACTTCGTATATCAGTATGAAACAAATTCAAAATTCAGTCGATAAACTTCTACGATAGGTTTTTTAAAGAAAAATATGACTGACCATAAATTTAAGATTTCGAAAGATCAAATCTATCTACATCTCGATTTTCAACCACATTCGTTCAATATTTAAAGAATGGCAGTTTGAATATTTAGCAACAATGTCAGGAATAAGATTTCAGATGTTAATTTAAAATGTAATAAACTTCAAACCATTCATTAAATGGGTATATTTTAGAAGTTTGTGCAATATTTTCAATATTTATCAATTTTGTGTTTCTTAAGACTGCTGCTGCTGTTAAATATTACTATTTCCATAACTCCCTAAATATCAGGCGAATATTATTGAAAATCGAGTTAGATTTGAATGAGAACTTTGACATTTAAAAAAAAAAGCACTTCAAGTTATGCAGTTGCAAAACGATTTCATATTGACTGACCTAAGGTTGAAACTTAAATTTTCAAGACCTCTGCATTCACAATAGAAAATTATCACCATTTTGAAACAGTTCACCATTGCTTGCTAGAGAAACAAATTGAGCTGTCTGAATTTCATTGAAAAAAAAAAAGAGCTGTTACTATTGCTGTAATGTTACTGCTCAAACAGAGCCAAGTAAGAGATTTCAATCTAGAAAAATATTTAGGGGTGGGTCGATTGCCAATCAAGCCAGGGGCAAGAGAGACTGGATTTCCATTGCAGTGAAACATTTTCTCACTCGTTTCAGGTTTTTTTCAATTTCTTGGAAAATTAAGAAATATTAAAATTAATAATTTTTGGCCTCTCTTACTAGCATTCTCAAAGGGGCATACCCACTTTGCTCCCCATAGATCCAGCCATGTTACCCTCTAACATGCATTGCACAGGCCTGGATCTAGAAAAAAAAAAAAGGTGAGGGGGCTGAGACTATCGCTGTTTCACCATAAAAATTTCTTTTCATTGAAAAAAATAACCCCTTGAGCAGCTGCTTTGCAGAGGTCTGAACGGGGCTTATCAATACACCATAGAATTCCGATATTAATGATCTTTAAAAAAAATTCTTTAAAAATGCGTGTAATATACAGATTTAATATTTACATTTTTTCCGGTTACTATCATTCTCAAAGGGGAAGGGCATGTTCAGAGGTAAAACAACCCAACCTAACTTAGGAGTTGTCAGTGATGAGCAAGGGAATAGCCCCCCCCCCCCCCCCCCTATATTCGGCCTGGCATTGGGCATTGCCATGTTAGGTGAATGGAAGACACATTCAAAACTCACTTAATTTGGAAAAATGGCTTTATATACAATATCACTGGAGATGAACTGATTTTAAAATTTCTGTAAATTTCATTTTCCAATATTCGTTTAATATTTCGAGTTATGAAGGATCAAACAATTAGCAATTTTGATAGTTATACGATTTTACATCAAAAGTTAACCGAGACATAAATAATAACAGTAGACAACAAACAAGCTTTTTTCATATAACATTAGTCAAATAGGATGTTTTTAATTAATTTTGGAGTGCTAAATTCAAATATTGCTGTGAAAAATCTGCAGCACGTTTTTTTTTTAAATTAGATTGATTTATTTGAAATTTTAATGAATACGCATATCTGGTAAATGAAAATAAATGTGACTATATTATTAAATTGCAACTCAAAACTCATTAATTACATGATTACAGTTAAAAAAAAATAGAATCATCATAGTTATAGACCACTAAATATAAAACAACATTGAAGCGTAAAATAAGAAAACATGGGCAAGGATCTTTCATTTTTGCCTTTTATGTGCCGAGGTATCTTCCTTCTGCAAGAACCAGCAGTAATCACCCATCATTGCCGAGTTCCACCTGCCTTGGTATCGCTCCTCCACGGTTCTGATATCCTGATGAAATCTTTCCCCTTGCTCATCACTGACAACTCCAGAGTTGGGTTGTTTTACCTCTGAGCGGCACTTTTTTGCACACAATGGGCTAAATGGCCAGGTCACAAGGAACCCAAAGGCTCAGAGAAGGTTGGGGGAGGGGACCCACTGGAACAGCTGTTGGGAGACAGATGGTAGCCTCCCGTCAAGGCCATCCAGCGTATTCTTTAACGTGCACAGGGTATGGCTCTCCCGCACACGGGGCCACGGCTTAACGTCCCATCCGACGGACGGCGGCCTTCCCAAGCCCATCAGTGTCCCCTACTGACCGTGGGCAGGGCAGGGAATTTTGCGGAGATAAATCTCAACGCTCACCCAGCTGGGACTCGAACCTGGGAACTACAGATTACGAGTCTGACGCGCTACCAACTGAGCCACCCCTGCCCCCAACTCCTAAGTTCTTGGGAAAGAAGTCGAGATGCGAATGCAAGAAATGGATTTTCCACGTTAGGCAGCCAAGATTTTCATAGCTTTTGAGATCTTGAACGAGCTAATGGTAGTTTCCCTCTTTGGGATTCCTCAGAAAACTTGGACCATAGACGTAAAGGATTTCCATGCAGCACACTCCTTCATATTCAGTTCTTCTTCGAAGACAGTTTCAATCAGTAGCTTCCTGATTAGCACTTAGTTTTGAAAATTTTTCCTTCAAGTGCAAAAAACCTTTACAAGTTTTGTCCGTAGCCTTTACAAAGTTTTTCATAAGCCCCAGTTTGATGCGTAGTGGTGGGAGTAGAACATCAGAGAGGGCCAACTTAGAGGTTACTCTTTTCAGGAATAAAAACATCTCTTTTGTGCCAATCTTTTGTTTTATAGTGTTCCTTTCTGGCCCCACTATCCCACAAACACAGAAAACAGCAAAATTTTGTGAAGCCCAAGCAAGAGAAATGACTTTTAGATCACCACATATTGTCCACTTAAACTGGCCATATTTTATAGCGGCGAGTATTTTTTTTTATTCCAACAGCGTGTGCCATTGAAATGGAAGGTTTTTGGTTTCCTTTATGCAAAAGACAGCTTTTAAGCTGAATTTGACGAATCTTAAATAGACGCCATTGCTTAGAGTAGTGAGTTGTTCCAATTTCTTCCATCAGCCATGAAATATCTGTGCAGAAACACAAATCATCTTGCATCTCGCAATTAGCAGATAAAGCCAAATTTCTCTTTCTGAACAAACTCCGATACCCTTGGCCAGAAGATTCCACCTAAAACCTCAGTGTGTTTGGTAAGTCCTAGGTCTCGAACAAGATCATTTTGCTGAATCAGATGAGGCTTGTCTAAATATTTAGGGGTGTATGTAGGATCAGGATCTGTATGTGCCTCAAAGTCTTCCTCTGATGAATATGAATCCATCTCCTCCCAATTGGTTGGAAGTGTTGGTATAGGAAGATCTTCTCCATGAGGAACTGGCCTTATGGCTGAAGGCACATTTGGATATTGTATTTTGCTTTTGTTCTTTTTTGAAAAGCAAGACACTTCAGTTAAACAAAAATAGCAATCATGCAAGTGACTAGTTGGCTTACGCCAAACCATTGGAACTGCAAAGGGCATGGATTTTCTTACCTTTCAACCATTCACTCAGGCAAACAAACCACGAAATGGAGCACACATGTGGAGTCCATGTTTTGTCCTGATCTTCAACATGACATCCAAAATACAAGTCATAGGCTTTCTTCACAATCTTTGTCAAAGGATGACCCTGGGATTTTAAAATATAATTTCCACACACATAACAAAACTTATCTGGCACATTAACACATACGTGACACTGCCTTTGTGCCATTTAAACGCCAAAATTCACTCTTCAACGTACAACACCTGTTCCTCCTACAATGAAAACAGAATGGCGGTCTGAGGTTAGGTTACTCTTACATGTTTGTTTTTACACATGTAGTTTACACTTGGCAATCAGTGTTGCCAGCCACAAGGTAAAATATCTAGTGTCCTCCCAGTTGCCTGGAGATGTTGGTATAGGATTTTAATAAGAGTCAAAATGACCAGTAACATAAAAACACGACGTGTTAGCCATTTTTTAAGACCAGATCTGAAATCAGCACCTGAAAAATAGTTAAAGACAGCTACAATTGTTCGTTATAAAAACCTTATAAACCAGTGTAATTGTTATAACAGATCATTTCTTAAATTTAATTCTGAAAACCTGTGGAATGATTCTTTGCTTTTCCCAATTTTAAAGTGTTTAGGATGAGCTTAATAGCAGCACCTGAAATTAAATGTTTCAGATTTCAATAATTCTTTATATACTAAACAAATACTGTTGGAAATCCAGATTTTGTGCGAGATATTTAATTTATTGCCAATGACATTTTCCCATAAAAAGCCTATTTTTAAAGTCTTAAAATGGCTTTCCATTCACTGACACGACAATGTCCAAATATATACTACTATGTTATTTTACTAAGAAATATTTGATAAAATGCACGATACAGCTATAGTGCTCAGCAACTGTATCTTGGAGCCTCAAATTTCTGCAAATATCGTTATTTGTATCAGTGAGCAGGAGAATGTAGAAATTTTAAAAGCAATTGGGCCCAGAATGCTGCAGATTGGACACATCAACAGTTTTCATAGATCATTGGTTGACTGAGCTTTCAGTTACTTGTCAATCAACTGCTGATCTTATAGATCTCAGGTTAAATTGGTGTTGGAACTTTTGCCTTTGGAAGCAATGATTGATAGTTACATTCCAAACTGTCATAGAAGTTTGCCATTAATTTATATAATAAACAAAAAATAGAACTTTAATATTTTAACTTGAATGCCTTCTGTTAAATAACAATTATTAATGTACAGTGTCAGAACTAGGTATTCTGTTGTTCAAGACAAAAATTCTGAATTACACCTCCCCAGTCAGTCATTACAGATTAACATTTTACAATAGCATGTGTATTTACCTCACAAATAACACAGTCACTATTACTGTATATTACATATTAGAATTTTCGTATATGGTGAAAAAAAACCCCTACAAATATCAGTTCATATAAAAAAATTACTGACAAAAACGTATTAATGTTACTATTAAATTTCTATATAAAAATAATGTTATCTTAATGAATTAAACAAAATCTAAGTAGCATATGCTGTAAACAGTAATAAATAAAGAACTGGCAATAAATTCCTAAATTAAAAAAAAGGCAATTCATAAATCCATAAGTGCACATCTCAGAAATTTTCAATCTGGGCTTTGGCTCCCATTCATTCCACCCTAGTTTTGGCACTGTTAATAAAACATTCTGTCTCTGACTAACAGAATTCTTCGAACATGGTTTCAGTTTAAGTTTTTAAAGTGGAGCTGGTTTTCAACTAACATGACTGGTCATTCAATTTAACACAATTTCTCCACTACTACTCCACGGTTATTTTTATTACTGTATTGACTACAGCAGACACCTTGGGTGCTTTGCATTACCTATCCTTCTTCATAATTTCAGTACTTCAAAATGATTTCCATTTGCTACAAAAATTAGTGTCATATTTGTATATAATAAAAAATATTTTTACTGCTACTAACAATGTAAAAGCATACAAATTCACTGATAAAACTTGGAGATAAAAATTATAATTTGCTACGTATAGAGTAGAAACACTTGTAAACATATTGCGAGTCATCTTTATTCTCACCAATCATTTATATGTAACATGTATTAAAATTAGACCATTAACTTTTTTTGTTTCTATCTTTATTGTTTCTTTTCTGCAAAAATGAGCTATGTGTGTGAAATATACATAAGAAAAAACACAAAGCATTAACCAAATATATTCACAATAATAGAATAAAAAAATATATATTAGTTCAGGAATGCATCCTCCCCTAATTACATTATTTCTTATGAGAAATCTGTGTCTGAATAACATTTCAACTTATCCAAGTTTTTTAAGAATGCATCTATGTGTGGTAGCTTAAATATTTATTATGCAATTACTTGTGTTACGTGTGGTAACTTGAAATAAACGAATTTTATGTTAAAATATAGCTTCAAACAAAATGATGCACATTTGTGGAAACAAATTTTGAGACACCATTACATAAGTAGATCAATTTTATCAAGGGGGAAAAACAATTTGAAACATACTCTTACTAAGAGCTGAGCAAGTACATGAAAATATGTACAATAATTTATCCACTTTGACAAGGACATAAAGGAGGATCCAGGTGCCACATAATCAGAAATCCATGTGTATGAGCCACTTCAATTTTTTATTGAAAAATATTTTCTTTTTGTCAATAATCCTTTATAATGTTCCAGGTTCATGATGTAACTGTAGTTTAAACTTGAACAATTAGAGAACTAGTGTTATGTTGGATGCTAGTGACTTAGTGTATAATGCATAGGTTGTACTGGTGGAAGCCATATTCAGAGTCTATCGAAATGCTGTAACTTTCAAAATAAGATTCCTATACAAAAATGTCCTTGGAGATACAACTTACATAGTGATTTTCAACAACATTCAGTATTTAAAGAGTTACAAATGCTAGAACATCAAGCAATTTTCCTAAATAATAAATGTTAACTAAATTGTTTTAAGCTTAATACTTTCTGCTTTCAACAATTTTGGCAAAAAATTTATTAAAACTTTAATGAATGAATACTTTTGAAAACCAAGATGTAGATATTACTGAATTTTTGTCTGTCAGCAAGTTATCCATAAAAATTTATTTCCAAAGCTGTGGAGATTTAACTGCAGCAAATATGAGTGCAATTAATATTAGGCTAATGCCAGTAACATATGCATTAGCCTAATATTAATTGTACTTGATCATATTTTGAAATATCAGTATATAGCCACTACTACTTTTTTCTTTTTTAAACATTGTCATTATCACACACTTTACCTATTGTTCCTTACATGATGTTGACTGCATACTATAGGTAAAATGTATAAGAAAAACTAAAGAGGTATGGTGGCTAATTTAAACAAAAAAAGGTTTAAGCCATAATTTTTTGTCAAAAAATTGCAAACCCCTTCAGTATTTTGCATATAATATTTATCAATAACAAATGAATTAATAAATATTTCACCAGATGGCCAAATTCATAAAAATATAGAATAACAACCAAGTGACAGTAGAATTAAAACTCAAAAATTATTAATTCATGGTGATTCCAACAATCCTCTATGGAGATCCTGACAAAAAAAACAAACAAAAAAAAACTGGGATGTGCCGACAGGATTTGAGAATAAATGCTTATGAATATTAAGAAGACTAGGTCCTCTTATATTCCATAAGCATTTATTCTCAAATACTGTCAGCATATCCCAGTAAATCATCACATTTCATAATAACTATTGTTGTGGTGGAGAGATGGGACTGTAAATCACAGCAGCTTGGTTTTCAGCAATTCAAGGACATTTAGTTTTGACCAGGGCAGTAGTGTGTATTCCAGTAGTGTTCCAGGCAGTAGTGCGTATGTTGACAGTGGCAACTTAAGTTTTTGATAAAGTTGTATAAAATCACTGCAAAAATGTAGTTTACTAACATTGCTCATCTTTCTAACACAGAATATTTCTATTTATTTACATATTTATCTTTGATAAAATTAATACTATGCATTTATGTTTGTATAAAAAACTAATTTTGCAGCTATGTTCATGCTATCACTAATAAAATGAACTTTGCAAAAGACTAATATAATGCAATATGAAGCAGTGCACTTTTTTTTTTTCTTACAAAATGACAGTGAGTAAAAAAAGGAACCATTGTTCTGAATTGCAATTAAAAATTTTTTTGTGATACCTATTTGCTGTTAACAATTACAGTGACATATAGTCACAATTTTATCTAGCTCCCAACATTTGTAGTACCATTATCTGTCCATAGTCTTTTAATTTCTGCACCAGAAATACTGTTTATCACTTTGTCCACATTATTCTTTATCTCAGCATGCACATCTTCTTTCTTCCTATTTGCATTAATAACCTGAAATGATATATATATATATAAATTTAATAGAATACAACTGAAATATTACTGTAGCAAAGAAAAATCTCAAAATTGTCTTGAGATGGGTAAGATATGAGCCCATGATTTCATGATAATGCTAAGGATATCACGAAGGTGAGGTTTTGTATCCCACACAGCTCAAGATAGTTTTTCAGCTCATTACAAAAAACGAGCTAATGTTTTCACTTTGTCATCTGTTTGTAGACATTCAACTTTATTTTTAGAGACATCTTAAAAATGTCTGGCACTTTGGAATCTCCTAATAGCTATAATTTCACCCTCCTGTCAGACCTCTGTGGCAAGCAGCTGCTTGAGGGGGTATTTATTTATTTTTTTTTTAATGGTAGAAAAAGTTGAAAATGGCAAAATTTTAAACGAATATTTCAAACAGTGTAATTATGTTAGAAATTTGAAATTTAGGTGATAAAATGTGAAAGTCACATAATTTGCATTGACAACAATGATTCCCTTACCCCAAGGGGATGGGTGAGAAAATATTTTTTTTTTGTTTTAAGAAATAATTTCTTGCTTTTTAGAGATAAATTAAAAATAATTTTTTCAGTTGGACAGGTATTGATTGATAAACCATTACAATTCACACTTTTTTTGAATTTCCCAAAAATAGATATTATTTCAGTACAGATACATGTTTTGGCAAAAAATAATAATATTGAGAGGATATTTTGAATCCATGATTAATATCAGCTTGAGGTAAATAATAACTAACAAAGGCAACACAAAAGTTTCTTCCATCTCATAATATTCATAGTGAAGATGATTACAATTTAAATTTAGGTGGGGAGCCATTTCTGAATTTAGTCCTTAAAATGTTTGGTTTCTAAAACACAGCTGGTGATCAAGTTAATTATGACATGACAATAAACAAAATGATAAAAATTAGAAGAAAAATTTTACTGTATCCCGTGGCCGAGTGGTTAGCTTGCTTGGCTACTGATCTAAGGGGCCTGGGTTCGAGCCCTGGGTAAGGCATGGATGTGTGTTGTTTTTCTGCTGAGGTCCTACCATCCTCACAGATCTTCTACTATGGCATATAAACTGACAGGCTCCTGTCACACCGCTGTGGCAAGCAGCAGCTTGAGGGGGGTATTTATTATATTATTATATTTTTTCATTTCAATTTCAATATAAAACTGTTTTAATTTTGCAGTCTTTCTTAAATTGCTTACTTCATTATTACATTATAACTATTTCATACTATTTCTATCATTACATGTATATTTCCTTTATTTCATGGGGGTAGAGATGGCTCAGTTGGTAGCATGCCAGGCTCGTAATCGCAATTCCCAGATTCGAATCCCACCTAGGCCAGCATTGAGATTTATCTACGCAAACCTCCCTGCCTTCAGTCAGTAAGGGACACCAACAGGCTTGGAAAGGCTGCTGTCCATCGAATGGGACGTTAAGCTGTAGACCTGTGTACAGGATAACTATATCCTGTGCATGTTAAAGAACAGGCTGAATGGTCTTGACAGCAGGCTACCATCTGTCTCCCAATAGCTGTCCAATGAGTCCCCTCAACCTCTTCTGAGCCCTTGGAGGTCATTGTGACCTGGCCATTTAGCCCATTGTGTGTAAAAAAATGCCGCTAAGATGTAAAACCCAAACTGTATTTCACTTTAAAATTTTCTTGGTTACATATGCAGTTAAGGTATAATCCTTTTTTTTTTGTGATTAGCAGCCTGTAAGACTAATGACATAATGTTAAAAAAATTGCTTTAAAATAATTTAAAGAAAACTAAAAAATATATCTAAAAAGTGTTGAAGAACTGTAAAAATTTTAAATAAAAAAATTACACAATATAGAGAGTTAACTGAATGCTGAAATCAAATCATTTCTGGATAAGTTTACATTACACTAGGAAAATCATTAATTTCAAAATAATGGCAAATATTAATTTAAAATTATCACTAAAATATGTCCTAGAAAAAGAACTTTTACCAAGTTATGTTATCCAGTAAGGCAGCCATTTCATGGTGGAAAATCATAGCATATTACAATTGGTCAGTATTGGCAGTGCCTAAAGAATCAGTATTCTTTAGGCACAACACAAAATATGGTCCATTGGAAATTTGAACAAAAAAAAGGGGGGGGGGGAAATTGTTACAGGTTTTAAAATTGGGTGGAAAATACAAATAGTTTTAAATCTGAACTTGGGTTTTATCATTTGCAGAGCAACAAAATGCAGTAAGGGATACCATATACAAGAAATTTGTGATTAGTCAGTCAAGTATAAGTGGAGGAGGTGTCAAAACATGACATTAAAATTCAAAATTATAAACGAAAAAAGATGTGGGGGTGGGGGAAGTGGTATGAGATTGTAAATCAGGTTCTACTCTAAGGTCTATATTCTAAGGACCTGAATTTTTTTAATGTAATATGGAGTGGTATGGGGGAAACCTGTGATGAAATCTGGGATCAATTAGTGTAGCATTTGGGAAATTATGAAGTATCTGAATAATATTAAAAAATACAACTTTTAAAAAATCAAGGAAGTAGTATGAGTTATTCAGTATGTGATGTTTGAAATCTGCCAAGCACTTTGTCAATGTGCGCTGTTGAAGGTGTTGCCTGGAAGGAACATGCTGTAGGCTCAAATTTCCTATTAAGAAAAACTTCCTGGACTTGAATGTGTGAACCAATACATTTGCTGTTGTCAGGAAATGTGCAGCAGTTTTGTAAACAATGTAAAAGACAGCACATGCGTAGCTCAAGTATCTAATGATGTTCTATACCTATGTTTAGTCTGTACAAGTGGCAACAGGCATTTCCCAATGGCAGTGGAAAATGTGTGTATTCGTTCTATCATGTTGTCAGTGTCCAAGACTGTTTGCATAAAATGTTCAAAGCTTATGGGGTCAAAGTCATCTCTAAAAGACTTGTTACTGGTGATATGGCAAAGTTCCAGTAAGGTAACTTTGAGCTCTGAATGAACCTCGAAGCAGCAGGGGGGTGGAATTGAACGATGACCATTTAAAGCACTGCTGAACAAAAATCCATGTCCGACATCCAGGGAATTTTCATAGCTACTGAATAGCAATCAGTCCTCTGTAATTTGACATCTGCAAAAGCTGGGTTATGTGTCAAAACTGGATCCCACATCGGTTCTCACAGCAGAACATGGTGGCTTGCTATACTGCATAAATTTCATTGCTTGCTCTGCTAAAGACGACAGAATGATTATGAGGGATGAAAAGTGGATCATTTATGGTAATGTTGTCTGTAAAAGATCATGGTGTCAAGCAGGAGAAAAATCCCAGGTTATGGCAAAACTGTAACTGCATTCTCTTAAGGTGATGCTCTGTTGTTAGTAAGATTGCAAGGGTATCACCCACTATGAGCTTTTAAAGAAGTCCCAAACCATCAATTCAGATGTCTACTTTGAGCAGTTCGACCACTCAAGTGCAGCACTGAAGGTCAAAAGTCTAGCATTGGTAAATAGAAAAGATGTTGTGTTCCATCAGGACAATACAAGGCCCCATGTTGCATTACAGAACACAGTAGAAGCTGTGGCAAATAACTTGGACTGGGAAATAATGATGCATTCCCTATATTCGCTGGACCTGACTCCCTGAGATTTCCATCTGTTATGACCCCTGAACAATTTTCATTTCCAGTAGGAAGTTTTGGAATACGAGGTAAAAGAGTGCATTGCTGACTTCATTGCCACAAAGGACAAGAGTTTCTAAAAGGAATGACATCTAGAAACTTGTAGATCATTGGAACATGGTCATAACTACTAATGGTAATTAGGTTCTTGATTAAAGAACATGTATTTGTTAATCATGTGATTCGTGCATGTCTTGTGTTTTCCCATCTTTTGCTCAACCCTACATATTGTGTATATTTTGTATTATTCTTGCATTGTGAAAGGTCTTGACTATCCACAATTTCTTGACTGACAGTCAGCACATTATGTCCAAACAACATCGGAGCATGCATCAACATAGAAAACTATCAAGATGGGGGTCAGCTTAATGGGAAGGACTGTCTGAGGCAATTAGGGCAGATTAAACCAAAATGTAATGAAATTCAGTCATTAGGGTAATGTATTTGAGCACCGGAGCTTGGGCAAATGATGAAAAAGAGAAGAGGACTGGCAGTGGAAGAATGAAGTCATCTGTTATTCAGTACAGCAATGAGTGTAACATTTTGAGTCCAAGGGTAGTGTGAGGGATTCACTGTGTAGTGATGAAGACTGCTGAGGAATTATTCCTTTGGAACTGAAAGAAGTAAGTCTGAGCATATACTGTGTCCTCTACAAGCTGGTGGAGTATAGTTAGTGATGAATGATTAATATTTGCCCTAGATTGCCAGACAGCCCATTATTTTATGCTGTATTATTATTTGGTTTAAAGTTTTGTTAAGTTTTTATTTCACCTCTGCTCGAGTTAATAATAATGACCACTGACATAAATTCATACAACCATCTAGTCAACAGCATAAAAACTACAAGGAACATTACAACTGTCATGAGTCAATAAGATTCAGTTAACCACACAAAGAATCATTACAACTGTTACAATTCGATAGGATCAATTCACATGGAGCTTCCCACTTGGCCATAAATGCTTTATATGGAACTTGTTTGAATATCTAAACACAATGGTCCAAAAACAGCACTAACAGTTTACAAGATCTTGCATTATAAAGGATCAGCACACATGCCTAGATATAAAAAATTGTCATAATAGATATATTAGGAATGATAATAATTTTCTGAATAGCAAATGTAAAAATTTTAAAAAGATATATATTTAAATATTATACAGAAATCGTTACACAGCTTCTGGGTGAATCAACTTCCACTGCTGATAAAAAAAAAGAGTTCTCTGTTATAAGTTTAATAAACACTGCAAGTTTGCTTCACAAAAGAGGATGGCAACAGTTAGAAACAAAAACTGATTGATAAATCTCAATAAATATCTTAACACTATATCACCTTTTTAATTATATCTTATGGATTCTTTTAATACTTGCCTGGTACAAACAATTAAATCTGTCCAAATTTATAATTAAAATACTGTTCCCCAAAAGTATAAAACATTGTTTACTTAATAAGCATTTAAAAGTTTGTAAAACAAACACTTACAGTTTTTCTTCCTTTGGCTTGGGTAGGTGCTGTTGCTCTTACCATGCTCGCTACTATCACTGGCATTTCGTGACTGCCACTCACTGTCTGACATCACTTTTGATGGCGAACCACTTCAGAATTGTTTGTCAAGTGCAGTTGCAGGTCTTCAAAAAGCCCATCACTATGAGTATACTTACACAAATGAAACATTTCTGTAGTAAAGTTAGAAGTTTTGAGAAATTCACTTTCTCATCTTCAGGGTTTTTTTTACTGGAAAAAGAAATGAGCAGCAGCCACGAAGTGATAGCAGTGAGCATGGTAAGAGCAACAGCAGCTACCCAAACAGTATTTTAGTTATAAGTTTGGACAGATTTAATTATTTGTACCAGGTAAATACTGACTCTCCATAAGATATAATTAAAAACAGCGATATAGTGTTGATGTTTATTGAACTTAAAGAAAATTGTGATATTCAACTATATGATTGAAAATCCATTTATGAACAGTTGGATTTGAGTGTGGATAATTGTATAGTAGTTGATGCTACATCAGAATTTTTTATGATCACAGAGGTATCAGATTTTTTAAAAAGTTTTGACTAATTTTTTTCAAATGAAATCAACAAGCAAAATATCATTTTTAGATTTTAAATGTAATTTTTCAGATCTGATTTAAAAATAAAGTGATTTCCCTGATAAAAACAAATATTGCAACCTTGTATTATCTATCATAAAATTTTTCAGATTATTAGAATCTGAATGATGATGGTTAAGACCATTTATTAATTGTCCTGTTAATAAATTTTACACCTTTTACACAGTATAAACAGCAGAAATTATAACACAAATACTGTTGGTATTGACCTGATATTGGTAGTTGTGCAGATGTTTTGATCCACAAAACCTACAACCTTGTCAATTCAAGATATTCTCTATAAAGACTATTTGCTGGTGGTTTTTTGTATAGAATTTTCTACAAGTATTATTGCAAACAATCCTCCAAACATTTATACATACTAAAGAACATTTAAAGCTATTCTAAAGAGTACTTAAATTTAAAAATTACAAAGACATTAAGCTTTTAAAAACGTGTTTACCAGCCAGTTGTCTTCTTGTAAATGGCTAAAAACATTCTTCACTTGTTTTTGGAAATCTTCATGTTCATATCTTTCATCACCAAAACCATTTCTCTTAGTACTAACATCAATTGGTAAATCCAAAAAAATAACTAAATCAGGCTGGAGCAAGCCTGTATCTGGCTGTTTACACCATGTTAAATCCATTCCCTTAACAGCATGAAAAATACATGTTAACTTGGTAGAACAAAAATGAAAACTTACACTACTTAAACTTCTTTTAAATGAAAGCATTTATTAATCATTGCCATATTTGTATTTTAATGAAAAATAAATTACTCCTGTATATAGGTATGGTGAAATTTTTAACACCATAAAATCCACAAGTGTAGAGATGTATATTTTGGTTATTTGATACTAGCCTAATGGCATGTGATTTTACAAGGTTTATAGAACAATCATTCTGAATATGGTGATTGGTTGGCTATAAAATGTTTCATTGAATTTGTCTGAAAGTGCTTTTGAGAAGTGAGGGTTGCATCCTTGAAATTAATGGATGTTTGACTAATATCTATGTCAGGTTGCCCACAGTTTCAAGTAAAATGAGTCTAAAGACTGATGATATTATGTCTGTTTACAACCAACTGCACTTTATTGCAATGGTTATACAATGGAAAATCACACAACAGGAGTGATATGTAATGGCATAGGGTGCAAGCATGACTGCGATGGCTAAACTAAACATCTATATAACTTATAAGTATCAATAAAATCAAACTATGTGGGCAATAAGTAGTACTGTATGCACAGGATGTATCACACAAAACACTATATCATGGAAATGTTCCAGCTGTATCACAGTGGCAGGAGTTAGCCACCCCTTTGTGCATATTGGAGAATGGATGACGAGACATTGTCCCAATAGCACATCATCAACAAATGTGAAGGCAGCATATAGGCAAGCCACGAGATCCTCTTTTGTGTTGGGTGACGTTTGGTACACCAGCTCCCAGACATGACCCAACAAAATGAAATCCAGAAATGAGAGAGTCTAGCAATCTGGCTGGCTTCTGAACAGGACCACCATGTCTAATACAGTTACCTAGGTATACAGCATCTAACGACTCTCATACATCGACACTAAAATGCACTGGTGCCACTCCATGTTGCATCCAAAGGTATAAATAATAACTTCTGGGTAATGTACCACTGTACTGCCAATGGTACATCATCTAGTAAACAGGGATAGTTATTCACAATAAGCACTGCAGCATTTGAAGTCGCTTAGCTGCAGACTCTGTACTTGTATGTAGTGGAATGGGAGAAAACCTTCCCATTGCAGAATTCTGCAGATAGTGTCCTGGTGTACCAGAACTCATTCATGGATGGTCAACATGACCACTGACCATCTCTGTTGCACCAAGTTATCTTCCCAGCCGACATCTACTTATGCTCTGGGTGTGTAGCGATACTTCTCAGTATGATTTCCAGAAGTGCTGGTTTCCATATACTGTTTGTCCGACTTGTGTCACAAAGACTCATAGCAGGGGCACATTCACATTGTCTCTGGAGTGATTGTCCAGTCATCAGACTTTGCTACTATCAGGATGCCAAATGCATTGGATAACAAATAAGCATACTCCCTAGCAGTGCGCAAGGCATTCCTATGATACTGTCTAAGGAACAGGTACAAGGCGGAGTACTCTGAAATAGAATACATGATGTGATCTGACGTACTGACATTACTTGGACAATGTGCAACACCTCTTTATACTAGCCACAGGATGCATATCAACAGAAGCCTAATTTGCATATGGCAGCCATATGCACTCTTGCAGAGAACAACGTTATAGATAACATGCATTTGTAAACTCACTGATCATGGGTTCGATGAAATGTTTATTTGATTCTAAGTGGATATGGCACCATCAATATTAGAACTTATTTTACTCAGAAATTATTGATCACACAAGTATAATTCTTTGCGAATATTTAATCCTCTCATGAAGAGGAATATCACCATGCAGAGTTTATGTGGTCGTTCAGGGACATCCTGTATAGCAAAATAGATTTATAATTAAATCTGAACTTTTTACTAACAGCTTGTCATTTTTAATGTTTCAAAACATCTTTTACTGTTCAGAAAATCCTCCTTGTTTTTGTAATAAAAAATCTTTTTCTTAACTTTGTGCCAAATAATGTAATTTATTGTCATAAAGTTCTGATTTGCCTTTTATCCACATTATTAACATCCTTTCTATCAGAGTACTTGATATAACTGGCATTAACTCAGTTGGTATCACACCCAGCTTGTAATCTCCCGTTCTAGGTTAGAGTTTCAACTGTGTCAATGTTGAGATTTATTTCTGCTAACTCTCACCGTCCTTGGTGAGAAGGGGACACCAATGAATTTGTAAATGCCAATGTCCATTAGTTAAGCCATGGTCCAATGTGCAGGTAAACCATAACCTGTGCATGTTAAACACATTGGATGGTCCTGATGTAAGGCTAAAGGTAAAACTCTTAAACTTTATAGGGCCAGTTATCGTCATGGATAAATGTGAGTTTTGCACTTTTTCTTCTTCAAAATTCTGAATTTCAACATATTGATCCTATATTAGATTCAATCGCATATTTAAGAGCTGATACAGTTTCACCAACCTTTGCACTATTTCCATACTTGTTTCTAATGCTAATAATTTTTGTGGTTTTTCATTAACATTTCCATTAACGAACCCTTTTATTAACCTTTCCATTAATATTCCATTTATAATTTTTTTTACCTTTCCATTAACGTACACCTTTTTAATGCCACAATGAATCATACCTGAATAAAGTGCAGCAGAAACAATGTCCTTTAAGCCAAAGGTTTAGTCATGCAACTAGAGAATGCATATATTTTCAGTCACACTATAATTAGCTAATTGTCAATAGCTATTTTATTCAGTGACACCTAAGTAAAAGCAGCTCATTGAATTTGCATTTCTGAATTTCCTTCATACTGTAAAAAACTGTTGCGACAAAAGTGCTTCCTGTGTCTATAACATTTCTTTGGTGTGGTGGATTTTATGTTGCCTTAACTTGCAAGTCATCTGAAGTTTTTTCAGCTCTAATGAAGAGCAACATACTGTAAACTACTGATAATCAGAACATTACTACATGTAACAAATTAAATAAGCTATCACAATTATAAATAAAATATTCATTCAAAAACTGACTCTTATTTTCCATCCAAAACCCATCTTTAGATTATTCTAAAAACAGCCCTCCAGGAGTAAATCATTTCCATTTCCACTATTAGGTACACAAATTATACAATGAATATTTATTATTTTATACAAATTGGGTTTATTGTATATTGAACATACTAATTCACTTTGCACAATTACATTTATATCACTTGTTACTTCAACCATATAAAAAGCCACAGTAAAAAAAAAATCACAGAAATAATTTACATTTTAAAAGTAATACTGCCTTTTTTGGCTTACCAATTATAATAAATTCTCAATTATCCATAAGACAACTGAAGAAATTTAGAAGCAAAAACAAACAAAACCTAAAAACTTTTTATTTTCCCTTAAGCTGTGTGACTCCTCCTTGGTATTTACAAATTTTTGGCAAAAAAAAAAAAAAAGAAAATGGTTCAGGTTTAAAAATTTAGATATGGGTTTTTCCAAAGAACTACTGTATAAGAAATTTGTTGTATTCTACACTCTATGACAATAAAAAAAAGAAGCATCCTGAAACAAGTATCCGATTGTGTTGAAACTTTGCACATGCAATGAGAGTATAAAGATAAAGAAGTGATTAAAATTTTACAGCAACAGGGTTCTGTATTGCAGAACAATGGCTCCATAAGCGTGACAGGTTAGTAAGTAGTACAGTTATCTCTTGCAGCGATGCATTTCCGATATCCAGTTGATACTGAGTCAAACAGTCAGATGTCCTGTGGTAGATTCTGTCATGCATGCTCCAATTGCTGGGCTAGTTCGACATTCCAGGATGGCTGCAATGCATACCCCATAATGTTCAATTGGCGAAAGGTCTAAAGACCTGGCTGGCCATAGGAAGGTTTCAAAACCATAGACATACACGGCAGAGGTGAGCCATGTGCAGTCTGGCATTATTGTGCCAGGTAAATGGACCCTGGAAAACGTGATAGCACAACTGATCGCAGGATGTTACCAACATACTGCTATGCTGTTAAGGTACCATGTGTTCTGGGAAGGAAGAGAGGGGGGGGGGCAGGGCTGGCTGCCATAAGAGATGGCTCTCCAAATTTTAACACCAGGTGCGATGGCTGTGTGCCACTCCAGAATGTAGGCTGGATCGGGGTGCTTGCCCGACCTTCTGACACACATGCGTTGGTCATCTACTCCCAGGCAAAAAGAGGGATTCGTCACTGAACACTATACACTGCCAGTCCAAAGTCCACACTTCCCGGGCATGACACTACTCCAGACAGTGCTGCTGATGTTCAGTGGTTAGTGGTAGCTATTGTAAAGGGTTGGGTTGTTTTACCTCTGAGTGGCACTTTTTTTGCACACAATGGGCTAAATGGACAGGTCACATGGACCCCGAAGGCTCAGAGAAGGTTGGGGAGGGGACCCAATGGAATAGCTGTTGGGAGACAGATGGCAGCCTCCCGTCAAGGCCATCCAGTGTGTTCTTTAATGTGCACAAGGTATGGCTCTCCCGCACATGGGGCCACAGCTTAACATCCCATCCAACGAACGGCAGCCTTTCCAAGCCCATCGGTGTCCCCTACTGACCGTGGGCAGGGCGGGGAATTTTGCGGAGATAAATCTCAACGCTGACCCAGCTATTGTAAAGGGCAGCAAGAATGTAGTCCCACTACTGCCAGTCATCTTACAATGGTGTGTCTTGATACAGCATGCTCCATGGAGGATGCTACGTCTTCGGATGTTAGATAGTGATGACATCGGTATTGTTCTGACTGCTCTCATTATAACACAATCCTTCCATCTAGTTGTTTGTCTGGGCTGGCCAGTGCATTCATGGCAGGTATGTGTGCCCTTCTGCGGCATCGCTCCAACCCAGATGCTGGCCGAAACATCGACATGAGCAACTAGCTTCTTTGAGGGCCAAGATGAATCCCCTGTCGAACTCACTGCTTTGCTGGTAAGGTCGTCGTGACATCCTCATTGGCTACTGATATCAATGGAACAGCAACAGAGATAAGAATGGTTAATGCATGTGAGCACCGCTCCTTGCATACACCAGGAATGCACCTTTCCCCTGTGCACTGGACTATTCTGTGTTTATTGTCGTCGAATTTCTAATCATTTGCATGCATGGCCAGGAGGTATTTGCATGCCAAATTTTGCAGTTGATGGTCTATTTTGTCGGGGTGCCTCAATTTTTGGCCACAGAGTGTATATGTCTCTCCTTTTATATATTTCATTTTACAACACTAATATGGAAAAAAACTGGAAAACTGAAATTTTTAATAACAAAAATAGACATTTGCCATATTTTTAACAACTAATGGAATATTACAAAGATCATAAGTGTAAAAAAAAAAACCTTATAAAACTACTTTATAAGAAAAAGATTACCTTTTTGGCAGCTGAAAATGCCACTCCTGAATATGCATATCGATCAACTATTAAAATTACACCACTATTTAGCAGCTGCTTCATTCTGGGTCTGCAAAAATTCATACTTTTGTTTATCACAAAATAATTACTCACAGATGATGCAAACTTTAGAATTATTCTAAATCTATTAGCTCAATGGTTTGAACAGACACAAATGTAAAGACTGAGGAATTTATTTGCAAAGTCAAAAGGTTAACCCTTTTGCTGCTATTCTGATATATTTCACCAACCAGTCCTACAATCCCTCACAACTTTGATGATCCTGAAAAGGTGCCCTGCAGCTTCTAATGCCTCCTTTAATGCAATCCTCTTTTTCATAACATCAGCTCTTTAAGATGCTGTTTCCAATAAAAACTCTGCTTGCAGTCTGAATTAATTTGGAAACATTTCAGCAGAAAAATAAATGAAAATAAACACTTTATCCTGAAGTAAGTAGATTACTTAATGTTATACACCAAAAGAAACAATGTTTAATTCTGAGCAATAATAGAAATTCAAAGGTAAAACTTATGTACTTCATGAGGCTGCAATTCAAATGCTTGAAGTTATTCCATATGTCAAGTCAGCAGCTGTCAGAAATTTCAGCTGTTGAAGAGTGAGCTTGTAACATCAAAATCGTTGTTTTGTCTTCTACTACGAATTGCTGATGTTCATTACAATACCTGCACTAAGTTGATAATTTGTTGTTTGTTTGGGGTTTTATGGTGCATTAGCAACTCAGACTATAATGCACCAACAGCAAATTAATGATAAACCCAGTCACAGCCAGTAGAAAGTTCAATGCACTACATGTCACTAACCATCTTTTATCAATATGACACTTTATTAGATGATGTGTAAGAGTGCCTAAGCAGACAAATATGAAGTGTATATTCACTAATTCAGAATGCTGTTGGAATTACATGATTAGTTGTATAGAATCTGATTAAAAATATTTAAGCACACAATTTAACTTTGAATAAAAATATAAGAATACTTGTGAATGCTTTCTCTGGCAGACTTCAGACATCTGAATTACAATCATGTTACTCTAAAATAACCAAGGACTTGTGATAAAACTTCACTCTCTAGCTATCATTATCATATATATCTCTAGCTATAACACCATTACAAGGAATTGATAGTAAGGATTTAATGTGCAGCAAATTGCATTTACATCAATATATATGCCATATTTAGGGTTAGTATAGATCAGTGGTTCCCAACCTTTTCTGAAGCTAACATCCATGAAAATTAAATGATTTCTCTCACATAAAACAAGCTAAAAACATATTTTCAAGCAAAGGAATTTACAAAAAAACTTGTAAATTTCTAAAATGCCCCCTAGGGGGCAGTAGTGCCATCATTGGGAACCAATGGTACAGATGAACCCTTCATGAAGATAGAATACCAATTTCATCATTATTACCTCTGTCACTTGAGTGCCACCATTATAGTCAACAACTGAATTTACAAATCTATAAAATTTCTGAGGGTTTGAATTTTACCTGAACTCATTAGCATTTTAATAGCATATGAATGCTCGATCTGTTAAATTCATTAGCTGCAATTTTGAATTAATTTTTAACTTTAAAATTTACTTTTCTTAAAGACAATAGATATTTGTTTATATGTAAATTACCTACAAACAAATATAATTTTTCTATAATTTCCTTTAACCTTTCAAAAATTAGAAATCAAGGGATGGCAACGTTCAAAGCATATTTTCTAACAATAATTTAATTACAGAACTTTACAAAGCAAACGAAAACCAATTTCTTAGCTTAGGTACCACATAAGATTAAAATAATAGCAGCTTGCTGTAGTGTTGATTTTTATCTTTTTTTTATGATTTGATTCACTTTTGAACAGATAAATAAACAGGCAATACTTTATTTTGAAATCTGTCTTTAAAGCTGAATAATAAAAAATGTCAAAAGCAGCAATTTCATTTAGAAAAAAAAGTAACATAATACTATGCAGAAATTTTCAAATAGCATGCATATACTAATTTTGGTACAAATGAGAAATTCAAACATATTAAGGAACTATTATTTTACTAATTAATATGTTTAATATATTTCTAATGTTAATTCTAGGAATTTTTCTCCCATATATTCTACATTTTTTGAATTTGCTGTTTTCCATGAGCATAACCTCTACAAAGAGCAAGGACATACTGTATATATATATTACACAATATTGCATTGAATTTTTCATTTCTGCAGATTTTATTTTACTGAAGTATATGCTCTACTTTCTGAAATGTCCAGTTTGAAATTAAAATTCTACCTTTGATTTTTTACAATACTGAGAAACCTTAATATTATTTAGTTGTCATTCATTACAAATACTTATATTGTTAGTTTTCAAACTACTTAAAACTTGATAGTTTATTTTTACATGAAATAAAAATGATAAAATTATTTAAAAAATGATCTGTTCAGATTGGAAGTTTTTTTTTTATTTGCTATCAACTCAGGTCAATGTTAATGAGGCTTGTTTTCTTAAGAATACATGTCTATTTCACAATATCATATTTTTTTAAAAAGCATTTTGAAGTTATTTCATACAAAGAACTTACATTGTCTCCCAGCGATTTGCAGAAAAAAGTAGGTGAACAGCATGGGCTTCTATTTCTACTGTACCCTCCAAGTATTTATTTATAAGGTTCCCAATTGTAGTGCTGCGATCTATAGTAAAAATTGAAATGATATTTATCATTCAGTAAATAAATTATCACAGGAAAAGTCCCTCCCCTTTCTTTTTTCAATTCATTATTTCAGGTATTTATCATGTCAGAAATCACTGAGTGGTCAGTGTGCTACATTGAAAAACAAAGTTTTTTGGTTCTTGAACAAAAACAGTTTTTTTTTTCCCCTATCACATTAGGATTTCAAATCCACACAAGGGAGGAAAATAAAAAAAAAAAACTTTTTTTCTTTTAAAACAAATTTTTGCAATATAAAAAACAGTTTCAAGTTTTTGGATTTTATAACCTTTTCCATCATTAGAGGGCACTATTAACACTTTAATGCACAAGAAATCTCAGAAAAAAGGTAGTCAAGAGAAAGGAATAACACTATTCCTTTCTTGGATTTAATGGATTAGTCCATTTCAAATTTCACTATTTTGGGCCATTACACATTAAAGGGTTACAGCTATTTTTGGATAAAAATTCAAATCTTAATATTCCATCAATATCTATCCAACCCAAAAAGAATTTTTATCTCTAAAAAAATTTTATATCTCAGACAACAAAGTGAAAACATCAGCTAATTTTTTTAAATGAGCTAAAAATGAGAATACTAAATTGGGCATGGATACAAATTAAAGGGACTTGGGTTCAAGCCCTGGGTAAAGCATGGGTGTTTGGGTTGTCTTTCTGCTGAGGCCTCGCCTTCCTCACAGAACATATTTTCTATGGCATATAAACTGATAGGCTCCTGTGAGACCTCTGTGGCAAGCAGCTACTTGAGGAGAGTATTTATATATATAGGTTAGTCATCAGTCACTTTGATTTATCAACCTGCACTAATTCAAAGTACTGAAGGCTTTGTAAAGACATAAAACTTGGTTTAAAAATTATGTCAACAGCATTAGTCTTTGTTTCAGATGCATGAACTCAGTATCACAAATGATGAGATCAGAACTTCATGTGGATGGATCTGAGAGCTCATCTGTTATTGGTTTGAGTTGTTTTACCTCTGAGTGGCACTTTCTTGCACACAATGGGCTAAATGGACAGGTGACAAGGACCCCAATGGCTCAGAGAAGGTTGAAACAGCTGTTGGGAGACATATGGTAGCCTCCCATCATGGCCATCCAGCATGTTCTTTAACATGCACAGAGTAGAGCTCTCCCCTCCACAAGGGTCACAGCTTAATATCCATTTTGATGGATGGCAGCCTTTCCAAGCCCATTAGTGTTCCCTACTGACCGAAGGCAGGGGGGGGGGGTGTTTTATGGAGATAAATCTCGACACTGGCCCAGCTGGGACTCAAATCTGGGAACTAGAGATTATGAATTTGGTGCACTACTGATTGACCATTCTAATTGTAAATGCCATAACAAGGCAACAAGTAAAACAAGGGAAACATTTCAACCTTTTTCATAATTCCTTGAGGTAATGTAGTGCAGTGTTTATTTCAACAATAAAAATAACTTAAGTTATCTGTCATTGAGCAATAAAATTTTGAAGTTTATCCTTCAAACTATTTGCACATTAAAACATTTTTAGGAGCAGAAATTTTTTGAAGCAAGAACAGCACTCCATTTAAGTGGCTCCATAATAAGTGGATGCATGTGCTAGCAGTATGGTGTGCTCCCAGTCTATGGTAGCTGTGTTGAATTGCCAGCTGCAGTAATTAGTCTGTTTCGGTGGACATCTGAACTTCTCCTTAGAGAATGTATGGTTTTTCTGAAACAATAAACAAAGGAATTATCTGGGAAATACAGGGGAAATCTGTATATGCCCGATTTTTGAAGGAGGCTAAATTTATCTCTGCCCATTTTTATAATATTCTTCAGATTTGGAGCTGGGCTATGAACAATATTGATTTTTTTAGACTCTGAGTAATTTGCAGACTCATTCGCATAGGATAGGAACATAAGATATGGATCCAGCAAAGGTTTCCCACTGAGAGTCGGTGACTGGGAATAGAGCAGAATCTGCTCTGTTGTTGTTTCTATACTCATTCATTAGTTTTTCTGTTGCTTTTGGGTGCAAGCCATGGGAATGCAGCAATGGATTGAATGTCTTGAAATATTTTTTAAGCAATACTCATTTTATAACACAGTGAAGGCCCTATGGATGAGAGAACAGAAGGTTGCAATTTTGTACACCCATGGGGTGCACGAGTCCTCATATATGATGGAGGGTACATAGGTAGGCTTTCACTATATTGATGTCATCAAAGCTCCTGCATTTTCTTTTTGGATAAAAACATCTAAATAGGGGATGGTATCGCTGTTCTCCTCTTTGTGAAACATATATTAAAGAGCCAAAACATTATGACCAGTGCCTATGGAAATTGAAGCAACTGCAGGTAAACGATGGCGTGTGTGAAGGTCATGAAATGATATAAATAACACCTGATACTGTGCTCTGTTAATCAGTGTTATTCTTGTTCTTCAGATGGGAAAGGCAGCAGACTTAAGTGAGCTTGACAAAGGCCAAATTGTAATGGCCAGATGACTGGGTCAGAACATTTTCGAGACACCAAGGCTTGTGGGATGCTCATGGTCAGTTGTAGTTAGTATCTTCAAAAAAGTGGTCCAAGGAGGAAAAAATCACGAACTGCCAGCAAGGTGTGAGCCGACCATGGCTCATTGATGCTAGAGGTGAGCGAAGGCTATCCTGTATGGTATGAGTGAACAATACAATATATAAAGGCAAGTCCCAGATGTACCACAGCATATCACACACCACCAATGGGGAGAATGCCATGATCACCACTACCTATGCTGGGGCAAGACAGTGTCACAAGGACACTGCTCATCCATGGCTACCTATGGTGAAAAATCCTATAGAAGGAAGGTTCATCCATCGGTCAAAACCTAAATTTAATCTGTTCCCCTGTTAGCCACAAAAATGGCATATAGAACCAAGTTGAATCAGCTCCCGAGGTGGAGACTCTTCACTTGGCTTTTCCATTGATAAGCCCGTCAACCGGTGTGAGTAGTCCCAGTCGCGAGCCCTCAACTTCGTCCTCTCCATAGTGCCACGCACCCACTGCCTCCCAGAAGCAGTCTGTATCCCAACTTCATTGAGGCTGCACCAATGAGCCCAGTGGACTGGTGCCCCCCAACACCAGTCCGCAGTACTCTCAGCCACAGCTCCTTCATCAGGGCTGTGAACCTAAAGCTTCCCTGAGCAAGCGAATAAGCCCACTAGACTGGCCCTCCCAAACCAGTCTGCAGACCCTCACAAGCTCTGCCACCACATCCCATTGTGCAAAAATGAGGAAACAACAGGTCGTGACCCTACTTCACAGAGGCATCATTAAGCCCCCCACCCCCACGTCAAGGTGGTCCCCTATCGGGGGGGGGGGGGGGAGTAACGAGTAAACAGAAAGGATATTGTGGTGCAACTCACCTGTAATTTGAATGCTGGTGACGAGAGTAATGTGTCACAACACACAGTACATCAAACTCTGCTGAAAATGGGGCTGCATAGCTGCAGGCCACTCTGAGTGCCCATGTTAACCTTGGTTCACCATCGAAAGCACCTACAATGGGCAAGGGAGCATTAAAACTAGACCCTGAATGATTGGAAAAAGGTTGTCTGGTCCGATGAATCTTGTTTCCTGTTGCACCATGTGGACGGCCAGGTATGTGTGCATTGTTTAACTGGGTAAGTGTTGGAACCAGGATACACTGTGGGACGAAAACAAGCTGGTGGAGGAAGTGCAATGCTATGTTCTGCTGGAAAACCCTGAGCTCAGTCATTCATCTGCAGGAAACTATGACGTCTACCACCTACCTAATCATCATTGCAGACCAGATACATCCTTGCATGACAAGGGCATTCCCCTCTAGTAGTGCTTTCTTTCAGCAGGAAAATGTGTATGCCACACAGCCCAGATTGTTTGAGAATGGTTTGCAGATCATGAGGAAGACTTCCAGGTATTGCCCTGGGCCCCAAATTCCCCAGACATTAATCCAATGGAGCATCTGTGGTTTGTGTTGAAACACAGTTAGCGGCTCAACCTCAGAACTTACAAGAGTTAAAATATCTGCTGGTAACTTGTTGGTACCAGACACAAGACATCTTTAGAAATCTTGTAGCATCCATGCCTCGCTGGGTAAGAGCTGTTTTGGGAACATGTAGAGGACCAACATCATATTAGGCAGGTGGTCATAATGTTTTGGCTCTTCGATGTATTGTAGAATAGATACTGTTGGCTCTATTAATGAGACAGTTTAATTGCTCATTCCTGCCATTCTGAATCGGTTTTGATCCCAACAGTATTATTGATTTTGGGTATGGGAGGACAAGTAGAACAAGTCCAGGATGGTATATACAGGGTGTCTCAAAAATATAGGTACAAACTTTTAGGGGAGGTAGATAACATCTAAAGGAATGAGAATTGCATAGGAACCCATAACCGGAATTGTCACCGTAAGTCAATAGGCGGTGCTGTTGAGCGCCAGACTAATTTATTAATTTGATTGCTTAAATGACAGAGAGCGCTTGTTGAGCAAGTTCATCAGTGCGCTAGATGGGAGATTTCCTCATTCGTGCGGTAGTTGGCTGATGAAGAGCATGCAAAGGTATTCAAACAGGGAGCTGGCAGATATGCACTTAGTGTATGGAATATCTGAGGGCAACGGATGAGCCGCTCAACAAATGTATCAAGAACACTTCCCACACGGACATGTACCAGGCCACCGTTTGTTTGCGCGTGCACATCAAAATTTGTGCAATTATGGGTCATTAAGATGCTGTAACATTATGAAATGTATCATCTAGTATGCCATTTGTAATAATTATGTCCAATAAATGTTTTCCCACTAATCACTGTCTTGTGACCTTTCAGATCATGTACCTCTGCTACCACTTTCCCATTTTTCTAGTTATGAGTTCCTATGCAATTCTCATTCCTTTAGATGTTATCTACCTCCCCTAAAAGTTTGTACCTATATTTTTGAGACACCCTGCATATGCTTTTTTATACTGTATTTGGCTCTCTTCCTCTTTTATTAGGGCTAGTATTTATATCAGAAAAAAATATATCCACATAGCATAAATATCCACCAGAAGAGGGGTAAAATTGCTGCTGAGTTGAATAATTTTGCAACGTATTTTTGAAGGGCAATCTCGGACAGGATGCCGGAAAGGGGTGAGCCCATGTGGGCCCCTGAGTCCTGCCTGTAGATTACATTGCTGAACTGGAAATAATTATTTTTGGTGACTAGTTTTAGTGCTTCAGTGCTCAGTGAATGGCACTGAGTTCATAACAGCCCTAAAATCACCACAATGTCACTTCACTAATGAGAGTTCTGTTCTTGCTCCAGAAAGCTTCTCTTCTAAAAACTTTTTAATATGCAAACAGTTTGAAGGATAAACAAAATTTGATTGCTTAAATGACAGAGAATTTTAAGTTACTTTAATTATTTTCTGAGTAAGGTCTTTTTAATTGTGTTCAATACGTATTTTAAAAATTTTTCATTTGCATAGAAAAAACAAAGTTAATACATCATTCTAAGTACAGAAACTAGTTAATATATCTGTTAAAATTCATTCAGGTGTTGTTTCAGAGGAAGCTCCTCTTCTACAATATTTTGTGCAGATCATCTGTTATGGAAGTTGAACCCAGGAAATTACTTTATGTTGAGCAATTAATTCATATAATATTCTACTCTAACTTCTAGAAGAAAATATTGTAGCTACTAGTTAAGATGTACAGGTTCACTTCACAGCAATAAATTTGGCCCACTGTCTCCAGACAAAGCCTAATAAAATTTGAAATTACTGACAGTTAATAATAATCCTTTAACAGTTTAAGAAAAAGGCAACACAGAATTTATTCAAGATATAAGTTAACTATGTTCATCATCATCAGGCAGCCATGGGCAACGGAGGTCCAACCAGACTGCGCAATTTAGTTATCCAAGCATATCTGTCCTGAGTAACATCCGGCCACTGCACACCAATTCTAACAAGGTCCTGTTTGACATTGTCTGCCCACCGCATCCTAGGTCTCCCCCTCCTTCTGAGGCCTCTAGGCACACTGTTCATAACCCTATTCGCCAATCTATAATTATTCATACGGGCAACATGGCCAAACCAACGGAGTCTCTCTCTGCACAATATGCTGCTTAAAGGAGGTTGCAGACTCCTTTGCCTAACCTCATCATTAGTTATAAAGTTAAACCACCTAATGCCCAAGATACTGCGCAAGCGTCTGGAATCAAAAGCATCTAGTTTCCTGTTATCTTGTTTACACAGCGTCCAAGTTTCACTACCATAACTAACCCTAGAAAGAACCAAACTATTATGCAGTCTAATTTTAGTCTTTAGGGGTATATGCCTATTTCTCCAAAATCTTCATAGATTCTTAAAAGTCCCGGCAGCAATCCCTATTCGTCTGTTAATCTCATGCCATATATCACCAGTATCTGTTGCATAGCTCCCAAGGTAATTAAACTGACACCTGCTCAAGACTGCAACCATTCATATGAACTGAATCACAACCTGCCTGACCAAATTTCATCACTTTAGTTTTCTCTCTGTTTATAACCAAACCTGCTCTACTACCAGTCTCATCAACAGCTCGAATGAAAGAGTTCATCTCATCAACATCATTTGCCAAAAGGGCTAAATCATCAGCATAATCTAAATCAGAAATTTTCGTATCTCCAGTCCATTTAAGGCCAAAATCTTTCCCTTGAAGTGAATTTCACATAACATAATCAATAACCAAGCTAAAGAGAAAAGGAGACAAAATGCACCCTTGTTGAACACCAGAAGTAATCCTAAACCAACTGCTACAAGCCTTACCAACTCTCACACACGACTCAGTGTTATTATAGAGAGCTTTCATAATGTTAACTAACTTGTCTGGTATACCATATGATCTCACAATCAACCACAAATTATGACGATCAACAAAGTCGAAAGCCTTTTTGAAATCAACAAAGCTAGCAACCAAAGGTTTCTGAAACTCTAAACATTTCTCAAGAATCTGCCTAAGTGAAAATGTATATGTTCATACCCTACTAAAAAGGTGGCCAAACCACAGCTCTAATTACCTCCAGCTTAGAAAGATATTTACTACAAAGATAAAAGCATATTTTTTTTAGAAATCATTTGCATTTCCAAATCTTGATAGGTCTGGGAGCATTACTCTTGCAAGCTGAGTTTTTATATTAATATTTTATTGCATTAATCCTTCCCAGCTATTTTTTCACTCTAATCAGGCAAAAAAAATTAACTTTGGAACTTTTTTGCCAAATAACTAATGAGAAATTATGGCATATTATATGCCAAATTAATCAGCATTTAATTCTGGATTTTCTGAAAAAAAAAAAATAAATAAATAAATAAATAACGAAAAAGACTACTAGTTTTATTTTATAGGACCTTTTTAGAGTCATGTAGCAAAAAAAAAATGCATCTGGCAACACAAATAAAAAATTATTAAAAAAAACACACTAATAGACAGAAAAGATTATAATGCAATGAATAGAAAGGCTATTTATTTCTGAATAACAGCAAAATTCTTGTTTAAAGCAAAAATTTCTTCCATTTTGTAAATTTTTTTGAAGTAAAAAAAATTAATTAATATGTTACTACAATGTTCATACATATTTCATAACTTCCAAAATCTTCGATTTTTAAAAATTGCATTTTTCTCAATTTCTTTGGAGTTTTTCGAAAATTTCAGGAAAATTATGTTGATAATAGTTAAAATCAAACTTGTGAACTTAAATCAGGTGATTGCTTCAATACAGAGTAACGTTAACAAACAAATTGGCAATACCGTATAGTATTTCTAAAATGTGGCAATCAGATAGATTTATCAAATATATTGTAATTTAATAAAACATGCATCAAATGAAAAAAGAAATATTATTTTTCAAGCTTGAATTAAATATTTTTAAAAGATATGTAAGAAAATTTTCAAATGGCAATTTTTAAAAAAAAAATCAAAGTTTCACGTGCTGTACAAAAAACGATATAGACATTCCTGACCAGTTGACTCAATATTTTTATTTCAAAATACAAATTTCCATCAAATCATTATCATGTTTTATTTAATCCTTTCTCCACCATACTGACCCAAACCAGTCCAAACTGTAGGTAGGAAGTAGCATTGATGAGACAAGTCCATTTAAAATCTCGACCATTTTGGGCCTATATGGTACTAAAAGGGTTAATGCAATTACACATGAATAAAAACAAACAAGTTTTACAGAAGTAAAATAAAAATAAGCTAAATCTAAAAGTGCAATAATAAATTATTACAAAAAGGTTATTCCCAAAATTTGGTTTTGATTTTGAATGAAACTTGCATCTTGCTTCAAGAATCATGTATGTAAATCTCAGCATTAGAATACTGGCCACTCCTGCTCCAATATAAATTGTATAAATGAAGATCAATGAAAATATTATACACTATTATATGTAATAAATACTTCGATATTCTTAGGAGTTTCAGATTCATGAAAGGTAAGAAAAATAATTGGAATGCTGTTCAAGACCATTCCATCAAAAATTAAGATCTGATTGAATGCTTTGTTTTGCAAGATATGTTACTGCTTGCAACTGAATTAATAAAAAACAACTGTAGCTCATGCTACTAAACATCTTATAAGAATCTCATGAAGTCATTATGTCCAATAAGTTTTCAAATGCATTGGCAAGTTTTCTTTAAAACTGAAGCTAACAAATTATTTTAGCATTTAGCAATATAATTTTGAATTGAAAGTGCAAGTGAATTTTATAGTAAACAAATGGAGAACATAATTGGACTTACCAGTGAGTTCAAATTTACAGCAATTAATTACTTAACAGATTTCAGGTGTCTATGTTTTTTTTTTTGCTTTCTTACATCAACTGTCCAACTTTCACAGCAAATTAAGTTCAGAATCACTACCTAAAGACCTTTTCCACATTTTGAGAAAAAAAAAATAAAAATTCCCAGCGTTAACAGGTAGAAGAAAAATATTGTGTTATAACCAAAGTCATAGCCAGATTTTTTGCAGGAAGGTGGAAGTTTGAAGAATTTTGTTAAATGTAAATCGCTGAATATATTTCTTAAAATTCCTTCAGGGGGAGGGAAGATTACTAGTTATAGCTAAAATAACTGAATCATAACCAATTTCACTGACAATAAATTCATAAAATACATCTACTGTATATTAATTTATATGTTCTTACCTGGAAAATGTAATATTTCTACTTTATTTCCTTCTTTCTTGAGTGCTTCAGCAAGCATGTGGCAATGAGTAGTTTTTCCTACACGATCACATCCTTCTAAAACAATGAGTACTCCTCTGCGCAGTATGTTATTCATATTCTAGAAAAAACATAAAAAAATTACTTCTCATGAAGCTGCAAAGCTGCTTGCACCATAAGTCTGACAGGAGGCTGTGAGTATAATACACAACAGAGCTGTGAAAGTGGCATATGCCATATTCAGAACTAAAAGCCAGGTCACTTTACTTCACAGCCAAGCATGCTAACCACTTGATTAATGGCATAAAAAAATAATATCATCATAACGTAAGAAAATAAATGCTAATATCATTATTAAAATGTGTAGTTGAAATATACCCATGATGCACTGAACTATATCAATGGTATCATTAGACATGTGCTTCTTTCAATTTAGGATTCCTGCAGCAAATATTTTTCAAATGACCAACTTAGTGGGAACAATTATGAGTAGTAAATAACTGTAATAATGACTACCAAAAGGGGCAGAAATTATTATAATGCAAAGATTAACTCATCCTCATTAATGAAAAAAGCAAAATTTTCTGGGGAATCCCATTTGATTAGGGCACTCATTCAGTGCTTTCTGAAATCTTCATTGAATGATACAGATTTATTAGATTTATATTTACATCGATTACTTCAAATGATTATTTTAAGTTTGATTCCAGAGAATGCAGATATAACGAATGCTTTTTCCTTAAATAATTATGTGGAAAAAATTATTGTTGACAGTGCATAATTTTTCCCACATAATTATTGATTGAATTCTGTATCAACAGGTAATCTGTGAATTTAATCGATAAACACGGGAAGAGTGATGCTATATTAGTGGAGGAAAGACAGAGCCAATTTAGTTTAGTGGTCTTATTAGAACATTCTGGCATGTTTCTGGAGAGACGTGGTTTAAATCCTACATGTCGGCAAAACATTTTTTCCACAAAAACATTTATTAATCTGTGCATTTACTAAGGATTGACTTTTTCCTGATTAAAAAGGCAAAAAGAGATGCTTTTGCTGTTGGAATAGAAATATTGGGTGATTCTTTCATCTAGCACAAAGCAATATGAATAAACTTGCTTTGAATAACATTTAACCCTTTTCACTCCTTATGTTGAACAGGAGTCAATATTTCAATTTCTGCCTATTTCTAGTTGGTGTCAACATTTTTTTTATGAAGTGGTGGAGTCAATTGTTAGGTTGTCGAAAAAGTTTCTATGAGAGTGATCACATGAAATAAAATGTGATTGGACCATTTTCGCAAGAAAATTATTTGAGATAATTAATTCCATTGTCCACCAAAACAAATGTGTTAAAAAATGACAGCAGAAAAGGTTAAAGGTTTGAGGAAATTAGTAGCATTGCTGACATTAAACTAAATTCCTATTCCAATTTAGGTTTGGGTTGGGTTGTTTTACCTCTGAGCGGCACTTTTTTGCACACCATGGGCTAAATGGCCAGGTCACATGGACCCCGAAGGCTCAGAGAAGGTTGGGGGAGGGGACCCACTGGAACAGCTGTTGGGAGACAGATGATAGCCTCCCGTCAAGGTCATCTAGCGTGTTCTTTAACGTGCACAGGGTATGGCTCTCCCGCACACGGGGCCACGGCTTAACGTCCCATCCGACGGATGGCGGCCTTTCCAAGCCCATCGGTGTCCCCTACTGACCGTAGGCAGGGCGGGGAATTTTGCGGAGATAAATCTCAACGCTGACCCAGCTGGGACTCGAACCTGGGAACTACAGATTACGAGTCTGGCGCACTACCGACTGAGCCACCCCCGCCCCTCCAATTTAGGTTTGACTAAATTTTTTTAGCATCACATAAATAGGGAGGTTCTGCAACCATGGCTGCTAGAAACAAGGCATTTGCTGAAATTTAAGACTTTATAGTTTATAATTACTCCAAGATATTTCCTGAATTTCACTTGGATAAAATGAATATGATTAACCCTTAAAGTGCTGAAATACACTAAAGTTCAAGAACTTTGCTGCAAGTTTTTTACACAAGAAATCACACTTTTAAAAGGCTTTTTAAATTAACCATGAAAATTAAACAAATTAAATTAAATATTTTACCAGATTCTGTTAGTTACTTACTTCAGAATAATGTTCTACAATTCTTTTAGTTTTCATATTGAAATGCTATATAATTTAGTTGGCACTTTAATAAAACAGTTGTCCTAATGAATATTGTATTGAGATCAGAAAACCTAATTAGTTAACCCTGATCTGCCCATCATTTCAATGTACAGCCCCATTAATTTGGCAAATAGAGTGCAAGAATTTCTGGAATCTTTCTCTAGGAAGGGAAATATTTATTAGTCACTATCTGCATTTTTAGAAGTGTATTATTTTACCTTGTATGAGTTACTTAATGAACTGTTCAGAGTTTGGAGAGTGCTAGGTTTCTAGTACATAACACCAAAGAGAAAGGGGTTACCCTTGCTCTCCATTTGTGCCTCCAGAAGGCGTTGACACAAGTGGCTCAATTAAACTTGGAAATAATAATGCCCCTCATTTTGGGACCAAGTTCAGTGCCTAGTTGCTGTTTGTTGCATTGACCCTGAATAGGGAGTGTGCAACAGTAGTAGTAAAAAGATAAACTAAATTCAAGATGATTATAGGTATATCTCATGTTCATTAGTAAATAAGAAATGGTATTCAATGAGAAATGGGATTAATTTTATAAGATGTTGTAAAGTGAAAAATAAGTATTATGATAAATTTAAAGGAGATAACGTGGAAAGTAAGAGATGATGAGAAATGAAAATTATTATTTGGGATAAAGTTTACAGAAATGAAGAGTTAAAACTAAATTTATATGTGATCCATTATTTACATCAGATAAATGCCAGAAATTTAATATTAATTTCAGTAAAGTAATACCATGCTGGAAAAGATGTGAGACCTCATAGAATATTGGAAAGGTCAGGCTAATGTTCTCACTGATCTCTCTGCTCCAGCTTGAATTCCCATAAGGGAAGGATTAGCTTTAGTGTAGGGTAGTTTTGGTTTGGTGTTTGGGATTTAATGGTGTATTGACAGAAGGCCATAATGTGCCAAACAAGATGAATAAAAGGGTAAAAGAAGCAGAAACCCACAACCAAAGTTAAAAATCAACAGAATAAAAGGTAAAGGACAAAATCAACAGATATATATATAAAAAAACAAAAACAAGAAAGACGTGTAAAGCAATAAATATAATAATATAAAAGGAAAACCAACCCAGGTGTAAAAGACCCAGGTTTTATAGGGTATAAAACACAAAGCCATAAAATTACAATCTGTCTAAATACCAGTAAAACATAAAAAAACAAAGACAGTAGGTAAAAAGGAGTCATCAGATAAAAGATGTCTGGGTGTAAGGGGCTTGGATGTAAAATCATGAAAGGTAAAATAAAATCGACGTTGAATGTTAAAAGCTGGACAAGAGATTAAAATATACTTAATAATTAAAATGATGTCACAAAACTCGCACTTAAGTTCGTCGTCTGTCCGAAGAAAGGAATGAGTGAGAAATGAATGACCTATGCAGAGCTGAGCAAGTACAACTTCCTCCTTGCAATTCCTGCAAAAACAAGACTGCCACGGTTTGACAATGGGCTTGATCTCGAAAAACTTGTTACCAACCTGTTCAGACCAAGATCTCTGCCACTGTGCCTGTAGCTCGATGGAAAAATGCTACCTGAAGTCTTAAGTATGAAACCGGCAGCGAACAGTAGGATAGGGGTGTGGCAGACAGGGCAGCAGCATCTGCCAAGTTGTTGCCCCTGATCCCGACATGACCAGGCACCCAACAGAAGAGAACAGTGGTGGTGGTGGCTCCCAGACAATGGAGCTGCTGGTGGATCTTGGAGAGAACAGGGTGAGACCAATGCCTCACCAAGATCAAAGCCTGTAGTGAGCTAAGTGAGTCAGTGTAAAGCACACACTAACGATGATGTTTAGCTACTATGTGGTCCAAGGCAAGGCTGAGAGCATGCAACTTTGCAGTAAAGATGGAACACTGCTGTGGGATCTGGTCTGCCTCCCAAGAGAGGACCTTGAGAATGTTCAATGCCCACGTGAACTTTGACCTGAGATGTCAATTGTGTGGTAAAAAGGTCAATTTCTGGTCGAAGATGAGACCGAAAAACCTGGTCTCTGCCACAACTGGAATGATGTTACCTCCGAGCTGCAGCTCGGGGTCCAGATGCAGATTACGCTTGCAGCAAAAATGCATGCAAGAGGTCTTCTGTGGGGAGAACCGAAACCCATTGGCCATCGCCCAAACCGAGAGATTGTTCAGGGCAGTTTGCAGTTGTTGTTCAATGACCCTCATGCTGGATGACAAGCATTGCCTACAGTTGGAGGAAGTTGCCATATAATGAAATTTATCTTGACAGTGAAAAGTGTAACACTCAGGACGCAGCCTTGTGACACCCCATTCTTGGGGAAACAGCCGCAATAGAGTGTTGCCAACACGAACTAAAAATTATTAGATGATAAAAAACTGGCTATGAAGATTGGCATGTGACCTCACAAGCTGAAGCTATGGAGGTCACGAAGAATGTTGAATCTCCATGCCATGTCATACGCTTTTTAGATGTTGAAGAAAATGGACACCAGGTGCTCTCGACGTAAAAACGAATTCCTGATCACCGATTCGAGGCGGATCAGGTGGTCAAAAGTAGACCTGTGCCTGCAAAAGCCACATTGGGTGTTGGAAAGGGCATGATGTTCCAAATACCAGGCCAGTCTGGTATTTACCATTCTTTCCAACACCTTGCAGATACAGCTCGTCAATGCAATTGGATGATTCAAAGGAATCTTGGGATCTTTGCCTGGTGTGGGGAAGGCCAAGATGATGGCCTCCTGCCAGGAGTCCGGAAACTGCTCCTTGATGAAAATGAGGTTGAAGAGTCAGAGCAGCTGATCCTTACTCAATGGTGAGAGATGTTGGAGCATTGCATAATGGACATTGTCTTGCCCAACAGCAGATGCACAAGAAGTGTGCAGAGCAAGGCAAAGCTCCTCTGCTGTGAATGACCTGTTGTAAGACTCCAGACCATTTGAATGGAAGGACAGTGGAGAGCATTCGGCTTTGCTCTTCTGGGGCCAGAAAATCGGGGGAGGAGGATAAAGAAGAGATGGAGGAGAATGACTCCCCCAGAGTGTCAGCAATTGCCTGTCCATTGTGCTCCAGGATCGATCATGAGTGGGACGTGTACTTCCTACTCATCTTCCGGACCTTATCCCACACGACCTTAGAACTGGTCATTGTGCGGGTGATAGATGATATATATTTGATCCAAGATTCCTTCTGGCTCCGGATGAAACGGCTTTTGCCCTAACACATTTGAATGCTTCAAAGTTGGGGGACGTTGGATATCTCCTTGTTCTGAGCCTTAGGAGTTATGGTACAGTCAGGATTTCACCAGTTTTGGGAATTGTGGAAACCGAGTTGAGGTCTGAGGAATAGTACAGCCAGCTGCATGGTCTGAGGAATAGTACAGCCAGCTGCATACAGATGCAGTCCATCATCTCTGCCACTGCAACATTGATTAGCTCCTGGCTGACAGAGTGCTCATCAAGCTCAGACAAGAACTCGAAGCCACTCCAGTTAGCCCAATCAACCCACCGGGATACACATGAAGGGTTGCAAAGGCCCCCATGGGAGATGGTGCACACCTCGGGGAGGTGATCACTTCCATATGGATTGTCCTTGACCTCCCATGTAAAGAGTGGATCGAGGAGGAGCAGATAGTGAGATCAATGTGCAGGTTGGAGAGTGGAAGTATGTACTGACACCAGTGTTCAACAGGGAGAGAGATGGATCCAGGACCCCGCCCCTCCTGTTGATGTCAGCATTACCCCATAGTGGACTGTGTCCATTGAAGTTCCCCATGATGAGGAAGGGGGGACAGCAGCTGTGAGACGAGGTCATCCCGGAAAAATGATGCTTCCAGGTGGTAGATAGAGAGAACAGAGTCAACGAAAATCCCACAAAGAGGCAGATGAAAAACCACCTCTAGGTTGGTGGTGAAGGGTACGACTTGGAATGGAGAACGGTTGCTTACGAGGATGGCAATACCCCCGCAAATGAGAGAGAAGTGCCTGATACTGGGATTGTTGGCTGTCTACATGTCTCCTACAGGCACACGCAGTGGGTTCGTGTGCCCTCAGGAGGACCTAGATATTGTCAATATTCCTCTGGAATCCAAGACAGTTCCACTGTAGGAGTGTGGTCATCAGAAAAATTGGCGGACGACTTGCAATTTACTTTAACCATCGCCAGCGATGGTTTCAGAAAAATGGGGCAGTCTGTCTCCGTTTCCTTGGAGTTGTCCAAATGGCATGAATCAGAGACTGCCAAATGAGGTGTTAAAAGTTTCTTCTTGGGCCCCAGCAGTGGCCCCTTGGGCAGGGTTGGATTTCCAGAGGTGGAAGCGGAAGGCACAGATGCAAAAATAGAGACTGGGGTCGATGTTGAGATCGACACTGACTTCAACTGGGTCAAAGTACTTGGCAGCAGGCGAGAAAGATTCAGCAGGTGGGACACTGATGTCAGTCTGCACCGCCAAGGAAGCCATCTTAACAACAGGCTTTCCGACAACCGCACTGGCATAGACCTTGCCAGGTGGGGCAGGCAATGCAGCCAACCTTCTTGCCTCTGCATAGGAGATGTTGTTTAGGGTCTTTAGCCTCTGCACTTCTTCCTCCAGTCACTTAGGACAGTCGTGGGAGTACGCGGGATGCTCGCCCTACAATTCACACAGCATGCCCTTCCTGCCGTGCAGTCAGGATTAAGGTGATCATGTCTGCCACAATGAGCACAGTTGGGTGTGCCCCGGCATGCTGTGCGGGTATGGCCGAACCTCTGACACTGAAAGCAGCGTGGGAGGTTTGGAATGTACGGTCGTACCTCACAGTAAAGGTAACCTTCCTTGATGGAAGCAGGCAGGCTTGGCATGTTGAATGTGATAATTAGTACCTGGATGGGTACTAATTATCACATTCCAGTATCACAATACCGGTGGACTGCTATCACTCCCTGGGTGACAGCTCAGAGAGGATTTTGTCCTCAGAAACCTTCAGGAGGCCCCACTTGGAGACCACACCCCGGGAAGAATTAAGCATCTTGTGTGGAGTGACTTCGAATGCCACTCCACTAATCGCTGTCACCTTCAAGAGGAGCTCAGAATGTTTTGAGCAAGCAGTTTCCACCTGCAAGTCACCAGATCTTAGGTGCTTGACTGATAATGGTTCTCCCGCAAGACCTTTCAATCCCTTATTAATAAAAAATGGGGACATGTCCCCAAGAACCTGATCACCTGTAGAGTGGATGACCAGGAACCTCAGGGATGAAGGAAGACACGAAGATGACGGCAATGATAACAAAGAGACATGGAAGACAGGGGCTCATGCTGAGCTAAACTCTTTTAGTTGCATTCACCTCTAAATTTTTATTTTGGGGACTCGTGTTTGGGTATTAAAATTCAGTGCCCATTGTCCCCATCCACCATGGAGTCCAACAAGGAGACACCCAATGGGCACCAGAGCACCATACCCACACAGCCAGTGAGCCAAGCCCTCACAAATAAAGAAAAGGAAAATGAAAAGAGAAATGTGAGAAACTCACTCATCTTCACAAAATAAGCAAAAAAATAATAAAGTGTGGGGAAAGAACTGGCCTTACAAAAGAAAGAAAACTAGAAAATTAGTGAACGTGTAAGAAAACTCGTAAACCGTTGTTCGGACATGGACAAGGTTACTCACCGTTCTGCATGGTTGACCCTAGCAGGACCTGCCCACCAGCCGATTGATCCTGAGGGAGGACCCCCAGGACCTCCTATTTACCTGAAGCAGAGGCCAAAGCAGTGTATAGCAGCAGCCCTCGAATTCACTACCCAGCCCTGCAACAGACTCCCCAATGGCAAAATGGCCAAAGGGGACCCCACCAGTCATGAGCTGGGGAGAGATGATGGGGACCCCCAAGTAACCGCCAGAATCCTCCTTTCCAGGGACACGGGTCTCTGTGCATGGCAAACACACGGGCAAGCGTTCAGGACTCTGTGAAGGTACCCGACCCAGCAGAACCTTTACAGGGTGGTCCTCTCACCACAGACAGGAGCTTGCACCGAGGGGATGTAGGGAGCATTATAAACTTTGTTGCAAAATGAAAATTTTTATATTGTATATATATATGTGTGCCATTTTATTAGACTATTGAATGTTATTTGTACAGTAAAATGTCATTATAATGAATGACAGAATAATGAAATATTTGGTATAACTAAACTTTTTTCTAACCCCAACCAATTTAATATGTAACTATGTAAAAATGTTTCATTTTAACTAATATTAGTATAATGAAATATCAGTTTAATGATATAAGGGGTGTTCAAAAAGCTCTTGACATGATTAAAAATCAATCCAAAGTGAATGCACAGTATTCCCTGTTAAGATAGACATCAAACGTTAATTAATAGATTCTGAAAAAAATTCATCGCCGCCACGGCGGGAATCGAACCCGCATCTCTCCAGATTCATGCCAGAGCGCGCTACCATTGCACCACGCGTCGGACAACGAATATTTTCAGAATATGACCTTATAAATCTTTCTTCCTTCGCGTGACGTCTGGCATGAATCTGGAGAGATGCGGGTTCGATTCCCGCTGTGGCGGCAATGAATTTTTTTCAGAATCTACTAATTAACGCTCTTGACATGTATCTGCAAAACAAAAACCATTGCACTTATCTCAACAAATCTTTACTCTCCCTCAACATACTCCCCTCCAGCATCTATGCAAAGTTGCAGATATCTACACCAATTCTGGAACACTTGGTGGTACTCCTGTTAGGGAATACTCTGCAACTCTGAATGAACAGATTTTGCAAGGTCTTGCACCCTTGAAAAAGGCTTCCCAGCAATTTATTTTTTAATTTTTGGAAACAACCAAACACTTCATGGTGCAAGATCAGATAAATATGCAGGGTGGGGTAGCTGTTTGATTTTTTCCTGCTCCTGAAAGGCCGTATCTTGCCAGGTTTTGTGAGCACTGGCAATTGCCATGAAGGAGAACACCTGACACAAAATTCCTTCATCTCCTTAACGTTTTGGGAAAAACAATGTTGGTGTAGTATTGGCCATTTATAGTCATTTTTTCAGGTAAGGTGTCCACTGCTACTGCTCCTTGGGGATTGAAAAAAATTGTGAACATCTTCCTTGAGCAAATGTCTTGGAGGAGGATTTGGGGACCCAGTTCATATTCACCAACCCAAACATAGTTGTCAATCTTTCTTGGAGCTGTATGGTAATAAAACCACATCTCATCACCCGTGAAAATGTCTGTTAATTGTTTGGGACACTTAACAATTAACAGACATTTTCACGGGTGATGAGATGTGGTTTTATTATTGCATAACTTAGAAAACATTGCATAATTGCTTTAGAAACATTGCATAAAAACATTGCATAAACGAAAGCATAGAAACATAGAAGCTTTAGAAACATTGCATAAACGAAAGCATTGCATAACTTTAGAATTTTAAATGTGGAGGAATAATTGCTTCCACACTGTCAATTGATATGCTGATATCTAAACTTATTATCTGAACAATGATGTGTGGGGTTTCCTTAATGAGCTCACAAACAGCAGCTATGGTTCTCTCACTCACAGGTCTTCGAAGCTCTGTCATACTTCCCTAAATTTGCGTATCCTTCTGTAACAGTGCCATATGAACAGGTATAATCCTCATATACTTGTCAGAAATCAGCATGAATTTTGTTTTGCCTTGTCCCCAAGCTGCATCCTTGTATAAATGCAAAATCTTTTTCTGTCTTTAGTAAGCTCCATAGCAACAACCTTTTTTGCGACTAAACTTTACATGCCACCAGTGAAGAGAGAAATAATGATAAAGCATTTGCATTTTAACACATAATGACAAGTTTAGACAAGCTTTCAAACAAGTCATAGCTCATTAAATTTGGAACAAGTGTAAGTATACAGATATGTGTCAAGAACTTTTTGAACACCCACACATAATTTATCCCATTTCAAAAAACATGTGATTAATATAAAAGAGAATCCTTAAACAATAGGTACAATGTACATTTAGCATTTGACAATGTTGCAATGATTTAAACACTGTGAAATGTCTAACCAATTATAGCACTATGAATCATGTGCTATTGTACATCTCTTGCAAGCAATTTTGTTGATCTTAGTGAGTGGCACAGATCATCTCTACATGTGCTGGTATAATGTTTTAATCCTTTCAGTACCATACCAGCCCAAAAGGACTGAGATTTTAAATGGACTCATCCAATCAATACTATTCCTTCCTCTTCACTATCTCCTACATGCAGTGTGGGCCATTTTGGGATCGTATTGTAGAGGAAGGGTTAAAGCAATGTTCCCACATTATCCGAGCATTGAAGGGGATTCTCAATCTTGGAGCTCTATGCCATTCTGATTGTATTGCATTGCAAGTAATGGTAGTGTCAGTGAAAAGATCTTTCAAAGCAGTTCCAATTCATGAGTTTCATTTTATAATTTGTTAAATTTAAATTATTGTTTTTTTTTATTATTGTTTTAGTTAAGTTTGCTAATCAGGTTCATTATTAGCAACCAATACGACACAAAACCTTTGCCATTTCATGATGGCATGGTGAGATATTCCATACAATGTGTAGGAGAATGCGACATCGTTTAAGCAGCATATTGTGCAGAGAAAGACTCCGTTGGTTTGGCCATGTTGCCTGTATGGATAATTATAGATTAGCGAATAGGTTATGAACAGTGTGCCTAAAGGCCTCAGAAAGAGGGACAGACCTAGAATGCAGTGGGCAATGGCCAGATGCAGCACATGTAGCTCATGACAGATATGCTTGGAGAACTAAATTGCACTGTCTGTTTGGACCTCCGTAGCCCTTGGCTGCTTGAGGATGATGATGATATTCATTATTAAATGCAAGGGATCAATTATTGCTTTGATTTGAAGATTCAGCTTGCTTTTTAGAAGTTCAATCGTTTTATTTGTAGGAGTGTTTCGATAAAGGCTTACTACATCTAGAGATAACATGTAGCAATGTTCAGTTAAATTTATATCTTTAATGCAGTTCAGAAAATGAAGAATTAGGAAAAAAAATTTAGATTAAAATGAAAATAATAAAATAAAAAACAAAGAAAAAAAATTAATTTCAAATTAGAACTTTGGAATTAACCTATGTTTTATAATGTAATTTCTAGTCTTTGTATGTCTGATGAAGTCCTAATAGTAGGATGAAATCGATCACATCTTTGTATGTTCTGTTGCACTATTTGACATTCAACTCATCTTTTAATTTTATACATCTTCAAGATTAATGTACAAAAATTAGTAAGTATAAACTCCTAAAAAAATTGTTTAGCCTTCCTATTATTCCATCTACTACACTATTCAACAAGAGAATGTGCAACATCAACAGATAAATCAACTATAGTGAAACAAATAAAGGGACTATCATATATATTTGATAAATTTTTTCACTGAGATATATTAGTATTATATGATTACTCAATTTTGTTACATAGTAAAGGCCCCACTTTACAATGTTTTGCTTTCTGGTGATTTTCAATTATGACCAATGCTGATTTATATGAATATCATTCGCCCATATGACAGTTTTAGTGACTCATATGACAGTTTTAGTGACATAATGCTGCCACAAATCAACCGAGCTGAGTAAAAGGTGAGGCGGGGACAACTGCATAGTAAAAATGCAAGCCATGTCATTCCCAACTCCTAAGTAACATCTTTAATTTGAAGAGCATAGGATGAAGAGGAGTCCTATCCTGAAGATATATTGAACCCTGTGCCTAAAGAAATAACTGATATATTGGTCAAAGAATTTTCAGAGGCTTTCAGTCATTTAGAAATTGTTATGCCCATTTATGAAAAGGTGGATCTCAATTTTGAAAGAAGCTCCACAGTAAATTCTGGCATTTTAAACCAATATGCCTCTTACACAGAAATGTACAGAAAAAATAAAAGACAATCTGCCATTCAAACTTCATTAGAAACACTTCCATAAAAGACCAGTATCTCTCAATCCTATCTCAACCTTCAACAAACCACTCAAAACCCTACTTGATCATCAACTATTACCAGAAGTCCGTCCAAATCTCTAACAAGAAAGCATTTGATGAAGACCCAGTGATCCAAAAGTTGTGTCATCCTCTTCATCCTTCCTTCAATAATTTTTCATTTTTTAATTTCATACTTGTCAGTCCCTATAAACGAAAGAATAGACCGAGGGTAAGTATAGTATTTATTTTAATTGTAAATGCTTTTTTACATCAGTTATGCACATAAGTAATAAAACCCCCTCAAGCAACTGCTTGCCACAGAGGTCTGACAAGAGCCTGTCAGTTTATATGCCATGGTAGAAGGTCTGAGAGGATGGCAGGACCTCAACAGAAAAAAAACACGAACAGTCTGACTGCTTAAAAAATGTTATTAAACCATTATACATCTACAAGTGAAAAAAAGGCTATGGTTCGCTAAACAATGAAATTCACTTTACAATGGTGGTCTGGAACCTAACATGTCATATGACTGGGGTATGCCTGTACTGACAATTCACTGTAGTTGTTGGGCTGTTATTTTTTCAATTACCCAAATGGATGTCTAAAATTTTGAAATTGTGCAATTTTTGAATGATGATTAAAGTTGCACATTCAGACCATGATGAATAGACTGTCAGAACAATTGTGCCAAATGGCATTGTTTAACAATTGAACATTCTAGACATGTAAGTTTTTAAGGGTTAATGACAATCCCCCCTCTCCCATGCTGTATTCCCAAACTATATCCAACTCACCATACAGCCTGTCATGTCCATGAATAATCAAGCACTAAAAATTGTTATGTCTATCCTAACTGTTGGAAAAATGTCCATTATCAACAAATCCACTTGTGTAAATTTGAAAATTACCATTTAGTTAAATTATATTGCTATTCAAGATTAAAAGGAACTGCCAAGTGAGATGGTCTGCTGTTAACCCTTTGAGCAGTGATCAGCATTCATCAAACAGCACTGTGGTTTATATCCTATCATAAAACAATCTATTGAACCCCTTTTCACCTACCCAATCCTTTTCCACACGTCTAAGTGGTTACAGGAGAAATTTCAATATATCTGGGAATTTATATACATGGAAGCTGGCCACTCTGTTCCCACATTTTCACCTATTGAGATGGCTCGTAGTATTTGTTCTTTTGAAGTGTTTATTGCATCCTCTCTAGGATTATCTTTGTTTTTTCCCTCTTTCTTTTATGCTATTAAGTTCTTTTATAGCTATCAAGCTTTCATATCCATGAGATAGTTTTTGAGATGGAAATTCTTTCTGCTGCACTGTTTGTTGCTAAAACTTAAAAATGTGAATGTTTTATGAAGAAAATAAAAAAGGAAGTGATGTTATATATGAAAACTTACAAAAAGATTTTAAAAGCGGGAAAATGTGTTGGATCAAGCAGCCCACTGAGATACTGCCCAGTGTCTAGCTGCTCAATCTACCCCTACTTACCCTTGTCATTCTTTCAGGAGATATCAAAGATTACGATTGATAAAATGCAGTACTAAGTGATTTGACCTAAACTTGCTTTACCAGAGGTCAGTACGATAAAATTTTCAGACTGAGTTGGCATATTACTGAATTGTAGTTTTTAAATGATTTATGATCTGGACCCTGGTGAAGACAAAGAGGAGGGGGGGAGCACGTTCAATTGAGTTGATTTAATAATCAGGTCAAGCAGAGGCCCCCTCCCAGTGCAGTCGGCCAGCACAGAACATTGTCAGCTGTCAAGGCAGGATGTCCGAGTAAACATTCTCTCGGGATTTAATGGTTCCTACCAGGGACAGACTGGCACTTTTTTTCAGAGGCACTAATGTGCAGGGGGACCTGAGCTGTGATAAAAAATTTGATTTCTTTTTCAAGATTTCAATACTTATTCTTTTCAGAGTTACTATGAAGCTTAAAACAAGTTTTCTCCAATTCTCTGGAGTTTCTGTAATATAACAATTATTATTCTTAAAATATCCTGCTCTTTTGAGGTCCCAGGGGCTTGCAATGCTAAGAGCCCAGGATGCTACAGCACCCCTTACTAGTATCTGGTTCTTACTATGTACCGAAGTGGATACCTGAGGCTGATTGGTTTAGAGTGAGGAGTGGAGCATGGGCTGTAAGTTTGCAGCAGAACATGGATTGTTTAGAAATGGGGTCTGTTGAAAGAACTCATCAAATTCATTCAAAAAAAAATCTTCATAATGCAGACCACAAAAAAGATATGCAGCACATAACATACAGATAAAACAATCAAATTTAATGATATTGCTTAGTACCTAAGTAAAAGTCATACAATAAACAGAACTATGGTTGACAGAACTTCAATTTCTTTTATATTTAGCATCCCCAAACCTTTGAAGTTTAGGATAATTTCCCTGGTTGCTCTGCCCTAAAGATGGCACTGGCTACATATATATGACATATTAGATGCTGGGATCTAAATAGTAGCTTGTGCTTAAATTGTAGACAGGTAATAATGCAGAATTTGTAAATAGCAGCAAGGTTTCAGACAAGGATGCTAGACATCCAGGAATCTGCTGGGCTGTCCCACAGTCCATCAATTTGTCTTGCATTCCCCCCCCCCCCCAAACCTTTATATGTCCAGTAGAATTTATTCCTATTCAATCTCTTATATAATGAGTTAAAATGTCAGTGCACATCTTTGCTGCTCAGTGATATACCATATATGGCATATTTATAACTAGGGCCTAAATAATGGCCTGTAACTGAACTGTAAATTTTGGTCTGGGGTACTATTCAAACATTTATGGAATATAATTACATATTATATAGGTATAAAAGTTTTGTATCACTACTATTTACTACAGTCCACATTTATTGGAGGGATGATTTATTAAAGTAGGAGTTTTTGCATTTTTTGGTGAAAAGTAGTTGAAGTACTGGTTTTTTAACCTTGTTGATCAGAGCAATTAAAATATTTTGTTAAAATGTTACATTTTGTTTCAAATGGTATGGAATGGAATAGTATTTGTGTGTTCTCAGTAAGCAAGAATCTCAACTTTCTTTGCTCCATTAGTGGATGAAGATAAAGATAAAAAATGAAAGGTTGGGGGAAGGGCACTCACTGGATAGCAGATGATAGCATCTTGAACAATCAGTGTATGGCTCTCCTGTACACAGGGATTCCATTCCAACGTGGAATATTCATTTGTTCAAAGATGTTACATTACTAAAGTATGGAATTGTACAGCATTAATTCTCATTTCATACGAATCCATCAGCAGCATTATAAAAAAAATAAAAAAACATACACAAGAGCCAAAACATTATGACCAATGCATCTTTTCACAAATCGAAGCAACTGCTGGTAAATGGCAGCGTGTGTGGAGGTCATGAAACGGTATAAATAACACCTGATACTGAGCTCTGTTAATCTGTATTATTTTTGTTTTTCACATGGAAAAGGCAGCAGACTTAAGTGAGTTTGACAAAGGCCAAACTGTAACAGCCAGACGACTGGGTCAGAGCATTTCCAAGATGGCAAGGCTTGTGGGGTGCTCAGATCAGCTGTGGTACCTTCAAAAAGTGGTCTGAGGAGGGAAAAAACCACAAACTGCCAGTAAGGTATGAGCCAACCACAGCTCACTGATGCTAGAGATTAGCAAAGGCTATCCCATATGGCACGAGCCAACAGAAGGGATACTGTGGTGCAACTCACCTATAATTTGAATGCTGGTGAATGGGAGTAATGCGTCACAACCCACAATACATAGAACTCTGCTGAAAATGGGGCTGTGTAGCCGTAGGCCACTCCAAATGCCCATGTTAACCTCAGTTCACTGTCGAAAGTACCTACAGTGGGCATGCAAGCATCAAAACTGGACCTTGAATGATTGGAAGGTCATCTAGTCCGCTGAATCTCATTTCCTGCTACACCATGCAGATCGTCGGGTAAGTGTGTGTCCTTTACCTGGAGAAGTGTTGGCACCAGGATGCATCATGGAACGAAAACAAGCCGGTAGAGGAAGTGTAATGCTTTGGGCAATGTTCTGCTGGGAAACCTGGGTCCAGTGATTCATGTGCAGGAAACTATGATATCTACCACCTACCTAAACATCGTTGCAGATCAGTTACATCCTTTCATTGCAAAGGTTTACCCCCCTCTAGTAGTGCCTTCTTTCAGCAGGATAATGCACCATGCCACACTGGCCGTATTGTTCAAGAATGATTTGTGGAACATGAGGACTTCCACGTACTGCCCTGGCTTCCAAATTCCAGACATCAATCCAATCAAGCATCTGTGGTTCGTGTTGGTACAACATATCTAATCTGTGGTGGCTCAACAATGTAGCTTACAAGAGTTAAAGGATCTGCTGCTAACGTGTTAGTACCAGATACCACAAGACACCTTTAGAAATCTTGTAGCATCCATGCCTTGCTGGGTAAGAGCTGTTTTGGTGGCATGTGAAGAAATGACATAATGTTTTGGCTCTTCAGTGTATATTCACAGAGGAAGTGTATCAGTAGTGTGGAATTCTACTCAAGATTTCTAACCTTGTATGATTCCGTTGGTAGAATATCTTAGTTTTTTCCACGACTTGAAAAGAACAAAACTAAATAATCTCATTAAGCAATATTTCAATAATGCATAAACACTAATAAAATATTTCAAAAAACATTAATAAAAAGAAATAACATTAAAATGCATCAGAAACCATTAAATTCGCCTATGCTTCGAGGAATTATATTTAAATTCCATTTTGGAAATATAATTTTCCATAAAAATAGAAAAGGTGTGTAGGATGCGAGATTTCGAGTTTGAACCCCGTGCCCTATAGGTTGTTGCATTTACAGGACGATGTAAGATGTTCTGTGTCGGTGTGATTAATCTAATTACCATGTTTCCATTTAAAGCTAAAAATCGCCAACCAAGTATAAAAATTCTAAACCAATGTAATATGCTCACTGACAATAATACGCTCACCGGAATAAAATCCAATGAAGGAACAAAAAAATGGCGCCAATACACTGTGCCTTTTTCAACTTCGGGTTAAACAATATAAACAACCCGTTTTAGAAGCGACGAATGATTTTTCTGCCATTACACTGCGGTCACAGCTCAGCTGAAGTTTACATGTTTGCTTACAAGCAGTGCCGTCCCATGGCCGAGTGGTTAGCGCGCTTGGCTACTGATATAAGGGACCTCGGTTCGAGCCCCGGGTAAGTCATGGCTGTTTGTGTCGTTTTTCTGCTGAGGTCCTGACATCCTCACAGACCTTCTACTATGGCATATAAACTGACAGGCTCCTGTCAGACCTCTGTGGCAAGCAGCTGCTTGAGGGGATGTTTTTTTTTTTGCGAAATTCTCAATATTTTTTTTCCCTCAACCTTTAGGAGATTTATGCATTTCTTCAATTTGTTTAGTGTTTATCACATTATGATTTACTTCTAAATATTTTGCAATTTTTAACATTCACCTCTTCACTTTTAGAAGCTTAATGAATTTCTTCAATGAGATTTAGCATATTTGTTATAAACGAATCACTGATTTTGCTAGATTTATGTATTACTTTTTTTAGGTATAGTTGCTAATCGTGCTGATTATTTTTTATGTAAATGTTTATGAAAAATTACTTAAACCTGTAATAAATGATAATTTTCACACTATTGTAATTTTGGTTTGTTTGAAATCATGAAAGATACATTGTTTTTACCTCAGATTTCATTTATTGGTTTTCAGGGAAAAAATGTGATTACAAGATATTACAAGAGGAATTTAGAATAACTACTGTCCATCAAAATATTCTAAAAGTTACTAATTGTTTTTTGAAATTGTTATCAGAAAGGATACAGAGATTGAATTTTAACTACAGTTGTTTCACTTTAGTGCAAAATTCGGCAGATTGATTTTCCTTTTTTCACATTTTCGTCGAGGTATTATTTTTATTCAAAGATTGATAAATTGCATCTGCGTTAAAAATTGGTTCATTTGAAACCATCGGCAATAATTTCGCTTTCAACTTCACTCAAATGAAGCAATGTGCGGAAATAACCAATAGCGATAGCCTACTGTGTGTGACGTCAAAAACGGGTTGGTGGGCTTGTTCGTTCTAGGAGGAATTGAAATACTGCAGACGACTTTGGGCTTAGAGTAATTTAAAATATTTTTGATTATAATTTCAACCTTTGAATCAGTCTTTAGTAATTAAAAATAAGTACCACGTAGCTTTTAATTTTTTGCACATTCTGAAATTTTTAATAAATTAATGGCGCTTTGCACTTTTAATGATGCTACCAACAAAATTTCAGTTTCTGGTAGTATTTCCAGTATTTTTTCTTTCCAAATAGCATTGGTGTGGGGTTGGCTCAGTCAGTAGTGTGCCAGGCTCGTAATCTGCAGTTCCCAGGTTCGAGTCCCAGCTGGGTCAGCGTTGAGATTTATCTCCGCAAAATTCTCCACCGTGCCAACGGTCAGTAGGGGACACCAATGGGCTTAGAAAGGCCGCCGTCCGACGGATGGGACGTTAAGCCGTGGCTCCATGTGAGGGAGAGCCATACTCTGCACACGTTAAAAAACACGCTGGATGGCCTTGACGGGAGGCTACCATCTGTCTCTCAATAGCTATTCCAGTGGGTCCCCTCCCCCAACCTCCTCTGAGCCTTTGGGGCCCTTGTGACCTGGCCATTTAGCCCATGGTGGGCAAAAAAGTGCCGCTCAGAGGTAAAACAACCCAACCCAAATAATATTAACATTTAATTTTTGTCATGAAACGATTTTAATTAATATTTTAAGAATAACTGATTAGATACTTTTATTTCAGTATAAATGTTTTGTGATGCGTCTGAATTTCTTTTTCTCAAAGCAGGCTCAGGGGAGTGCAGATTCGGAAAACAGCCTGAAAATCATGTCCTTTGATGTTTGGTGTATATTTCTCAGACTTCCCAATCAAAAGTCATCATAATAGCCTTTGCATTTAGGCATGTAGTTGTGGTGGTGGTGGGTATTATTTTGTAGTGCGTCAGACTAGTTTTCTGACGTTCCCAGGCACGAGTCGGATTGTGATTTTTTTTCCCATTAACCCACATCTAGCTCTCGGTGAGAAAGGGGTTACCGATAGGCTCAGAAAAACTGCCGAAATCATGACACCGTCTTCAGGTTGTTTTATCTCTGAGTGACATTTTTTGCACAAAATTGGATAAATGGCTGAGTCACAAAGACCCCAAAAGCTCAGAGAAATTTGGGAGAAGAGGACAACTGTAGGAAACAGGTGGTAGCCTCCCGTCACGGCAATTCAGTGTATTCTTTAATGTGCATAGACAATGGCTTAATATCCCAGCCGACGGAAGGCAGCCTTTCCAAGCCCACGGATATCCCTTACGGACCAATTTTTTTCTATTTCCACATTTGAAATAAAATGCCTGAAAATCTCAAGTAATGATATTTCAAAATTACTATGCCAGAAAATTCATGCAATTATATTAAAATTTTGCTCCCGTGGCCGAGTGGTTAGCACGCTTGGCTACTGATCTAAGGGACCTGGGTTCGAGCCCTGGAATTAGGCATGGATGTGTGTGTCGTTTTTCTGCTGAGGTCCTGCCATCCTCTCAGATCTCCTACTGTGGCATATAAACTGACAGGCTCCTGTCAGACCTCTGTGGCAAGCAGCTGCTTGAGGGGGTATTTATTTATTTTTTTTTTTTTCATGGCAGTATCATATTTCAGATTAAAGCAATCTCATCTAATCATTAGTATGATGTACTTAAAATTTGCTGCTTTTGATGTTGAGTCAGCCCTGGCAGCTGTGTGGCAGGAATAATAGTAAACACAATGTTCTCAGAAGATGCTTTTATTTCAAGGTGTTTGACCAATAAGTTGATAACATTGGTAGACAACATAATTTGTTGATCAGACACTTTCTTAATGCTCTCGCTTTTCTTTAAGAGGGAACCTGTTTGAAGCAATTTTTGTGCCATACTGTCATTATTTCTCCTGTTGTTCTTGTTGGTTTTTTACATGTTCGTCGGCATGCAAAGTATGGGCAATAACGCTGTAAGTGATCATTGGTTAGTATTGCATTTACATATTTTACAAATTAACATAGTTTTTATTTCATCAAACGCAATACCCCACAAAATAATTTCAAAGTGGAACTTGTGGGAAACTCGGGATCCATAATACAATAACAGAACTCGTTGGTATTTATTCTTGAGCTCCATAGGATAACGTGTTTCACTTCAATATCGCAATTAGGCTTTTAAAACACTTTAAGCTTTCAGCCATTGCTTAATCGTTACTCTGCAATTTAATATTCCAAAAACTATAAAAAAGGAAATTAAATTACATTTATATAAAAAGCAATTTAAATTTACTTGCAGAGCACATGTGAGAATCAATAGCTGCAATTTTAAAACAATATTTTAGTTTTTAATAATTTAGTTATTTTAGACTTCTCTTACAAAATAAAGTTATTTCAAATGTTGATGCATGCAGTAAGATGAAAAATTTGGACACCAATAAAAAACACAAAAATTTGTTCTTTTCACATGAGAATGTTTCAGTAAGATTAAAAATCAAAAAATGACGTTTTCAGGTCGTTTGTATGCAGGGCCGTCGCCTGATTAGATCGCGCCCTGAGGCAAACAATTAAATATCGCGCCTCAAAAGGTCGGAGTTGCGCATGCGCACTCCTACGCTCGGAACGAGGATTGCAATGTCCACAATATGAAATAATAATCCCCAAAATGATAAACATAACGTAAATTAAGCAAAACTGGTTAAGGAAAAGTACAAGTGAATGGGTGGACCATCACAGGCGCCGTGAAGCAGGCGCCTCTATGCTACACCCTGTCGACGGTACTGTTTGTATGTTTGATCTGTGAATTAAAAACGGAAAATTGATAATCGAAATATTCTAAATATTCAGTATAAAACTAAAAATATTAAATATTTTTCGCGCGTTTAATCACTTCAATATTGTTGCGGATTACAAAAATGGATATCCACTGAGCGTGAGTATTAAAAGCTATATTTCAAACCAAATTCAATACAAGGTAAATTGTTACAAAGAAAATATGGATGAAGTATCTTATTAACAAATCAACTATTAACCATACACAAGTCATCAATCTTCCTGCGCAGAGCACACAACATTAGCTCTGTCTATTCCACTAAATATTACCTTTTTACTTGATTACCATGTCGCTTGAACATCCGCGTACACATCACATAAAAGATATCACTTTTGTACTTCCCGCATACACAGCACATAAAAGATACCACTTTTATACTTCCCGCGTACACAACACATAAAAGATACTACTTTTATACTTAACGCGCACTGTCTCAGAACAGCTAACCGTCCATTTTCGAACTCTAGACCGTTAAACACACGACCGTTACACGCCCCTGGTCTTCTTCAAATTCTCCCAAAGTTCTTATTCGTTGGCTGATACTTTTTGCTTTTGGTTGCCAGATTCCTTCTGTCGTAACAATATCATACACAGTTCATCTCTTCCATAATTTAGTGACCCCTAATGAACGGAAATTAACATGTACGAATTTATGGGTTGCAGATTCTGATCAAGAAAAAAAAGGATAACGGGCGAAGGAGAATGCTAAAATAACCGATTTCGTTTTTTGAGTTGTCTTTGAAAAAAATCGTAGTATATGTTTACCTTCATTTTTTCACCATCATTATACCAGTTAAAATTCTCTGGGGCAATGGATCTAACTCAAAGGTTTCGGGTTTATTTTTCCAAATAAATTTCTTTTGGAGTTTGTTTTTAATGAACGAAGCAAAATTTTAAGTTTAAAATTTGTTATTCTTTATAACCCATTATTCAAATATAAAGCGCTTTTGTCTATGCTTTTTGCAATGTAAATATGTAACGAATTTAAAATATATATATTAAGCTCCATTTATCTAATATTAAAACTAATCATATGAAACCAGTAGAACCACAGCTTGGCAGCTCTCAGACACTCACTACAAAGGTAGCGCTTCTACCAACGTTAAATGGCTCAGTCGTATCACAAATGAATATAGTCGCTGAGCCCTTCAAATTCTCTTAATGGACGCTATACGAGAAGTGTATGTATTCTAGGTCGTGCTTTGGAAGTTGTGAACAACTGTAGATTGTCTTATGCGATTAAAAATAATATTTATATGACATATAGCTGAAATTCACACTACAGGTCCAAATGGCACAACATAGAAACTTGCAAACTTAATAGCAACCATATTCGGAAGTTTAACACTAAATCATAAAGTCGTTAAGTTTAAAAATCATATTATCCCACACACATTCACCAAAGATAAAACATTATGACCAGTGTGTCTTTACACAAATAGAGGAGAGCTATGCACCAATAACCTGTGATGATGCATAGAACCGGCCAGGCCTAGCACCTAATGTCCGACCCCGCCTTCTCGTGGTGCGGACCGTTAGTAACTTTCAAAAGAGATACTCTCTTGTGGAAGTGAACGGAAGGGGAGGGCTGCCAGATTCGTGTGGCCTACTGATCTGGACAACTATGGCTACTTTTCTTTTTTTTCTACCCTGCTGAGGAGTGGTCAACCACACAGGGTCCTAGTGCTGACCATATAAACCCACTGACTGGACAGATATATGAAGATATATGGCTCTGAGCTTGATTATGGATCCTGATTTTGCTGCACTGATGGGCTTCTGTGGAGGGAAAATCTTCCACTGTGTTTTCTGTTTGTTTGTGGGTTGACAGCCCCAAGTGAATAGATTCACAGGATATGTTTATCAGCTGGTGGATAATCCTGAGCAGAGGTCATCGCAGGCACCTGAACTCTTTGCTTCTATTGGCATCGTCAAATTCTACATTGGAGGAAGTCTTCCAGTGTAGATGGCTTCAGCCTTTAGTGGTGGGGGAACGGGTCTTTGCCCATGTCTGCGATTAGGGGGCTGTTTGATATTGTCGGCATTCCCTCTCTCAATAAACATAGTTTCTTTAAACATCCTACTAACCATTTTCTCTCCATAGGTAGTTGGAATGTGAGGACTCTGCACAGAGCTTTTTCTCTTGATGTCCTCACACAAGAATTCCACCATTATAATTTAGATATTCTCGGCTTGCAAGAGACCAGACGGACAGATAAAGGTAAGATTCTTAAAAATAATCTTAATTTCTCTTTTCAGGGAGGGACAACAATAAGCATCACCAAGGTGTGGGTCTGCTTCTCAGCAGACACGCTAGTGATGCTTTTCTAGGATACAAGTGCATTAATGAAAGGTTTGTTACAGCAAAATTTGAGACAAGCGTTAAAGACTTGAATGTTATCTGCTGTTATGCCCCCACTGAGGATGAGGATGAGAAGGATAGGTTTTACAGACAACTTCAAAATATTTTGAATTCTGTCAAGAAAGGAGATATTACCCTTGTTCTAGGTGACTTCAATGCCAAAGCTGATACTGAGTCTGACCTGTTGGGAGGAGTGATATGCCCTTTTGGTATCAATGGCAACGTCTCTTACAGGTAAGTAAACTCAATGGATTCAGAATACCTAACACTTATTACAAACACCGCGACATACATAAGTACACATGGGTTTCACTCGATGGCCTGCATAAGAATATGATTGATTATATATTAATTAACAGCAAATGGGCTAGTTCTGTTAGAAATACCAGGGCATATAGAGGAGCTGAAATTGGATCTGACCATTACGTAGTTAAAAGTGTCTTGCAACTTAAACTTAAAAAGTGTTGTGCTAGGGTTAAAAAATCTGCTTTTAATACTGAAGCTCTGAAAGACCCAGTTATAGCCAAAGCTTACCATGATAGGTTACTTAGTCATTATGACAGTCATGGTATGCTTACTACTGAAGATGAGGAAGAATGGGAACATTTTAAACATGCTTTTTTCGACACTAACAGTACTCTTTTAGGAAAAAAGGAGCCGAAGAGACAGAATTATCTGAGTGATAAGGCACTTGAGCTTATTTCGGAAAGAAAGAACTGCAGGAATGTCCTTAATCAATACCCTACTAGTCCTAATAGAAAGCATTACAGAGAACTTAATAAACGTGTAAAAGATCAGTTAGCTGCTGATAAGAATCTTTGGCTTGATGGTTTGGCTGACAAAGCCGAGGTAGCAGTTAGACAGCACAACAACAGAGAGCTGTACCAGATAGTTAGTATTTTGTGTGGTAGAAAATGGACAGGTATACAGGGATTGAAGGATAAACATGGTAAGGTTATAGAAGGTGAGGATTCTGTCATGGCTAGGTGGGCTGAGCATTTCAGTGATGTTCTAAACAATGCGGTTAGTTCTATTCCCATTGTTTGCAATAATGATAGATGCATTGGTGGCTTTAATGTTGGCCCTCTAACACAATCTGAAGTTATTTTGGCTGTTTCTAAACTTAAACTTCATAAATCCCCAGGGGTAGATGAAATTACTACAGAAATGCTTAGAGCTGGAAATGTTTCGGTTACCACTTGGATGACTGAAATTCTGAATATCTTTTATGATAAAGGCATGGTTCCTAAGGATTTTACCAGAGCTATTGTTATCCCTATTTTCAAAAAAGGTGATCGCAGTTCTTGTGATAACTATAGGGGTATTAGCCTACTCTCTGTTCCAGGTAAAGTTCTTTCCATGATTGTGCTTAATAGAATTAAGAATCTGGTTGACAGTCAATTGCGTGATGAGCAATGTGGATTCAGAAGTGGTAGGGGATGTGTGGATCAGATATTTTCACTTAGGCAGATTCTTGAGAAATGTTGAGTTTCAGAAACCTTTGGTTGCTAGCTTTGTTGATTTCAAAATGGCTTTCGACTCTGTTGATCGTCATAATTTGTGGTTGATTGTGAAATCATATGGTATACCAGACAAGTTAGTTAACATTATGAAAGCTCTCTATAATAACACTGAGTCGTGTGTGAGAGTTGATAAGGCTTGTAGCAATTGGTTTAGCATTACGTCTGGTGTTCGACAAGGGTACATTTTGTCTCCTTTTCTCTTTAGTTTGGTTGTTGATTTTGTTATGCGAAATTCACTTCAAGGGAAAGATTTTGGCCTTAAATGGGCTGGAGATACGAAAATTTCTCATTTAGATTATGCTGATGATTTAGCCCTTTTGGCAAATGATGTTGATGAGATGAACTCTTTCATTCGAGCTGTTGATGAGACTGGTAGTAGAGTAGGTTTGGTTATAAACAGAGAGAAAACTGAAGTGATGAAAATTGGTCAGGCAGGCTGTGATTCAGTTAATCTGAATGGTTGCAGTCTTGAGCAGGTGTCACAGTTTAATTATCTTGGGAGCTATGTAACAGATAATGGTGATGTGCGGCATGAGATTAACAGACGAATAGGGATTGCTGCCGGGACTTTTAAGAATCTATGGAGAGTGTGGAGAAATAGGCGTATACACCTAAAGACTAAAATTAGGCTGTATAATAGTTTGGTTCTTTCTAGGGTTAGTTATGGTAGTGAAACTTGGACACTTTGTAAACAAGATAACAGGAAACTAGATGCTTTTGATTCCAGATGCTTACGCAGTATCTTGGGCATTAGGTGGTTCAACTTTGTAACTAATGATGAGGTTAGGCAAAGGAGTTTGCAACCTCCTTTAAGCAGCATATTGTGCAGAGAGAGACTCCGTTGGTTTGGCCATGTTGCCCGTATGAGTAATTATAGATTGGCGAATAGGGTTATGAACAGTGTGCCTAGAGGCCTGAGAAGGAGGGGGAGACCTAGGATGCGGTGGGCAGACAATGTCAAACAGGACCTTGTTAGAATTGATGTGCAGTGGCCGGATGCAGTAGATGTAGCTCAGGATAGACTTGCTTGGAGAACTAAATTGCACGGTCTGGTTGGACCTCCGTAGCCCATGGCTGCTTGAGGATGATGATGACAGTTAAACGATGGCGCATGTGGCCATGAAAGGGTATAAATAACACCTGAAACTAATCTCTGTTATTCTTGTTCTTCAGATGGGAAAGACAGCAGACTTAAGTGAGTTTGACAAAGGCCAAATTGTAATGGCCAGACAACTGGGTCAGAGCATTTCCGAGACGGCAAGGCTTGTGGGTTGCTCATGGTTAGTACCTTCAAAAGTGGTCCAATGGAAAACCGCGAAAAGCCAGCAAGGTGTGGGCTGACCATGGCTCATCGATGCTAGAGGTGAGGGAAGATTATTCCTCGAAAAACAAAAGGTTTTTCTGACTGGGATTCTGACCCAGAAGCATGCCGGGCATCTTAACCACTAGAACACCAAGGAACCATCCCTTAAACTAAGTGACATGTCTTCCTGTTGAATCACCAATGGTGCCATCTATTGTCAGGAGTTGGGCAGCCAAGCTGCCACATTTTTGATGGTAGTAATAGATGGCACCACTGGTGACTCTACAGGAAGACATATATGCCACTTAATTGAAGGGATGGTTAATTCTTTGGTGGTCTAGCAGTTACAACGACTGGCATGTTTCTGAGACACCTGAGTTCGAATCACAGTCAGGACGACTAATTTTTTTCAACTCAATTTTCTAGTGCGACTTGTCTACAGGACTTTTCCTGTGATAATTTATTACTGAAGTCTATTCCGTATGGTGCAAGCCAACAGAAGGGTTACTGTAGTGCAACTCGACTGTAATTTGAATGCTGATGAACAAGAGTAATGTGTCACAACACATTGAACCCTGCTGAAAATGGGGTTGTGTAGCCGCAGGCCACTCTTCATACCCATGCTAACCTCGGTTCACTATTGAAAGCACCTACAATGGGCATGCGAGGATCAAAACTGGACCTTGAATGATTGGAATGTTGTCTGGTGTGATTAATCTCGTTTCCTGCTGCACCATGCGAACTGCCAAATAGGTGTGTGCCACTTACCTGGGGAAGTGTTGGCACTAGGATGCACCGTGGGACGAAAACAAGCCAGTGGAGGAAGTGTAATGATTAGGCAATGTTCTGCTGGGAAATCCTGGGTACAGTGATTCATGTGCAGGAAACTATGACGTCTACCACCTACCTAAACATCATTGCAGACCAGGACATCATTTCATGGCAACGGTATACCCATCTAGTAGTGCCTTCTTTCAGTAGGATAATGCGCAATGCTACACTGCCCGGATTGCTCGAGAATGGTCCTTGGAACATGAGGAAGACTTCCTAGTATTGCCCTGGCCTCCAAATTCCCCAGACATAAATCCAATCGAGCATCTGTGGTTTGTGTTAGAACAGCATATCTGATCTGTGGCAGCTCAACCACGTAACTTACAAGAGTTAAAGGATCTGCTGGTAATGTGTTGGTATCAGATACAAGACACCTTTAGAAATCTTGTAGCGTCCATGCCTCACCGGGTAAGAACTGTTTTGGCAGCTAGTGGAGGACGAACATCATATTAGGCAGGTGGTCATGTTTTGGCTCTTTGGTGTATAATCCTTCTGCAGCCTCACTTCATTTGTTTTCTATGTCCTTCAGGTAAAAAGTTTTCCCAGACTTGGGTTGGGAGTTCTTTAACAAAGAAGTGACCCACTCGACTTTTTTTTGGGAGGGGGGGGGGGGTGCTCAAGTTGGATAATTTGGGTTCTACTATATGTATAGTGAAGCAAGCATTCATAGACAGTGAATTCAGGGGAAAGTTTTTTGATTTTCAACCCAAGTGTATACATATTCAGTACTAGGAGATTTACCCAGCGTTGTTCAGACCTGAAACTTTCCAAAATGTAGAGATGGCACTCCCCACGTCACAAGATTTCATTTGGCATAAATATCATTACACTCCATCTCCTCCCTCTCCGGAGGGCGTGGTGGCTCAGTCCGTATTAAGCCAGATATGCTGGGAACATCTGTAGTTCCCAGGTTTCAGTCCCAGCTGGGTCAGCATTGAGATTTATCTACGTAAAACTCCCCGTCCTGCCTATGGTCAGTAGGGATCACCGATGGTCTTCGATAGGCCACCGTTCATAGGATGGGAACCTTCGGCCAGAAAAATAATGGGCTCTGGCCATTTAGCCCATTGTGTGCAAAAAAAAGTGCCGCTCAGAGGTAAAACAATCTAACATCCCTATCCAGTTGAAAATTTCTCCCTCTCTTTTATGATGGAAATGAACAATTTGATGTATGCATTATCCTCCTAACGTCAGAAAACCAAAAACTGGAATTTTCTCGCCGAGATAATCGAACTTTTAAATCACTTCGCACCCACCAGAGTTCCATGGATACAATTTGCCTTGTCAGGCACATGTAGGGTTACCAGATACCTTTGTCAAAAAAAAGATGGGCTTTGGGTTGGGTTGTTTTACCTCCGAGCGGTACTTTTTTGCACACCATGGGCTAAATGGCCAGGTCACATGAACCCCGAAGGCTCAGAGAAAGTTGGGGGAGGGGACCCACCGGAACAGCTGTTGGTACAGATGGTAGCCTCCCGTCAAGGCCATCCAGCTTTTTCTTTAACGTGCACATAACTCTCCCGCAAACGGGCCATAGCTTAATGTCCAATCCGACGGATGGCAGCCTTTCCAAGTCCATTGGTGTCCCCTACTGACTGTGAGCAGGGAGGGGAGTTTTACAGAGATAAATCTCAATGCTAACCCAGCTGGAACTCGAACCTGGGAACCGCAGATTACGAACTTGGCGCACTACCAGCTGAGCCACCCCGCCCCCATAATATTAATTAAATATACTTTAAAATATATGATGTACCGTTTTTTATTCCATCTTGATAAGCAATCAAGAATTATTTTGCCTTAAGTGACATAATGGTTAGTAATTATCTGCTGATGTAGAAGCCAAATATTGTGTTTCCATTAACTCTGACTGAGATAGTGGTCAGCAGTGATTTCGGTCAAGCTAGGAGTAGTCCTTAATTCCTTCGCTGTCTTTTAGGTTGCAAAAAAAAATCTTGCTCTCAACTTTCATAGCTCCACCTATCCGTGGGGAAACAAATTTTTTTTGCAGATTTCTAAAACACATACTTTTCTCAATCTGGTATGTAAATTGCTAATATTGAGATTACAGAAAAAAGTTACTTTTACCACATTCACAGAGTTAATTTAGCATTCACGATTTGCACTTAGAGTAAATTATTTCAGGATTAACAGTAAATTATATTATAGTCATGGGTTCAAAAATTTTAAAAAAGGAATGTCCAAAAAAAAGTTCTTTTAGTTTGAAAACATACAAAAAGGAGGACATTTCATATTTTTTCAAAATTCTGGGGAGACATGAGTGAAAAAGGATATACAGGGTGATTCAGAATTCATCATCAATATTTAGTGGGGGGGAAGGGAATAAGAAAAGAAAGAGATTTCACATAAGAAAGTATGGGGACAGACGAACGCATGGTGGTGTAGAGGGCGCTGTGTGTACACACCTCTCATACAGAAGCACAGCTGTTTGACGCGTGCAGTCAGTTGTCATTCGACAAGGCGAATTTGCAGAAGTAACATGAACCGGTATATGTGGAATGAATGTGCAGATATGCATGTAACTTACGGTGCGGCAGGAGAAAGATGTCTTCGAGCCAGGCAATTGTATGCAGCGCGCTTCCCAAACCGCCGTGTGCCACAACATCAAATCAGCACGTATTCATCGCCAACTGCGTGAAACAGGATCGTTTGCTGCTAGTAATGTTAATCGAGGGAGGCGCAGATCGGCATGGACAGTAGCAGTAGAGGAAGCTGTCCTACAGGAAATCGAGGAACCTGGTGCTAGCACACGAGGTATGGCTAGGCAGTTTGGAATTTCGCAAGCAACAGCGTGGCGGATATTACACGATGAAGGGTTACATCCGTTTCATCTGCAAAGAGTGCAATTATTGGCAGCAGACGACCATCCCAAGCGTGTTATTTTTTGTCAGTGGTTCATGCAGAGAACAGCCGTTGATCCCAATTTCCCAACGTATGTTCTTTTCACCGATGAGGCGTTGTTCACTCGAGAGGGTGTCTTCAACACACACACTTGGCATGTGTGGGCTCATCAGAAACCACACGGTACAAGACCTGGAGCTGCGCAACAACGTTTTGCTGTCAATGTGTGGACTGGGATTGTCGGTGACTGTTTGTTGGGCCCGTATTTACTACCATCCCGTTTGGACGGTGCCAAGTACCTAACATTTCTTCAGACTGTGTTACTGGATCTTCTGAACGAGGTTCCTGATGGTAGTCTCCGGCGAATGTGGTTCCAGCATGACGGCGCTCCTGCACATTTCGCAAATGCTGTGCGTGCTTACCTACACAGACAGTTTGGTGGTCAATGGATTGGCCGCGGTGGACCGGTTTCTTGGCCACCACGTTCACCGGATTTATCTCCAATCGAATTCTTTGTATGGGGTGCTATGAAAAACATGGTATACGAGACCCCTGTTGATAGTGCTATGGATCTTGTAGCACGCATATCAGTTGCTGCCTCAAACATCCGGGAAATGCCAGGCATCTTCCACAGGGTCCGGCTGTCCATGCAACGCCGTTGTGAGTCATGCATTCTAGCACATGGTCGGCAGTTCGAGCACCTCTTGTAAGTCTGTACAACCAATGCAAAGAAATGTTACATGTAAGATAATAAATGTTTTTTCCTTACCACTTCCTTCTTATGTGTTCCTTCCATCATTGAACTGGGGTCATTTTGCCCTACTACGTGGCATATGCGCTCATGCTTTCCTATGTGAAATCTCCTTCGTTTCTTATTACCTACCTCCCCACCAAATATTGATGATGAATTCTGAATCACCCTGTATATGTAACTTTATAGCACAAGAAAATTTGCTATGGTCTGAGGAACAAAAAAATTATTACTACTAAATAAAATTATTTATTACTTAATATTAAAACATTTATTAATTATTTAAATATACTTTTATTAGATTTTGCATATTTTTCAAGTTAATGATTTTAACTTCAGATACGAATTTAGTTTTTGAATCTGGTGCTCAATTAGAACGACTTCAATAACAACGGACTCTCGCGCTCTTGATTCAGCAAACTGAACAATGAGTTTATCACGCGAAATCAGAAATAAATTAGTTTGATGCATTCATTATTTGAAACTTACTGGCAACAATTATTTTATAACTTTCAATTTTAATGTTTAATCACGTGAAATCAGATATTAGTTAGTTTGATGTATTTCTTTTTTCAAATTTATTAGTGGCAACAGTTATATTTTGAATAACTTCAAACCCACCCACTCCAGTTTTGGTTGACCCCAGCGAGTTCCCACATAGCCTATATGCTTCCCCTGGGTGAAGGGGACGCTCATGCAAAGTTTGGTGTCTCTAGCTCTTCTGGGGCTGAGTACATAAGCAGGCAAACACACAAACTTTCTTCTTTATATATTAGATATGTAAAACGACTTGAGTTTCATTATTTAATTTACCATGTTATGGTAAAATACTACCCAAACCTACGACTTTATAGATTAGAAAATACCCTGTTGGAATATAAAACAATGTGAAAAGAGAACTGTTGAAACTTTGTTTCAACTCTTTGCTATATCTAATACATACTATATTTACCAAAAGCTTTGGGACACTTCTACGAATATATTTATGTGAATGGAAAGTCTCATTCAAAGCTCGTTAATTTTGAAAATAAGCTTTTTATGGTAAAAAGTCACTGGAAATAAATTGATTTCAATCAAATTTATCCACATCTCAATTTTCAACGATATGCATTTAATATTTTAAGCTATGAAAGCTGAAATATTTTACAGCAGTGTTAGTCATCAGAATTTACCTCAAAAGTTAATTAAAACATAACTGCTATAATTAATCATTTACCAAAATAAATGTAATTTTAAAATTTAATTTATTTATTTAAAATTTTACTGAGTTTTTGTCAATTTTGAAGTGTTTGGGCAACTGCAACAGCAGCATTGTTGTTAATTGTTTTAGCTTGAACAACTCTAAACACTACACAACTATTGTTAAAGATCGAGATTCAGAGAGATTTAAGCTAGATCTTAATGTATCTCTAATGACATTTCTTTATAAAAATCTTACTTTCAAATTTAGGGAAACTTTGAACATGGAATTCCATTCAACAATTTTACATATAAGTGTAAAACGAAAATTTACAAAGGCATTAAGACATATGTGTCTTAATACTTTTGTAATGTAGTGTATATATCCATCTCCTGTGAAAAATCACATGAAGATTTAAAAAAATATATATATACAGATATTCATCTATTCAGCGATAGGATTCAGCCGGTTTGCGAACCTGTTCCCAGAATTTCCCAAGTTCGCCGAACTGGTAGATTGCTATTGATGTTCCAGAGTTGCAATTATTGCACAAATCACAAGTTTAATAAAACATTTTTGGTTTTTTCCACTATGAAAAGGCGGTAAGGCGAGAGAAGCTGCTAAAATTTCTGAATCTTACCACTGCATCGACCACCATTTCCTTGAAAAAGAATTGCAATACACATATACCAAACATGCAGGCGATACTAGAAACCAAAATACATAATAACCAAAATACATAATAAAGTCAAGTTTAAACATAAGGCAGATGCTTGGCTCACTTCCTGTGTGAATTTTTCTTGAATAAATTAAGTATGTGTAGGAAATGTTTCCTGACAATTATTCAATAACTAGTAAATAAAAAAATGTTTTTGACCCAGAAGCATGAACCTCAAAAGAACTAATTCTTGTCATCTAAGATATTGGGGCTTTATAAGTTTTCTTTTTTGATTATGAAGAATTCGAGATAAAATTTCATCTTTTAGTTTTTGCCAACAGAGATGCCACTCAGTATACACTACCATTCAATTTTTAAAAGCTGTCAATGCATGATTACGAGGGAAATCACAGATCACATATACTTACAATAATTAGTTGGTCTGAAAACAAGCTTCATGAAGCATGCTACCCCCTCCATGCCCCAAATAATAGTTTCATCTCCGATAGATCAGGGAAAGAATAGCTTTAAAGTAGCACAACCAGTAAATATATAGTGCAATGCTACCTGGTAGTGCAAGATATTACAGGTAGTATTGAACCATACATTACAGGTGGCTTTGAATTGATTTGCTGGTAACATTAACAATGTAACTTTGGCTTGCTCATACCTATTCCGCATACTGATAACAATCTTCTTTCCAAATAACAGTTACTAATTTATTGTTTGGTCTGCAGAAGTCTGAAATCAAATTATCAATTTAGTAACCTGGTATCTATTTCTATCAGCTGTGAAAGATATAAGTGGCTATATCTCACTGAAACCACATGATCTCCACTTTCCTTTTGAACATATGACACTATACACCTGATGTGTACATATAGAGACCATTATATTAAAACTCATATATCTTCAGTTTGTGCAGATAACTTTACATAATTCTAGCTGCTGTTTTAGGTGTTGTCGTCTTTATTTGTATTTTTTGCTTGTAGAACATTGCATTAAAGAATACTGAACAGGAAAGTATTTTAGGTTTTTCATTTAGTTTGCACATAAAAACCAAAATTTACGTTTGTATAGAAAAATGTGACGTCCATACATCATTTTAGAAATAACAAAACTGAAGATGTATTATCATAAAATGGAAAGTAATGAAAAAAAATGTCCACGTCACTCAGGTATAATCTGAAAGCAATGCATATTTAATATTTTTTTGACAAAATTACAATGCATTGTATATCTTTGCCCCTAATATTACATATTACTTCAGCTTAAAGAATGTGTAAAAGACCATCATTTTGTGCTTTTAGCACTATTTTATACTAACTACAAATAATAATCTACATTATCAAAATCAAAGAATAAATTAGAAAATAATAAACTGAAAACTATATTGAATATAAAATTGAAAGTGACATATAAAAGCAACAGATAAAATATTATAAAAATATTTTCACATATGATATCTACATATGCAAATCAGTTTGTTCTGTAAAACTCACAGATTCATGGCATGTTAAATCTGATTTGTGTGCCAATTTAGTAAATCAGGAAAATTTTGTAATTCAGCAAAATTTCAACAGTGCCTCAGATACATCGATTCTAGATGGTGAGCCATCAGTAGATTGGAAGCAGGACAATCTGGTGGATATGGTAAGATTCTTCAGACTGTAGCAGAATGCAACTATGGAATCATTTTCAAAATACTGCAACTTTGTTGAAGAATTGGCTATGATTATTTCAGATGCACAATACCTTATGATGATTTATTTGGGCCAATTTGCTCAACAAACTTGGTTCTCATTTTTCAAGTACCCTTGATCGAACTTCAGAGCAAAAATTGGACCTTGTCTCTGCTTTCTGTGTTCAGGAAACTTCACAGATAGACTCCATGCATGGAAACATACAATTTACATACCTCACTCTTAGAGAAAGACATTCCTGATTGATCCCAATTGATGTCCTGCTACATTTACAGATGAGCCACAATTCTTATTGCAGAGAGATTCAAGACCTGATACTTAAGATCAACTAACAAATATTCAATAACTGAGAAAGAACTGCACATGGTAGAGAAGTGTGTTAGTGCCAGGCAAGATACTCTTAAACTCACAAACCTTCACATTTACCAAACATTAATGGACCATAAAAGCCATCATATACACAGGCATGATCCATAATCTTTATGTAAGCTTATGCAGGTGCAATTGGTAAAGACTTAAGCATAATAAACATTCATACCAGCTAGTTGACTATGTTAGATCCCAATATTTTGAAGAACACACCATCAGGATGAGCATTTGGATATTCTGAAAGTTTTTTATAAATTCAAAAATAATCACATGAAGAAGTCTAGACTGCTGTTAGCAGGACCAATATCCCTTTTTAAATGTATTTCATTATTACTATATTCCAATTCATTTTGAAGCTTCTGTTTCAAAAGCTTTGAGGGATTTCACAGAATTCTTTGAATACGTTTTTAATCACATTGCCTTTATTGATTATTAACTCAACATCACTCAAAGTTTTAGACATATCTCCATTTTACATAAAATCACAATTTTGTGATCAATGGTCTAATTTTGGCAAACAGAGTAATATTAAAAATGATAAAACAAAAATATTATATATTGTGATATTAACATAATTTATTAAATTAATAAAAATTATTATTTGGCATTTAGGTTCATAGATGCAGTCCAGTAGTTGGTAAAAATTTGTCAAATCCTGAAGCCTGATAACTAGTAATTGTATGCAATTGTTTATATGAAGTGAGTTTTAAAGACTGCAGGACTAAGTATAATAAACCTTATTCCAATTTCATCAGAATAAATGAAGAAATATTGTCATTGAAACTATTATCTATCAGTAAGCTATTTTTCAACCACAGAAAAGGAAATAAGATACCTGGTTTGGCTACAAACATTTTATTAGTTGTAGCCAAAAATACAGATTTATCAAATATCACTGGAATTGCTAAATGTAATTATAAATTTTAACAGAAAACAATAAAAAAGTGCAGGAAAGGAAGCGGTTAAAATCATTTTACTATTATTTTTACATTTTAAAGTACATTTGTGACTGATGATAGCATGAGATGATGAGATGGCAACTCTCACCTACTCAGACACTGAGACTATGGAAATGATAAGACTGTTCTTTGGCAACACTTTCAATGCTTGCTGTCAGGAGCCTGAAGATGTAGGTATTGGTGAAGCTTCTTCGAGGATGGTGTTTCCATTAATGACATATGAAGTTCCAAGGCCATAAAGATGCCCACAATACTTGGCATCATCTATGTTGTCTTCAAAGAACATCTGCATTTATATAAAAAAAATTCACTAATAAAGCATTAACATGAAAAATACACTTAGCAGTCATCAACAACAATAATTAAATTATATTGACTACACTATTCTCTAATTTTAATATTATTTTCTTCTTCAGGTCATTGTGATATGACATCTTTTGAACACAAAGACCTGACTAAATGTTTGCTTTCAAAGGAGCTAACATAAAAGTTATATTTAATCAAATACACAATTTTTACTTGTAAATTAGCCAATATTGTGAATAATGGTTGTTTGAATCAAATTTGAACTTTGAATTAGGAAATAATGTAATGATCACTGGTTGACAGGGAAATCATAAGTTGATGAACTAAATGCATATTCATCTGCAGAGCACAAAAATCTGAATTTGAGCCATGCCCCCCCCCCCCCTCTGGTGGTGTCTTTCTGCTGAGGTCTTGCTTCCCTCGCATGTTTTTTCTGTGGTGTATTACCCTAAAAGGCTCCTGTCATACCTCCCAACTTACATTTAGGATGAATGGGACCATTTTGAACAGGTTAGTCTTGAAAACAACAGTATTGTTCTGGGTAGAATGAGCATAGGAGACAGTATCCTTTGAGCAATAAGGAATACAGCTTATTTTTGAAAGAAAGTAATTCAAGGCTTAACTGAATCATCAGTCTTAACTCTTCCAGGTTCCACCTGAAAAACTAGTTTACATCTGAGGAACAACTATTTTTTTGATATGATCAGCCCCCCAAAAAAACTTTAGAACTTTTTTGCCAGACAACTAATGAAAGGAATTATGGCATTTTATATGCCAAATTAATCAGTATTCAAACTGTGAATTTTCTGAAAATAAAACATTTTATAAAAAGAGACTAGTTTTATTTTAATATGTATTATATATTTATAGAGGCATGTAGTAAAAAAAATGCATATGGCAATAAAAATAAAAATTTATTTAAAAAAAAAAACTAAGAAATGATTATAATGCACGTGAATTAGGAAGGCTATTTATTTCTGAATAACAAAAAAATATATTTGCTTGAAACAAGAAAATTACTCCAGTTTTGTAATTTTTTTCTCAGTATCATACTTTGAAAAAAGTCCATGCTTTTTGCCAATTGTGCTGAGTCACATCAGCAAATCAACTTCGGAATTAAAAAAAAATAACCAATCAACTGAAACAGATCATGTTATATACCAAATTAAACAGAATTTAATTACCAATTTTATGAAAATAAAAAACTTATACAAACCTACAAATATATTAATTTTAATAACTTTTTTTTTACAGCAATATAGTGAAAAAAATAGATCAGATTATGCAATTAAGGATTAATTTTGGAAAACCTGATGAATAAAAATAGTTAAATTATATATTAATCGAAAATAAATTTCTTCCTGAATAATATAATATTTACATGAAATTTAAGTTTTATTTCTTTTAATGATTATTTTCAGTGTGGTATACTTTAAAAACAAGGTGACTTGGATTGTTTGCATTAATGGAACTTTGTCTGGTTTATGAAATGGAAAAACACTTTCTTGGCTGCCTCTTCTACTGAATATCAGGAATTTTTTCTTTGGTTGTTAAAGTTTGGTGATCTTGGCCATGTGCCAAAAGGTTTGCGCACCAAGGGTAAAAAAATAAATGTATATATTGTCAGAGTGGCACAGCCAACATATTGAGGGTGCGGGGTTAAAACCATTGAATATAAACTTATAATTAATTAAAATAAATTCTGCTGGAGGGGGGGGGGGGGGGAAAGAAAACTTGCCAAAATTGCTCTCCCACAAGAGGATTGATTTCAGTGTCTAAGAAGTCCTTTCTGCTTCCATATCCAATATCTCATTCATTTTCAGGAAATAATCAGAAAACAATAATTAAAGTATTTTTACTAAAAATAGTAGAAATAATGAAAGAAATATTTCTTTCATTATTTCTACTATTTTTATAGGCTAATGTGATATTGAATAAAATATCTAGAACTTGTAAGTCGGCCATCCGATATAGCATAACTCCAAAAGATCGATAAATTATGGAAATAAAAGAAATCTACATAAGTGAAAACAAAGGTTTAATTATAAAAGTATAAATACTAAGTAGATGCATGATCACATTATCTTATATGTGAGAAGAATGCTTGCTGCAAACATCCACTATATAGCCACTTGACTGCACATGTGAGCAATAACTAGGTCACTGCACTTAAATAACTGCACCTGCTACAAGGCTTTTGTTACTTATAGTTTCAATTTTAAGAGTGGGAAAGATGCACAGAACACTGGAATAAATAATATAAATAATTCTGGGAATACTCAAATAGGTTTATAGGAGAAAAAGAGTATAAAACAGGGGGGATAACTTTTTTTAAATTTTTAGATTTTTGAAACTTTAAGGAAAATTTTTTTAAATAATAGTTCAAATCAAACTTATGAGCTTAAATCAGAAGGTTGTTTCAGCAAAGAGGGATGATAACAAACAAATCGACAATACCTTTAGTACTTCTAAGAAATGGCAATCAGATGGCTTTAACAAATTATATTGTAGTTTAATAAAATATACATCAAATGGAAAAAGAAAATATTGTTTTTCAAACTTGCATTACATATTTTTAAAAGATATATATAGAAAACTTTCAAATGGCAATTTCTATTTTTTAAAAATCGAAGTTTCATGTGTTGTACAAAAAACGTTTATGTTCGTCTTGGGCCTCTCATTTCAGATTCTCTCAATGTCTATGATTGTCGGGGACCTTGGAAGGGCTAACAGCATTACAGAGAGTTTAATAAATGTGTAAAGTTCAGTTGAAAGTTGCCAGAGTGCACAACAGAGAGTTGTATCAGATGATAAATATTTTGTGTGGAAATAAAGGTTAGAATGGCAAGGTTATTTAAGGTGAAATTTCTGTCATGGCAATGTGGGCTGAACAACATGAAGAGCTGCCAACCTTGCATGACAAAAATTACGGTTTGGAAGAATAAAAAATCAGAGGAAATCAAAGCAACTCAACATAATTTGCAGAATTTATGCAATATTGATTATTAATCAATGCATAAACACATATTGATTATTAGGTACTACTCATTATCGATTAAAATAAATTTACATGAAATAAAAAGTTTCAACACCTTGCGAGTCTTGATCGGTTATGGGTGAAAACAAATTAGCCTTTCTATCTCACACAATCTGAGTTCAGTGATGATTATTTTATGGTACCCATTAACTAATTATGAATTAAATTTCCTATCTTATAACAAAAAGCTTAAATCAGTTTAATTACATTTTTTGCATTGCAGAAAATCTATGGCAAGTGTATTTTTTTATATTAATGAAATTTAACTTAATCGCTAATAATGAACAATCAGGAATCATCCAATGATAAACAATAGATCAATAGGTATATTGCAAAAGTTAGGGCTGTGAAAACCCATGCAACTTTTGAATCTACAATGCTCACATCAAGGAAAGATACATCACTGATACAACAGTTTGAAATATTATTGCAGTCCATAGATAATATGCTTTTGTAATATGACCAATAAGATCATTTTCTTATAATGCAGTTTGCAGAAGATCTGTTTTCTACTAATGTAGTCTGCACATTCATATTCTATCATTCATTCTCTGCTTAAACAGAAGTGTGCCATATACTAATTTAAGCATAATAATTTAGTAAACTGTTGATCTAGGTAAAGGGTTGACAGCACTGCCATTTCAAGTGGCCTCTGGATCATTTAGGCTTTGTAATAAAAAAATGTTCTGCCAACAATATTGGTGCTAAATAGGTAAAAAAATATTAAAAAAAATCAAACCTTTCATTAATATTTTTAGATAAAAATTTCTTTTAATTTGTGTGTAAAAGTTTTTGGTATTTTTTTCACTTATTGAAATATTTTTATCTGAGGTAAAAATAATCATAAGAATATGCATATAAATATTTTTGTAATAATAAACCAACAAATAAATTTTTTTTTAAAAGAGTTTATTTTTGTGCATATTGTACCCCCTCCTAATCCCTCTAGTGCATGCAAATTGCTTACCCTTGATCTAAATTAGGAGGTTCTCAATGTGGGGTAGGCAGTAAAAAATTTTTGGGTATGCTGTGAAAGCTCAAAAGTTGCTAGATCTAGTAAAAATAACCATTGTTATAATTATAGTTTGATCTATCTATACAAGGGGTACACCAGTTACATACACATTTCCAGGGGGTACGTGAAGCATAAAAGGTTGAGAACCACTGATTTAGATCATTAATATTGTTTCTATGTAATGAAATTTCACTAGAACAGTAAATGCAAGTTATGTAACCTTTATAGTTCATTTTTGATAAAGGTAGTCTCATAGCTTAAGTCAGAGATATTTTACATCGAAATAATATTAACTCTTCCAGTGTCCAGGTTGAAAAACAGGTTTCCATCCAGGGGCCAAGCTATTTTCTGCCTATGCTCAGCCAAAAAAAAACTAACTTTAGAACTTTTTTTCCCAAATAACTAATGAAAGGAATTATGGAATGTTGTATACCAAATTAATCAGCATTTAATTCTGGATTTTCTGAAAATCAAGTATTGAACAAAAAAGACAATAGATTTTATTTTAATAGGACTTTTTTTTAGTCATGTAGTAAAAAAATGCATCTGACAACACAAATGAAAATTTATTAAAAAAAAACAACTAATAGACAGAAATTGATTGCAATGCACATGAATAGAATGACTATATATTTTTGAATAACAGAAAAATTACTTTTTTGGTTTTAAGTAAATATTTTCCTCATTTTGTAATTTTTTACTTGGTACCATACATTGAGAAAATTTCAGGTTTTTAGCCAACTGTGCTGAGGCAGATAAACAAGTAAACTTTAGATTTAAAAAAAAATAACCAATCAACGGAAATAGGTCATGTTATATACCAAATTAAACAGAATTTAATTACGAATTTTTATGAAAATAAATAATATAAACAAATTTGCAAGCATATTGATTTTAATAAGCCTTTTTCAATGTGACATGGTGAAAAAAAGATTGCACTATACAATTAAGGCTTCATTTTGGAAAACCTGCTGAATAAAAATAGTTAAATTATATATTTATCGAAAGGAAATTTCCACCCGAATAATATAATATTCAACCTGAAATATGATTTTCATTTCTTTTTATGATTCTTTTCAGTATCTTATTATTTTAAACATGGTCAGTGTTAGTTATGCAACGCGACTTGGCCTTCTGACATTCACAGGATTTTCTAAACAGGTTATGAAATAGAAAAAAAAAACTTCCTTGGCTGCTTTTCTTTACTAAACATTACGAATTTTTTCTTTGGGTGTTGAAGTTTGGCGATCTTGGCTAAGTGCTAAAAGGTTTGTGCACCAAGGACCAGCACTTCCCGAAATTGCCCTTCGAAATGATGGCTGATTTCTGCAGCAAGTCTTATTTATTTTGCTTCCGTATCCAAGACATTCAATTTCAGAAAATGGTACCAGCTCAAAGTTTTTTATTAAAAAAAAACAAGAAATAATATAATAAAAATTACATATAACCTAATGGGATGTTAAATAAAATATCCGAAACAACTTTCAAGCCAGCCTCTGATCTAGCATAACTCGGAAAGATCGATAAATCAGCCGATTGAAGATCGCTAACTAACGGAAGTAAATATACTTTCACATTCAAGACCTCATTTATTTTCAGAAAATGATACTGTATCAAAGTTTTACTGGAAAAGTAATAAATAATAAAATAAAAATTAACATATAGCCTAATGCAATGTTAAAATATCCACAGCAACAAGTTGTAGGTCGGCCTTACGATATAACGTAACTATGAAAAAATCAATACTTATCAATTGGCCAAAAGATCGCTAATTTCTGAAAATAAATCTACTGAAATGAAAACTAACTTTAAATATAAAAAAAATACTAACTTTACAAAGAGTATCCAATACGCTGGACCGAAACTGTAAAAATACTTATTGCACACAGAAAGGAGATATCACGTGTCAGCCATCTGCGTCTTGTTTGCTCAGTGAAGCATAACTAATTAAATATGCAGATGCAACCAGAATTTCTAAGAAGGATGTGTTTACTTTCAGTTTCGATTTGAAGGATGCTTTGAAAAAAATGATAAAGATAACTTGGGAATACTGAAATAGGTTTATGACAGAAAAGAGTGTGAAAAGAAAAAAAAATTGCCTTATGTATTTTGTAATTACTTCCAAAACTTATCGTTTCGAAAATTTTTTTCAAAAGTTTTTTTGTCATTTTTAGGAGATTTTCGAAAATTTACGGAAAAATTTGTTGATAATAATTGAAATCAAACTTGTGAGCTTAAATCAGAAGGTTACTTCAGCAAATAGAAACATTAACAAGCGAATTGGGAATACCGTTTAGTACTAAGAAATGGCAATCAGATGGCTCTATTGTAGTTTAATAAAATATGCATCAAATTAAAAAATATTATTTTTGAAGCCTGAATTATATATTTTTATAAGTTACATGTATATAAAAATTTCAACGGCAATTTTTATTTAAAAAAAAAAATCAATTTTTTTTGTTGTACTATAAATGTATTATACATATGTCCTTGGCCTCTCAATTCAGATTCTCCGAACGTATACAGACGATGTGGACACTGGAAGGGTTAAATATAAGCTTTATTAAAAATCATTAAATTTTTATAAGATAAAAAAAGTGCACTGAATTTATGAATATATGTTTCATCTCATATATCATTTGTTTTCTCCAAAAATTTGCAGAATGGGTTCATGAGCATTCAAATTTCAGAGATGGTTATGGTTGTGGTGCATCATGTCTGCTATTATGTACACAATAAAAATATCAAAACACAATATGGGTAGTGCTTCTCAATAATTTCACCATGAAAGGGACCATTGATACAGTAATGAATGAACATTATTTTCTGTTTTATTTGAAGGATTTCATTTCATATTAAAATTATTGAAAATTAAATTTTAGAAATCTTGAAATATTTACTAATATTTTCTTACCTCTCTCATCTTGAAGAAAGTTGCTCCAGTCAAAAGACTATCACTTCCAGCTTGATGTTGTGGCCCAATCCTCTCCAGCTGTTAGTATGAAAACAAAATATAGCAGAAAATATACTATGATTTTACATTAATTTTTAAATATTACATGTGCATTAAATTCAATACGTATAGTACAGCATATGAAACATTAGTGATCTATATTTGTTGAAACATTATGCTAATGAAAAAAAAAATTAGCCATATGTCTTTTAGATCCAAACATGGCATTCCCTGGTTATATGCCAGTTATTCTAATCCAACAGTTTTCAATCCTTTTTATGATGCAGTATACAAAGTACTGGATTTATTTTTGTTGCAGGATACCTAATATCGAATTCACTTTGTCAAGGCACATCGAAAGCAACACATTTCATTATTTAAAAATTATCTGCTATTCACAGTTGAATCAGCCTCATTTCATATTCACTCTAATTCACAGAAGATCAGTGTTCTGCATCACAGCAATTGAAAACCTCTGAAATAATGTGTTTTTAAAATTAAACTTAATCAAAATAGTATTGAAATGAATAATAAATAGCTGAAAATGAATGCCTCATAACAAAAATAATATATGTAGGACATTCAAATATAAATGCGAATTTAGTTACCATTTGAGCACAATCAACTTGTATGATCAGGCAGTCATTGATAGGTAAAGACATGTTCAAACTTGTGAACAGCACTAGTCGTAGCCCCTCCAGATCACCAGTCAATTGTAATCAAAATGTCAGACCAAAAAGTAACCAGCAGTGTTGTGCAGCACATAATTATCAACTTTTCACAAAGCAAGATGTCGTTCCTTCCAAAATATTTACCAGGCTTTAAGCCCAGTTTGGGTAAGATTGTCAGAGACAAGGGTGTAAAGTTGGGTTAAATCATTTAGAGAAGGACGAGATCATGTCAAAAATGAAACTCATGCTTAGAGATCAAGAACTTCTGTCACTCCTGACAATGTTATCAGAATTGAGGAACTCATCTTAGACAATCACCAGACAACTGTTCGTGAACTTTCACAGGAAACTGGAATTAGTGTAAGGAGTGTTGAAGAATTGTGACAAGCTGCAATCTACTCAAAATAAAGAAAATAGCAGGGATAAGTTTGCTTCCTCCAAGACAATGCTGTCATCACACTGCTGATTTAATGATGGAGACTTTAAGGAAACTGAAGTAGGATGTACTGCTTCATCGACTGTATAGTCCCAATTTGGCACCATCCATTCTGATTTCCATTTGTTTGGACCGTTGAAGGAGTGATGAGACAATGATGAGGTCATTGCGGCTGTGCAAAGTTGGATTGACAAGCAACCAAAAACCTTCTTTGAAACTGGAATTAAGAAGCTTCCAGAATGCTAGAATAAGTGCTTTGCAACTAATGGGAACTACAATGAAAAGTAATATGTATGATTTTTCTATTTTGTTGTGAATAAATTTTTTAGAATCAAACCTTCATTTATATTTGAATGTCCCTTGTATATAATCTACTAAATCTTGTTTTACATATTTCAATCATTTGTTCCTATTTAATTTATATTTCTCCACATTTCCTTTATTAATCCTGAGTTTTTTTTTTAAGCTTAGTTTTATAATTTTTCCTGCAAATGCCATGAAACACTTGTCAGTGGCTCACAGCACAATGGCTGAGAATCACTGCTTTTACCATTTGAAATAAAATGGTGTTAATTCACAATCATTAACCCTTTCACTACATACCAGGTCAAAATACTGCAGGAGGTAGCAACAAGAAAGGAATAGCATTGATCAGATGAGTCCATTTTAAATCTCAGCTGTTTTGGTCCAGTAGAATGATAGTGAAAGGTTAAAGTACAATTAAAAAACATAATACCAAAAGTGTTCACACAGTTCCAGGTTATTTGAATAGAAAGTCACATTTAAAGCTTCCTAACTTTCAAAATAACTTTTAATAGAAAAAATGTCACCTAAGAAAAATTGATCTTCTCATTCAAATCTCTGTAAATCTCAATTTTTTAATAATATTCATTCAATAATTAAAGAGTTACTTCAGTAGTTCTTTAAAATGTTACTCTTTTCTAAGAGTAACATTTAACAACAGATGCTACTGTTACAATTTTCCTTAATACTTTTTTTTTAAAATTAAAATTGAAGGAATTATTATACAAATTTCTAAAATTACTTTTATTTTAGTAAATGATTTGTTGTGTAATAGGTATTGCTTTCTTTTAATTAACTTTTGACATAAATTCTTATGACAAGCAATACTGCTATTATGTTTTGGCCACCATAATTCTTACATTCCATGAACTTTCAATAAACTACAATAAAAAGAACTCATATTAGCAGTAGAATATTTGTTGCAACATTAATAGCAATAACATTAAGTATTAAATAGCATTATATGGAAGTGTCTTGACAAAAAAAGAAATTACAATTATAATTCTGTTTAACCTTTCTAGTGTCAAGCCTGCATTATAGATTTGTAATCACAGAATGAACTATTTTTTCACTGTGATCAGGCAAAAAAATTAAATTTAGAAATTTTTTTGCCTAATAACAAATGAAAATAATTATATCATGTTATATGCCAAATTATTAAAAAAATACTCCCTTAAGCAGCTGCTTGCCACAGAGGTTTGACAGGTATATCAGTTTAACAGGCCATAGTAGAAGGTCTCTGAGGATGGCAGGACCTTAGCAGAAAGACAACATTAACAACCATGCCTTACCCAGGACTTGAACTCAGGTCCCTTTGATCAACAGCCAAGCATGCTAATGACTTGACCAACTGGACATCAGCATTTAATTCTGCATTTTATGAAAATAAAACATGTAGCAAAAAAGACTACAAATGTAATTCTATAGGGTTTTTCCAGTCATGTAGTAAAAAAAAGCACCTGGCAATGCAAAAATTTTTTATTAAAATGAACAACAACAAAGTAATAGTCAAAAAATTATAATGCATGTGGAATAGAAAGACTATTTCTGAATAAGAGGAAAATAAAATTGCTACTGAAACAAGAAAATTACTCTCTTTTTGTAATTTGTCCCTTGGTACCATACTTTGATAAAAGTCCAGGTTTTTGGTGAGTTGTGCTCAGTCAAATAAACAAGTTGACTTTGATATTTTTTTTTTTACAAATAACCAATCAAGAGAAATTTGTTATACACACACACACATTTGTACGTACAAATGACTCATGCAACCATGAGCTATAGAGAAATCTAACCAGACTGTGCAATTTTGTTCCCCAAACAAGTCTGTCCTGAGCTACAGCTGCTGCAATTGACCACCGTAGGCCAATTCTAGCAAGGCCCTGTTTGACAATGTCTGCCCAATACACCCTAGGTCTCCCCCTTTTTCTGTGGCCTTTAAGGTACACCATTCATAGCCCTATTCAGCAAGCTAGAGCTAGGCTTAAGAGCAACATGGCCAAACCAGTGAGTCTCTCTTTTCACAATATACTGCTCAAATGAGGTTGCAGACCTTCTAACTTCACCATTAATTACAAACTACCAAAATGGCCAAAACAATGCATAAGCATTAGGATCAAAGGCATCAAGTTTCCTGTTATCTTGCTTACATAGTCTAAATTTCATTGTAACACTCCAAAGATTATTAACTTTTAAAGTTGGACCTTTTGTCTGATCCAAATTTATTCAAATTTCAAAGAGCTTTATCAGGTGCCAGGCAATAATAACTTGCCAAATAAAGTTAAAATAAGGTTTGTTAAGTATTTGTCAAGCATTACTTATCGAGTAAGAATTCAAAAAGGATTGTCAAGTTTAAATCTAATAAAAAAAATCAATTTATGTTGCTCAAGAGAAAAATAGCAAAAATTCAAAGTTCTAAAACAAACAAGACTTTATTTCTAAAAAAATTATAATAAAGTTGGAGTACTAACAACTCCTTCTGTCTAAAGTAACTTCATCTCAACTTTCACTCCTACACTCTACTCCACTTCTCACAACAACTCACTCCTCTACTGACTCTCATTCTCTCTACTAACTCTATGACCTAATGTCACTTAGTTATAACATGTTACATCCAGCATGTGTCTATTGAACATCAGGAAAGACATTTGCATAATATGACGATTGCATTAACGAAAGAAGGGTCATGTCCTACAGGCACACTTTAGCGGTTAACAATCAAAACATTGCATGCGCAACTCCTACAGCTTGGAAACAAGAACTGCGATCAGTCCAAAAAAAAAAAATGAAATAATCCCTAAAAAGATAAATATAACATAAATAAAGCAAAGCTGGTTAAGGAAAAGTAAAAGTGAATAGGTGGACCATCACATCAGTATCAAAATTAGCAAAGAAAGAACCAAACCACATAGAGCCTAATTTTAGTTTTAAAGTACATATGACTCCATAGATTCTTAAAAGTACTAGCAGCAATCCCTATTCTTCTGTTTATCTCTTGCCATACACCGTCGTTGAATAGTTCCTGAGATAATTAAACTTAGATATTTGCTGAAGGGTGCAACAGTTCAAACAAACTGAAGCACCACTGCTTGACCAATTTTCATTACTTTAGTTTTATCTCTGTTTATTACCAAAGTTACTCTATTACCAGTGTCATCAACAGCTCTAGTGAAAGAATTCATCAACACCATTAGAAAACAGTGAAAAATCATCCATATAATCTAAATCAAAAATGTTCAAAATCTTTAAAACATTTTAGGCCAAAATCTTCCCATTGCAGAGAATTCCACATACATAATCAATAATCAAACTAAAGAAAAAAGGGGACAAAATGCACCCTTGTATAACTCCACTACAAACAGGAAGGAATGAAGCTCATTGCAGTGTTGTTCATTTGTAGTAATTAGGCAAATATGAAAAATCCACCCATCCGCCTCCCAGGCTTGAACTCGTGATCTGCTGGTTACACAGTGGTTGCTCTGCCATTTGAGCTAAGGTGGGGGACTAAATTTCAATAAACTATACAGAAAACATCTTACTAAATTTACATAAAGAACGTATATGCAATACGGAATCAACAACCCTCCCAGCAGCTTGGAACCTGCTTTTCAATGAGCAGTCATAACGATAATCATCCCCACCAGGAGAGAATCTTTTAAATAACTTGCACACTTAACATCTTTGCCAAAAGAAGCCTTGCAAGTGATGAGGCAAAACACATTACTTATTTTTAACATCTGGCATTTTAACTTTTGAGCTGAATGAGCAAGTCACCAAGTTTAATAGTACAAACCACATAAAAGCTGAAAAAGCAGAATGGAACTGCAATGACAGTACCAGTGTGGAATCAGCAAGCATCATAAAAAGTTCTCGAATGTCAGCACAACAAAAGCATCAAACACCAAATTACAACTTGATGGACTGGTATATGGAGAGACTGGCAAAGAGCCAACAATTGACGCTAAGATCATCATGAGTGTTAAGTGGCAACTAATAACACTGTGCGAGCCAGTGAACAAAAGATCTTCAAAGTTGTGGTAATGTGCTTTAAATTTGGCAAAGATCGTCATAGTTGTGGTAAATAGCTGTAAGCCTTCCATCTGTAATGGCTGCATGTGTTGTTTAGCTGCTTCCTCTGCTTTGCCAGCCAAGCTATCAAGCCAGATTCTTATCAGCTGTTAACTGATCCTTTACATGTTTATTAGGCTCTTTGTAATGCTATCTGTTAGGACTAGTAGGTGTTGATTCAAATTATTCTTACAGTTCCTTCTTCCAGAAATAGTCTCTATAGACATATCGCTCAAATAACACTGTCTGCTCTGTTTTTTTTTCAATCCAAAAGAGCACTATTATTCTCAACTTCGATAATAAGCAAATTATGATTGTCATAATGACTAAGTAGTTATCATGGTATGCTTTGGTTATATCTGGATCTTTCAGAACTTCAGCATTAAAGGAACCCTTAACTTTAACACAACATTTCTTAAGCTTTAGTTATAAGACACTTTTGATTAGGTAATGGTCAAACACAATTTCGGCTAAAGAATTTTATGAAAATAAAAATTTAAACAAATTTACAAATATATAAATTTTATTATGATTTTTTCACTGATATAATGGAAAAAATACATCTATGCAATTAAAGAAAACCTGACGAATAAAAACAGTTTAATTATATATAAATCAAAAGGAAATTTATTCCTGAATAATATAATATTTAAAGGAATCAATTTTTATCTCTTTTTCAAATTCAACATATTTTAAAACATGAGCCAGTGTTACACAGGGTGACTCAGACTGCTCACATTAATGGGATTTTCTGTCCTGTTTATGAAATTGAGGAACACTTTCTTGGCTTTTTTTTATTGAACATTATGCATTTTTCCTTTGAGTGTTCAATTTTGGGGATTTTGGTTAGTGCATAAAGGCTGGAAAACAACAATAACAACATCACATCCTTATAGTTTAATTATAAAAGTATAAAAAAATATTAATTGAATGAATGTAGATGATATCCAATGTTTTGAGCCAATACTATAAACAACTGACCAAGCAAGTATGGCATGCATGATGCACACATGTAGAAGCAATTAGTGAGACCTGCACATTGCACTATGCCATGGCCTAGTTTGCTTGTAGAATGAAAAATATTGGTTCTGATTTCAATCCTGATGAAATGATGTATTGAATGCAGGAATGAATGATAAAAACTAATTCTAGAAATATTGAAGTAGGATTAAAGCAGAAGTGAGAAAGTGAAACAAAAAAAAAACAAACAAACTGACATAATTGTTTGGAGGCAATTACCTACTTGGTAATTGCCTCCAAACTCTTCCAATTAAAAAACAAAGTTTTTAGTTAATTTTCAGGAGAATTTCAGATTTTTAAGAAAAAAAATGTGTTGGCAATAGTTAAAATCTAACTTGTGAGCTTAAATCAGAGAGCTGCTTCAACATGGGAGTATGGTAGTACAGTAAACAAAGGTAACATGGTATTACCATATATCAAATCTAGAGAATGGTGAAAAGAGTGCTGGAAGAAATTATTTATAGAATATCTTAACAAATTCTTCATGAAATGGAAAAGGTAAGTATTATTTCAGAAGTTTGAATTATCCACTTTTATGAGATACAGGTAAAAAAAATTGTGTGCAAATTTCTATTTAAAAAAAATTGAAGTTTCATATTGTGGTAGCATTGCTGACTAGCACCTATGCTTCCAATCTGTGAAAAATTTATATGCTTTACAGCACCGATGGATCTGGAAGCTTTTTGCAGGTGTACATTTCCACAACTGTATCTCAAGTTAGAGGAAATGGTGTGCAACCAGTTCCTTTAAACACAGGAGATATTATAAAAAATGGTATCTCTTGGATTTCTCTTGGGAACCTCTTGGATTCATCCAAGAGATGGCTGATTTAAATTTTTTACACTTGTCTAAGGCTAGGTAGTCACTGGAAGGAGAGCTATGCACCAGTCCCCTGTGATGATACATGGAACTGTCAAGGCCTAGCACCTAATGTCCAACCCCACTGTCTTGTGGTGCAGGCCATTAATACCTTTCAAAAGAGATACTCTCTTGTGGAAGTGAACAGAAGGGGGAGAGCTGCCAGATTAGTGGCCTACTGATCTGGAGAACTATGACTACTTTTCTTTTTTTTTTCTACATTGCTGAGGAGTGGTCAACCCCACAGGGTCCTGATGCTGACCATATAAACCTACCAGACTGAACTGGAAAAAGATTCTGAGCTTGATTAAGGATCCTAAATTTGCAGCACTGGTGGGCTTCTGTGGAGGGAAAAATCTTCAGCTGTGTTTTTTGTCTGTTCGTGGATTGACAGCCCCAAGTGAATAGATTCACAGGATATGTTTTATCAGCTGGTGGATAATCCTGAGCAGATGTCATTGCAGGCACCTGATTTCTTACTTCTATGGGCATCATCAAATTCTACATTGTAGGAAGTCTTCCAAGCACATGGCTTCAGTCTTTAGTAGTGGGGGAATGGGTCTTTGTCCCATCCCTGAGATCAGGAGAGTGTTTGATATTGTCGGCATTCTCTCTCTCTCAATAAACATAGTTTCTTTAAACATCCCACTAACCATTTTATCTCCATAGGTAGTTGGAATGTGAGGACTCTGCACAGAGCTTATTCTCTTGATGTCCTCACACAAGAATTCCACCATTATAATTTAGATATTCTCAGCATGCAAGAGACCAGATGGACAGATAAAGGTCAGATTCTTAAAAATAATCTTAAATTTCTCTTTTCAGGGAGGAACAATAATAAGCAATCTCAGACACGCTAGTGATGCTCTTCTAGGATACGAGTGCATTTTAATGAAAGGTTTCTTACAGCAAAATTTCTGACAAGCATTGAAGACCTGAATGTTATCTGCGAGGATGCCAATGAGGATGAGAAGGATAAGTTTTATGGACAACTTTGGGATATTTAAAATTTTGTCAAGAAAGGAGATATTACCCTTGTTCTAGGTGATTTCAACACCAAAGTTGGTACCTACTCTGATATTTGGAGAGAGGTGATAGACCCAATGGGCAACGTGTCCTACAGGTAAGTAAACTTAATGGTTTCAGAAAAACTAACTTATTACAAACACTGCAACATACATAAGTATATATAGGTTTCACCAGATGGACTGCATAAGAATATGATTGATTATATATTAATTAATAGCAAATGGGCTAGTTCTATTAGGAATACCAGGTCATATAAGGGAGCTGAAATTGCATTTGACCATTACCTTGTAAAAAGTGTCTTGCAACTTAAACTTAAGAAATGTTGTGTTAAGGTTAAAAAATTTACCTTTAATTCTGAAGCTCTGAAACACATAGTTATAGTTATTACAGACTATCATGGTAAAGCTTACCATGATAGGTTACTTAGTCATTATGACAGTCATGATTTGCTTACTACTGAAGTTGAGGAAGAATGGGACCATTTTAAACAGGCTTTTTTGAAAACTAACAGTACTCTTTTAGGAAAAAAGATGCAGAGGAAGAAGAATTATTTGACTGATAAGGCACTTGAGCTTATTTCTGAAAGAAAGAACTGCAGGAATATCCTTAATCAACAACCTACTAGGCCTAATAGAAAGCATTACAGGGAGCTTAATAAACATGTAAAGAATCAGTTAGCTGATAATAGGAATCTTTGGCTCGATGGCTTGGCTGATAAAGCCGAGGAAGTAGTTAGAAAGTACAACAGCAGAGAGCAGTACCAGATAGTTAATGTTTTGTATGGTAGAAAACGGACAGGTATACAGGGATTGAAGGGTAAACAAGGTAAGGTTATAGAAGGTGAGGAGACTGTCATAACTAGGTGGGCTGAGCATTTCTCTGATGTTCTACAAGAATGTAGTTAGTTCTACTCCCATTGTTTGCAATAATGATAGATGCATTGGTGGCTTTAATGTTGGCCCTATAACACAGTCTGAAGTTATTTTGACTGTTTCTAAACTTAAACTACATAAATCTCCAAGGGTAGGTGAAATTACTACGGAAATGCTTAAAGCTGGGAATGTTTTGGTTACCACTTGGATGACGGAAATTTTGAATGTCTTTTATGATAAAGGCATGGTTCCTAACAATTTTACCAGAGTTATTATTATCCCTATTTTTTTTTTTTTAAAAAAGGTGATCGTAGTTCTTATGATAACTATAGGGGCATCAGCCTACTTTCTGTTCAAGGTAAAGTTCTTTGCATGATAGTGCTTAATAGAAGTAAGAATGTGGTTGACAGTCAATTGCATAATGAGCATTGCGGATTCAGAATTGCAACCAGATTTTATTTTCAGAAGTGGTAAGGGATGTGTAGATCAGATATTTTCACTCAGGCAGATTCTTGAGAAATGTTTAGAGTTTCAGAAACCTTTGGTTGCTGGGTTTGTTGATTGCAAAAAGGCTTCTACTATGTTCGATCGTCATAATTTCTGACCGATTGTGAGATTGTATGACATACCAGACAAGTTAGGTAACATAATGAAAGCTATCTATAATAACACTGAGTAATGTGTAAGAGTTGGTAAGGCTTGTAGCAATTGGTTTAGCATTACTTCTGGTGTTTGACAAGGGTGCATTTTGTCTCCTTTTCTCTTTAGTTTGATTATTGATTATGTTATGCGAAATTCACTTCAAGGGAAAAATTTTGGCCTTAAATGGACTGGAGATACGAAAATTTCTGATTTAGATTATGCTGATGATTTAGCCCTTTTGGCAAATGATGTTGATGAGATGAACTCTTTCATTCGAGCTGTTTACGAGACTGGTAGTAGAGTAGGTTTGGTTATAAACAGAGAGAAAACTAAAGTGAAGAAAACTGGTCAGGCAGGTTGTGATTCAGTTCATCCAAATGGTTGCAGTCTTGAGCAGGTGTCACAGTTTAATTACCTTGGGAGCTATGTAACAGATAATGGTGATGTGCGGCATGAGATTAACAGATGAATAGGGATTGCTGCCGGGACTTTTAAGAAGCTATGGAGAGTGTGGAGAAATAGGCGTATACACCTAAAGACTAAAATTAGACTGTATAATAGTTTGGTTCCCTCAGGGTTAGTTATGGTAGTGAAACTTGGATGCTTGTAAACAAGATAACAGGAAACTAGATGCTTTTGATTCTAGATGCTTACGCAGTATCTTGGGCATTAGGTGGTTCAATTTTATAAGTAATGATGAGGTTAGGCAAAGGAGTAGGCAACCTCCTTTAAGAAGCATATTGTGCAGAGAGAGACTCCATTGGTTTGGCCATGTTATCAGTATTGATAATTATAGATTAGCAAATAGGTTTTGAACAGTGTGCCTAAAGGCCTCAGAAATAGGGGGAGACCTAGGATGTGGTGGGCAGACAATGTCAAACAGGACTTTGTTAGAATTGATGTGCAGTGGTCAGATACAACAGATATAGCTCAGGACAGATAAGCTTGGAGAACTAAATTGCACGGTCTGGTTGGACCTCCATAGCCTGTGGCTGCTTGATTATGAATGATGATGATGATCTACAATTTCCAAGCGGAACTACTTAATCTCAACCGTTCTCACGACTTTCACCTGCATGAACACAATACCATCCCTGTTCCTTCTTGCATCTTTTATCAATAGCTTCAATAGTTAACTATTTTTAATGTGGGCTTATCCTACTGCAGTGTAATAGACAAAAAAGAATAGAGAAATTATAATTTCTATTGAGTGGAACTTTGCTAAAAGCTTTTTTCGTTCTGAACAGAAATCACCCTTTCAATTAAAAAATAAACTCAATTATGAAAATTAAGGAATTGCATTTTGTATAATACAATGACCCAGTTCTATAGGATAAAGTTTTACAATTTTTTATTTTCATATTGAAAATACTTCAAAATTAGCTCAGTAAGTTAAATTTCTATTTGTCATTTAATGTATGCTACACTGCCAAGAGTATCAGATGCCTAGAACATTTTAGAAAATGGTACTTTATTGACAATCTTAGTAATGAGACCTGATGAATATTCAATATTTTACTTATACTTTCTCTACGTTTTTGGTAGTAGGCTGCATGAACATTGTGGAACTTTTTGTACAAAGCGATCACTAGCTGTTTGGTGGAAGTAAGTGAATGTTCTCGTTTTGATCTATCTTCTAAGTTAATTTCAAAGAAATTTGATAAAGCTAAGGTTGGACCTCTGTGCTGACTACTCCTTTTCAACCAACTTTATTCTGCTGAAATAATTGGATAAGAGTCATGCTTTTTGTCATGGAGTATTTTTGTGATGGATGCTGAAGAAGTCATTCTTGTAATAATGCCATGGCATCAGAAATGCACAATTAACCAGAATGACTAAATAGGCAGCAGCAGTGGGAGTTACTGCCACAAAGATTAATGGCTCTCATTCTAACCACAAAAAACAACTTCACACCATGACACCACCTTCTCCAAATTCAGTGTTGGGATAATGCAGAATGGTAGATGGCATTTTCCATACTGACCCAACCATCAGACTGGAACAGGAAACACGATATCACTCCATAGAACTCATTTCCACTGTTCCAGTTTTCAAGAATGATGGTTTTATACCATGCTAGATGATGATTATCATTCTGTGGTGTGATGCGTAATTTATGTACAGCAGCTTGTCCACGAAATTCAAGGCAAGTCGGTTCTCTATGAATAGTGGAAGCACTTACTACCCCACTTGTTGACATTATCCCATTTAATCTAATTTTTTGCAAAGATAATTGTTAACTGGTTATGATTGCTCTTCTTAATAATCTGTTTTTTCAGTTTCTTTTAGCTACAAGAACATGCAAGTATGTTGCACAACCAAGTCTTCAATTGGCTTACTATACCACTAAGAGTTGACTTTTGAGCCATTTACCAAACAATGGTTGATTGCACAAGACAAGACTGTGGTATGGAATCTGATTAACATACCTCTTTCCCACTGTGTTAGTTCATGATAATTTATACTGGTTGATAATACATCTACTAATCACACATTCTGGCCTATCTACATTTCTATCTGCTCTGAGTTAGCAAACATCCTACTCAAATTCAAAAAGGGTATGGTGGCTTTTAGTAATATAGTGTACATTATTTTTCAAGCAATTCCCCCCTCCTAAAATTTTTAAAATAAAAATTTTCTGTAACAGTAATGCAATGATCTGTAAGTGCTTTTGAATTTAAGCTAATGCTTCAGTTAACACTTTATTTGCCACAATAAATTTATACTATATATATTTAGCTACTTTTAGAATTATATTAATTAATGCTTTAATATTATCTTGCTCTTTAACCCTGTGGAATAGTGAAGAGGAAGGAATAGCAATGATTGGACGAGTCCACTTATAATCTTATTTGCTTTGAAATGGTATGATACTGAAAGGTTTAAGAAAAAAAATTTTCATAGCACTACTTTTGTAAGGGTCCAGCCTTTAGCTGAGTAAATAATGGCTCATCATTACACATGCTGGATCCCACATTCCAAAGACAAAGAGTCCAAATTCAGAAGCCTGGTAAGTTTCTAAAAAGCTAGGTCTCTTCCTGTTGAGAAGACAAAGCAGCAGATTTACAATACTTATACATACATACATACACTGCATGACATTGAAATTGCCCCACCCAGAAGGAGTGAGGGGATGGGGTGAATGTAGCACACACATAGCAAAACATATTGGCATACTGCGATTTAATTTGCAGCCACTTACAGCGGTTAGAAGATGAGATGATGTAGCACAACGTGACTGCCTCAGTAGGTGGCTGCACTGTCGTGAATGGCAATACAGGCAGCAATATGGATGGCATGGAGTCATACAGTCAATGGCTATGGTTCTGAGGAATTGCACACCAAGCAGCATTGACTTGCTCCCATAATTCATCAAGATTCCTTGCCACCTGGTGAGAGGATTGCAAATGTCGTCCAATGCGGTTCTACAGATTATTCTATTGGGGATAAATCTGGAGATGGTGCTGGCCATGGCAATACTTGAACATGTTGCAAACACTGTCTGGAGACCCTAGCTCCCATAATTCATCAAGATTCCTTGCCACCTGGTGAGAGGATTGCACACGTTGTCCAATGCGGTCCCACAGATTATTCTATTGGGGATAAATCTGGAGATGGTGCTGGCCATGGCAATACTTGAACATGTTGCAAACATTGTCTGGAGACAATAAGTAGTGTGTACATGGACACTGTCATGCTGGAAAATGGGTGCTGCATGCCTCCCAGGAATGGCAACAAAATGGGCTGCAGAACCGCACTAATGTATCATGCAGCTGTCAGTGTTCCCATGCAAATGGGTTGGGTTGCTTTACCTCTGAGCAACACTTTTTTGCACACAATGGGCAAAATGGCCAGGTCACATGGACCCCAAAGGCTCAGAGAATGTTGGGGGAGGGGACCCACTGGAATAGCTGTTGGGAGACAGATGGTAGCCTCCCGTCAAGGCCATCCAGCATGTTCTTTAACATGCACAGGGTATGGCTCTCCCGCACACGGGGCCACGGCTTAATGTCCATCCGACAGACGGCGGACTTTCCAAGCCCATCGGTGTCCCCTACTGACCGTGGGCAAGGCAGGGAATTTTGCGGAGATAAATCTCAACGCTGTCCCAGCTGGGACTCGAACCTGGGAACTACAGATTACGAGCCTGACACACTACCGACTGAGCCACCCCCGCCCCACCCCATGCAAATGAACACGTGATGTGGACAAGAGGTGACCTGCTGTCATATCCAATAGCACCCCATACCATTATGCCTGGCTGGTGGGCAGTGTGCCAGTCACGAACAAAAGCTGGATCTGTCCTCTCACCAGGTTGTCCCCATACACAGACCCATTGATCGTCAGCACTCAGACAGAAAAGGGATTCATCACTAAACACAACAGTGTTCCATTTGTGACCCCAGTTCGCATGATTTTGGCAGCAAGCTAGATGAGCACTGCAATGGTTTGCAGTCAATGGCAGTTGACGTAACAATTACCTAGAGTGCAGGTGTGCCTCATGCAACCTTCGGTTTACCATTAGGGTCGTTATGGGGAAGTCCACGGCTGCCGATACAGCCTGTCAAATATCACCTGCTATGCTATGTGGTGACAAACAAGCATGTCGAACAATGTGCATATCAAGCCATGCTGACATCTGTCGGATGGCACCACTCCCTTTGCGGGCAACACTAGAACCTTCATTTTGCCACTGTTGCCAACAGCATTCAACAGTTTGTGCATCCTGATGAACATTGGCAGTGACACAACATGCAGTCCATCCAGCTTCACATAGGCCTATAGTTCTTCCTCTCTCAAAAGCATCCAAATGGCGATAAACCTGCCGACAGCATGTACCATGCATTTTTGGCCTTCGCCGAACAATTTCCAAGCGGAACTACTTAATTTCAACCGTTCGCATGACTTCCACCTGCATGAACACAATACCATCCCTGTTCCTTCTTGCATCTTTTATCTCTTGAGCCACACACGTCATTGGCTCAGGATTATCATCATTTGCATATCTCAACTGCGTACACCAACCCTTCTATTTGCATATTTGTATGACATATCCTTCTGGGTGGGGCACTTTCAATGTCAAGCAGGCATGCACACATACATACAAAATCCTCATGCAGCCATGGGCTATGGATGTCCAACCAGACTGTGAAATATCTGTTCTGAACTACAGCTGCTGCATTTGGCCACTCTAGGTCAATTCTAGCAAGGTTCTGTTTGACATTGTCTACCCATTGCATCCTAGGTCTCCCCCCTTTTTCTGAAACCCTTAAACACACTGTTCATAATCCTGTTTGCCAATCTGCAGCTATGCAAATGGGTAACATGGCCAAACCAATGCAATCTCTCTCTGCACAATATGCTGCTCAAAGGAGGTTGATAACTCCTTCTTCTAACCTCATCATTACTTAAAAAGACGCACCACCTAATTAAGATAATGCATAAGCATCTAGAATCAAAGGCATCAAGTTTTTTGTTATCCTACAAAGAGTCCATGCTTCCCTACCTTAGAAAGAAACAAACTATTATACAGCCGAATTTTAGTCTTTAGGTGTGCATATGTCTATTTTTCCACTCTCTCCATAGAATCTTAAAAGTTCCAGTGGAAATCCCTATTCTTCTATTTATCTCATTCTGTACATCACCTATCTCCGCAAAATTCCCCGCCCTGCCCACGGTCAGTAGGGGACACCGATGGGTTTGGAAAGGCCGCCGCCCGTCGGATGGGACGTTAAGCTGTGGCCCTGTGTGCGGGAGAGCCATACCCTGTGCACGTTAAAGAACACGCTGGATGGCCTTGACGGGAGGCTACCATCTGTCTCCCAACAGCTGTTCCAGTGGGTCCCCTCCCCCAACCTTCTCTGAGCCTTCGGGGTCCATATGACCTGGCCATTTAGCCCATGGTGTGCAAAAGAGTGCCGCTCAGAGGTAAAACAACCCAACCCAACCCTGTACATCACCAGTATCTGTTACACAGCTCCCAAGATAATTAAACTAAGACACTTGCTCAAGAGTGCAGCCATTCAAAACAACTGAAGCACCATCTGCCTGACCAATTTTCATCACTTTAGTTTTTTCTCTGTTTATCACCAAACCTACTCTATTACCAGTTTCATCAACAGCCCTAATGAAAGAATTCATCTCATCAACATCATTAGCCAACAGGGCCAAATCATCTGCATAACCTAAATCAGAAATTTTGAAATATCTAGACCATTTAAGGCCAGAATCTTTTCCTTGCAAAGAATTTCACATAACATAATCAAAAACCAAATGAAACAGAAAAGGAGCCAAAATGCACCCTTGTCTAACTCCACTAGCAATGCTAAACCAATCGCTGCAAAACATACCAACTCTCACACACAACTCAGTGTTATTATAGAGCTTCCATTACACTAACTTATCAGATATTACATATGATCTAACAATAAACCACAAATTATGTCGATCAACAGAGTCCAAAGCCTTTTTGAAATCTATAAAGCTAGTAACCACAGGTTTTTGAAACTCTAAACATTTCTCAAGAATTTGCCTCAGTGAAAATATTTGATCAATACATCCGCTACCACCTCTGAATCCACACTGTTTCATCAGGCAACTAAATTCTTAATTCTATTAAGCATAATCATACAAAGAACTTTACCTGGAACAGAAAGTAAACTAATTCCCCTATGGTTACACAAGAACTGCAACCACCTTTTTTAAAAATGGAAACAATAATAGTTGTAGCAAAATCCTTAGGAACATCTTCATTATAAAAAAAAATTCAAAATTTCAATCAGCCATGTGACAACACAAATGTTACCAGCTCTAAGCATTTCAGTGGTGATTTCATCCACTCCTGGGGATTTATGCAGTTATAATTTAGAGATAGCCAGAGCAACTTTGGAATGTGATATAGGTCCATCATTAAAGCAGTGATGCATCTTTCCTCATTACAATGGGAGTAGATATAATCACATTATTTAGAACTTCTCTGAATGTTTAATGTTCAGTCCACTTAGCCATCAGAGAATCCTCACCTTAACCACCTTGCCATGTTTATCCCTCAATCCCTGTCTGTTTCTTCCCACATAAAACATTAACAATCTGGTACAACTGCCTGCTGTTGTGCTGTCTAACTGCTTCCTCTGCTTTGTCAGCCAAGCTATCAAAGCCAAAGATTCTTATCAGCTGTTAACTGATCTTTTACATGTTTATTAAGCTCGTTGTAATGCCTTCTGTTAATGCTAGTAGGGTGTTGATTCATATTAATCCTGCTCTTCCTCCTTTCAGAAATAAGTTTCATAGCCTTATCACTCAAATAATTTTGTTTCCTCTGTTCCCTTTTACCCAAAAGAAAAGCCTGTTTAAACTTATCCCATTCTTTCTCAACTTCAGCAGTAAGCAAACCACGAATGTCATAATGACTAAGTAACCTATCATGGTATGTTTCGGCTATGTCTGGATATTTCAGGCATTCAGTGTTATAGCTATTTTTTTTAACTTAGCACAACACTTCTTAAGCTTCAGCTGCAAGACACTTTTGACCAAGCAATGGAATGTCATAATGACTAAGTAACCTATCATGGTATGTTTCGGCTATGTCTGGATATTTCAGGCATTCAGTGTTATAGCTAATTTTTTTTAACTTAGCACAACACTTCTTAAGCTTCAGCTGCAAGACACTTTTGACCAAGCAATGGTCAGACCCAATTTCAGCTCTCTTGTATGATCTGGTATTCCTAACTGAATTAGCCCATTTTCTGTTAATTAAAATATAATCTATCATATTTTTGTGCAACCCATCAGATGAAACCTATGTAAATTTATAAATGTTCCAGTGTTTGTAGTATGTATTAGTTATTCATAAACCATTAAGTTTACTTACCTGTAGGAGATGTTCCCCATTGCCATTGGAACTACCAATGCCAAAGGGACCTAAAACTCCTGCCCAAATGTCAGAGTCAATACCAATTTTAGCATTGAAGTCACCTAGCACAAGAGAAATATCTCCTTTCTACACAGAATTCAAAATATCCTGAAGCTGGCTGTAAAACGTATCCTTCTTGTTCTCATCGAGTCATCTGTGGGGACATAACAACAGATGACATTCATCTTTAATTTTTGTTTTAAATTTTGCTGTAATAAATCTTTTATTAATGCAGTCATATCCTAGAAGAGCATCATTGGTGTGTATGCTGAGAAGCAAACCTACATCTTGGAGATGCTTTCCATCCTCCTTTCCTGAAAGGAGAAATTGAAAGTTTATTTTAAGTATCTCACCTTTACCTGCCCATCTGGTCTTGCAAGTCTAGAATATCTAAGTTATAATGCTGGAATTCCTGCATGAGGACATCAAGAGAATAATCTCTATGTAACATCCTCATGTTCCACATACCTGCAGAGAGAAAATGATTAGTAGGATTTCTGAAAGAAACTAGGTTTATTGAGAGAGGTAGGCTAACAATATCAAACAGCCCCCTGATTGCAGGAATGGGGCAAAGACCTGTTCCTCCTCCACTAAAGACTGAAGTCACAGATGCTGGTAGGAACTTCAGGCACCATCTTTTCAAATGGACCTTTTCAAGAGCCATATGGCCTGCCTGAGACACATTACTCCAGTTTACGATTGATGATACCCAATTAGCTAAGTGAGGGTTCAGGTACCTGCAATGGCCTCTGATCAGGATTATCCACCAGCTGATTTAAGGTATCGTGTGCTCTGTCAACAGAGGCTCACCAGTAGAGCAAGTCCAGGATCCATTATCAAGCTCAAATCCAAAAACCAGTCCAGTCTAGTGGGTATAAATGGTCAGCACCACGACCCTGTGAAGTTGACCACTCCTCAGCAGGATAGAAAAAAAGAAAGAAAAAAGTTGCCATAGATGACCAGATCAGTAGGTCACACTGAACTGGCAGCCATCCTCTTCCGTTCCCTTTCAAAAGAGATTATCTCTTTTGTAAGGCACTAATGGCCTGCACCACGAGAAGGTGGGATCGGACATTAGGTGTAGACCTGGCCAGTTCTGTGAATCATCATTGGGGATTGGTACACAGTTCTCCTTCCAGTTTATGCCTAGCTACCATTTACAGACCATGATACTTAAGCCAGCTGTAATTCAGGTGAATGGCCAATTTAGCAACATATCCCTTTAATAATCCCCATTGGGATCATGCAGTTATGACCAAAGACTGCAGAAGAATTAAAAGCAATTAGTGTTCAGATTCTTGAGAAAGATGCAATGAACAGGTGTTATCTCCTGAACCTTTGTCAGTTCCTTTGTTGCAACTGTATCTGCAAAGACATTTGGAAAGTCTGAGCCGTCCCGTGGCCGAGTGGTTAGCGCGCTTGGCTACTGATCTACGGACCTGGGTTTGAGCCCCGGGTAAGGCATGGATGTTCGTGTTGTTTTCTGCTGAGGTCCTGCCATCCTCTCAGATCTTCTACTGTGGCATATAAACTGACAGGCTCCTGTCAGACCACTGTGGCAAGCAGCTGCTTGAGGGGGTATTTATTATATTTTTTTAATGATCCAAATGTCTAGGCCCCACAGAATGAGTATTTTTCAGTTTGCATGTATGACCAAGATGATATGTATACAATGTACATATCTTGTAAATAACAACTGTAAACACAACAATCCCCTCCATATCTGTTATGTTCTTGCAAAACATTATGAATACTGAATTTAATAACTTATGGAAAAATAGGGTTTTGTTCCTGGGCACCAAGATGATCAACTTCCTCCTAATATTTTTGGATTAAAATAAGAGTTTCTGACATTATGTTAGTATTTATACGGAGTCCAGTTTTGTAACGCAAGTTAATAAATTAACATGAAAAAAATCATATATCTATACTGTAATTCAAGTTTGAGTAGCCAGGGTACAGACTACACAATATATTATAATAGCAGAATACAACAAAACAATTTATTACATTGTACTTCTCTCTCTCTACCACAATCTCCTGGATATACGATACTTTCTTCTTCCAACATTTTCCATCTCAGGTTTCTTTTAACTCTGTGTGAACTTGTACAGGGTTGGGCAACTATGCTTGAACTTGTAAAGCATTGAAGATAAGCACTGCCAATAGGTTGAATAACTCATTTAAGATTAGCTGTTTAGCCTGCATTTTAATATCTTTCAAATGAGAAACATAAGATAGGGCTGCAAACTCCACAGCTCTCTTAAATTTCGAGCTTTGATCCAAAATAGGATCACATTCAAGAAGTTTAATGAATATGCCTTCAAGGTTAAAAATGATGTAGTGCATCTCAATTGTAACAGTGAATAAGTGAATTTCAACTATGAATACTGACAAAATGGTTACTAATATTTTAGCATTAATAGGCGAATTCACACAGTGTTCGTGAATGTGGGGTTTCTGTAGTTCAGTTGTTCCCAGTAATCATTTTCAGCCACCATATAGATTTCCCTCCTGCTAGTTATTTTACCATTGTTCAAGGCTCATATCCACCACAACCACCCTCTTATATATAACAGATACAACTTCATTAGGTTTAATTTCAAATCACTAAAAATCTAATGCATATATATTTTGTAGCACTAAGTTTTCCAGGTAACCCCAGAATTAGTTCAAACACTATGCAGAGTTCATGGTTAGAAACTTGGCATATCAGTGGTAAATGTATGTTTAATATTTCTATAGATTTTTTTTAAATTCATGTACAAATATACAATTTTTTTTTTTACCTCAAGTTGTTCAGCCACCTCTTGCAAGCCACCTTTTAAGTTCTTACAACTCTTCATTAAATATTTAACATCATATATGGTTGGAAAATAAATTCTGAGAAGATCAAAAAACTCTGATTCTTCTGCTGGAAGGTTTTGGTCAGTAAGCAACTTCAGTAAATAGCCAAAATCGTAGCCACTACAATAGAATAAAATCTTGCAAAAAACACGAATATTAATATAATCATTATAAATAAATATTAAATCTAATAAAACACATAACATCATGAATATAAGAACTGCAGTTTAGAATCCAAAATATTTTTTGAACATTACTTATTACTGTTATTGACTGGGAAGCATAAATTTCCATTTTGCTGAAGTTGGTAGACTTGCAAGAAAAATTGAAAATTTACCTTCATGGATAATAAATGGAAAGCTGCCAGCTGACACTGAAAATTTTGATTGCATCGTAGGAGAAACTGATGACATTGTGTTAAATGAAACATTTGTTTGAATATTTTTCAAAAATGTAAAATTAAAAGCAATAAAAATTTACATAACATTTGGATATTGGTTGTTTGTTTGGGGTTTTATGGCACAAGAGCAGCAAAGGCAATGTTCTGCCAAACGAGGTTAAATAAAAACACAACAAGAAGAGTGTATGACAACAAACAATGGGTATATAAACCTGTGTCAAAAGTACCAACAAGAGTAAAAGATCAAAATTTAACAATGGGTGTATAGGACCCATGTAAAAAGCATAAAGAAATGTAAAATATACAGAAAAAAGTAACATTTGGATACTTATTGTATATTTAGATATATCTTTCTGGTTAATTTCTTACCTATGGAAGGAGAGCCATTTGATATTTTCACAAAGAACAACACCAGATGTCATCAATAACTGGGCAAATTCATAAGGATCAATACCTTCATCTTCATGTTTTTTAAACTGAATGCCAGAGCTTGTCAGTAAATCAATGGAATCCTGGGCATACATATCTTCTCTATAACAGAATTGAAATAATACTCTTTTCACTTGGAAATATGTATGAATCATTTAAAAAGTTTTCACAAATAGGCAGTATAGAACATACTAGTAATTTAATAACAAGGTTTTATTTCTATGGTAATAATATTCTGACTACCATAATTATAATTACTGGGTAATAACATGGGTAATTATAATCACTTGTGGGATTTTTTTCCTTTTTCTGTCATAATGTTAAATACAGACAAGCAACCAATTCTTAAAATTTATAGAGTTTTCAGTTCTTTTGCCTGTGTGCTTTCCATCATAGAAAAATAAAAATTTCAAAATTCAGCAATTCATTAACATCAAGTATTAATAAAAGGCTTTAAGCCTGCTTATTGATTAGATTTATAAAAATGCAGTCAGTTATTTTGCACTTATCACTGCTGCTATTTCACCTAAAAATTCTGAATTTTTTTACATTAAAATGCTTATTATGCATGTCTGTCTACATCAGCAACTTCATTTCTTTGCTGAGCAACACACATAATTACTGCAATATCCTATGAAATTGCCCTAGCCAGAAGCAGCGGATAGATATATTGAAAGTTAGAATAAGTATAGACAGTCATGTGGAGATGATACAATGCCAGTTGCAGAACAACAGAATTTTCACTGTATTGAGAAAGGCACTGGATCATGTCATAATAATAATAATCATCATAATAATAATAATGTTATTAAGAAATCTGGCAACAAGATTTTACATGAGTTGTAAATACGACTTTTGTTCTCTAGTTATATGTTGATTCTTTAATTTTTTTACTGTATATTTGATTTAATAAATTGATTAATTCTTTTATTGTGCTACTTTGGACTTTCAAATGTTCTTAGTTTAATGATAATTGAATTTGATCTGAAAATGATATGCTTTGGTGACTATTGTGCAATGGTAGTTTCAGCTGTTACCATGGCATTATTAGAACTTTAACTCTTATTCAGCGAATTTCTCTATCTTTGTATAAACTTGAAAGTTATTTGCCATATATTATCTAGTGATATATTCAGAACTTTTTCCCAATATTCAACCATGGCAATTTGTGTGTGTTTCTAGAAGATAATCAACTATCTTCTAGAAATAACTTTATTCATTATAATAGTATATGCAACAAAAACTTCCACTTAAAATGTGCAGAAATAACAAAAGCAACTTATAAGAAGATGTCATCAAATGAAATACAAAATAAGAGGAAATGTTTCAACTGTTTATCTCAAACTATGAATGACAATAAATTAATGAAATGTTCAGCATCTAACATAACTCAGAATCTACATTAAAAGATAATGAAGAATTATGTACATCAAACTCTGGATCTGAAAATGAATCAATAGCTATTATTAATACTTTTGATACAAATACTATCCAGAATACTTACAGAGATAATGATATGCCTATAATGTTAAGAGAAATTAGATCTTTGATCATAGATAAGAAATAAGAGATTCAAAAAAGCCCATTGAATTTTTTTCAAATATGTTGAATTAGTGCAAAGAATTTCAACCTATGAAAAAAATGAAATCAATTTAACCAAAAAACTAGATGATCTTGAGGACCAAAATAAGATACAAAAGATATAAATCAAATGATGATTAGTCAAAATGATTTAGAACAATATGGAAGGAATAAAAATATTGAAATATATGGTGTTCTATTGGAAATGGAAGAAAATGAAGAAGTATTAACTACTAAAATGGGAAAAAATTGCCAAATATCTGAATATAGATAATTTTATTAATAAATCACTTGAAGCTATTCATAGATTACCTAATAGAAACAAAAATAAAATTCCTATTATAATAGAACAATTTACTTCAAGACAGGAAATAGATCAATGGATAAACAAGAAGAAGAAAATAATTACCAAAACTAATACTCACATAAATAATATGAACTCACATATTTTCATAAATGAAAATCTAACTGCAATTAACAGAGAACTTTCAAAAGTAGTTGCAAAAACCAAAAACTATAAATATGTGTGGTAAAACAAAGGAAAGATATTACTGAGAAAAAATGATGGTGAAAGAAGTATTCACATCAACATGTTCACAGATATTAATAACCTATGATTTATTATATAGATGTGAAAATTGTTTCTCATTATGATTGATTTATCGATTGAAGACTTCGAGAAAAATTTAACTAATTTATACCTTAATACATCTACAGAGGTTGATGATTGGTTTCGTGAGAAGTGCAAAATTCTAAACTCTAAAAATAAATCAGGAATTTTCCATGTGAATATAAGAAGTCAAAAGAAACATTGGGACTTATTAAAAATTAATGTAGAAAAATATTTAGAACACATTGATTTTTTAATTTTAACAGAAACTAATTGAGAAGCAATTAAGAATGTAACTTATATTATTTAGAATTAAAAAAAATAACAAATGTTACTATAAATAGGAAATTAAAAGGAATAACTATATATTACAAAACAAGTTTGGAAGTTGAAAAAATATCTTGTGATATACTTCTTGCTGAAACTATTTATTTAAAAATCATAAAAAATATTACATATCATATTTTAGCTATCTACAGATCACCAAATACTAATACAAATGTATTCTATAAGCATTTTGAAAAATGGTTATAAAATACTATGAATGACGAAAATCAAATATTATTTGGTGACTTTAATATAAACACAAAAAATTTAAAAAAATATGGTACAGATATTTAACACTATTAACTGAAATGAATCATGAGTGGCTCATTAGAGACAATACAAGAGAAGTAATAAAAACAAAAATTCTCTCTAAATTTTGCATAGATCATATTAATATTAAATTAAGAAAAAATTGCTTAGCTGATTCAATAATATTTAAAAGTAAAATTGCAGATCATTACAGTGTTATTGCAATAATAGTCCCAAAATTAAACAGAATTTTTCTGTTGACAATTATGAAATTAAAAATACAAAAAATTGGTTATACGACCATTATAATATAAATAAATCAATTTCACAAACAAATTGGAATTTAGAAGAATATGATGAGTATGTTAAAGGACATATATTACTATATAATATGCTTCAAAATATTTAGAATAATATTTTACGCAAGAATAAAACAAATTTAAAGAAAAAAAAATAAAGTTAAAATATGAAATTAATCATATAGAATTAATTGAAAAAAAAGAGATAAAGCATGGATTAAGTACAAAATCAATGTTAAAAATATTTTATATAAAAATATTCATAAAGATTTAAGAAATATGGTTATTATTCAAATTAGAAAACCAAAGCAAAATTATTATAAAAATAAACTTTTAACTGAAAAAAATGATATGAAAAAGACATGGGAATTAATTAACGAATAGTTGATGGTAAAAAGAAAATGTCGATTGATGACGCTATAATTAATAATATGTCTAAAAAAGGATACAGTACAGATGAAATAGCTAATGAATACAAAAATACATATAACTCAATAACTAAAAATATTAGAGATATAAACAAAGAAGAAGACCTTAATTATATTCCATCAATTAAATTTGTCAGCAAAAATTCTTTACATATATTCCAGAAATAACTGTTACACAAACTAATGAACTTATCAGTTCAATGGACAAAAATATATTTTCAGGATATGATAATATCCATATTAAACATATTACAGAAAATAAAGATTTATTACCTTCAATAATATCAAATAAATCAAATTATAATTACAAGAAACACACCTTCAGAATTAAAATTACAATTTTAAGACCCATATAATATATAAAAGTGATACTAAAACTAATTTTACTAATTATAGACCTATATCAATTCTTCCTACTTTTGCAAAAAATTTTGAAAAATATATTTATGTTATTTTTAACCTTTTGGAAACTCATAACATACTTAATAGTAATCAATTTGGTTTTCAAAAAGGAAAAAATACAATTCAACTTTTATCAAAATTTGCAGATAAAGTTAATCATTGAAAAAGGGGTTATTATTCAAATACTTCCTGCTGAGAAAAAAAGATAAGGTATAAATAATGTAGGTATATGGTGGTAACCATATATTTAGATCTTCAAAAGGCTTTTGATACACTAGTTCATTCTTTATTACTTAAAAAATTAGAAAATTGTGGAATTTGAGGTGTTTTATTAAATTGGTTTAGGAATTATTTAGTACACAGATATATCATCACTAAAATACGCAATTCCTATAGCTCAAAAAAATTAGTTTCATTTGGAATTACTCAAGGCTCTATTCTGGGTCCTTTACTTTTTATAATATATATAAATTATCTACCACTTTTAAAAGTGATATTTTCTTATATGCAGATGATATTTCAACAATGAACAGCAACAAAGATTTAAATCAAAGTATTGAAGAAATCCAATTAGATTATAATAATATTATAAGATGGTTAAATCATAATATAATCTACTAAAATAAAAAATAAAAAACTAAATGGATGATAATACATTCTCCAATGTTTAAATCAGATAATTTTTTCATTAAAATGCATAAAATAAATTATCCTGAAAAAAAAAAAAAATTTACTAATGACTCTGGTTATAATTGTTATAAACTTGAACATGTACATTAATATCTAATTACATAAAATATCTAGGTATAGATATATATTGATAAACATTTTGATGGAATATGCACATTTCTAAAATATGTGAATATCTCAAATTATCTGCTTTTAAAATTCAAAAATTAAGATACATATTTAATACTAAAACTTGCATTTTATTCTAAATATCTGTATGTGAATCAATTATATCTTATGGTATAACCATTCATGGTACAACAAACCTAGCAAATATAAAGAAAATTGAAAACCTTCAATTTATAACAGCCAAAATAATAATACCTATACATATAAACTTAGACCAAATTATATGACTTTAAGAGACAGATTACATTACTTGAGCTTGTTATCATACAGAAACATATATTTATAACATAATTTTAAAACATTATTTTGACAACAGGTTTAAAAAGAAAATAGATCATAGTAAAAATACAAGATTAGAAGCTGAAAATTATTACAAACTATCTAAATTTAACAATTATGGAAGATGTATCGGTGATTATAAAATACCACACACTTTTAATTTGATTCCAAGAGAAATTACAAATGTTAACAGCTATAATAGATTAAAAATAAATTTAAAATATTATCTTAAATAAATTACATAACTATGTTAAATTTTGTATCTTTCATGAAATTTTTGCATTTTACATTTTTCTTATTTTAATTTTCTTTTTTAAAAATAAATTATTGAGAGAACATGAATATATGCATTATGAATGTATTATTCAATTACCTACAGATAAGCTACTTAGCTTTGTGGGTTCTATGCATTTTGCATTTTATATATGTTCTTATGACTGAATAAACAATGTTAAAAAAAAATCAATATGTAGTGTGACCCCAACTGTTGGAAATACATACAGCTAACTGTCTTGTGATTGAGTGGTTAGGGTGCTTGGCTACTGATCAAATGGACCTGAGTTCGAGCCCTGGGTAAGGCATGGTTGCATGTTTTTTTACCGAGGTCTTGCCTTCCTCACAGCCTTCTACTATGGTGAAAAACTGAGACTCCTGCAGACCTCTGTGGCAAGAAGCTGCTTGAGGTTTATTATTATTATTAAACATCATAATGTAAACAATGTCACAGACATGCTTAGTTATAAATCCAGTAACATGACTGCTACAGGACTGTTCATATTATTGAACTATATATATATATTGTTATGTAGACATTCTATGGAGATGATCACAGTATATGGCCAGGCATTATCCTTTTGAAATATGGCAGCTCATACTGTCCAGAAAGGATAGTGCAAGAGGTATTAGCATCTCATCAACATATCTATGAATGGTCAATCTTCCTTATGATGAACATTAAAGTTGAACAGTTATTGTAACTATTGGCACACAATACCATCACATACTCTGTATATATACACTTAAGTGCCACTGAATTAGGGATAGCAACCTAGTAATGTGTTGCACCCCGTCTGGCCCTGATAACGGATCGATCCCAAAGATTTTTGATGGGATTAAATCTGGGTTTCTAAGTAGCCAATTCATTATTTCAAAGTCAGCAGAATGCTCCTGCAACCATGCAGTAGCCAACCTGGACCTGTGACCTGGTCAGTTGTCTTGCAGATAGCTGCCATCTCTATTGGGATGCATGATGGCCATAAATGAGTGTAAATGGTCAGCCATGAGTTCTATGTACCGGGATGCATTGAGAGTCGTCAGTACATGTACCAAAGGTCTCACAGACGTCCAACTGAAGACACCCCAGGCCATCACTGAGCCATCATCAGCTTGTACTGTTCCGACCTGACATGCAGGATCCATAGCTTCATGGGGTTGGCGCCATAACCCTAGTCTCCCATCGGTGTGATGAAGTTTAAATCGGGATTCATCACTCCAGGCTATCCACTGTCAATTCTGGCCCCTATCGGTCCTTACGATGCAGGTCATATGGTGAAGCCCATGATCATTCAAGGTTGGTTGTCCTTTGCAGTTTGTCCGGATCCTTTTTTTTGCTGGAATTTTCATATTACCGGAACACACTTGAAACTGTCATATGAGAAAATCCAAGTTCTTTGACAATTTTGGAAATCAAGTGTCCCCTCTGTTGAGCACTTACATTCTGCCTTCTATCAAATGCATTTAAATTCTGCATCTTTCCCATTATGCTTCTCATAATGAATGCTTGGGAAAGCCAAAGCTGACAGCTATATATGGCCTGAGTTTCAGCCATGCGTGCACGCAAATGTGGGACTTGCAGTACTGAATTTGGATAACGTCTCCTATCCCTAATTCAATGGCACTTCCGTGTAGTTTGCCATTCTTGAATGGTTGTACTATATATACATGGCTAATAGATTGCTGACCATGGTGAGTCTACATATGAATTTTATGATTGTCCACATCCATATAACACACTCATTACTGAAGATGAATACAATGACAGTCATTCCTTCAGGTAACTCTAGTGCAATCAAAAAGGACAAGGAGTAAATGGCAAAAGTGTAATGGATGGCATAACTGCAGCATTGCTTCTGCAAGTTATTTGCTAATGGCTGACTTTGTCAAAGAGAACTTCAAAGATGGCACTATCTCTTTGAATAGTGAACAGCACTGCATTAGTTCAACTAAAATATGTCTCTGAATTTTCCTACAGTTTTCTCTGGTTGCTTTACACTCTGCCCAATGGATATGGTTGTCATCCTGCAACTATCATTGCTCGAACAGATCAACTTTCCTTACACCCAGTATGTATAGCAAACTGATAAGATGGCCACCTAGTCTCACGAAGTTCAATGATTTGCCCTTTCTCAAATGCATCCAGCTGGCAATACTGATAGCATACACAATTCCTGGCATTCTGAATGATATGCATTAATATTTGCTTCAATCTGTATTAATTTACTAACAGTTATATGTACCCTGTGAATGTCTTTCCTAAGCAGCTCTCTCTCAGACTCTATATCTCTGATGTTTGCACCATGCCTAGATGATCATTTGAATATACACCCAGCTCTGACTAATGTAACTGAATGTTCTCAAAAAAAAAATATATATAAGGTGAAATCATGTTTGTCAGACATGACATTTTCATAAGAAATAACGTAAATAGATGAGGGGGGGGGGGATCTAGAACCTAATCTGATTAACATTTTTTTATTTTTTTTTATTATGACTACACTTTGGCTAATGCTTTGTGCATTTCATTTATGTATATTTCATATATGTAACTCATTAAAAAAAATAATGGTAGAAATAAACTAGAAGAACAAAACATATTGCCTCTGGTGAATATGGGATATCCTACTTTCAAATTTGATAGTGTACATCTACATTAATGATGAGTATTTTTCATGACCAAAAAGAAATGTATGAGAAATTAATCTAAGCTTATCAGAATTAGTGCAAATAAAGTATAAAATAATGCTAACTAATGATTATTATTACTGCTGAACTGAAATTTCAAATAAATATACATAAATAACAACTTTCAATGCACATTTTATTCTTTATTTACAACAGAAGTTTTTTGGAACCTATCCCCTCTTTTCCCCCACAAGTTGTTGGTTTTGATTTGCATGGCTTCAATTTACATGGGATTTTTCAGAATCTAGCTACCATGTAAATCAAGGGACAAATACATATTATTTGCCCTATACAATGCAGGAAGACTTTTTCATTTATCCCTTTAAATAAAAACTTATGTTTTCTCATTCTCTAGGGTTAAGGGGCAAATCAGTCAGTGTATGTAAAACAAAAAATATATTTATTATTACTACATTCAAATATTTAAAATTTCAAAATTAAATACTAACTTATGAAAAATAGAGAACACTGGTAAAATGTAATTTAATTAAAACACATATGAAACTATACTATCTTCTGTTATCTGTGCATCTGTTCTTGATTAACACAGTCTGCTACCAGAATTTTAACTGAGATCCTAGTTTATTAGGTACATTTACCTAGTAGTGTGTTGCACCTATTTTGGCCTTCAGAACAGACCAAATTTGTCAGTGCATGGAACTTACAAGATGCTTGATGTGTTGTGCAAGAAAGATCAGCAAATTCTCACTGTGATCAGCCCTACCACCTTATTCCAAAGATGCTTGATAGAGTTTAGATCTGGGGACTGTGCAGGCCAATGAAGTAAGGAAAGCTCATCAGCATGTTACTGGAACAATTTGATGATGATAATGCCTTGTGACCACATTCATTATTATGCTGACAGTGTACATCCGAGTGAGGATAAACTAGCCATAAAGGGATGAACTTGGTCAGCAACGATAATCAAATATGACTTGGCATTCAGATGTCCTTCAATGGGTATCAGGGGGCCTAATGTGTGCCAGGAAAACATTCCCACACCACCACTATCGGTCCATATTGTTGACACCAGAGAAAATGGCTCCTCATGTTGCTTGCACCATAATTCTGATCCAACACCATGATGCAAAAGGAACCTTGATTTATCCGACCAGGCTACCTTTTTTCCAGTCCTATGGCGATGCACCTGCATTTACTGGTGACATGCTTTTGTGTTCTTTGTGGACAACATTAGCACTCAATATGATTGACAGCTGTTGTAGCCCATTCATGACAAGGTCCGATATGTGGTGCATTTGAAGTACCTTCTGCAGACCAATGTTTAATTCTACTGTGATTTGCCTGTTGTGATTGATCTGTTCACTTGCATGATTTTCACCAATCTCCTTTGACACTTCTGATCCACAAGCTGTTTTTGTTCACAGGATCGCTGATCACTGGTAGTTTTTTGCACCATTCTCAGTAAACCCTGGAAATGATTGTTCATTAAAACCCAGGAGGATGGCCATTTGGGATTTGCTACAACTGACACACCTAGCACCAACCATCGTACTGCATTCAGTCACTCTGGTTGCTCATTTTGCCCATTCTGATGCTCAATCTAACTCTAACTGATGGTCAAAGAGCTGGTCTGCCTGATTTATACTGCACACCATGGTCACATGATGTATTACATGCTGGATTGAACCATATATGTGAAAAGTGGTGATGTATCTAATAAACTGGCATCTCAGTGTATATGTTTTTCATTGACTTGTAAAAGTTTACACGAGTTTCTTTTTTTATCAGTAAGATAGTTACAGATATCATATATCTGCATATGCTAAAAAGCTTACAACAAATCAATAATGTTGACCCTGAAGGGAGAATCATTTTTGAACAAAATGGCACATATCCCCATTTCCTGGTGTGATATTGCATAAATAGCAGTTCCCAGGCTGCTGATTCAATCGTGGTAGTTTGTTTGCTTGCACAATTCTTGCCCCTCTGATCCCCAAGCTGTTTTTCATCTACAGGATCACTAGTAGATTTTTGCTTTTCACACCATTCTCAGTATACCTTTGAAATGGTTGTGCATGAAAAGCCCAGGAGGATGGGCATTTGGGAGATGCTAGAACTGGCATGTCTAGCATCAACTACCATGCCACATTCAAAGTCTCTCAGATCACTCATTTTGCACATTCTGCTGCTCAATCCAACTCTAACTGATGCTTGAAGAGCTGGTTTGCTGATTTATACCACATACAATGGCCACATGACATGTTATATGTTAGAATGAACCATGTATGTAACAATGGGTGGTATATGTAATAAACTGGCATCTCAGTGTAATTTCTAACATAAATAAAACACATTATTTACAATATAACTTCAAGTTTAACATTTTCTACATTTAGCACCCACTAATGATGTAAATTAAAGCCGTTTGAAAGATTTAAAAACTATGAAGCATCATATTTTGTTAATACCTGTTTAACTCAAAATATATCCAGACATCCCCCAAATGTTCGTAAAAATCAAAATGCATAAAGATAATAAACCCCTTAGACCCTTGATTAATAAATGCAAGTCTCCAACATATATGCTGGAACGTGCATTATTTGACTTTTTCAGTCCATTTTTCCCAACAACTCAGCATATTTTAACCTCATGACACGATGCTATTGATTATATCTCGAATGCTCCCATCACCGACACAACAACCATCCACTTGCTTGATGTCATATCGCTGTATCCAAACACACCAGTGCTGGATGCAGCGATGCGACTAAAAGCCAAGTGGTTGGAGGTCGCCAGGCCCACGGCCCAACAGTATTTTAGTGTGCATGAGGCCCTGGACCTGGCTACCTCCTCTAATTGGTTTGTTGTTGGAGGGTGGGCACGGGTTCAGACCGAGGGCATCCCAATGGGATCCCCTCTGTCTGGACTCATGGCCGATGTCGTGATGAGATACGTTGAAGAAACGGCCCTTAAAAATTTACAATTAAAACCATTATTATATCTTCGTTATATTGATGACACCTTAATTTTTTGGCAACATCCAGCAACAGAATTTGAAAAATTGTTAGAAACCTTTAATGGAGTTTTACCCTCCATTAAATTTATGCAGGAAATCGAACAGAAAGATGAATTACCGTATCTGGACATTCTGATAAAACGTGAACAATTAAAATGTAGTACTGCCGTTTATCGAAAACCAACTTTTATACCAATCTTATCCCCTATGATTCAGCATACACATGGGAAAGCAGGATACCCTGAAAAATGTATAAATAAAATACATAAAACAGTGAAGTACAGTATGAAGAAAACCTCACAACTGGACCCCACTCAAAGTGCAAAAATAAGATGTACCCATAGTTTCCCTTTTATATCTGGAATATCTAAAACTATCAAAAATGCTGTAGTTAAATATGATTTAAAATTACCACACAAGATTAATAACACTGTTAAGAGTTTAATTGTAAATGACAGAGATAAATGGAAACCAATGGGGTGAGTATATGAAATTGAAATACCTGATGAGAATAAAATATAGGGGGGGGGGGGGAATTTATATATTGGTAAAACCTTCTGGTCACACGAACAACATATGTCGGAACATCAATCTGACATTAATAAAGGAAATGATAACACAACTCTGGCACAGACTATGAAACAAAATCAATTACAGATTAGTAACTTAAATTTTAAACCATTAACAGCACCAATAAAAAAATATCAATTGGATTATGCAGAAAAAATTTACATTAATTTAAATAAGGACCGCTTGTGCAACACGGACATTCCACCCCTACCAGCGGCATGGAATCTCCAGTTGCATGAGCATCAAACAAATCAGATAACTCACCGATAGGGGGATGCTCTCATATACACCTACTACCTTACTTGTTACTTTGCCTGATGAAGTCCCGCACGTGTCCGGGTATAAAACATGTCGTAAATTAGTTGATATATGGGAAAAGCGGGCCATAAACTTTTAACGTTTTTTAATGTAATGCTTTAACTAATTTGTTTTTAACTTGCACTGATGTATGCTTGTTCATGGAGTTTGTGGGATGCAAACCTGGAAATAAATTTGAAGCTCGATTATATTGGACGTTGACAAATGGAACTGCTTCCTGAGCTTAAGTATATCACATTAACGAGTTTGTTGAAAATTTCAAGTATCAATACCATTGAAATATACCATCTTTAAGATCAACATAGTTCTGGACTGGTATCTGGAGTATTATATGCATACATCGACAGTTAGTACTTGTGAACAGACAGCATATGTGTTACTATTATGATCACTTCTACAACTACATCTATGTGTGCCTGCATCTTTAATGAAGACTGCACCAAAATGGATCATATTATGTCAACCAGCTGTAGCCAGCAGGACTTTCCTTGAAAAATGGTAATGTTATGACTATTACTTTGAACCTTTATCCTTTTAAAGATTGCATTAAGTTCTGTCATACAATTGTAACAACTCTTATCATGACTATACATGAGATAGTCAAAGTGTATATGTGATTGCTCCTAGGCTCACTCCCTTTAAACAGCATAAATCGTGTATTAAATATTGTTTTAACTACATTGCTGTGAACTTATAATTTAATTGATTTTTAATTAACAATTTCTGACTAATCTCTTAAAAAAAAGTTATTCCCACACCCCCTGAGGGTGAAGGGACAAATTATTGTTGCCAATGTAAACCCCTTGATCAACCCACTCCACTAAAATATCAAATTTCTAGCAAATAGATGGTTTCCGATATTCATTTAAAGTTTTGAAATTTTCAACTTTTTCCACCAACAGAGGGTGCAATTAAAATTTTGGAAGATTTGAAAAGTATGAATTGTAATAATTTATCAATATCTACCCAATCTAATTTTTTTTAAAATTTACCTTTAAAATAAAATAGTTTCCCATCCTCACTGGGAATAAGGGAGAAAATCATTGTTGTCACACAAACTTCATGATCTTCACATTTCACCACCAAAATTTCAAATTTCCAATGTAATCGTTTGTAATATTCGTTCAAAATTTTGCCATTTTCCATTCTTTCAACTTTAGCACATCATTGCAAACAATATTTTAGTACAAAGAAATATCAGGATTTCCAGTATCATTTTTCTGTTTAATAGTGAATTCTATACGTTCATATATGAGTTAAACATCCCTAATCTTTACAGCAAAAAACACAAAAGAACAGGACATAAATTATTTTAGACAAAAGAACAGGGTATAAAGATTTCACATAAAAAAATTAAATATTCAGAGATCATTTTCAATAAAAAAGGTTAAGATGTAAATTTATTTGCCACAGTAAAATATAAGTTCAAGCAATTCTAAAATAATAAAATATGATGCATCTGAAGAAGAAGCAAAGTGTGCATTTCATGATGATGAAACCTAATATAAACTTCTTTCAAACAATGCTCAACATTTAAAACATTTAAAAGATAAATATTTATGATTTTTATTTATTCTAAATGATAAAATAATAATAAAGAAATTCTGTACCTACTTTTTACACCACTGGGTACAAAGTGAAAGTTTCTCCTTCATTTTTAATATTTTTCATGATTTATAGGTGGACATCGAATCAATAACTATGAACCATAGTTAATTGGTATTGTACAAACAAATCTGATTAGGACTGCACAAATAAGTCGGTTAGGTAATTTATATACTTACGTTAAATTGAACTTGAAATTAAACTGCCAAGTAGTATAACCTTGTGGAGATTTTCCATTTTCATCAAGAAATGTGAGACCCAACTGGATAATTTTCAGTAAATCGACATTGCACCGTAATAATTGGTATTGATAATCTGCAGTGCTGCGAAATTCACCGATTGGCCGAGCTACTACTCCTGGAAATTCCGTATCCTTCAGAAAAATGTGCTTTATTAACATAATAGAAGTGTAATTATCAAATAAAATTCTTAGGCAAAAAAAAAACTGAAATTTGTGCTTATGGACATAAAAATATATGTAAGTGTTATAACTGTGTTTCAAATGATAACTAAAATGTTGCTTGCATGACAATGTATTAAATACCTTACAGTATATAAATGCAAAAACATTAATATATGCTAAACTACCTACTTATGGTTTCACTAAAATGTATTAGGCTTTTGGCAGTTGAGAATAATGCTGTAAACTTAGACAAGTAGCAAACTTTTAAGAAGTACTTAACTCAATAGATTTTACTCGACTGAAAAAAAAACCACAAAAAAATGACTAATTCAATATTTGATGTCGATTTTGTCGACATTTAAAATATATAATTTGCACTCAGAAAATAATGGTACAAAAATTCGTTATGCTATCATTAATAACTCCCACGTGCATTTGTATTGGGCGCTGCTCAAAGGTGAAACAACCCAATGCATTTATTGGGTGAAAAGAGCCAACATGTGAAACTCATAATAAATTATATTTTTGTTTTATTTTTTGAAAATATTTTTACTTGTTACAATAATTATATACACATTTATAATATTATAGCCACTACAAATGATAATTTTATTTCAAAAAAATATTAATTATTTAGAGAATCTTTATTAAAATATAGTATCTATATTAGCTTTATATCACCATCTAGTATTTACAAAACCATCTCTCTGAATCTCGTAATTCTAAAAAATATAATTACTGGGACAAAATATTAAAAAATAATTTAATCCCAACTAAAATACCACAAATGCAATTTAAAAACAAACTAATAAAGGAGTGCTCACTACCGTAGCAATGACTAATTAAATTTTAAGTACATATAAAACTATGTGACAACTGTCTATTGGAGCAAAATTTCAGAAACATCAACATTTTAATAAAAATAATGCATACAATATAAATATATTCACCCTACCTTCAACCTACAATATTTAATTTGTTTCTTTTATAATTATACTCTCCTATGCATTATATCAGCTGGCAGTCTTCTTACTTATCCAATTAATTCCCAAAACCTTTTTTTTTCGTTAAATTTTAAATATCCAGTATATACAGATTACAAATGATAATTCTATTTGCAAAAAAAAAAAAAAAAAAAAAATTTGATCCTTAAACAATCAATTCAAATGGGGACTGATGTACTACAACTAAAATTTAAAAACATCTTATTCTAAAAACTTGAATTGCATAGTTCAATTCTAAATAAATTAGAAATACAGTAGATTCCAGTTAATTGGGCCATTGTTTAATTAGGGCAGCCATTTATTTGGAACAAATCTTAAAAAAGCAAAATCAAATCAAGAAAATAAGCAGAATTTGCTTCGCTTATTTGGGACATCATGCCATTTAATTGGGACAGTCGCTGATAGTTGGTGAGAAATAAGCAGTAAGACCATTCAAGAACTGCTTTGCTCACTGTGGTTTTAAACATTAAGGTTTGGAAATGACCGATAGTGAAAATGATGCCATTTTGGAAGTGCGAAATGCCAGAAACTAGAAGAGTTTGTATGCATTGACAATAGTCTTCAATGTTACTATGAAAATGAAGATTGTGAGGGCACAATTGTTGAACAAATTTCAGCAAAACACCAAAAGGCATGAGAAGACCAGGAAAGTGATGAGGATGACACATCTGAGCTTGAGTGAGTGACTAACCAGAATGCCAGGAAATTTATTGCTGGATTATGACACTACTTCCTGCAGGAAGGCAATAAAGGCAGTCCTATAGCTGCACTGATTTTGTTCAGTTGCAGTCAATCAAGAGAACATGGCAGGGTACACTTGATCAATTCCTTCAACATCATTAACTGTTAAGAACTAATATATGCATGTTTGATACATACATTAAACTGAAATTGTTTTAAATGTAAATATTTTTCTCTGATCTGTCCCATTTGTTTCAGAATTCATTTACTGTGTTTTTGTTTCTCAGCATGGTATTTTGTCTTTTGCTTTATACCGTTTTAATTCTTTATGTGGAACTTTGGGAAATTGGGGCAGTAGCTTAACTGGGCCAAAGTGTTCTAGCCCTGATGTGTCCCAGTTAACCAGAATCTACTATATATTAAATTCTCAGATATGAATCAAGCATGATAAAAAAAAATGCATTTGTTAAATACCATTGGAAAAACACCACATGTTGACAAGTAGCAAACTCACACTCACAATTAATACAAGTGTAAAATACATAATAAAAGCTGCATTTTTTTTAATGCTTACATTAGCTTTTATAATTTGTAAGATTTGGTTTCTGTAAATAAAAATAGATAATTACCATTGCCACATAGTTATACTTTTGGACAATCTGTCGTATTATCTTAAATTCATCATCCATATTCCCTGCCCATACATCACGAATTCCACAGGCTTCATTGCTAAGCTGTGCATTTACACCATTGCTACCTGGTCCAGGGCCTGAAGCTGCAGGCATTGTATAATATATTCATCCACCAGTGTGAAGTCCAACACACCAAAAGGTGTAAAATCTCTAAAAGGCTATGTCGCACTTGTCCTATCCTCATACATTCAAAGAACAGCACCAAAATAGCTGTACAGTCAGTAACAGCCAGGCTAGAAAAAGGAAAAAAAAATTATAAGGGTGAAGGTAATATTATCCATTAACAATATAAATTACAGGTATCACCCACTTTTTTGATGCTTCACTTTAACAATGCTCAGAATCTTTGCTTTTTCTTAGGGATTGGTTCAGCCAATCCTAAGAAAGAAAACTGGGAAGCTACATATTATGAGCATGCCAGCTCATAATATGTAGCTCCCAGTTTCGAGTCCCACCTGTGCCAACATTGAAATTTATCTCCACTAAACCCTAACCCTGGTCTCGGTCAGAATGGGGGCACTGATGGGCTTGGAAAGGTCACTGTCCATCAGATGGGTCATTAAACCATGTGTGCAGGAGAGCCATCGCCTGTGGTTTTAAAGAACATGCTTTGGGGTCCATGACCTGGCGATTTAGCCTATTGTGTGCAGAAATGTGTACTCAGAGGTAAAACAACTCAATTTCTCCTTCATTACTAAATTCTGAACAAGAAAACAGGAGCTGTGCTCAATTAGCTGAATACCCTTAGAGCAATAAAGCATGCAATGCTGTTTTCAAACAAAAAAAATAAACAATCTTTTTCTCCCTCAATTCACCTTTTAATGCATTAATCTATGGAAAAATTTCCCTCACATTCATATTTTGTTTTAATGCAAGTTTCATTTATAGCAAGTACTCTTTGGAGCCAACACACTTTGTCCTCAATGCCTGATGCTTGTGGAAATGCATCTAAATTAATAACATGGGTTTCTATGGGAAACAGCCATCTGCACTTTGATGTTTTACTTATTGATTACTTTCCAGGAATGCAACTACATCAAAAAGCAAGGGATACCTGCTATTTTTACACATGTTGAGTATTTAATACAAAATTCAAAGACTAAGTTAATAAATAAAATAAAATAATAAATACCCCCCTCAAGCAGCTGCTTGCCACAGAGGTCTGACAGGAGCCTGTCAGTTTATATGCCATAGTAGGTCTGAGAGGATGGCAGGCCCTCAGTAGAAAAATAACACAAACAGCCATGCCTTACCCAGGGAGCTAAGCATAAATAAAAAAAAAATAATAAATAAATACCCCCTCAAGCAGCTGCTTGCCACAGAGGTCTGACAGGGGCCTGTCAGTTTATATGCCAAGTAGAAGGTCTGTGAGGATGACAGGACCTCAGCAGAAAAACAACACAAACATCTATGCCTTATCCGGGGCTCGAACCCAGGGCCCTTTGCGATTATTGCTTAATAATTACTTCACCCTCACTTCAGTGAAATTACAGGTTCTCGGGTTTTTAAGCCAGTGCCACTGCACGCCTTGAAGAAACTGGTGTCGAATGATGAATAACAACAGTCCATTAATTACTGCACGAGAGTTAGATAGGGACGACACAGTTTTATTTATAATATATACAGCTACATGCTGGGAATGAGCTCCACTCTGTGGCCATCAGTAGCCAAGCATGCTAACCACTCAGTCAGAGGAAATAAAAACTGCTAATCTTACAATACTGATAGTATAATGAAACTTGTTAAAACAAAATGCCAAGGACATGGGGAGTTTCTTATTTGGTCGAAATAGTAAATGGTGAAGAGTTCAACTTAGAGTTAAGGTTACTTAATAAATTTCTTGATATTTCTTCAATTGAATGGCCATAAAATCACTTAACATTGATATCAAATTTTGAAGAAAAATTGCCTTAAACAAGTGGGATATGAAACCACGATCTCTTGACATTATGTCAGGTGTTCTGGGCCAAAGAGCTACCTACTGGCTGTCAATTGAGATCTTCTATATTTAATGATATGAATCTTCTTACTTGCAGTATACAACTCAAATATCTGTCTCTTGAATCAGTGTCATCTCTACTTCAAAACAGCATCTTGAAGTAGGTGCTTGAATTGAGACATATCTTGAAATATATGTCATGAATATGCTGAATTAAGGTTATTTTAGTAAATTTCTTGACACTTCTTCAGTTTAAAGGTCATGAAATCACTTTTAATATCAATATCAACATGCTATCAGGAGGTTGTGGGTTGGTAACACATATGGCTCAAGATTTTTTTTATTCTGAATTTGATATTAGTGTTAGGAGGTTTTCATGATTTTTCAAATCAAGAAACAATGAGAAATTTACTAAATAACCTTAAATGAATACACTCATAGCATACATTACTATCTACTTCAAGATATTGTTTGGAAGTGGCGAAGATACTGCTTTCAAGTGGTACAGATATTACAGTTGTGCACTTCAGATAAAAAAGTTCAGTCGTTAAATAGAAGAGATTTTGATTGGTGGCTGGGTAGCTCAGTGTCAGAGCACAGGTATCTTTGGGTTGTTTTACCTCTGAGCGGCACTTTTTTGCACACAATGGGCTAAATGGCCAGGTCACATGGACCCCAAAGGCTCAGAGAAGGTTGGGGGAGGGGACCCACTGGAACAGCTGTTGGGAGACAGATGCTAGCCTCCCATCAAGGCCATCCAGCGTGTTCTTTAACGTGCACAGGGTATGTCTCTCCCGCACACAGGGCCACGTCCCATCCGACGGACGGCGGCCTTTCCAAGCCCATCGGTGTCCCCTACTGACCGTGGGCAAGGCGGGGAATTTTGCGGAGATAAATCTCAACGCTGACCCAGCTGGGACTCGAACCTGGGAACTACAGATTATGAGCCTGCCGCGCTACCGACTGAGCCACCCCCGCCCCTATAAAAAAGGCTTTCGATACAGTGACTCACAAAATACTTTTTAGACAAAATTGGAAAAGCTGGTTTTATGGAAATGATTAATAAATGGTTTGAAAGTTATTTAATGGGTAGAATAAATTAAAATAGATAAAATAGTTAAAATAGATAAATGGGCAAGTGATAAAGAGTATTAAATTATGGAGTGCCTCAAGTTCCTGTTTTAGGCCCAATTTTAATTTACATCAGTTATAAATTGTGATCTTTGTAATTTAGAACTGAATGGAAAAATTATTGCATTTGCTGATGATACAGCAATTGTTTTTAAAGGTGACCACAAATCACTACTAGACAAAGTCAAAAATAGTTTAGGGATTGTTAGAAATTGGTTTGTTCAAAATAAATTATTATTAAATGTAAAAAAAAAAAACGAAATATATATTAGATTAAGGGGTAATGAAGAAGACTATTTTACAGGAAAATTAATACATCATGAAAGATTAATATACCATATAATACTATTATGTGTAACTGTGAGACCCTTGAGGGTGTTGAATGCTATAAATATCTAAGAATCATGTTGGACAGCAAAATGACATGGAAAGATCTAAACACAGTGTCTGTAAAAGAATTAATGCCATTATCCCAAAAATATATTATATCAGAAATTTTGCTGACATTTCTTTGCTTAAAATAATTTATAATTCATGGATTAAATCATATTTATCATATGGGTTATTATTATCTTGGGGAGGTACATTTAACAAATATTTAAAGATTATTGAAATTGCTTAAAATCAAAATCATGTTTTGAGGTGTATTTTGAAGCAAAAAAGAAGGGAAAGTATTAGTGAGAGTTATAGATATCTTGGCATTATAGAATTATGCAAATTATATGCATTAATTCTTTCATAAATTTAAATAAAAATTGGGATATTGGCAGAATTAGAAAATTTCCTGTCCATATGAGATTATCTGAAAACATGTTATTAACTGAAGTATTGGTTAAGAAAAATATTTTTACTAAACATTGTTTTCTTGGTTTACAGACTGTATAACATGTTGCCAAATTATCTTAAGCTTATACATAACGTTAAAGAGTATTCTGTTTCTTTAAGAAATTGGATCATTTATGATTTTAAAGTGTAAGATTATTAAAATGCTTCTATGCTTTTCTTAGATAATTATTAATGTTTAAAACTTAATACGACTCTACTTATAACATAAATTTTTATTCTTGAATGCAGACACTTTAATTATTAAAATGTTAGTGTTATTATCCCATAGACAAGTATTAACTCAAGTGGGATACTGAATCTGTTAATGACTCAAAATTTGAGTCTACGTAAATGCAAATGCATTTTTAGTATGTAATAAAATTTATTTTATCTATTACCTGTTGCAGGTGTGAAAATAAAACTTAGCAGATAATGATTATCTACAATATTAGTATTGCTCTACTTTGCTTTTTGGCAGTAGTATTATATGATGTGCCATCTCATGGCCAAGTGGTTAGCATACTTGACTACTGATCAGAGACCTGGGTTCGAGCTCTGGGTAAGGCAAGACACATGTTGTCTTTCTGTTGAAGTCTTGCCTTCCTCACAGACCTTCTCTATGGCATATAAACTGACAATCTCCTGTCAGACCTCTCTAGCATATAAAACTGACAGTCTCCTGTCATACCTCTATGGCAAGCAGCTGAGCTTGAGGGAATATTTATTTTTTTTAAATTTTATTTGATGTATAACTTGCAAAAAATAAATAAAACACAGTTGAGTATTCTGTAATTATCAAAACATTGTCAAGCAAATTATAAAATTTTTCATCTCTTATTCTTAAAGTACTTTATGGAACACCAATTTTCCTTTCTTTCCTAATTTGCCTTTCCACTGTTTTTGAAAGCGCTCTTTAGTAGCCTAAATTTAATTTACAACAACATTTTATGCATACAGATAAATTGGGTTTTCTGAATGTACTGTTCAGCTCCTGATTAAAGAGCTCAGCTCTCACTCAAATAGATCCTACATTAGTAAACATTTTAATTATGAAAGTTATCAGAGCCAACATAGAAACAAAATATTTAAGGAACTTATGGTTACATTAAACATACAAAAAAAAATTATTTACCTAAAGGTCTCAAGACTCCAGGGCTATTGTAAGTTTTGTTATTACTAAGGAAATTGTTAAATATTAGAAAAATTGTTCTAATGGTAAATTTATAAAGGAGTGCTTGCAAACAGTTTTTGGTATGTTTAGTCCAGAGTGGAAAAAATGGTGATAAGCCTAAGTTTTTTCCACAGAATCATAATCATACTTGCTGCCAAATATAGAAAATACCCTTACAGAGCTTGCATCAATTTTTGAATATTTTTCTTTGGCTTTCGATGAGAGTACCGATGTTGATTTGCATTAAAATGCATTTCATTTTTATCTAATTATGCTGCTTACTTTCAATGTCTTGTATATTTATTCCTAACTTTAATTGAAAATAATAGTTTTTTTTTTCCATTAAAATTATAAAAGTAAATGTTTCTTTGTGAAATAAATAGGTATATGTGAAAATTTTAATTGTTTATACATATTGTCTACTCAAGACATTGGATGTGGGGAGGGGGAATTAAGTTTAGTGCAATTGACCTTTTCACTGCCATACTGGCCCAAAATGGCCCAAGCTCCAAGTAGGAGGTAGTAATGAGGAAGGAATAGCATTGGTTGAACAATCCATTTAAAATCTGTCTTTTTGGGCCGGTGTGGTAGTGAAAGAGTTAACGCAATAAGAATCTGGCCCATGTCACTCTGAAAAATCCTCATCTGGCCCACTGATGAAAATCAGAAAACCACTGCTCATTCCTGGTGTAAGTCATGATATGTTTTATTTCTTAATTAAAAAAAACACAAATAAGTTAGCAAAGCATAATAATGCAAATACGAAGGGCAAAACAGAGTGTGCTGAATTAAAGATAGATGAAGTTAGCTCTATAAACACTGTAGGTGCTCTAGTCATGTGTTATCACAACAAACAATTGGCTCATTGACACTAATGTGGTAATTGATGGTCACAGATTGGTGCGGTGAAGTTTAGGTTAAATAGTCATACCTGCATTTTCTTCTTTTCTTCTAGAGATAGCTCCATCGGTTGTTCAAGGAGGATAATTCCGGACTGTGTGCTGTTCTAGGTAGCTGATGTTTTCACAGGTCTGGTATTGTTGCTTCTCACTTGGTGATAGAGTTCTTAAGTGTGGTGATGTTGCACTTTGCTGCCTCTGTGGTATGAGTTACTGGGTGTCATTCTAAACTTCACGCTCCTATTAGTGAGATGAGCTGGTTGCCTATACAAAATGTTGGTGACCAGGCATTGCGACGCGTTTCGTGCCATCCACTTTGGCACATTGTCAGGCAGACACTGTCCTGGCAGTAGGATGAGATAGAGACGCGATAATAATGCATAATAATGCTCTGTTATATCTCATAAACACTATCTAGGCATACACTGGAGGATAACTGCTTACTAATCCTCTGTGATGATGAACAGAACCATCCATGTCTAGCAACTAAAGTCTGACCCCTTCTCATGGTGCAGGTCATTAGTACCTTTCAAAAGAGATATTTTCTTCTGGAAGGAAACAGAAGAGGAGGGCTCTCAGATCAGTGTGACCTATTGATCTGATCTTCTGTATGACCACTCATTGTTTTATTTTCTTGTACCCTACTGAGGAGTGGTCATCTTCACAGTGTCTTGGTGTTAACAAATTAAACTCACTGGACTGTAATAGCTTTGAGAATGATTACAAGTCATGAACTTTCTGCACTTGTGGGCTTCTGTTAAGGCAAAAATCGACCATTGTGTTTTCTTTGCGTGTGTATCCAAAATTGTGTCTGATCATTATTTTGCCAAAAGTGTCTTGCAACTGTAGCTTAAGAAATGTCCTAAAGTTAAGAGAATTACTGTTAACACTGTGCCAGCCTGAAATGAACAGACCTTCATAAGCTGGTGGAAAATCCTGATCGGAAGCCACTGCCAGTATCCAAATCCTTATTTCGACAGGAATTTCTGACCCAAAACTGGAGTAATGTGTCTTAGGCAGGTTGGGTTCTCTTTTGATTCTGGTCCTGAAAGGTCATATAGGTGTATCTGATGTTGTTACAAGCACTGGTGGCCTAAGTCTTCAGTGGTGAGAGATCAGATCTTTCTATTACCTCATACATGTAATTAGAGGACTGTTTGATATTGTTGGCCTTACTTCTCTCAATAAACCTAATTTCTTTAAAAATCCTACTAACCATTTTCTTTCCATGATTAAAAATCAATACAAAGTGAACTGTGCATTCACTTTGGATTGATTTTTAATTATATATTAATGCTTTAGAATTAGCGACCTTCTCGTTTAACATCTGATAATCAATAGCAACGAATGAAATTGCAGCTCCTTGAGTATAGATGGCACTGTCTCAGCCATGTCTCAACGAAGAAGATTTATAAGGTCTTATTCTGAAAAATTTCATTGTCCAACTCGTGGTGCAATGGTAGCACGCTCTGGCATGAATCTGGAGAGATGCGGGTTCGATTACTGCCATGTCGGCAATGAATATTTTTCAGAATCTATTAATTAATGTTTTTCTTTCTATAGATACCTGGAATGTGAGGACTTTGCACAGAGATTATTCTTTTGATGTTGAAGAATTCCACTTAAATAGTCCTAAAGTTAGAAATATTTAAGTTTAGCTTTTGTTAGCCCCTTGTACAAACAATTCTCTGGTCCTCAATTTTCACTTCTAATTAAAAGTACACATGTGCTTCTAATATAAATGTTAACTTTTTAATGCATTTTGTATTATTTTTGCTAAGATATGCAAATTCAGGGGAAGGGCTGGAGCTACTGCACTGGGTGGCAAATTTGTGAATAAACTAATGATCATAGCTGGTAAAAGGTTGACCAGGGTATGTACAAACAATTTTTCACAAGATGAATTTCAGTTACTTTTAAAAATGGCATAAACTTTAGCAAAATTAATCATCAATAGATCAAAGCAGACAGGCAGAGTCCATGTTTGCACAGGATGGCAAAATAGCTAGTGCCAGTCCTGTCTAGGGTAATCACTTTTGGTATCAGTGTTTCATATCATTGTTCAATTACTGTAACATATAGTAAGTTAAAAGCACAGTGAGAGTTTAAATTAAAATTTAATTAGCACAAAATTCACTGTTAATTTACAAATTTGTAGTCTGAAGGGCATAGTTGGACATGAATATACATCTGTTGAACGCATGCTGGGTAATAATTGATTTAGCTATATTTCTATAGATTCCCAACCAGGTCATCAGGACTGTACAATTTTGTAAATTAACAGTGAATTTTGTGCTAAGGGGGGCATTCAAAAAGTTCTTGACAGCATCTGCAGAACAAAAGCCATTGCACTTACCTCAACAAAACATTTACTATCCTTCAAAGCACTCCCCCTCCAGCATCTATGCAAATTTGCAGACTTCTATACCAATTCTGAAATGCTTGGTGGTACTCTTGTTGAAGAATATAGCACAACAGTGAATGAATTTTGCAAGGTCTTACACCCTTGAAAAAAGCTTCCCAGCAAGTTCCTTTTTAATTTTTGGAAATATCCAAAAATTGCATGCTGCAAGATTGGGTGAATATGCAAGATGGAATAACTGTTTGATTTTGTCCTGCTCCAGATAGGCTGTAACTTGCCAGGTTTTGTGAGCACCGGCATTGTCATGAAGAAGGAGAAACCTTGACATGTTGTTAGATGCTGTTCCTTCATATCACTGTACCAGATAGTAAATATTTTGTATGGAAAAGACAGACAGCCATACAGAGATAGAAAGATAAACATGGTAAAGTTAATGAAGATGAGGATTCTGTCATGGCAAGACGGGTTGAGCATTTCAGAGATGCTGTAAACAATGCAGTTAGTTCTACCACCATTGTTTGTAATGAGGCTATATGCATTACTGTATTTAATGTTGTTTACATATTACAATCTGAAGTTATTTTGGAAATTTCTAAATTAAAATTTCATAAAACTACAATGGTAGATGAAATTACTACTGAAATACTTAGAGCTGGGAATGTTTCTGTCATTACATGGCTGACAGATATTTTGACAGACTTTTATTGATTGTTCTAAGGATTTTATTAGAGCTATTATTATCATTATTTTGAAAACATTAATTACAGTACCTGTAATAATTGCAGGGGAATTAGTATGCCTTCTGTCAGAGGAAAAGTATTTGCATTATTGTGATTAATACAATTAAGAATTTGGTTGATGGACAACTTTGTGATGAACAATGTGGGTTCAGAAATGTAGGGGATGTATAGATCAAAATGTTTTCACATAGACAAATATCTTCCAAAATGTTTAAAATTTCAAAAATGTGTTGTTATTAGCATTGTAAATTTTCAAAAAAGCCTTTTAATTCTATTGATCATTGTAATTTGTGGTTAATTGTGAGATCATACGGCATACCCGACAAGTTAACATTATGATGGTTCTCGAAAGGGCTGGATCGAGGATTATTTATATTGCTTCTCAAATATATATATACTGCAGTTAGAAAGAATAATTATTTGAACTCTGAATAAAAATTAAATCATGAGATATAAATGACCTCAAATGGCAGTAACTTTAGATGACAGCTGATAACATTATAACGAAAAGTAAAATTTTTAAATGATAGAACTTATTTTAGTACCATTTTTTTTTTCATTAAATTGAAGCAATTTTGCAACTAGCATTACGAATTTGTAATATTCAAATTAAGTTTCATGGAGTAGTTTTAATAATTAGGACATCTGATTAGTGTAAGTAATAATGAGGTTAGAGAGTATAGCCACCACTTTTGAGCAGCATCGTGTGCAGAGACAGAGAGTGCATTAGCTGGTTCACGTTGCCTGCATAAATAACTACAGATTCACAAATAGGATTATAAATAATGTGCCTAAAGGCATTGGTAGAAGATGGAGTTCTAGAATGTGGTGGGCAGATAATGCCAAACAGGACTGTGTGAGAATTGTCCAGCAGAGGCAAAATGTTGCAATTGTAGCTCAGGATAAAATGTGCTTGGAGAACTAACTGGTCTGGTTGAACATCTGTAAATAGGTTGTTTTACCTCTGAGCAGTACTTTTTTGCACACAATGAAATAAATGGTCAGGTCACAAGGACTCCAAGGACAGGCAAGGTTGGGGGTAGGAGACCCACAGGACAGCTGTTGGGAGACAGATGGTAGCCTCCTTTAAGGTCATTCAGTGTGTTCTTTAATGTGCACAGGGTATGGCACTCCCACACACTGGGCCATTGCTTAATGTCCCATCTGATGGACAGTATCCTTTCCAAGTCTATTGATGTTCTCTACTGACTGAGGGCAGAGTGGGGGAATTTTGCAGAAATAAATCTCAATGCTGGCCCAGGTGGGACCCAAACCTAGGAACTGCAGATTATGAGCCTGGAGTGCTACCAACTGAGCCCACCCCTTATATAGAGTTTTGTATCTGTCATTGTATCTTTTTGTCTCAGATATGTACTTCAGACAAGTTATAAATGAATCAAATTTTCAGTGAATGCAAAAAGCTGTGCCATAGAAAACTTATTTTGTTTTAAAACATCCTTTTAAAATAGTGATAAATCTAAATAGAACTAAAAAAAAAAAATCTACAGGAGATGAAGTTTAACAGAAGCAATGAAGTTAAAATCAAAACTGCTTACAGATTACTTGAATATTATTACAGGAAATTTTTTTTAAAAACTACAAAAAAAAAAACTAAAAAAATCCCAATATACACACTAGTTAGCTTTAAGTACACGTGCTCCCCTACTTATGAACAGGTTAAGTTCCCAAGGTTTTGTCGTAAGTCGAAATATTTGTAAGTCGAAAACTAACCTAAAAAGTACATTTGCACACAGAATAACCACTTAATGTTAGTGTTTGATACTCAATGTACTTACTAAGAATGCATTACACTCGTTACTGCTTATGAGCAGGTGTTTCAAATGCGGTAAAAATTTGCTGTAGTATAGGGTAACATAAAGTCGATTTTATAAATAAAACAACTTATACTGTTAATGTATATGTTTGTACATAAATAACATAATAAATAAATAAAATAAATACCCCCTCAAGCAGCTGCTTGCCACAGAGGTCTGACAGGAGCCTGTCAGTTTATATGCCAAAGTAGTAGGTACATAATACATATTGTAAATAACAAAAAAGGAAAATTAGAGGTGTTATTCTTCACTCGGGTTTAATTCTTCTTAAAATACATATCAAGGAATGTCTGTACTGCCAGAGACCAACTTCAACGCCCCCCACGAGTGGGAATGGAACCTCAGAATTCGTGTGAAAACGAAACTCATAAGCCCAAGCTATCGACTTCAACGCCACGAATCTGCGCGAAATTTAAATTTTAGACATACGTTCAAATTGTTCGTAAGTTGAATGTTCGCAAGTAGAGGTGAACATGTACTTCATTTATGTTGTGTTCTGATAATTTTATGATGTAAAAACCATTATTATGGTTGAATGAATGATTTATATTCATTGAAATATCTTATTCACTTTCCTGCAGATGAGCTACTTAGCTTTCTGGGTCAAATGGTAAGTACAATGTATTACTTAGTTTTGTGAATTAGCATCAATTAAAAAAAAAGAGAAAATAATAATAAAAAAACCAAGGCTGGGGGGGGGGATAGGGAGCAATCCACTCATTAATGACAGGTGAATATTCTTGCTTAGCATATTACTTGCAAACTCTGGAAAAACTGCATTAGTAAAATAATGCAGATGACAAATTTCTTTCCTACACAGATGACTGTCATGGAATCTATACTTTGGGACACTAAGGTCATTTTCTGATATGTTCTGTTTTCGTTATATTCAGAGGTGAAAGAACATCAACTTTCCACTCTGAACGTGTAATATTATCACATACTGCAGCCATGCTACCCAAGGGAGATGCTGAGCATCTACCCCTGGGGATTTATGAAGTTTAAGTTTAGAAATAGCCAAAATAACTTCAGATTGTGTTTAGGACCAACATTAAAGCCACGAATGCATCTATCATCATTGCAAACAATGGGAGTAGAACTAACCACATTGTTTAGAACATCACTGAAATGCTCAGCCCACCTAGTTATGACAGACTCCTCACCTTCTATAACCTTACCTTGTTTATATCCTTCAATCCCTGTATACCTGTCTGTTTTCTACCACACAAAACATTAACTATCTGGTACAGCTCTCTGCTGTTGTACTTTCCAACTGCTTCCTCAGCTTTGTCAGCCAAGCCATCAAGCCAAAGATTCTTATCAGCAGCTAACTGATCCTTTACGCGTTTATTAAGCACTCTGTAATCCTTTCTATTAGGACTAGTAGGGTATTGATTAAGAACATTCCTGTAGTTCCTTCTTTTTGAAATGAGCTCAAATGCCTTATCACTCAAATAATTCTGCCCCCTCTGCTCCTTTTTTCCTAAAAGAATAATGTAAGTTTGCAAAAAAGCCTGTTTAAAATGGCCCCATTCTTCCTCAACTTCAGTAGTAAGCAAACTGTAACTGTCATAATGACTAAGTAACCTATCATGATAAGCTTTATCTATAACTGGGTCTTTCAGAGCTTCAGTATTAAAGGTAAATTTTTTAACCTTAACACAACACTTTTTAAGTTTAAGTTGCAAGACACTTTTAACAAGGTAATGGTTCTTGTGTGAGGACACATCAAGAGAATAAGCTCTGTGCAAAGTCCTCACATTCTAACTACCTATGGAGAGAAAATGGTTAGTGGGATGTTTAAAGAAACTATGTTTATTGAGAGAGGGAATGCCAACAATATCAAACAGTCCCCGTGGAGCAAAGATCGTGGGACAAAGACCCGTTCCCCCACCACTAAAGGCTGAAGCCATCTACACTGGAAGACTTCCTCCAATGTAGAATTTGACGATGCCAGTAGAAGCAAAGAGTTCAGGTGCCTGTGATCACATTAGCAGATATATAGTGGAGTTGATGCTAGTGGTTAGAATACCCAGCATGTAACTGGAATATGTGGTTTCAATCAAGTGCCACATATTGACAAAACTCATTTTTCCCACAAAAGTATTTCTTGACTCTATGATGTCAACAGGTAATCTGTGCATTTGTTATTGATTGATATCATAAAAACTGTATTTATAGGTATTCAAAGAAGGGCAGGGATACATAATGACTGTGATTAACTTAATTGTAAACACTAAAATGAAAGCAAAATTTTGTATGAGGTCATAATTATCTGATTCTGTAGTTTTTTGCTAAAAATGTATATGAAACAAAGTACACTTTTGTTTCATATACATTTTAAAAAAAATATGATGTAGTTTATAACAAAATATAAATATTAATCTCAAAACAGCAAAACAAATTTTAAGTTTAAAAATATAGTAAAATATAAAAAAAAACACCAAAGCATACATATTTTTTAAAATATGTAAATTACTAATAAAAATGTACTCTATTTTTAAAAATTTGAAAATTTTTTAGAAATTAAAGATGGTTGCAATTCATAGAACATTTTCAGGCAATAATTTTAATACAGAAACAGTTGAAAGATTAAAATGCAAAATATCAATTTTTTTTCTACCTTGATCATAAAAAGAAATAAGTTTTATTCTAATATAGGTACTGAAAAGAAATAATAATAATAATGATCTTTATTCATATTCATGTCAGTTATACAAAAGTTTAAACAAGTGACCCGCAAAGCATCTGCTTATCTGCAGGAGAGAAAAATAATAACGTTATGTGAAAATACACAGATATAGTTTAAAGCAATGTTATCGAATTATGTGAAATTTCAGTGGAAGCTCCATTGTGGTGGTTCAAAATTTTATATTGAGTTTTGTGCCTAGAAGGAAAATTTTAGTCTTATTTTTGATTTCTTTAAATTTGTTTAATAAAATAATATCCCTTGGTAATTGAACACGTAAAGTACTGTATAGCCCTCGTACATTCCCCTTAATTGTTTAATATTTTTGGAAGTTGAAAATAATTATTGGAGTGTAACCTTGTGTTTTTCCCCATGAGAAATTTCAGATTTGAATTGATTGTCAAAAAAAATTTAAAAGTGATTCTTTCTGTATTTGTAAAGGTTGTGAAAAGAAAGTATGCCTAGATATTTTAGTCATTCTTCCCTGTGATGAAATGAATTTCTTAGGTTGTATGGGATTATATTTTCAGCAATGGAAATTTCTATTTTCTTTATACTTGTGAGGTTAGTTGAGCCACATATTGTGAAACCATAAGCCAATATCACAGATAGTTTTGAAAACCACAAAACACATGTATGTGTGATTGCAGCAAATTGTAGTTTATAAAAGTTTAATGCACATAGATGCAATTTTCCTGCTAACTTTTGAATATGTGTATTCCATTAAGGTGTATCAATGTAAAGTCCAAGATATTTATGGCTCTAAACAAGCTCCATAACATTACAGCCGCAGCAGTCAGGGTCATAAGTTTCATGTTATGAGGACACAAGGGTTCGTGGTTTTTTATTGCATGCGATGAAAGGTCATAATATCCTGGTGAATGAAAGCTCATCCTTCTGGTTTTATCTGAGTTTATGTAAATATGATTAATGTGGAACCAGCTCAGAATGTGTCTCCTATACTGTGATTCACATTAATCAAGGCCATGTTCATCAGTGTGCATATAAGGAGAGCCCTTCAATTTAAGGTTTGCTTGCTAGATCATTAATATAAATAAGAATAAGAGCAGACCAAAAATTGAACCTTGTGGGACACCAGTGTGCACTGTTCTCTTCTCACTAAAAACACCATTAATTTTAGTAACATGCACTCTATTTTTTAAATAATTTTCAAACCATTTAAGGATAATACCTTGGATACCATAAGTATACAATTTTTGAAGTAGAATATCATGATCTAACATATCAAATGCCTTACAAAAGTCCAGAAAGATAGTAGATGCTTTTTTTTCTGTTGTTTAAAGTTCCGTTAATGACATAATAAAACTCCGTTAAAAGTGCAATTGCATTTTTACCTTTTTCGGAACCATGTTGTTTTACACTGATAATATTATGTTTTTTCAAGAAATTGGCTAGAATATTAGCTACATGTCTTTCAAGGATTTTGTGAAGAACAGATAAGATGGGAATGGGCCTATAGTTAGTGCAATCGGATTTAGTTCCACTTTTGTAAATTGGCCTTAAAATAGCAATTTTAAGTTTATAATTTTTATAAAGTGTATAATTTTTTGCAGTATTTTAGAATGTGTATTTTTATACTTTCTAGAGCCAAAACACAGCAAAACTTAAGGGTAATCTATGAGAATATAGCCAAAATAGACAAAATCAAAAAATGACCCTAGTATCCCAAAGTACATATTCCATGACAGGCATCGGTATAGGCAAAGAATTCATTGTCCACATTATTTTAAAAGCCCCAAAATAAAGTCATTGAAGTAGGTAATCTCCAAGTCAACTATGTTATCCAATGTAGGTCCAGATCTGAAAAAAAAAAAAAAAAGGTGGGGGGGGGGGGAACAAGAGACTGGATTTCCATTTCAGTGCAATATTTCCCCCTTCATTTCAGAGCTTTTTTTTTATATTTCACTAAATATTTGCACGAAATATGCACAAGTTTAATAATAATTTTTGGCCTCCATTACTCTTACTAGCATTCTCAAAGAGAGGGGGAAAGGCATGGCCTCTCTCCCTGAACCTATGCAATCCTAAAAGAGTGCAGTTTCAAAAAATCATAAATGCAGATAGAAAGAACAAATGCATCCTTGTCAAACACCAGAAGTAATGCTAAACCAATTGCTACAAGCCTTACCAACTCTCACACATGACTCAGTGTTATTGTAGAGAGCTTTCATTATGTTAACTAACTTGTCTGGTATACCATATGATCTCACAATCAACCACAAATTATAACGATCAACAGAGTCGAAAGCCTTTTTGAAATCAACAAAGCTAGCAACCAAAGGTTTCTGAAACTCTAAACATTTCTCAAGAATCTGCCTAAGTGAAAATATCTGATCCACACATCCCCTACCACTTCTGAATCCACATTGCTCATCACGCAATTCACTGTCAACCAGATTCTTAATTCTATTAAGCACAATCATGGAAAGAACTTTACCTGGAACAGAGAGTAGGCTGATACCCCTATAGTTATCACAAGAACTGCGATCACCTTTTTTGAAAATAGGGATAATAATAGCTCTGGTAAAATCCTTAGGAACCATGCCTTTATCATAAAAGATATTCAAAATTTCTGTCATCCAAGTGGTAACCGAAACACTCCCAGCTCTAAGCATTTCGGTAGTAATTTCATCTACTCCTGGGGATTTATGAAATTTAGAAACAGCCAAAATAACTTCAGATTGCGTAATAGGGCCAACATTAAAGCCACCAATGCATCTATCATCATTGCAAACAATGGGAGTAGAACTAACCACATTGTTTAGAATATCACTGAAATGCTCAGCACACCTAGCAATGACAGAATCCTCACCTTCTATAACCTTACCTCGTTTATCCTTCAATCCCTGTATATGTGTTCGTTTTCTACCACACAAAACATTAACTATCTGGTACAGCTCTCTGCTGTTGTGCTGTCTGACTGTTTCCTCGGCTATGTCAGCCAAACCATCAACATTCTTTCTCAAGTACCTTATCACTCAGATAATTCTGCCTCCTCTGCTCCTTTTTTCCTAAAAGAGTACTGTTAGTGTCCAAAAAAAGCCTGTTTAAAATGATCCCATTCTTCCTCAATTTCAGTAGTAAGCATACCATGACTGTCATAATGACTAAGTAACCTATCATGGCAAGCTTTGGCTATAACTGGGTCTTTAAGAGATTCAGTATTAAAAGTAAATTTTTTAACCCTAGCACAACACTTTTTAAGTTTAAGTTGCACGACATTTTTAACAAGGTAATGGTCAGATCCAATTTCAGATCCCCTATATGACCTGGTATTCCTAACAGAACTAGCCCATTTGCTGTTAATTAATATATAATCAATCATATTCTTATGCAGCCCATCAGGTGAAACCCATGTGTACTTATGTATGTCGCGGTGTTTGTAATAAGTGTTAGGTATTCTGAATCCATTGAGTTTACTTACCTGTAAGAGACGTTGTCCATTGCCATTGCAGCTACCAATACCAAAAGGGCATATTACTCCTCCCAACAGGTCAGACTCAGTACCAACTTTGGCATTGAAGTCACCTAGAACAAGGGTAATATCTCCTTTCTTGACAGAATTCAAAATATTCTGAAGTTGTCTGTAAAACCTATCCTTCTCATCCTCATCCTCAGTGGGGGCATAACAGCAGATAACATTGAAGTCTTTAACGCTTGTCTGAAATTTTGCTGTAACAAACCTTTCATAATGCACTTGTATCCTAGAAGAGCATCACTAGCGTGTCTGCTGAGAAGCAGTCCCATGGCTTGGTGATGCTTATTGTCGTCCCTCCCTGAAAAGAGAAATTTAAGATTATTTTTAAGAATCTGACCTTTATCTGTCCATCTGGTCTCTTGCAAGCCGAGAATATCTAAATTATAATGGTGGAATTCTTGTGTGAGGACATCAAGAGAAAAAGCTCTGTGCAGAGTCCTCACATTCCAACTACCTATGGAGAGAAAAGGGTTAGTGGGATGTTCAAAGAAACTATGTTTATTGAGAGAGGGAATGCCGACAATATCAAACAGCCCCCTAGTCGCACACATGGGGCAAAGACCCATTCCCCCACCACTAAAGGCTGAAGCCATCTACACTGGAAGACTTCCTCCATTGTAAACGATGCCAATAGAAGCAAAGAGTTCAGGTGCCTGCGATGACCTCTGCTCAGGAATATCCACCAACCGATAAACATATCCTGTGAATCTATTCACTTGGGGCTGTCAACCCACAAAAAAACAGAAAATACAGCAGAAGATTTTCCCTCCACAGAAGCCCACCAATGCAACAAAATCAGGATCCATAATCAAGCTCAGAGCCATAATTCCTTTCAGGTTGGTATATATGGTCAGCACCAGGACCCTGTGCATTGACCACTCCTCAGCAGGGTAGAAAAAAAGAAAAGTAGCCATAGTTGTCCAAATTAGTAGGCCACACTAATCTGGCAGCCCTCCACTTCCGTTCACTTCCACAATCTGCACCATGTCTAACAGTCTGCACCATGAGAAGGCTGGGTCGGACATTAGGTGCTAGGCCTGCCGGTTCTATGCATCATCACAGGGGATTGGTGCATAGCTCTCCTTCCAGTGATTACCTAGCTACCATTTAAACAAAAATTTGTTGTTTAGCAATATGCAATAATTAAAAACTGTTGTCTCCAATGAAATTATAAATTCTTTTGGTATTTTTTAAAATGTAGAATGAAAATTTGGTGTTTAGCTATGTTGTGGTTAAAAATTGCTGTATCCAATGAGATTATTTTTGGGGGGATTTTTTGAATGCAGAACAAATTTGCCATTGAGCAATATACTCTAGTTAAAATTGTCTCCAATGAGATTATATATTTTTGGGAGCTTTTTTGTGGAGTGCAGAAAGAAAATTTGTTGTTTACTAGATATGTTGTAGTCTAAATATTGTGTACAATGAGATAAATATAGTTGACAATCACAGCATTACCTGTTGGCTTTTTAATGTCAATATATCAATATTTTATGGAAAATTTTTTTTACAATGATACACATATATATTTTTGAAGGTGTCTCTTATTAAAGTGCAGAAGGAATAGTTATTGGTTAGTGATATACACTGCCAGAAGTGGTTTTTTGCTTGGCATTTTTAAGATGCCTCAGTGATGTTCATTATTTAGTGATATGCACAGTTCAGAATAATGCCCTAGATAATAGTTTATTTCGCTAGTATTATTTCAGATACTAAGCAAAATTTTACATTTAGAAATAAACATTTATCAGTAAATTATTTTTGGTGTGTCATTGTACTGCACCTTTGGTTGCTTGTAATACAAATTTTAGGTCATTATCTTCAGGTCTATCTGTACAACTCAGTTGAATATTCTTGATAATGTGCTATTTCTATAACTTTTTTTTATTATTAGGTTGTACATTTAGTTCTAATTTTCTTTACAGGGGAAATTTAGATAAGTGATTTTTGCATTTAGTATGCAAAATATTTTTTCCTTCTCATTTTCACTGATTAATGCTAGTTGAACGTTAAGTAAAAACACAATGTATCATTATGTTGTGCCAAAAACAAAATGGAGGCTATTGTACCATGAACTGCAATACTGTTATGAACAATTATCTGAAGTTAAACCTTTCTCAATTCAAAGCAAAATTGCTATGGAATTGACGAGTGCAGACTTTTGTGATGAAATGACTAAATCTGCTTGGTCATCAGTAAAAAAAGCTTGCTTTGATGGCAAAAAGGAAAGTACTCCTGTGTTAGTAAAAGAGTAAGTTCATTTATGGTATAAAAAAGTTTTTTTTAGATTGTAAAATAAAAATTTGCTTGTGGTGAAAAAAAATTTCAATTTTGGTTACAAAAATGCAGATGCACTTATGGCAGGGAGAAAGAAAATAGAATTGGGGTTGCAAAAAATAAAAGTTTGCTCCCAGTTGTAAATTACAAAAATCCTCTTTTGATTCAATCATGTAAACTTGCTTATGACCAAAAATATGCTTCTGGATGAAAAAAATGTATATTCATTAATGATATCAAGATATCCTGGATTGATGTTGACAAAACAAAGAATTCTGTTACACAGGAATTATTTTGAAATCATAACTCACACAAACTTATGGAACCTTTTTTTCATTCTATTTTCATAACATTTGTGGGGACATAGTATGTATCATTAGAAAATGAATGTATGAATAATAAAGAAATTACTATAATATATATACAAATAAACTATTAAAAATATTAGGTAAGTCTGCAGTTCATGGTGATAACATGGCGCTAGGTGACGAAACTAAGTTAAAAGTATGTGAATAATCGGAAATTAAGAATATGTGAATAAATGCAAGGATGTAACGCATGATAGAAAGGTTGGAAGTTTTTGCAGAGCTGAAAGGCAAACTTATTGTCTGCTACTGAGATCTGCAGTGGCCTTTCAATCCTACATCTTGAGTCTGAACTGAAATGAATACTTGTAGGTTTCTTTAAGCTATTATGTGGGGGTGGGGACTTGAATCACGTAAATTTTATGAATGCTTATAATTATACAGACTATCTATGTACAAGACCCCTACCAACCTAAATTCTTGTATTTTTAGGCCTTCACAGGTAATTAAAAATAACTTAAAAATTCTCTGTCATTGAGTAACAAAATTTTAAAGTTTTTGTTTCAAACTATTTGCATGTTAAAAGTTTTTAGGAGAAAATTCAGAAGCTTTTTGGAGCAAGGACATTGCTCCATCTTCAGTGAAGTGACACTATGTGGTAACGTTAGGGTTGTTTAGACAAAGAGCTTCTTTCCACATATGAAGTGTGATTCCAGTGTCTTGATAGTAGGTGGGGACAAGCGAGGTCATTATTTTAACAGCTTGGGTTGGGTTGTTTTACCTCTGAGCGGCACTTTTTTGCACACCATGGGCTAAATGGCCAGGTCACATGGACCCCGAAGGCTCAGAGAAGGTTGGGGGAGGGGACCCACTGAAACAGCTGTTGGGAGACAGATGGTAGCCTCCCGTCAAGGCCATTCAGCGTGTTCTTTAACGTGCACAGGGTATGGCTCTCCCGCACACGGGGCCACGGCTTAACGTCCCATCCGACGGACGGCGGCCTTTCAAAGCCCATCGGTGTCCCCTACTGACCGTGGGCAGGGCGGGGAATTTTGCGGAGATAAATCTCAACGCTGACCCAGCTGGGACTCGAACCTGGGAACTACAGATTACGAGCCTGGCGCGCTACCGACTGAGCCACCCCAGCCCCTATTTTAACAGCAATATGGATTATGGTTCTGTAGAAAGTAACGCACATGCAATTAGTGTGGTGTGCCCCCAGTCTACTGTTGCTGCGTGTTGTATTGCTAACCTGGTGAGGGCTGTTGTTATCTTGTTTTGGCTGACATCTGTCTGAAGCTCTGTGAACTTTATAATTTTATTGCTCAATGACAGAGAATTTTAAGTTATTTTTAATTAATTTCTGAGTAAGAAAGTCCTTTTAATTATGTACTTCAGATGCAAGTGATTTTAGGTGTTTATAATTTGATTTCATGATTTTTTTCTCACCTCTTATTATTTAGTGATATAAAATAAATAAAAATAAATACCTCCTCAAGCAGCTGCTTGCCACAGAGGTTTGACAGGAGCCTGTCAGTTTATATGCCATAGTAGAAGGTCTGAGAGGATGGCAGGACCTCAGCAGAGAAACGACACAAACAGCCATACTCTGTTTAAAAAAATTGTCTCCAATGCAAATATTTATTTTTGGGGGTTTTCTAAGTGCAAAACCAAATTTGTCACTAAACTAGCACCAGTTCCATCATTTATTCGATAACATGACTAATTAATCTTCCCAACCTTGTCACTCATGGAACCATCTATGATCAAGTTGGGTTGTCGTTTAACCTCTAAGCAGCACTTTTTTGCACGAGCTAAATGGCTAGGTCACAACGACCCCAAGGACACAGAGAAGGTTGGAGGGGGGGTGGGGGACCACTGGAGCCTCCTGTCAAAGCCATCCAGTGTTAGTAAAAAGTAAAGCCAGTCCAGGTATGGCTCTCCGGAACATGGATCCATGGCTTAATGTCTCATACGATGGGCAGAGGCCTTTTCCAAGCCCACTGGTGCCCCCTACTGATGGAGGAAGGCAGGGTGGGGAGTTTTGAGGAGATAAATTTCAACACTCATCCAGGCAGGACTTGAACCCGGGAGCTGCAGATTACGAGCCTGGCATGCTACCACATGAGCCACCCCAGTCCCTCTATGATCAGGGTTGGGTTGTTTTACCTCTGAGTGGCACTTTTTTGCACACCATGGGCTAAATGGCCAGGTCACACGGACCCCGAAGGCTCAGAAAGGGTTGGGAAAGGGGACCCACTGGAACAGCTGTTGGGAGACAGATGGTAGCCTCCATCAAGGCCATCCAGCTTGTTCTTTAACGTGCACAGGGTATGGCTGTCCCATACACAGGGCCACAGCTTAAAGTTCCATCCGACAGACGGCGCCTTTTCCAAGCCCATTGGTGTCCCCTACTGACTGTGGGCAGGGCGGGGAATTTTGCGGAGATAAATCTCAACGCTGACCCAGCTGGGACTTGAACCTGCGAACTATAGATTACAAGCCTGGCACACTATCGACTGAGCCACCTACACCCCCTTTATGATCAGGAGAGGCAACCTCACCAATATTGCTTTGAATAAGATGTAAATTAAGAAGCCACTCACACTAAAGTGTTATTAATGAAATAACCAATTAATAATGATTACCTATTGATATAGAATTAAATAAATACTTTTAGTATTTATGTCAGCAGGTATTATGCATATTTACTATTCCTTCTTAATTATTAGGGTATGTAAAGTTTAATTTATAGATATTTCTCTCAAATTTCAGTTCAGCTGTAATAATAAACATTAGTATAACATTATTTTTGCACTTTATCAGACACACTTTGATTAATTTCTTATACATTTGTTTTCGGTTACAAAAAATACTGATCATTAATGTACGTGTACAGTGTCAAATTTGAAGTCAAAATTTGAAAGATATTTATGAACTGAATATATTTTAGAGATTAAGCATTTGTACTAATACTTTAGAAACCTATTTTATAAAATAAAACAAAATATTTTATGAAAGTTTATTTATGAATGAGCGATATTTGGCCTATACAAGAGTCTACTGTGCTCCTGAAAATGAGATGAAATATGGTTTTAACCAGGGGGCTTTCCACAGTCCTCAGCCAACAGATGACGCTGCTCAGGAAATGCATGACACTGAAACAAAATATGATGCAGAAATGTAATGTTAGAATAACTCTGGGTTGTTGGTGGACTATGGTTCTATGATTTGTGTTTTTGGTAGGAACATGAAGTCATGTGTGATTTCATGTGAATATGACATTAATGTTTGGATAATTTGTATTTCTTGCATGGATAATTTACTGAGCAGTAGCAGGTAAGTGGATATGTATAATATATATTTCATGAGTTTTTATGATATGCAAGAAATGGGCAATTAATCCCTCCATCTTGTTTTTTCAAAAAATATGCCTCATGGCCAAGTGATCAGGGTGCTTGGCAACTGATCTAACATAGGTTCGAGCCCTGGCTAAGGCATGAATGTTCATGTTGTTTTTCTGCTGAGGTTTTGTCATTCTTACAGATCTACTATGGCATATAAACTGACAGGCTCTTGTCAGATTTCTAAGGCAAGCAGATGCTTGATGGGGTATTTTTTTTAAAAATAATAAGTTACTTAAAGTATTTAGGAATCAAATTATTTAACATTAGGAACATTGTTGTTAAAAGTGTTTTTTAACTGCTTTTTAAGGTCTTGGCCAGGTCATTCGAAAGTGGGAGGTTGGTAGCTTTTTGTGGATATGTGTTGGGGGAAATGTTTTATGTAAGTTCTTTGAAGTGAAGGTTTTGGGGGGACGAGTTGGGGAGTGGTTAGAACTATTTTTAATCATATATTTTTGTGTAATAGGATGTAGTAAGTGTTTTGTTTATGAGTATGGAAGAAAATGGCAAAGTTTTGAATGTGGGGAAATTAAGTGGTAAAAAGTAGTTCTTTTATGGGATATTAGGATTCAGGAGAATAGTTTTTCGGGAAAAGTGTATAGTGGGTTTTCAGAGGATTCTAATGTAGTAGGAGGTGGGAGTGAAGTATGTTTCATGAAAGAATGTTTTAAGTTTTTGTGAGAGTGAAGTTGTAAAGAGCATGTTATCTTGCTATAATAGTTTGAGTTGAATTGAGTAATTAGTAGTTATGTATAGTATAAAAGTAATTAGTGCATTATAGTGATATATTAATTTTGTTAGATATTTATTAGTTTTTCAATGTTATTAATATAATTTATTAGGAATATTTGGAACTGTGTAGCAGTTTTTTTATATAGAAATTTTGGATGCTGTAGAAGAGTTTTTTTCAATAACTTAATTCATTGTGCTTATGTGTGTTTTTCTTAATATTTCTGGTTATGTACATTAATAGTGATTGTTATTAATTATTTAATTATAAAATTAACTATTTGTTTTTAATTTTGTTGTTTATTATTTTTTTTAGCCGTCCCGTGGCCGAGTGGTTAGCGCGCTTGGCTACTGATCTACGGGACCTGGGTTCGAGCCCCGGGTAAGGCATGGATGTTCGTGTTGTTTTTCTGCTGAGGTCCTGCCATCCTCTCAGATCTTCTACTGTGGCATATAAACTGACAGGCTCCTGTCAGACCTCTGTGGCAAGCAGCTGCTTGAGGGGGTATTTATTTATTTATTATTATTAGCATTTTTGGTTAAGAAGCTTAATATAGATATTTACTGAAAATAATGGGTAATATATTAATGGGTGTAAAAATGTAATTAGCATTGCGATAGATATTTCAGGTTGGAATGATGTTGGGTATATGGTTTGTTGTTGTCTTTGATGGCATTTTGTTCCGGGGGCTTTTTTATAATTAAGGTCAGCGGTGCATTGTTTCTTCATATGTGTTGTCTCTTATGAGATTATTTAGTTCCAGAACTTTTTTTACAATGCAGATTGGCAGCGCCCATTTCCGATTTTCTTATCTCATTTTCAAAGAAAATGAGATAACAGTTTCGCTTTGTCATCTGTCCGTCCGTCCATAGATGTCCAACTTTTTTGTTTACAGAGATAAATTAAAATTTATTTTTGTGTTGGATAGGTATTGATGAAATATTATGATATGCACTTTCTGAATTTCTCAAAGCTATAATTACACCCTCTTAGCAATGTAAAAAGTAGCAAATCCCAAAATTTCAAACAAATATTACAAATGATGTATTTAAGCTAGAAATTTGAAATTTTGGTGGTGGAATGTGAAGGTCACAAAATTTCCACTGTCAATGGTGAGTTGGTGCTTTAGACCAAGGGGGATGGGAAAACACAACTTTTTTTTTGTTTTAGCAGATAATTGTTTGTTTTTAGAGAAAAATTCTTTTTCAGGCTAGATAGGAATTGATGAAATATTATGATTCACTCTTGAGCAATCTTCCAAAAACCTTAATTGTGCCCTCTAATGGTGGAAAAATTTGAAAATTTCAGGCGAATATTGCAAACAATGTATTTATGATAGAAATTTGAGATTTTGGTGGTTTCTGCAGATCGATGGTGCATTATCCCTGATTTTCTTGTTTTTTGATGTGTTGTCTCTGATGAGATTATTTATTTCAGGGAGCTTTTTTTATAATGCAGATTAGCAGAGCACTGTTCCTGATTTTCTTGTTTTTAAAATTTGTCTTTGGTTAGATTAATTCTGGTGTTTTATTTAGGTTAATTTTTGTATGTGTGACTTGTTTATTAACAAAGTTAGATTTGAAAGCCATATGTATGGAGCATTTCAAATATTGGGAAAAGGGGGGGGATAGAATAGAATAATTTGTATAATGTGGGAAGGCAATTGCTGTGTTGTCTTAACTTAGTTTCTGTGTGGGTGTTTTTTTGTATATTTTTAGCAATTCGCAGTTGTGAGGGATTCTTTTACGGGGGTGGGAATTTGTGGATTTAATTGTTTGTTTAGAATGTAAATTACCATTACCATGGTAACAGTACTTTGTATTTGACATTAATTTGAGTTTTCATTATTATGGAATGAGAAGAACAAACTTTTTTCTAGAAACCATTGGGTTAGGGTCTGAGGGGTTGTGTGAATTATCAAAAAAGAACTATTTTGTTATGTTGTGCAAAAAAATGTCGCCTGAGGGCTGTAAAGTTCATTGCTGCCATGGTTTTCACTAGCCTGAAAGTATTTAGTTTAGAAACGTCAGATCTCTCTGTTGATCAAAAACAGGTTTTATTTTGTTAAGATGTTGAGAGACAGATTGCATAATATCAGGAATATAAATATAATGCTACAGATGATGATTTGATCAATATAGGAATTTACAATTATCAATTTATTCTTGAAAATAAATGATACCAACTACAACCATTCAGTTGATTTTTACTGTTATGACAGTCTAGTAGTCTTTCTTGGCACTATGCCACTGCTAGTTCATATCTACATATATAATTAAAAAAAATCTAAATCTATACCCTGTAAAACAGTCTATAATCATATTAAACTAGATTACATTTTCTTGACTGTGTAAAACTGAAGCTATGCAAACTGAGGGAGGATGTAGTTTTGTACACAATCGAAATGGTACACAAGTCTTTCTGGGGAATTACCAGCACATTCTCCTCCATTGAAATAATATTAAAGCATGGATGGAATATTATGAACTATTTATTATAAAGCTTGAAAAAATGGAAATGATTTATCTTCTTCAAAAAAAAAAAATATACAAAGCATTACATAGTTTCATTTGCCCATACAAAGCTGTATTTCTTTTGCAGACTACTTAATTATCTGAAAGTCATAAGAAGAAAAACTGTGCATGCACATCTTACAACAATAGCTGTATGCGATAGAGAATGCGAAATAATATACAGTGGGTTACAAAAGTATTCGGCCACCTTACATTTCTCATAATTTTGTATACTTAAAAGTATTAAATGTAGTCAAAACCAAAAAAATTATATGACATTTTATGTTTGTGCTCTAATGTTATATACAAAAATGAAAAATAAACAAACACAAAATAATAGAACTTAATGAATTTAAAAAACAAAAAGCACTAAACTAGCCACACAAAAGTATTCGGCCACCTGCCATAAAAAGTAAAAATATAAAATGAAAACATGAAAAACAATATCTCTAATATTTTGTTGCATGTGTGACTGCTTTAAGCCTAGAAGGCATTAATTTGACCAGTTTTTTGGTAAAACTGGAACCAATTTTGTCCCACTTTATTTGAAGATGCATTTTCAATTGATTTTTTATGGTAATTTTACTTAGTGATCTCTTCAGCTCTTCCCATAAATGTTCTATAGGGTTCAAATCTGGCGACTGAGGTGGGGTTTCAAGATGTTTTGGTACATTATATAACAACCGCAGCTATCTATTTGAAGCAAAATGTTTAGGATCGTTGTCTTGTTGGAACCTGAATCCATCCGTTCATCATCATCCTCAAGCAGCCATGGGCTACGGAGGTCCAACTAGACAGTGCAGTTTAATTCTCCAAGCATATCTGTCCTGAGCTACATCTGCTGCATCCGGCCACTGCACACCAATTTTAACAATGTCTGCCCACCGATCCTAGGTCTCCCAATCTTTCTGAGGCCTTTAGGCACACTGTTCATAACTATATTCGCCAATCTATAATTATCCATACGGGCAACATGGCCAAACCAGCGGAGTCTCTCTCTGCACAATATGCTGATTAAAGGAGGTTGCAAACTCCTTTGCCTCACCTCATCATTAGTTACAAAGTTGTTTTTAGAAAGTTGAATTATGGTAGTGAAACAGCATCCAAGTTTCACTACCATAACTAACCCTAGGAAGAACCAAACTATTATACAGTCTAATTTTAGTCTTTAGATGTATACACCTATTTCTCCACAATCTCCATAGATTCTTAAAAGTCCCGGCAGCAATCCCTATTTGTGTGTTAATGTCACCCAAGATACTATGTAAGCATCTAGTTTCCTGTTATCTTGTTTATAGAGCATCCAAGTTTAACTACCATAACTAACCCTAGGAAGAACCAAACTATTATACAGTCTAATTTTAGTCTTTAGATGTATACACCTATTTCTCCACAATCTCCATAGATTCTTAAAAGTCCCGGCAGCAATCCCTATTTGTCTGTTAATCTCATGCCGCACATCACCAGTATCTGTTACATGGCTCCCAAGATAATTAAACTGTGACACCTGCTCAAGACTGCAACCATTCAGATTAACTGACTCGCAGCGCGCCTGACCAATTTTAATCACTTTAGTTTTCTCTGGCCATATTGCTCTTGAAAAAGTCCACTTGAAAAGATGGTGCCTGAAGTTCTTACCAGCATCGGTGACTTCAGCCTTTAGCAGAGGAGGAACATATCTTTGCTCCATGCCTCAGATCAGGGGGCTGTTTGATATTGTTGGCCCTACCTACATCAATAAACCTAGTATCTTTAAAAATCCTACTAATCATTTTCTCTCTTGCAGGAACATGGAACATGAAGACATTACATAGAGATTATTCTCTTGATATCCTCACAAAGGAATTCCAGCACTATAACCTAGATATTCTAGGCTTGCAAGAGACCAGATGGACAGGTAAAGGTGAGATACTTAAAAATAACTTTAAATTTCTTTTTACATGGAGGGAAGATGGAAAGCATCACCAAGGTGTGGGTCTGCTTCTCAGCAGACATGCTAGTGATGCTCTTCTAGGATATGAGTGCATTAATGAAAGGTTTCTTACAGCAAAATTTCACACAAGCATTAAAGACTTGAATGTTATCTGCTGTTATACCCCCACTGAACATGCCGATAAGAATGAGAAGGATAAATTTTTACGGACTTCAGGATATTTTGAATTCTGTCAAGAAAGGAGATATAACCCTTGTTCTAGGTGACTTCAATGCCAAAGTTGGTACTGACTCTGACCTTTGGGGTGGGGATTGATAGGCCCTTTTGGTATTGGTAGCTGCAATGGCAACGGGCAGTGTCTCCTACAGGTAAGTAAACTCAATGGTTTCAGAATAACTAATGCTTATTACAAACACGGCGACATACATAAGTACACATGGGTTTCCCCTGATGGGCTGCATAGGAATATGATTGATTATATATTAATTAACAGCAAATGGGATAGTTCTGTTAGGAATACCATGGCATAAAGGGGAACTGCAATTGGATCTAACCATTACCTTGTTAAAAGTGTCTTGCAACTTAAACTTAAAAAGTGTTGTGTTAAGGTTAAAAAATTTACCTTTAATACTGAAGCTCTGAAAGACCCAGTTATAGCTAAAGCTTATCATGATAGGTTACTTAGTCATTATGACAGTTACAGTTTGCTTACTACTGAAGTTGAGGAAGAATGGGGCCATTTTAAACAGGCTTTTTTGCAAACTTACATTATTCTTTTAGGAAAAAAGGAGCAGAGGGGGCAGAATTATTTGAGTTATCATTGAGCTCATTTCAAAAAGAAGGAACTTCAGGAATGTCCTTAATCAATACCCTACTAGTCCTAATAGAAAGGATTACAGAGTGCTTAATAAACGCATAAAGGATCAGTTAGCTGCTGATAAGAATCTTTGGCTTGATGGCTTGGCTGACAAAGCTGAGGAAGCAGTTGGAAAGTACAACAGCAGAGAGCTGTACCAGATAGTTAACATTTTGTGTGGTAGAAAACAGACAGGTATACAGGGATTGAAGGATAAACAAGGTAAGGTTATAGAAGATGAGGAGTCTGTCATAACTAGGTGGGCTGAGCATTTCAGTGGTGTTCTAAACAATGTGGTTAGTTCTACTCCCATTGTTTGCAATGATGATAGATGCATTGGTGGCTTTAATGTTGGTCCTAAACACAATCTGAAGTTAATTAATGTAATTAAATTCTAATGTAATGTTAATTAAAGGTGACACAATCTGAAATAATCTAAGTTAATTTGGCTATTTCTAAAACTTCATAAATCCCCAGGTATAGATTAAATTAATACAGAAATGCTTAGAGCTGGGAATGTTTCGGTTACCACTTGGATGACTGAAATTCTGAATATTTTTTATGATAAAGGCATGGTTCCTAAGGATTTTACCAGAGCTATTGTTATCCCTATTTTCAAAAAAGGTGATCGCAGTTCTTGTGATAACTATAGGGGTATCAGCCTACTCTCTGTTCCAGGGAAAGTTCTTTCCATGATTGTGCTTAGCAGAATTAAGAATCTGATTGACAGTCAATTGCGTGATGAGCAATGTGGATTCAGAAGTGGTAGGGGATGTGTAGATCAGATATTTTCCCTTAGGCAGATTTTTGAGAAATGTTTAGAGTTTCAGAAACCTTTGGTTGCTAGCTTTGTTGATTTCAAAAAGGCTTTCGACTCTGCTGATCATTATAATTTGTGGTTGATTGTGAGATCATATGGTATACCTGACAAGTTAGTTAACATAATGGGTACTTTTCGGTTAAAGGGGTGCAGTCGTAATTGTGCACCAATATTTGAATCCAGTGGATCTATCGCCCACATTATAAAAAAAGCCCTGATTAAGCAGAGGCCAAGTGAGAATGAATCAGTAAAGTGTTTTTTATTTGTTAACCAAAAAGTACCAAAGAGAATAAAGGTAAAAAAACAGATTCCAAAAAGTCATCAAAAAGTAGATATCACTGGCATCTGCTAACTTCACTGAAATGGATTTGACAAGTAGTAAAGTGAAATACTAGTATTCCAACTTGAACTGGACAACCTCGAATAAAAAACACTTTACTGATTCGTTCTCAATTGGCCTCTGCTCAATCAGGGCATTTTTATAATGTGGACGACAGATTCACTGGATACGAAGATTGGCGCACAATTATGACTGGCACCCATTAACCGAAAAGTATCACATAATGAAAGCTCTCTATAATAACACTGAATCCTGTGTGAGAGTTGGAAAGGCTTGTAGCAATTGGTTTAGTAATACTTCTGGTGTTTGACAAGGGTGCATTTTATCTCCTTTCTCTTTAGTTTGGTTATTGATTATGTTATGTAAAATTCACTGCAAGGGAAAGATTTTGGCCTTAAATGGTCTGGAGATACGAAAATTTCTGATTTAGATTATGCTGATGATTTAGCCCTTTTGGCAAATGATGTTGATGAGATAACTCTTTCATTCGAGCTGTTGATGAGACTGGTAGTAGAATGCATCCATTAATCCTAATTTATTGGTACTCTTTTTCAAATTTCTATTTAAAATATCAATATATACATATTGATCCATAGTACTATCAATAAATTCAAGTGTACCTACCCCAGTTGCTGACATGCATCCCACAGACCATTATGGAATCCCTTTCATATTTGACAGTAGCACAGAGATTATGTTGATCAAACTCCGATTTGAGCTTCTGCCACACAATTTTCCTCTTGCTTGTGTTGAATATCATGAACTATGATTTATCACTAAAAATCACTATTAAATTTCTAAAATGTTTTCCAGAAATCCTGATCCTTATTAACAATTTTTTTGCAAAATCCATTCTTTATTTTCTATTTTTCTCACTGATCCGGGTCTTCTTTCTGGCAACTTGTCCATAATATCCACTATTTCATAGTGTTTGGCGAACTATTCCAATGCTTAAATTCTTTCCAGATTATGATTTAACTTTAAAACATATTTCTCTTGCTGGTTCAGCAGGATTTGCTTTGCACATCTCACAAGTGTTCTCTTTTCACGAAAGTTTAGAATTTTTGGTCTTCCAGTTCAGTGTCTGTTCATTAAGTCTTCTTGCTGGTATCTTTTAATATGCTTTGCACTGACGAGAGTGGAATTCCAGTCACTTTAAAAACATCCTTTTCGAGACAAATTTTTTTTCCAAGTTGATAATCATTTCTCTTTCATCTAAACTAAGCTCTCGCATTTTCACTATTTTAAAATTCGAGGTAATGAATGTCTCAAATCTAGACTTGAGGTTCCTTTAAATGCTAAATGTTTTGTATAAACATTATGTGACTTCAAGCTTGCATATTGATATTAGTACGATTACTACATAAATCCACTATTTTGCATTACACAATGGCTGAATACTTTTGTTGGCTGGTTTAGTGCTTTTTGTTTTTTAAATTATGTTCTAGTATTTTTGTTTGTTTATTTTTCATTTTTGTATATAACATCAGAGCACAAACATTAAATGTCATATAAATATTATTTTGGTTTTGACTACATTTAATACTTTTAAGTATACAAAATTATGAGAAATGTAAGGTGGCTGAATACTTTTGTGACTGACTGTATATCACTGAATAAGCTGATGTTAAACTCATTAACAGGGTTTCTTAACATCAAAAATACATGCAAAACCTAGCTGCATAAATTGAGAATTTAATATTTCATTTCTGCTTTCAGATTTATTGCATATTTTGATTTCTATACAACAAATACATTTTACTTACTAACAAAAAATATAAAGCCGTATGTTAAAATTCAACTAAATTGCACACTTTACCTTTCAGAATACAATACCACAATACTTTAAATGCTCTTGTTAATTTTATGAAACTAAAACGTTCTCAAATTTGTTAATGAGATTTTATTGGAAACATAAGCTATTTCGAAAACGTTGCGTCCTTCTTTCTGAAATTAATTTGTAATAAACCAGCTCCCTTATCCTAACCTTTAGTCTCAGATTATTACAATATCTACAGAACACAGTTTGTGGATCGATTACGATTACGATATCATAATCAAAACTTTGACTTCTATTTCGTCGTACTCAAAAATAATGATTATTTGTTAGCAGAATTTCTCTAATGATGTACCTGGTTAAAATAAAACTTCCTGATAGGTCGTCTAGATTTTTACAGGTTACATCATAAGATTCTTTAAACCACAGGGCCATCCCATAGAGGTGCTAGTGTCCTAAAAGGAGGACAAAAAAAGCTAGAAATGGAGGACAAAGGAAGAGAATAAAACAAAAAGATTGAAGAACAAAGAATGATATGATTTCAATTTGTGAAATAAAATAAATTTCTTGCTAAGTTTTATATCAAATACCGACTAAGTTATACCAGAAAAAGACATAATACTTATTAAATATACTTTAAAATATATCATATGACGATTTCTACACATGCGGGCGATGACTGTAAGTTATCGCCACCGTTGGTACTACCATTCCATTCTACGGTATTGAAACACGTTATGCAGAGTCAGTAGTTAATTATTTCGTTCTCTGCAAACTGTTGTTTTTGTTTGAAACGATAACTGTAGATGTCTGAGCATTTCATTTGTTAAATTTCTGTGGTGGATGTGTCTAAAACAAAAGCTTCGCGATTATTTTTCCAGATGATTTAATTTTCTTTTGGAAGTTATTTTGTAAATGGAAGCAAAAAATTAATTTATAAAAACATGTTGGAAAATCTGTTTATTACCTATTCTTTAAATGTAGAGTTTGTTTTTGCTTTTCGTAATGTAATAGTTGTCATGTATTTAAAACTGTGATACATTTAATATTTAAAACAATCTTTTGCAACAACCCAAGGTGTTTCAGGCACTCACTACCATCTATAAGGTCTATTGAGGTGAGTAATACATGCTGATCAAAAAGTCGCTATGCACCAGATAAGGAATGAGAGATTCATACCTGTACAATTACAATAAATGTTGAAAGTGTGTCCCGCACGTCTCCAAACATTTAATGACATTCTGAATTTCTTGAAGACATCGTTCAGCACAGCATGGTCCGTATTCCAAATGTATTCTGCGATGGCCATCTTCAAATCATCAATTGTGCGGGGATTGTCCGAATACACAGAGTTTTTCATCGCATCCCAGATATAAAAATTGGGCGGGGAGTAATCCGGGTACTTGGAGGTCAAATGTTTTTCGAAATGATTCTGTCGCCAAACACGTGGTGCAAGAGTGCCATAGACATATGCGATGTGTGGGCCATGGCGCCATCCTGCTGAAAGTAGGCTCTGTTAATTTCATCTTCCGACAATTGCGTAGAGAAAGGATAAAGAATATTGTCACAGTATTTTGGGAGTTGACAGTCTCAGATAAAAAAATGGGTCCGACTATGTGCCTACGCGAAATTCCAATTCAAACACCAATCTTCTGATCATGCATTGGCGACTCGTGGAACTCATGGGGATTGTGTGAGACCAGAGTCGTGAGTTTTGACTGTTTACGTAACCTGACAAATGGAAGTACGCCTCGTCTGTGAAGAATGTGACATCCAAAATGTCCTCTCCTTCACGATCGAGAAAGTCTACAAACCACCTGCAGTATGCACTCTGCTTACCACAGTTGGCAGGTTTTAACTGATGCATGGATGTGATTTTGTAAAGTGTGTAGGCCTAGTCATTTTTTTACAGCCATATGGGTTGTGCCATATGAAACACCAACCTGCTGTGACAATCTGATATACTTCTTCGGGCTTCACAGCATGCGGTCTGCGATATCCAACACTTTCTCCTCTGTCAGTATTGATGGCCTATCAGATCTGGGCATGTCACACTCGGAACCGGTTTCCCGGAATTTCTGAATCAACTGCCGCATTGCATTGTGATGGGGCACCTCGGTTTCTGGAATCTGTACCTGGAATCGTTGTTGAACATCTTATGTGTATTCTATGCTACACCGAAACACATGTTCCACAAGGAACGTACGCTCCTCAACAGATAACACTACTGCCGCAATATATACACCAGTGCTTGCCTGCTTGGCTCACAGGCTGCTTGGTAAGCAGGCAACAGCATCTCTCCCACAAATGTCACACTAATGCCATTACATGTCCCTAAATGTCTCGAGATGCACTAGACACACTTTCAACGTTTATTGTAATGGTATGGGTATTCCTCATCAGGTGCACAGAAACTTTTTGATTACTCTGTAGTAGAGACGGGAGACTCCGATTCCCGTACCATTGGCAGCAATGATCAGGAACAGTCACAGGCGGGTGTGCGTTCAGACTGCTTAAAGAGGCAAGAATACGCATAATGCCCTGTGAATGGGTAGCAAACGACGACGAATGCTATTAAATAATGTGTACCAAATGATTGAAATGAAACAGACTTTGCTGTTGTTTGTTTTTTATTTCAATGAGTTATTCCAATGTAGTAATTAAAACAACAAAAGAGATTTAATTAATGCACACTTATCGATTGATATCAGATGAAAAGCGAAGACGCTGGAAGCTGCTTCGCTTCCAAATTGAGATTTTGTATCGAAAATTTAGAAAAAATTCAATATGCTCTTAATACGTGATTAAAGTCGAACTAAATTGACTGTAAACGTAGCAGACTTTACTTTGAGCACGTTTAAACAGGGACAATGGTAAACATATTTCAAAATCTAATACATGATCAAATCTTTTAGCTTCAAAAATCCGCAAAATCTGTAGATTTTAATTGTGCAAATCTGCGCCTCATTTAAAAAAAACATGAAAAATAAAATTTATTTTCTACTTTCATTAAAAAAAATAAATTTTTATTAAAAATTGAAAGAAATAATCAGTGTAATTTTTTTTAATGCAGCTGACGCAGGAATCAAATCCCCCCCCCCCCCCCAATAAATGACATAATATAATTTCACGCTATAAAAAATCAAAATATTGTAAACTTATTATTTCAGCTGAAGCAGAAGGAAATTTAAGCCCCCCCCCATACACACACAAATGGCATGATTGAAATTTGATGCTATGAAAAAACAAATATTGTAAACTTTTATTTCAGTTAAGGTAAAAGGAAATCAAAGGTCACACACACAGAAATGATATAATTGAAATATCATGCTATATATATATAAAACAAAATAATTTACACTTTCTTTCATTTCAACTAAGTCAGAAGGAAAGGCAAGCCCCCCCCCCCCCCCCCCCCCCCCCGCTACATACACCAAAAATGACATGATTGAAATTTCATGCTAGAAAAACAAATATTGTATACGTTTATTTCAGCTAAGGCAGAAGAAAACCCAATAAATGACATAATATAATGTCATTATTTATCCCCCCCCCCAATAAATGACATAATATAATTTCACGCTATAAAAAATCAAAATATTGTAAACTTATTATTTCAGCTGAAGCAGAAGGAAATTTAAGCCCCCCCCCATACACACACAAATGGCATGATTGAAATTTGATGCTATGAAAAAACAAATATTGTAAACTTTTATTTCAGTTAAGGTAAAAGGAAATCAAAGGTCACACACACAGAAATGATATAATTGAAATATCATGCTATATATATATAAAACAAAATAATTTACACTTTCTTTCATTTCAACTAAGTCAGAAGGAAAGGCAAGCCCCCCCCCCCCCCCGCTACATACACCAAAAATGACATGATTGAAATTTCATGCTAGAAAAACAAATATTGTATACGTTTATTTCAGCTAAGGCAGAAGAAAACCAAGGTTACACACACACACAAATGACATAATTGAAATTTCACGCTATATAAAAAATTTAAACTATTTTCAATTCTGCTAGGCAGTTAGGAAATTCATTTCAGACACACACAATATAAGAAATTAAGTTACTGCAAAGTATATTTTTGTCACTGTGTTTTGTGCAAATTTAGATGATTGCTCTGATATTGATGACTTTTAATTATTCTGTCATTTGTGTCTCTAAATGGTGAAGTCTAATTTTAGCATATTCTTTTGTAATGTTTTTTTTTTCATATTATAAGCATTAATGTCAACTTCCACATCCAATTCCCTATTAGTGATATGACTATCTAATGATTTGAGCACCAACATGCATTGAAACCTATGTAGGATATTACCCTGAATTTTTTAATTAGGTATGAAATGAAAGCTAATTAATCAATTTTCAAAAGTCACTTTAAATGAACCTGCAATATGCTTTTTTATGCTTCCCTACCATTTTTTTCCTGTTATTATTTTTTTTTCAGAATCAAAAACTTTTTCTTTTGATATATAATGTGAATTATTTCATTCATTAATTTTTCATAATAAGGCTCAAAAGTTGTTTCTTAAGGAAAAAAAATTGTCCCTGAAAGGGTTAATAATTGCAGACACAGAAGACTGCATTAGGTCAGAGCCAATTAATGCTAATTTACATTCTATGCAAGAAATCTTTCATAATTTTTTTTTGCTACAAAGACAGCTTATAATGACATTTTCCAACTTCAGGGAAAAGAGACAATGACCTTCATTGCTTTACTGTGATTTCTTGATATTCCCAACATGTGCGAAACACTTAAAATGTCAGTGGGAATTTCACGATTGCTGCCAATGATTTTAATTTCATTGAGATTTAACTCTTAACGTGCCGTAGCTGGGTGCACCATTTACACTTTTCCGATTCTGTGAGCCATCAGTCAGTCTACCGTTTTGTAGTGCAAGATCGTAAATTTTATTTTTTTTTTGAACAGAAATCGGTATTTTTTTAACCGTTTCTAATCAAATCTTGAAAATAACATTTCAGTCTATGATATACATATATTTCCTGTTGATTCTGTTTGAAAAAATTATGAAAAGGTTACTAAAAGAAGCTAACTTCAGCCAACACACGTGTTGAATCACCGTAATAGCATCAAGTAGCGATGATTTAGTTTACGCCTTTAATCTACCTTATCGTGGGGCCGGGGTAGCTCAGTCGGTAGCGCGCCAGGCTCGTAATCTGTAGTTCCCAGGTTCGAGTCCAAGCTGGGTCAGCGTTGAGATTTATCTCCGCAAAAATTCCCCGCTCTGCCCACGGTCAGCAGGGGACACCGATGGGCTTAGAAAGGCCACCGTCCGTCGGATGGGACGTTAAGCCGTGGCCCCGTATGCGGGAGAGCCATACCCTGTGCACGTTAAAGAACACGCTGAATGGCCTTGACGGGAGGCTACCATCTGTCTCCCAACAGCTGTTCCAGTGGGTCCCCTCCCCCAACCTTCTCTGAGCCTTCGGGGTCCATGTGACCTGGCCATTTAGCCCATGGTGTGCAAAAAAGTGCCGCTCAGAGGTAAAACAACCCAACTACCTTATCGTAGTAGATCATCGATAGGGTTCTGATTTATCCTAGTTTGATCTATTTATGGCTGCCTCAGAGTTATAATGCTGTCTAAACTTTTAACGTGAGTTATTGATTTTATAGCCGTCCCATGGCTGAGTGGTTAGCGCGCTTGGCTACTGATCTACGGGACCTGGGTTCGAGCCCCGGGTAAGGCATGGTTGTATGTGTTGTTTTTCTGCTGAGGTCCTGCCATCCTCTCAGACCTTCTACTATGGCATATAAACTGACAGGCTCCTGTCAGACCTCTGTGGCAAGCAGCTGCTTGAGAGGGTATTTATTTTATTTATTATTTATTTATTTTATTACTATCAGTAAGCTGCGTCATCCCGTAACTTTGCCGAATGCTTTCGGTCAATATTTTATTTCTTTTTTACTCTGGTGTTTCTGGAATTATTTTTTTACTGCTTTTGAAATCTATACTGCGATTATAAAGAATAATTTGAAACGATCGAAAATGAAGTCGCTAGTGATCTCTAATGGTCGATATCGGAAGCTTGAGTGAAACTTTAATCTTTGAAATATTTTTATTCAATTTTTTTCACAGTTCTTTATCTTTCTTTAGATATATTTTTCAGTCCTTATTTAATTATCTTGCTTTTAAATTGAAATAAATTTTTTAGGACACCACTGTCCTTAGGCTTAAGTTTGCCGATAGCCAAAAATCTAAGCATATGTATTACGTGTTATTTGCATAAATCACTAAAAAATTTAGAAAACACTAAATAAATGAAAGATTTAAGCATTAATGGCAATATTATTAACTTATTTATATTAAAATAAGAAAATAATTTGAAAAAAATGGAAAAAATACATTTTTTAAAAATTCTTACTAAACTTAAAATAGAAAAAAGTACAGTAAAATTTTCCAATATTTTAAAAAATGTTTAAAAACTTTGACTACTATGCCTCAGCACATGCAAAACATGTTGATGTAGCAATAGATGAGACCTGTTGCATTATAATGGGGTGCCTAAGACCAACCATAATCAGAAAAATATGCCCATTGGATGGCATTGCCTCACCATTCTGATGAAAGTAGCAATGGAAGTTGAAAAACAAAAACAAGAAACAGACCTCAGACACCCACTCTATGGGCATGAGCCAGCAAGATTCAAGACTCAAGTCTAGGAGGAGCTTTATGAGAAATACCTACCAACTAGAGATCCCTCCAGAAAGATGCCATGTCAACCTCTGGAAGGAATAAAACCCAAGTGTGTGGAATGAACCAAAGTAGGAACCCGCACCTGGGTACTCCCATATTCTGTCTGGAAAGCATTAAATAGATTGAGAACTGGAGTCACTCGATGCAAGACTAACCTGAAGAAGTTGAACATACAGATCGAACATGAGAGGTGCAATTGTGGGGAGATGCAGGACTATGCACACCTGCTGACGTGCCGAAATATGGGAGAACCCTGTACCATGGATGATTTCCTTTTCGTAAATGACAAGGCGATTGCTGCTGCTGCTGCATACTGGAAAGGGAGAATATGAATTTGGTGTTCCGGATATGGAAAGTAAGTATTGTTTCCCTCTTTTTGCTCTTAGAGTTTAAAAAATTTTGAATATAGTCCTGAATGAATTTGTAAGCAAAAAGATATTTTGAGCGAGACAAACCAACTGTTAAAAATAATCTCTGTGAATTTTCCAGCTATATAAAACTGAAATAATCATGAAAAATTAGAGTTTCAGAAGCTATATCTGAATTTTTTATCATTACATTATAACTATATCTACAATAGCTTCTGAAACTCTAATTTTCATAATTGTTTCAGTTTTATATAGCTGGAAAATTCCCATACATTATTTTTAACAGTTGGTTTGTCTGGCTCAAAATATCTTTTTGTTACAAATTCATTCAAGACCATATTCAAAATTTTTTAAACTCTAAGAGCAAAAGAGGGAAACTATACTTACTTTCTGTATCAGGAACAAATATTATGTAGATTATAGTAATAATGTAATGATAAAAAATTCAGATTATCCACAATAGCATTTACCATTGAACAGCATTTGTTTCCTAATAGACTTCTCATCAAATAATAATGTGAATGTCATATGCTTCTGCTTACTACCAGTAAAACCATCTGCAGATCTGCATCAAGTTAAAATTGTGGAGCTATTGGGGACGAAGTTTTTCTCTTACAAATTCATGCCTTTTGGAGAGCGAAAATAAAATATCATGGTAAACCTATTTATCTCTTGGCAATAAAATTTGCCATTGCTTCTTTTAGCATTTTGCTGTGAACTTCTGAACAAGTTTAAAGTTATATCTAGAAACACACGCTTTGGTGTTTCAATGCCACCTTGATGAGCTTTTGAGCCTTAAACAAATCTAATATTCCTCTTAAAGAAAAAGAATATGATTGCTTAGATGGCAATAATATCACTATAGCAGCTTTGGATTTCTTTTGCAGTGACATCAACTTTCTCTTAAATTTTCTAGGGTTCTACTTTCTTATACAGCATGAGTAATCATTTTTATAGGCAATATCTGTTCTCATTGCAATTTCTATCATATCTTCTACCAGTGTCTCTCAATACAGGGTTTCCAATTTGACAGTGTATCATTTGTTACAAATGTGAATAAAGTCCACACAGAATCATTAATTAATCCTACTGTACCATTTTATGAAGCTTTATTTCTAAAACTGTAACATGTACAATACCATACATTCAATATTTAATATGTAACATTATCTCTTTTCTTAATTTTTACATTAGAAAACTTTTTTAGAATTGCAAAATTTCCCATTTTGAATTTTATACTTTTTTTTTCTTCAGAAAAATCATCTTTGCTGGTGATATTCTAAGTAACAGACAGTTGAGAAACAAGCCTAAGACTAATGATGTGCTCTTGATAATCAATCATGTATATTCATTTGAAACCATAAAATGTTTTATCAAGTATTAAAAGCAAATTTTTAGGTTTTGTTTATCACATACAGTATTATAAAATCCCTATTTCAGGCGTTTCGCTTGAGAAAAAGAAAAGCAATTTGTGTGATTTTGACCAAAAATAATGCAAAGCAGAAGTCTCATAATATTGATATCTAAGTTTACCATTTCTTTTTGAAACAAAATTCATGAAAATATTCTATAAATTTCATGTTGTTTCAATTTGCAAATCATCTTCTTTTCATATGTAAATATTATGTCTCATATATGAAAAAAATCGTGAACTAGATTTAATATTATACTAGGACAGAACGGTATTTTGAAATGCTTTATTTATTTTTAGGCCTCTCTGCTTTAACTATCTCAATTTAAAAGCATTTCACTATTTTCGTAAATTACTAACCTATGAAATGTCGAATTGCTGCTTTTATAGCACTTTTCAGTAGCTAGTACATAATTAATGCAAGTCTAAGATCCTGGTGAAATATCTGTTTACGCTATCCAAACACACCTCTGTCTCTCTGTTTTTGTACACGTTCATGGCGTTCTTTACCAGTACTATCCAAGGAAATATAGAACAGGAAACAAGAATTCATGAAGCATTTTTTGCGCATGGTCGACGGCCGTTTGTTTGTGAACATCACCAGAACCTCGCCAACGAGATTCTATGAAATTTGTGCAGTAAGGAAATCAGATTTTCTAAGAATAGTTAAAGGTATGTCTAACAAATCCATCTGCAGTTTGGCTAGAAAGACACAAGGAATATCGTGCAATGCGTGAGTAAACGTATAATTTGTTTCATTTATTTAAAATAATCGATCATTTATGCAAGTTAACGCATAACTGTGAAATCAGTTTAGGAAATTTAAAGGGGTTTTTCAGTGTTGCTACAAGTTTAATTTTAACATTATGAAAAGTAAAGAATCATGTAGTTACATTTGTTCGCATTTCATTTAACATGATGTTTCATTTAAACCAAGAATAGACAATTCTATGTATCAATTATCGATGTCCGTGTCGCCGTAAAAAATTTAGCCCGCCAAGGGGTCTTTGGCCTTAGTAAGCTGTGCTTCGTGTGCGTCATCATGAAGCAATGGGTACCGCAAGGGTACCGGTCGCCCGAACTCAAAGACTGCATTGCACAAGACTGTGTCAAACAGTTATAGAAGTATATATTTTTTTTCAATAAAATAACTTTCTTTTTTTTTGCAGTTATGACGAGAATTTGTAAGAATAATATTAGAATTTTAGATTCTATTTAAATATAAATAGCACATTTAAAAACATTCGTCTAATATACACTTTGGCAAGGGTCAGTTTTGGCTCCTTTGTACTCTGTGACTGATATTCGAGTTCACCGGTAGTAAAAGCAAGTGGTACTCAGCACGCGCAGCGAGATTTGCAGCATCATAACTAAAGGCTACGGGATCAGGGACGTAGTCATGGGGGGGGGGGGGGGTCTTCCCCCCAAAGTAACTCAGAGTTGGCAAAATTCGAAGCAACTTCGTAAAATCTAGATGAGTTGTGAAAATTTGTAATTTGTTTTCTTTTGAAAATTAAGGCGAGTTGTTAAAATTGAGGCAACTTGGCAAATCTAAGGCAGTTTGGAAAATAGAGAGACGGCAAAATTCGAAGCCACTTAGTAAAATACAGGTGAGTTCGCAAAATCCGGACAACTTGGCAAAATTCGGAGTGACTTGATAAAATCCTGGGGAGTTGGCAAAATTCGCAGCGACTTGACAAAATCTTGGGGAGTTGACAAAATTCGGAATGACTTGGTAAAATCGAGGGGAATTGGCAAAATTCAGGTGAGATGTAAAAATTAGGATTTTTTTCTGTAAAATTATGGCGAGTTGGCAAAACTTAGGGAGTTGGCAAAATTCTGGTGAGATGTGAAAATTTGGATTTTTTTCTGTAAAATTATGGTGAGTTGGCAAAATCGTGGAGTTGACAAAATTCAGGTGAGATGTAAAAATTGCAATCTTTTTTCTGTAAAATTATGGCGTGTTGGCAAAATCGAGGCAATTTTGCAATATCTAGGAGAGTTGGCAAAATTCAGAGTGGCTTTGCAAAAATCAAGTGTGATGTAAAATTGGGATTTTTTTCTGTAAAATTGTGGCGAGATGGCAAAATTCGAATCCACTTGGGAAAATACGGGCGATTTGTGAAAATTGGGATTGTTTTGTGAAATTAGAGTTCACAAAATCGAGAAAACTTGGCAAAACTGGAAACCACTTGGTAAAGTACAGGTGAGTTTTAAAAATTAGGATTGGTTTTGTGAAATTAAGGAGAGTTGAAAAAAACCAAGAATTCTTGTCAAAATCTAGGGGAGTTGGCAAAATTCGCAGCCACTTGGTAAAATACAGAGTTGTGCCTTTCTTGTGGAATTAAGGAGAGTTGATAAAATTCGAAGTGACTTGGAAAATTCAGGGAAGATGTAAAAATTGCGATTTTTTCTGCAAAATTACGGCGAGTTGGCAAAATTCGAATTGACTTGGTAAAATACAGGCGAGTTATGAAAATTGAGATGTTTTGTGAAATTAGGAGTGTTGGAAAAATTGAGCAAACATAACAAAATGTAGGGCAGTTGGCAAAATTCGAATCCACTTGGGAAATACGGGCGAGTTGTGATAATTGGGATTAGGTTTGTGAAATTCAGGATAATTGACTAAAATCGAGAAAACTTGGCAAAATCTTGGGAGTTTGAGGTGATTTGGCAAATTTAGGAGAGATGTAAAGATAGGGATTAGTTTCGTGAAATTAAGGCGAGTTGGCCAAATCAAGGGAAAATTCACACTGACTCGCTACAATTCAGACGAGATGAAAATATTGGAATAATTACTGTGAAATTGTGGCTAGTTGGCAAAATTGGAAATTAAATGGGAAATTACTGTTAGTTGGCAAAATTGTAAGTCAAATGGCAAAATGCAGGATAGTTGTGAAATTCCCCCCCCCTCCCCACCACACGGGGCAAAAAACTAAGTAAGTTTGCTCAATTGGCAAAATTTGAATTTCGAGTTGGAAAATTTTTGATTTCTCCCTCCCCAACCATAGTTTTTCGCTACGCCCCTGCACATCCTATCAGGCTTATTAGGGAATGATACCACGCAGACCATAAAGTAGGTGAATGCCTAGGGCTATCAAAAGAATTCTGGGAGTAATTGCATGATACTGTAGGGGAAGAGGCACCTTAAAACTAGTTTGCCCAAAGTGACATTGCACCTAAGTTTACTACTGATCACATACAGAGTACTGCACCTTTAGTAGTTTAAATTTTGCACAAAATACATTATCTGCTGTAAAACAAGCCACTATGAATTGTATATTTACACTAAAACTCTGATGGCACAAGTATAAACACCTTTGAAAAAACCTCTTCGAAGCATACACGTAAACAGCCGTATTAATAGAAGAAAACGTATACGAAGAAATTGCATCGTAACATACAATCCTCATAAACGAGAACACTATTGATTATTAATTCAGACATTTTCTTGTTCGTCTCTCTCTGACTTTCTATTTGTTTTGCCTACTACCAGTTTCGGACTGGCCAGGGTGTCAGCTTGCCCGATGGCAAGTGGGCCCCCTTAAACATTAGACAATATGTTAAAAATAAGTCTTTAGTTGCGAGTGGGTCCCCTTTGTCTCCTGGCAACCAATATGTTTAGACCCAGTCCGCCACTGCCATGTCAGTTGAATAGGCCCATATTGGTTTCCTAAGCCCACTCTTTATTATATCCTTAGGATTATTCTCTTTATCTGGCTTTAAAAAATTGTCCTTTTGCCAAACACAACAGGCATTCATTAACGATGACCCTTTATAGCAGTGGTTCTCCTTTTATGCTTTCCGTACCCCCTGGAAATGTGTATGTAACTGGCGTATCCCTTATACAGATCAGATATAACTATAGTTATAGTATAATAATGCCAACTTAGCGACTTTTGAGCTCTCACGGTGTACCCCAAAAACTTTTACTACGTACCCCCAAGGGGTAAGCATACCCAAAGTTAAGAACCCCTGCTTTATAGTACATTTACTCTAAATATAAATTATTGGTTATAAGTTTTTTTTTTAAGTTCTTGACCACAGTATTTAATTATATGAATAGCAATATTTTAAGCAAATCTTGTTTTATTTAAATTATCTTTGTTATATATCTGTATGAATGCCAATTATCTGTACACGTTTCAAACATACCTTATAGTACAGGGGAAAAAGATCTACTGTAATTAACATTTAAAGCAAACTTGCCACATGGAAACTCACCGATTACAAAATTTAAAGATATTTTATTGTAATTTTTGACTAATTATTATACAAAATGAATTGAAAATATACATTAAACTGTACACAACTGATACTTGTTAACCAATGTTCATTTCCATATTTTCAGTCTTTATTGGCAATTCTTGATTCCTTGCTTCTTTATAGTGTTTCACACCATTCTATAATGAAAACATTAGTAAAATATATAAATCAAATGAGTTTTCTCATGCAAACTGAAAGCAATCTTCAAAAGAATAGAGAGCTGAATTGGTTATTAGAATAAATTAATTATTAGAATTTTAAGAAAACATAAACAAATCCTCATATATGCATTATAAATTTGTCACATAATTGTGATCCAATTATTTGGTTACTGGAATAAAAAAAATCTCTTTTGAATTGAGGGCACAAAGCTGTTCTTAAGATTCTTATGTTAAGTTGCATCAAGGAGAGAATGTTTGACATTTTGGAACTCTTAGTAGTAAAGTGCCATGAGCCCTCTTTACTCTGGGGCATATCTTTAACAGTTCTTTCTAGGAAATGTTAGACTTCATGTAAGACTGATTTCTGACAATTGCCCATTGGCTAAGTCATTTACTTAATGTAAATGTAAGCAAACAGACTAATTTCACCCTAACATTGAAAGCTGCTGCCTTTATCACCCGACATATTAGATTAAATGGCTTAAGGTTGAATAATTCCAAGTGTCAGAAAATGCTCCAAGCTGTAAGATAATGAATTAATAGATGGCAATAGTGATTCATTGAGCTGCTGTCTCTTCTTCTGCTATACATATGAACATATGACCATTACCCTATCAATCATTTACTTGAATACAATGTTTATCACTAGTGATTTATCATGGGTTTATCACTGGCGATTATCAAAAGACTATTACTACGGTTGTGCAGTATTTGATAGTTTGAATCATTAGGAATTGTTTAAAAAATATCAGTGAACAGATTTAAAGTTTAAGGAAAAACAAGACATAATGCAGAAGTTTGAGTTTTTAAATGTAAATAGAGCATCCCAAACAGAAGTGGCTATGAAGACTGTCTTTACTATTCAAACTTTTAATGAATCATGATCAATTAAAGATAAATGTGGCTTTTGAAAATAGGTAAAAGAAGCAGCAAGGCAAAAGTCAGAAAGCAGACAAAGCCATGTTACATAGAGGATTTTAGGTTTAAATAAGCATCCTCAATGAATGGCAGCCCAATCAACTGCAGTGTACTCTTGAAAGAGCCAATGACTTTAGTGAAAGGTTATAACAGGATTTCAAAGCAGGAGATGGATAGCTAACTAGAAGGAGACATTGCCATTATATATAAAATGCTACATGGTGAAAAGCAGGACTTTGATGGTCAGACTGCTAACAACCAGCTAAACACTGGCCAAATATATTAAATGCTTGCAGTCTTCACAATATTTTTAATGCTGGTGAAATGGGACTAGTCGCTCTGAACTACTACATATTTAAAACATGCTCTAGCTTCTACAGAAAACAAATCAAAGTCAGGGTTACCTTGTTGTTAAACTGCAATATCACAGGAACTCTTAAGCCTTTCGTTACAAGCAAATCACCTAAGTGTTTTAAAAGTGTGAAATACCTTCCTATTTAGTAATCAAAATGCTTGGATGACAGCAGTAATTTTTGAAGACTACTTGTACAATTGTGTGCAATTCTAGATTTGTTGTGAGTTGTGTTTATGAAATATTAATTTTATCTATAAGTATTGTGTTTAGTTTAACTGATTTGTTGTTGCATTGTAATATTTAATACTTCTGAATGAATGTGTAATAGTATGCTAAAATATCTGTAGAACATCTATATTGGTTGTTACTATGACATTATTGGATAAATTCTTAGCTTTGAATAAATAAATATGAACTTATCTAATTAAATTACTATTTCTTGATCATATATTATATTTGAACTCATTTATGATACTGAATAATAGTTTTTTGTGTATTATGTAAAATTCAGCTTTCTTCTATAAATAATTATACCTACTGCAGTGGAGTATTGTAATAGTGATTTCCATTTAAAATGTGCAAATATCTCAAAATCATCTTACAAAAAATGTCTTATGAAAAAAGAAATAAATGGAAATGTTTTGACTGCAAATCTAAAGTTATGAAAAACAAAATTATGTCTGTTAAAAGAACATCAGATTCTGCAATAAAGCCAGTGGAAAACTGTCATTGACCATGAACCTGAAAGCACATTAACAGGAATTACAAATTGTTTTAACTCTGAGCAACACTTTTTTGTACACAATGGGCTAAATGGCCAGGTCATAAGACACCAATGGCTAAGAGAAGGATGGGGTACGGGAACATACTGGACAGCTCTTACAAGACAGATGGTTGCTATTGCATCAGATCAATGCAGATCAAGGGCATTTAGTATCTTCTTCATCATGCATAGGGTATGGCTCTTCCACACATGGGACCATGACTTAATGTCCCATCTGATGGACGGTGGCAATTACAAGAAATGGCTCCTTTAATGGCAGTAAAGCTAAGCTTATGACAAAGAAAATATTGCAAAACACTGCAGACCTATAGTCAAGAAATAGTTAAGGAACAAAGTGTTTGGTAAATGAAGGAATTGATCAATCTTAATTTGGAACTACCAAACGATTTGTCTCATCAAATGGAAATGTTCAAGGAAAGTGTTTCATTCTGCTCAGACAAATTAGATGAGAATTTTGGTCTTATGAAACAACTTAAATGAATAAGATTTAAACTCAATACAAAAAAATTAAGCAAATCTAATCTTCTTTTGGAAAAGGAAGTTAGTGAACTAAAAAACTGAACAAAATGATCTTCATCAATACATGAGAAATAAAAACACTGAAATATGTGGAGTTCCAAGAATTAAAAGATGAAAATGCCTTAGATATAGTGGAGCAGGGGTAGCTCAGTCAGTAGCATGTCGGCTCATAATCTACAGTTCACAGGTTCAAGTCCCAGCTGGGCCAGCGTTGAGATTTATCTCTACAAAACTCCCTGCCCATGGTCAGTAGGGGACAACGCTGGATTTGGAAAGGACATTATTATATCAGATGGGACATTAAGACATGGTCTTGTGTGCAGGAGTTATACTGTGCGTGTTAAAGAACATGCTGGATGCCTTGATGGGAGGCTACCATCTGTCTCCCAACAGCTGTTCCAGTGGGTCCCCTCCCCCCCAACCTTCTCTGCCTTTGGGGTCCTTGTGATCTGGTCATTTAGCCTATTGTGTGAAAAAAAAAAAAAGCTGTTTGGAGGTAAAACAACCCAATCTAACCTTAGACATGGTTGGCAAGATTTAAAAAGTAAAATTTGATGCTTCTGAAGTTGAGGCTGCTCACAGGATACCAACTTTCAAGTGGATGACACACACACACACACATAAAAACTAGTTTTAATTTTTAAAAAAATTAAAAATTAATTAACAGATTTTAATGTGTTGTGTGGGTGGTGACACATACACAACACACTAAAATCTTTTGCACTGGATAGATACAATAATCTGAACATTTTTCCTAAAATAACTTTGATTCCATTTAAAAAAAAAATTCCATTTCGAACAAGTTTCTGTTAAACAAATGTTGTCAAACAAGTTTTCTGATACTATTTTGAATGCATATAATTTTACACATAGTAAGAATTTGTAAATTTTTATGAATTCCACCAATGTGATCAAATTTATGTTATGTCATGACATAACTTGTAATTTCCCAATCATTGGTTCTACTGATAGTTATAAAGTGAAATATCTTTCTTTTATATAGTGAAATGCAAATAAAAAAGCAATAGAAAAAGAAATTATATGCATTCAAAGTGATTGGACATAAAAAAAGTATTTGGCAGTGACAAGTAATTAGAAAATTTGAAATCAATACAATGCACACTTGATACTCGGTGTGTTGGCTTAAAAAAAAATACCATGCCGCTCGATGTGGGCTAGCCATATGTACTAAACCGGAAAGTGCCTTCTGGACAGAGTATAGTCAACTACATTTCCAATGACTAATTCTATGGTATAATGCTTAAAGCCACTAATAGAGGATGATTGTTCATCGGCCAGTAGTGCAGTGGTCAGAGCATTTGATATGTTATCAGGAGGTCATGGGTTCAGATCCTACCTGGCTAATGACAATTTTTCCTCTATATTATTCTAACAAATTACTACCAGGCAAGGCTGTGGAGTTGGCAAGCAAAAACTCAGACTCCTCAAATTTTTTCTATCTGACTCCCTCTTTCTAAATTTGATGCTCTGTGGTTGGTGCTTTTTACCAGAGCCACTAAAACCACTGATTTGTGCTGGATAAAATTTTTTACCATCATCATCTTCTATCATATACTGACACACTAAATGTTTCCCATCTGTGGTTATTGTAAAATATTCAAAAACTAGATTTTGTTGGAACTCTCTTTGCCATTGTGAAAGGGATTTTAGACTTGAAAGTTTAAAACTTATGAAATTTAGAAGGAACTCAAAATTGAATAAGCATTGAAAAATCAAAAATATTTTCTGAAAAGAAAAAATTAATGTCATTAGAGTTTGGAATGGAAAACATTGTGTTTATTATTTAAGTGGTTTAACCACCATAGCTGTCATTGATATCATGCACATATTTTTGAAGTTGGAATCGGTAAAAATGTACCAACTCCAGCTCCAGCAGCACCAAAATTACTTTTGACTCTGACTCCATAACACTGCTACCAAGTGTACATATGTGAGATCCTATTATTTCAGCAAAAAATATGTTTCAAACCTGCTAATATTATGTCACTAGTTCAGCTACTCAATCAAGGAGATGATAAAATCTTTCAAGTTATTTTACAGATTTGATAAGAGAACAAAAAATCATTCAGGTCCACAATGATGGCCTCAGTAATTCATTAGAAATTGCAAAATAAATTATGATTTTTTAGACATACTTCATATACTACAAATGCCTGGAGCAAAATTACTTTAGAAAATCTGAAATCAGATGTAAATATGAGGAGCAGTTTCAAGATTTGAACCCAGACTACACTTGAAATGACTAAGCAGGAGTTTAGTGACTCAGTATATGACAAGGACCTTAAGTATGTACAATCTTAGTTGATGCAGTCATTGTTGAATCAGTTCAAGAAAATTATGTCAAGGGAGAGAAAGAGGATGAAGATGAAGAAACTGAACAAATTCCTGTTATTAAGTGACAAGCACAAGAAGCCGTATGCAACCTAAGGAGAGCAGTGGAAGAATGTGGTGCCACAAACAAAAAGTACAGAATGTTGTACAATATTGTAAACACCTTGAATGGTCTGTAGCAGTGGTTGGCAAATTTTTGTTAACACGGGTCACATTAGAACTGTGGAATATGTAAGCAGACTGAATTAGGAGGGAGTACAATATGTATAAAAATGTTTTTATATATTAATTTATTATTATAAAAATATTTATATGCATATACATACCTTTATGATTATTTATATCTCAAATAAATAAAAATATTTGAGTAAATGAAAAAAATACCTAAAACTTACACATGCACAAAAAAAAAAGAAAATTTTGCCAAATAATATTAATAAGAGGCTTGATATTTTAAATATTTTTTTTCCAATTTAGTAAAATTAACTTCAACATCAGTACTAATTGACCTTAATATTGAATGCAAAATTTGCTTTCTATAAAATGCAAGAAAATGTTTGCCCACAAATATAGGTGCTAGAGGGACACAGTTCTCATTTCAGCTGAAATTCTTGAGAAGAGGAAATGTAGAATTTAAAAGTCCTGCATGAAATTACACTAGCTCCACAGATTTAAATGACTCTGAACATGCCATTTGCTTGTAAATCAAACTTGTTGGAAAATAAATTTACATTGTTACTTAAAAATTTATTCATGACCAATATTACTGATGGGACAATTTTACATTGTGAGGCCCAAATGATCTCTGGGTGACTTCAAAAGGCTACACATGCCACATGTGGCTCATGAGCTGTATGCTGCCATCCCCTGGCTATATCATAATAATTATAAACAAATGAAAATATTTTAATAATTACAGGAAATTTTTATAGCAGGTGTGGTTGAGAAATTAGCACACTTGGCTACTGATTAAAGAAATTACCTGGTTTGGGGCCCCAGATAAGGTATGGATGTTTGTGCTGTTTTTCTGCTGAGGTCCCACCATCCTCATAAACCTTTTACTATGGTATATAAACTGACAGACTCCTGTTATACCTCTGTGGCACAGGAAGACTGATTTCCATGCCAAAGAACTCCTTTTTGCTTCCGTATTCAAGATCTTGTTCATTTTCAGGAAATGGTAAATAATCAAAAATTTTTTGACTGAAATATGAAGAAACAATAAAAGAAAAATTAACAGATAACCTAATGTGATGTTACATAAGATGTATTATATTGCGACTTGTTGCCTGTGGATACAGGTAACAAGTTGTAAGCCGGGCATATGATGTAGCATAATTCTGAAAAATCAATAACAACTGATTGACCAAAAGATTGATAATTTAAGAAAGTGAATCTACAGAAATTAAAACTAATGTTTAATTATTAAAAAAAGCAGATAAAAATACTAACTGTACGAATGGAGATGATGTCCAATGTATGAGGAGGAAGTATTTGGACATGTAAGCAATCTACCATGCAGCTACTTATGTTAGCATCTTTGAGTTTTAGGGACCTCAGAAAATATACAACACTGAAACCTTTGGGAGGAGTTATAACCCCCATTCTTGGGTATGCCATTGGTAGCTTATACACTTTGATGATTCTTATGAATGAAATTATCTGCACATATTTCTATGCCAGATTCCAGCAATTCCAATTTATTTTGGTGATCGCGTTTTTATTTCTCCATAACCACACAGGGTCCTGGTGCTGACCATATATACCAACCTGAATGGAATTATGGCTCTGAGCTTGATTATGGATCCTGATTTTGCTGCACTGGTGGGCTTCTGTGGAGGGAAAATCTTCCGCTGTGTTTTCTGTTTGTTGGTTGACAGCCCTAAGTGAATAGATTCACAGGATATGTTTATTAGCTGGTGGATAATCCTGAGCATAGGTCATTGCAGGCACCTGAACTCTTTGCTTCTACTGGCATCATTTACAATGGAGGAAGTCTTCCAGTGTAGATAGCTTCAGCCTTTAGTGGTGGGGGAACGGGTCTTTGCCCCATATCTGCGATTAGGGGGCTGTTTGATATTGTCACCATTCCCTCTCTCAATAAACATAGTTTCTTTAAACATCCCACTAACCATTTTCTCTCCATAGGTAGTTGGAATGTGAGGACTCTGCACAGAGCTTTTTCTCTTGATGTCCTCACACAAGAATTCCACCATTATAATTTAGATATTCTCGGCTTGCAAGAGACCAGATGGACAGATAAAGGTCAGATTCTTAAAAATAATCTTAAATTTCTCTTTTCAGGGAGAGTAGACAATAAGCATCACCAAGGCGTGGGTCTGCTTCTCAGCAGACGCGCTAGTGATGCTCTTCTAGGATACAAGTGCATAAATGAAAGGTTTCTTACAGCAAAATTTCAGACAAGCGTTAAAGACTTGAATGTTATCTGCTGTTATGCCCCCACTGAGGATGCTGATGAGGATGAGAAGGATAGGTTTTACGGACAACTTCAGGATATTTTGAATTCTGTCAAAAAAGGAGAGAGATATTACCCTTGTTCTAGGTGACTTCAATGCTAAAGTTGGTACTGACTCTGACCTTTGGGGAGGAGTAATAGGCCCTTTTGGTATTGGTAGCTGCAATGACAAAGGGCAATGTCTCCTACAGGTAACTCAATGGTTTCAACCATTGAGTTACCTGTAGGAGACGTTGCCCTTTGTCATTGCAATTCAACAAGACATTGCCATTTGTCATTGCATTTCAACAACTCAATGGTTTCAGAATAACTAACACTTATTACAAACACCGTGACATACATAAGTACACATGGGTTTCACCTGATGGGCTGCATAAAAATATGATTAATTTTATATTAATTAACAGCAAATGGGCTAGTTCTGTTAGGAATACCAGGGCATATAGGGGAACTGAAATTAGATCTGACCATTACCTTGTTAAAAGTGTCTTGCAACTGAAACTTAAGAAGTGTTGTGCTAAGGTTGAAAAATTTACCTTTAATTCTGAAGCTCTGAAAGACCCAGTTATAGCCAAAGCTTACCATGATAGGTACTTAATCATTATGACAGTCATGGTATGCTTACTACTGAAGTTGAGGAAGAATGGGATCATTTTAAACAGGCTTTTTTGGACACTAACAGTACTCTTTTAGGAAAAAAGGAGCAGAGGAGGCAGAATTATCCGAGTGATAAGGCACTCGAGCTTATTTCGGAAACAAAGAACTGCAGGAATGTCCTTAATCAATACCCTACTAGTCCTAATAGAAAGCATTACAGAGAACTTAATAAACGTGTAAAAGATCAGTTAGCTGCTGATAAGAATCTTTGGCTTGATGGCTTGGCTGACAAAGCTGAGGAAGCAGTAAGACAGCAAAACAGCAGAGAGCTGTATGAGATAGTTAATGTTCTGTGTGGTAGAAAACGAACAGGTATACAGGGATTGAAGGATAAACAAGGTAAGGTTATAGAAGGGGAGGATTCTGTCATGGCTAGGTGGGCTGAGCATTTCAGTGATGTTCTAAACAATGTAGTTAATTCTACTCCCATTGTTTGCAATGATGATAGATGCATTGGTGGCTTTAATGTTGGCCCTATAACACAATCTGAAGTTATTTTGGCTGTTTCTAAACTTAAACTACATAAATCCCCAGGGGTAGATGAAATTACTACGAAATGCTTAGAGCTGGGAATGTTTCGGTTACCACTTGGATGACTGAAATTCTGAATATCTTTTATGATAAAGGCATGGTTCCTAAGGATTTTACCAGAGCTATTGTTATCCCTATTTTCAAAAAAGGTGATCGCAGTTCTTGTGATAACTATAGGGGTATCAGCCTACTCTCTGTTCCAGGTAAAGTTCTTTCCATGATTGTCCTTAATAGAATTAAGAATCTGGTTGACAGTCAATTGCGTGATGAGCAATGTGGATTCAGAAGTGGTAGGGGATGTGTGGATCAGATATTTTCACTTAGGCAGATTCTTGAGAAATGTTTGGAGTTTCAGAAACCTTTGGTTGCTAGCTTTGTTGATTTCAAAAAGGCTTTCGACTCTGTTGATCATCATAATTTGTGGTTGATTGCGAGATCATATGGTATACCAGACAAGTTAGTTAACATAATGAAAGCTCTCTATAATAACACTGAGTCGTGTGCGAGAGTTGGTAAGGCTTGTAGCAATTGGTTTAGCATTACTTCTGGTGTTCGACAAGGGTGCATTTTGTCTCGTTTTCTCTTTAGCTTGGTTATTGATTATGTTATGCGAAATTCACTTCAAGGGAAAGATTTTGGCCTTAAATGGGCTGGAGATACGAAAATTTCTGATTTAGATTATGCTGATGATTTAGCCCTTTTGGCAAATGATGTTGATGAGATGAACTCTTTCATTCGAGCTGTTGATGAGATTGGTAGTAGAGTAGGTTTGGTTATAAACAGAGAGAAAACTAAAGTGATGAAAATTGGTCAGGCAGGCTGTGATTCAGTTAATCTGTATGGTTGCAGTCTTGAGCAGGTGTCACAGTTTAATTACCTCGGGAGCTATGTAACAGATAATGGTGATGTGTGGCATGAGATTAACAGACGAATAGGGATTGCTGCCAGAACTTTTAAGAATCTATGGAGATTGTGGAGAAATTGGTGAATACCACTAAAGACTAAAATTAGACTGTATAATAGTTTGGTTCTTTCTAGAGTTAGTTATGGTAGTGAAACTTGGACACTTTGTAAACAAGATAATAGGAAACTAGATGCTTTTGATTCCAGATGCTTACGCAGTATCTTGGGCATTAGGTGGTTTAACTTTGTAACTAATGATGAGGTTAGGCAAAGGAGTCTGCAAACCTCCTTTAAGCAGCATATTGTGCAGATTTTGGCCTTAAATGAGAGAGACTCCGTTGGTTTGGCCATGTTGCCCGTATGCCTAAAGGCTTCAGAATGAGGGGGAGACCTAGGATGTGGTGGGCAGACAATGTCAAACAGGACCTTGTTAGAATTGGTGTACAGTGGCCAGATGCAGTAGATGTAGCTCAGGATAGACTAGCTTGGAGAACTAAATTGCACGGTCTGGTTGGACCTCCGTAGCCCATGGCTGCTTGAGGATGATGATGATGATTATTAGTATATGCTATCTTAAGATTTATTCCAAGGCAAGAAATATTTTTTCTATACTCATTGAATTCTGTATGTGATTTACATTTATTTTTCATTATATATGTTAAATTACATGGAAATTAAAGTTTTGTTTTCTACTGGATGTGACTGAGATTTAAGTTTAAATACCTCAAATGTTGCTATAACATGACCACACAACTGTTGCAAATCTTCCAGCCCTTTCTTAAAAACTTCAGCTGCTGGGACTTCTAAAAAATAAAAAATATTTAAGCTACTCAGATTTTGATAAATTTTTATGCAATACAGTAAAACGCAATTATTTTTCAAAAGTTTCCTACTCAATTCTAATATGCACAATTGTGATAAAAAAAATCAGGATGGTAAATTAAAAATAAGGGACATTTCAGTAAAATGAATTAATTTTCGGACACATGATTTATGTTAACCATATTATTGCAAATATGTAATATCATTCACTAAAAAAAATTGATTTGAGCCAAAATGCAGGCTTCTATCATGAAAAGATGTAGGGAATAACCATAAACACTATGATATATAAGCTCACTGGACAAAAAATTAGTCATCTCCTGCTGTAATAGGGCTATGTCCATTCGCCAGCAACAGAGGGTGCACCAGTAGTAAACATATCCTACAAATAGCTGTGCCGTGTGCTACGAGGTTCATACAGTGACAAGAAGTACTACATGTGTGTTAGTCACTCCATGAAACATGGGTCTCACCAAAGATGTGAATGAGTGGCAAAAATGTGTTATTGCATTTGACTGAGCCAAAGGGCATAGTTTAAAAGAAGTTGCTGCCTTTGCAGGTATGTCAAAATGTACTGGCCAAAGGATCTTCCAGTAGTGGCGTACATCACAGTCCACCACTAATCGTTGCCAGAACTGTGGTAGAAAGACTGTGATCACCAATAGGGACTGCCACAGTGTGTCATGCACTGTTAGGGCAAACCGCTTTGCAATGAGGCAGAAATTGCTCCAGTCAGTCAATGAAGGCCCACAACAAACTGTTTCTGAATGAACACTCCAAAGGGAACTGCATGCCATGGATATCTGGAGCAGAGTGCTGCGAAAGAGACCCATGTTAACAGCTCTGCACAAGACTGCACAGCTACTGTGGGCACGTTACCACAAAGACTGGACTGTTGACTCTTGGAAGTGTGTGATCTGGTCGGAAGAGTCACGCTTTTGCTTGTACTAGAATGATGCGGGGAAACAGGTACATCGTAAACCGCATGAAGCCTTCCATGCAGAATGTGTGCAAGGTTCTGTTCAAGCTGGAGGATGCTCTGTGATGTTCTGGAGTTGTTTCACGTACGAGGAAATGGGTCCTTTGGTTCCGGTGATATCACACTTGAACCAGAAGTGCTATATGGAGCTACTGGACATGCTGTCTTTTGTGCAGTCTTTGGTGCAGTAGTAGGTCTTCCAAGACGACAATTGTTGCATGCACAGGGCCCGAAATATGTTGGATTGGCACGATGAGCATTCTTAAGCCTTTGAACATCTCGACTGGCCCGTCAAATCCCTGGATTTGAATCCCATAGGAAACTTGTAGGACTTTTTGGGGCAACGAGTGAAGCGCCGTCCCAGCCATCCGGCTGAACTGCGGTATTTGCTGCTGGAAGAGTGGATGAATATTGATGTGCACTACATCTGCACACTGGTGGCATCCAAGCCAGACAGGATTTCAGCTGTTTTCTGGTCGTACGGAGGCGTTATTAGGTGGCATTCAGTCAGGGGTGACTAATTTTTCGTCTGGAGAGCTTACGTGTCTTCCCCCATTTTTGCAATCATTATTTGGCAAATACAATAGGCCACTATGCAATTGTCAAATTATACTTGACTTCTAAAAATATTAGGTAATGTCAATATGGTGAAGAGTGCACACATAAAAAAATGGCCTCCCATATAATAAAGGTATTTTTTTGCCAGAGAGGTTAAAGAGCAATTTATCAGATATAATTCATTACTAATCTGCCTTACAAGGCTAAGCCTATGTCTGGGATGCCATTATTTTAAGTGGGTACTTCCCATTGTGGAGATGTCACCCAGCAGTATCTGAAAGTCAAGGGTCAGTCTGACTGCAAGAAGCAAGAAAAAAAAAACCGAATTTAATTCATGATATATTAGCACAAGTTAAAAAAAAAAACACTTCTATAAAACCTATTGAAACATGCTAAAACATATTATCATCAATTTGCAACACATAAAGTCATACATCTAAGTAACATATCATATTTCAACATGGGTCAGACAATTCAACTAGATAGCATTATGACCAAGAATGTTAAAATAGTCCATTACAGTCTGGAAGCACAATATAAAAGGAATGATTTCAAGTTCTTGTGGAATATATTGTAGGCTTATTAAGTTTGTAGGAGTGGGCTTTGGGGTTGTTTTACCTCTGAGCAGCACTTTTTTGCACACCATAGGTTAAATGGCCAGGTCACAAGGACTCGAAAGGCTCAGAGAAGATTGGGGAGGGGACCCATTGGAACAGTTGTTGGGAGACAGATGGAAGCCTCCTGTCAAAGCCATCCAGTGTGTTCTTTAAAGTGCACAGGGTGTGTCTCTGCAGCACACAGGGCCATGGCTTAAAGTCCCATCCGACGGACGGTGCCCTTTCCAAACCCATCGATTAAGAGCCTGGTGTGCTACTGACTGAGCCACCCCTGCCCCTATAGGAGTGGGCAACATTGGAAGTATCCAACAGCAATTAATGTTCTCAATGAAGGTAACATTGTAAACATATTTCAGCATTATAAGTGCATTAGAGTGTTAGAAAAGGGGACATTTGCAGAACACAAACACCTCTAATGATATGGTATAAGCAATGATAGATGATGAAGTGATGACCATTGAACCCTGGAAGCACCAGTGGAATTATAGTAACATAGGGTATTATAATATCATGGATGTCTTCAAAATACAATGCCCACCATCTCTTCATTGTATATCATTATTTATTTTACCATGTCATTAGAGATATTTGTGTTCTGAAATATGGTCCCTTCTCTAACACTCTATTGCACTTATGATTCTGTAATGGTGTTACCTGCATCAAAGACATTAACTGCCTTTGGATACTACAATCTTTCTACTCCTCCTATGAGATTAATACTGCATGCAATATATTCCTCAATAACTTTATCAGAGTCAAGAACTTGCAGTTCTCCTTTTTGCTGTGCTTCTGGACCTTTATGTTGAATTATTTGAACATTTTAACCCTTCCAGTGTCCAGTCTGAAAAACAGGTTTCCATCCAGGGTCCAAGCTATTTTCTGTTTAGGCTCAGCACCCCTGAAAAAACTTTAACTTTAGAACTTCTTTGCCAAATAACTAATGAAAGGAATTATGGCATGTTGTATACCAAATTAATCAGCATTTAATTCTGGATTTTCTGAAAATATAATATTTAGCAAAAAAGAAAGAAGAAGAAATATATTTTATTTTAATAGGACTTTTTTTTAGTCATGTAGTAAAAAAAATGCATCTGGCAACACAAAAATTTATTTAAAAAAAAAACCTAATAGACAGAAGTGATTACAATCACATGAATAGAATGACTATATATTTCTGAATAACCAAAAAATTTTTTTTTGGTTTTAAGTAAATATTTTTCTTAGTACGATCTTTGAGAAAATTTCAGGCTTTTAGCCAACTGTGCTGAGTCAAATAAACTAGTCAACTTTAGATTAAAAAAAAATAACCAATCAATGGAAATAGTTAATGTTATATACCAAATTAAACAGAATTTAATTACGAATTTTTATGAAAATAAATAATATAAACAAATTTGCAAGCATATTGATTTTAATAAGCCTTTTTCAATGTGATACGGTGAAAAAAAAGATCGCACTATACAATTAAGGCTTCATTTTGGAAAACCTGCTGAATAAAAATAGTTAAATTATATATTTATCTATTTTAAAAAACTTCCTTGGCTGTTTTTTTTACTAAATATTATGAATTTTTTCTTTGGGTGTTGAAGTTTGGTGATCTTGGCTAAGTGCAGAAAGGTTTGAGCACCAAGGACCAGCCCATCCCGAAATTGCTATCCCAAATGATGGCCGATTTCCGCAGCAAGGAAGTCTATTTTGCTTCCATATCCAAGACATTCAATTTCAGAAAACGGTACAAGTAAAAGTTATTTTTTTATTAAAACAGCAAGAAATAATAAAAGAAAATTTACATATAGCCTAATGGGATGTTAAATAAAATATCCGCAACAACTTTTAAGCCGGCCTCCGATCTAGCATAACTCGGAAAGATCAATAAATCAGCCGGTTGAAGATCGCTAACTAACGGAAGTAAATATGCAGAAATGAATTTGCATTCATATCCAAGACCTCATTTATTTTCAGAAAATGATAATATATCAAAGTTTTACTTGAAAAGTAATAAATAATAAAATAAAAATTAACATATAGCCTAATGTGATATTAAATATGCCTAATGTGATATTAATAGGCCTAATGTGATTATAAAATTTTATATACGGCAACAAGTTGTAGGCTGGCCATACGATATAACATAACTATGAAAAAATCAATACTTATCGATCGGCCAAAAGATCACTAATTTCCGAAAATAAATCTACTGAAATGAAAACTAACTAAGGTATAAATATAAAAAAAAATACTAATTTTACAAAGAGTATCAAATATGCTGGACCAAAACTGTAAAAAACACTTATAACACACAGAAAGGAAATAGCATGTGTCAGCCATCTGTGTCTTGCTTGACTCAGTGAAGCATAACTAATTAAATGCAGCTGCAACCAGAATTTCTGAGAAGGATGTGTTTACTTCCAGTTTCAATTTGAAGGATGCTGGAAAAAATGATAAAAATAACTTGGAAATACTAAAATAGGTTTATGACAAAAGAGTGTGAAACAGAAGAAAAAAAAAAAATTGCAGTACGTATTTTGTAATTACTTCCAAAATCTATCATTTTTAAAAATAACAGTTTTTTGTTATTTTTAGGAGATTTTAGAAAATTTATAGAAAAATTTGTTGATAATAGTTCAAATCAAACTTGTGAGCTTAAATCAGGAGGTTGTTTCAGCAAATAGGAACATTAACAAGCAAATCAGCAATATTGTTTAATGCTTCTAAGATATGGCAATCAGATGGCTTTATAAAATTATTTTCATTGTTGTTTAATAAAATATTAATCAAATTAAAAAACAAAATTTTTTTTGAAGCCTGAATTACATATTTTTATGACATATATATATAAATAAATAATTTTTATTTTTTAAAAAATTGATATATTTTTGTTGTATTAAAAGTGTATACATACGTCATTGGTCCCTCAATTCAGATTCCCCATATGTATAGATGGTTTGGACACTGAAAGAGTAAGCCATCAAATTGACATTCAGTTGAATTCTGGGCCCACGCTGAATTGTTGTGTTATTTATATGTATGACTTTACATAGAGCAAACTGATATGTTTTATTATATCTTAATAGAGCAGAAGTTCTTTTATTTAAACTTATACAGGGATATAGTGAATTTGTTTTTATATGCCATTAATCTGTGATATTATATACCCTGTTGTTGACAGCAAGATAAAAATGAAATGACAACTCAAAACATGACTGATACAGTAAATATATGATTAAGCAGGAATTTTTGAGAAAAATATCAGAAGTTACTTATACACCTTGATATGTTGTACTTGAATGTCTCGGGCCAGTTCCAGACTTAATGAGAATTTCTCAGTCATGATTCTATTATCGTGCTCATGCATGGATTTGAATTTTATTGGGTCAGTTATGTTATGGACAGAATTTAACCCCTCCATTGCCAATAGCATATGCTTAAAAATGGGAAAAGTAGTTTCACATGTCCATTTCCAATTGCCAATCATCACTAGCAACATAACATGTTTTACTTCTATTTTTCTTATGGGCATATAAGATTTGTGGTTAAAAAAACTTTTTGCATAATTTTTAAAGACAATTTTTTTTTAGAAAAATCAATCAAAAATTTTGGCACCTTGTTCATAGTAATCTTCTATACTTAAGTGAATTGGTGATTTAAGAAACAAAGAAAAATTACTCACACTTTAGACCAGTTCATGAGCAACACTGGAGAATCACTGATATAAATGCCCAAGAAAATGGAGTTGAGTATTTTCATTTATCAATAAGAATTTATATACATTAGAATACAGATTAAAACACTTTGGATCATGAACATAAAGCATCAAATTTCATCCACTATTTAAGGAAGTCTTATATGATATATATATATAACAAAATTACTATGAATGAACTTACCATATGTTTGAATTCTGAGGTTAACTTTGTATTCAGATGGATGAGGAACAGCATAACCACAAAATTTAACTTGAGGGCTATTGGAAACAAAAACTAATTAACAATTTCTAAATGCAGTCTCAATACAGCACATTAATATTCAAAAGTAAATTATTAACCTGCTATACACATTGGCTACTGAATTAGAAACCTTTATGCAGCTACAAAAACATCACTTCCACAGCATATATGCAAAATATGTGGTCACGTGCATCACAACATGATCTAGGAACTATTTAAGATTGCTGCTCATCAGTAACTGTCAGTAGTATTGATCACCATGGGAAAAACAAAGGATCTTTCGGGATTCGACAAAGAGCTTATTGTGGGTGCCCATCTGGCTGGAGCAATGATTTTAAAAACAGCAGAGCTGACTGGTTTCTCAAAAGGTGAGATATCTCAGGTCTTTAGTGGAAAAATAACCCACATTGCTTGTGAAAGAGGCATAAGTGTGGCATGATGAAAATCGGTCAGGAACAAGATAGCCATCATCTGAGAAGACTTGTACAGAGAAACAGGACTTTCTGAGTGCAGCAATTGACTGAAGCATTTAATGAAGACTGTTCCCGATCCATATCTCAGAAAACTATGCGCAGAGAATTAAAGAGGATCGGTATTAGCAGTCGCATGCCTATACAGAAACCATTGATTTCTGTGAAGAATTGGAAAGTTCATCTACTGTGGTGTCAGGAACACCATGACTGCACACTGGAAGATTGGAAAAAAAATCATGGTCTATGAGTCGCGGTATACTTGTTCTGTACCGATGGTAGGCACAGAGTTTGGCAGGAGCTCCATGAAACAATGGACACAGCTTGCCTTGTAATTGCAACTCAAGGTTCTGGAGCTGGTGTGGGGCACATTCTATTGGTATGGAACAGGTTCCCTGATATTGCTGGAAGGTCGTGTGTCCTCCAAGGATTATCTGAACATTGTTGTCATTCAAGTCCATCCTGTAATGTTGACTTTTTATCCAGCAGATGAAAGTTGTTTCACGGATGACAATGCTATTGTCCATCACGCAAGATATGTTCAGCAAGCATGACAGCAACTTCCACCATCTTCTCTTGCCAACACAGAGCCCAGGTCTGAATCTCATTGAGAATGTATGGGACATGTTAGGAAAATAGATCCAGGGGCAAAGTCCTCTTCTATCAAACCTGAGCCAGTTAAAGGACTGTCTGGTGAATGCCTGGTATGTTGTAGATGTAAAGGCACTCCAACACCTTGTGGAAATATGGTTGAGTAATGCCATCCGATGCACCACTATATAGGATAGTACTACATCTAATGGAAGGCACCACATGTCACTCTCGTGTGCTGATAGATGCAAAAGGAAAACTGACATTAAAGCTGCAAAGCAGTGGAAAAGGAACCTATCAAAAAGATCTGCATTACACAATAATTGTCGAATTCCATCTGTTTATTCAATTCAAGAAAATGGAAACTTTCGAATTTTGAGCTGTGTCAAGGAATTATTGCCAATAGGATTCAGCAACAATAAATTCGGAATATATACTGTAACTCTGCAATTGAATTGTGCCCAGAGGGTTTCAAAAGGGGAGTTTCGAGCTTTGTTTTTATTATATTATAAAAAAAAAATGATTATCGCTACCATGAGATCAAATAGTTGGGACTAATGTCCATGTTCCAAGCTCTCGTGGGTGCAGGGATGGTTGGGAAAGAGACAGCTGTTGGGAGAATTAGCTGGACAGCCTTGATGGGAGGTCGACACCCTTCTCCCTTGGATCTATTTTCTAACATGTCCTATACATTCTCAATGAGGTTCAGATCTGGACTCTGTTGAGGCCCACCAGTGCAGCAGGTCCAAGATCCATAATCAAGCTCAAATCCATAAACCAGTCCAGTCTAGTGGGTATAAATGATCAGCACCAGGACCCTGTAAAGTTGACCACTCCTCAGCAGGGTAGAAAAAAAAAGGAAAAAAAAGTGGCCATAGATGACCAGATCAGTAGGCCACATTGAACTAGCAGCCCTTTCCTTCCAAAAGAGAATCACTCTTTTGTAAGGTACTAACAGCCTGCACCACAAGAAGGTGGGATTGGACATTAGGTGCTAAACCTGGCCGGTTCTGTGCATACTACTGGGGATTGATACACAGCTCTCATTACAGTTCATGCCTAGCTACCATATAGTGTATGAAATAAAAATATAAATCTGAGTCCAGTTTAATTTGCCACATGTGGTCTTATGCAAATATATTGCTTTTATGTGGCAATGGTTGTTAGGTAAGTTAACATCCAATTTTATTTTTACTACTTAGGTAGCCCTTTGATGTGTATGCAGCATGTTTCATTTATATATAAGATGGAAAATTTGGAAATATATTGCTATTTTTGGGTTAAATAAGATAATGTTGATCATATAATTTGTGGACTACTGTCGCCAACAATTAGCAACTCATATGAGGGTTTCAACATGAATTACATGGCATGTGGCAACACAGTGACTATTCAAAGGCATGCAGCAGGGTGTGCAAGTTGAAACACATTGTGACACAGTCACAAGTAAAAGCAGCAGTATGCAGCCAATCTGTTGTTTTCTCACTTAAAAGTGTTCATTTTTGTGTGTTTTTTTTGCAGGCTATGACTATTCTGGAAACTAAGCAGCAGCATGTGATATGTTACACATTTGGCAAGGCTTAAGTGGTTCACAGACAGTCGCAAGAATGACTTAAGTGTATGGAGAACAGAACTTGGTTGCCAGATCTTGGATCATCCTCTACAGAATGGCACCTGCCTGTGAACTGTTTGTGCTACTTGAAAATCACACTGTGTTTCAAGCATTGTTCTCCATATACTTGAGTAAGTTCTGTGACTGTGCACCACTTAAGCCTCACCAAACACAGCAAAGTACTGTATACCACTACTCGGATTCCACATCAGCCATAACCTGCAAAATCAAATTATACAAACAAAAACAAAAATCTTTCCAAAGCATGAAAATGGGAGACTGACTGTCTACTGTTACTTGTGGCAGTATCATAGTGTTTCAACTTGCACACACTGCTCTGTGCCATTGAAGAATCACTGTGTTGCCACATATCATGTATGAACTCATACGAAAAGCTGTAAATTGTTGGTGATAAAAGGCACTCCACAAATTAAATGATCTATGTATGCAGATATACGAATATGTGGGATTTAAGCTATAAAACTAATTACTAAAATGTTTGATGAAATATATTTACTTCAATTAGTTAAATAAATGGGGGGGGGGGGGGGGGGGGGGGATTGGTTGCACACCAGGCTCATAATCTGCAGTTACTAGGTTTGAGCCCCAGGTATACCATTGGCCTTGGAAAGGTTGCTGTGAATGTTAAAGAACACACTGGATGGCTTTGATGGGAAGCTTCCTTCTGTCTCCTCACAGCTGTCCATGGGTCCCCTCTCCCCAACCTTCTCTGAGCTCTTGTGACCTGGTCATTTAACCAATTGTGTGCAAAAAAAGTGCTACTCAGAGGTAAAACAACCCAAAATAACTTTAAATAAAACACTAATTATTTATTTTAAAAAAAAAAGCAAATTTTCTAAAATTTTTGATAGCTTACTTTTTTAATATCATGTAACGCAGTGCATTTCCCAAAGTGTGATCTTCTCCATTAAGGACAAATGTTAAACACTTTTCATCATCCCCTTCTGTCTGTAACTGAAAATAAAATAAAAATTTAAGCAAATGAGTAAATATAAATACAGTTGCAACCGATGATGATAAGCAGTGCAACTGACATATTAAATTAGGTGATAAACAGAAATTTCACATACCAAAAGAATTAAAGCTTGTATAACACTGTAAATACTAAAATAACAATAGAGCTCATGTTAAAAATTTTCAGGATATCCGCACCTGAACTCTTTGCTTCTATTGGCATCGTCAAATTCTACATTGGAGGAAGTCTTCCAGTGTAGATGGCTTCAGCCTTTAGTGGTGGGGAAATGGGTCTTTGCCCCATGTGTGCGACTAGGGGGCTGTTTGATATTGTCGGTACTCCCCCTCTCAATAAACATAGTTTCTTCAAACATCCCACTAACCATTTTCTCTCCATAGGGAGTTGGAATGTGGGGACTCTGCACAGAGCTTTTTCTCTTGATGTCCTAACACAAGAATTCCACCATTATAATTTAGATATTCTTGGTCTGCAAGAGACCAGATGGACAGATAAAGGTCAGATTCTTAAAAATAATCTTAAATTTTTCTTTTCAGTGAGGAACGACAATAAGCATCACCAAGACGTGGGTCTGCTTCTCAGTAGACACGTTAGTGATGCTCTTCTAGGATATGAGTGCATTAATGAAAGGTTTCTTACAGCAAAATTTCAGACAAGCGTTAAAGACTTGAATGTTATCTGCTGTTATGCCCCCACTGAGGATGGCGATGAGGATGAGAAGGATAGGTTTTACAGACAACTTCAGGATATTTTGAATTCTGTCAAGAAAGGAGATATTACCCTTGTTCTAGGTGACTTCAATGCAAAGTTGGTACTGACTCTGACCTTTGGGGAGGAGTAATAGGCCCTTTGTCATTGCAATTCAACAAGACATTGCCATTTGTCATTGCATTTCAACAACTCAATGGTTTCAGAATAATAAAATAATATAAAAAAAATCGGGAAAAATATATATATATATTTTAAATTTTACTAAAGATAAAGTGGAAAAAAATACAGTAAAATTTTGCAGTGTTTTAAAAAATGCTAAAAAATTTAACCTACCATTTTTTTTTCTTTTAATTTTTGCCATTTTATTAAGCACAATTAAATGTTTTTTTTCTCTTGGTATATAACACGACATATCTCTGTTCATTAGTTACTCCAAGATGAGGTTCTAAAGTTGTTTCCTAAAGTTATTTTCTGAAAACACTTTAAAATAAATATGGCCACCACAGTGAGTTCAGTTTCAGAAACCCGGCACTCTAAGGGTTAATAATGTATTGTTATAAGACATACAGGGTGATTCAGAATTCATCATGAATATTTGGTGGGGAGGTAGGTAATAAGAAACGAAGGAGATTTCACATAGGAAAGCATGGGCGCATATGCCATATAGTAGGGCAAAATGACCCCAGTTCAATGATGGAAAGAACACATAAGAAGGAAGTGGTAAGGAAAAAACATTTATTATCTTACATGTAACATTTCTTTGCATTGGTTGTACAGACTTACAAGAGGTGCTCGAACTGCCGACCATGTGCTAGAATGCATGACTCACAACGGCGTTGCATGGACAGCCGGACCCTGTGGAAGATGCCTGGCATTTCCCGGATGTTTGAGGCAGCAACTGATATGCGTGCTACAAGATCCATAGCACTATCAACAGGGGTCTCGTACACCATGTTTTTCATAGCACCCCATACAAAGAAATCGATTGGAGATAAATCCGGTGAACGTGGTGGCCAAGAAACCGGTCCACCGCGGCCAATCCATTGACCACCAAACTGTCTGCGTAGGTAAGCACGCACAGCATTTGCGAAATGTGCAGGAGCGCCGTCATGCTGGAACCACATTCGCCGGAGACTACCATCAGGAACCTCGTTCAGAAGATCCGGTAACACAGTCTGAAGAAATGTTAGATACTTGGCACTGTCCAAACGGGATGGTAGTAAATACGGGCCCAACAAACAGTCACCGACAATCCCAGTCCACACATTGACAGCAAAACGTTGTTGCGCAGCTCCAGGTCTTGTACCATGTGGGTTCTGATGAGCCCACACATGCCAATTGTGTGTGTTGAAGACACCCTCTCGAGTGAACAACGCCTCATCGGTGAAAAGAACATACGTTGGGAAATTGGGATCAACGGCTGTTCTCTGCATGAACCACTGACAAAAAATAACACGCTTGGGATGGTCGTCTGCTGCCAATAATTGCACTCTTTGCAGATGAAACGGATGTAACCCTTCATCGTGTAATATCAGCCACGCTGTTGCTTGCGAAATTCCAAACTGCCTAGCCATACCTCGTGTGCTAGCACTAGGTTGTTCCTCGATTTCCTGTAGGACAGCTTCCTCTACTGCTACTGTCCGTGCCGATCTGCGCCTCCCTCGATTAACATTACTAGCAGCAAACGATCCTGTTTCACGCAGTTGGCGATGAATACGTGAAAACATTTGATGCTGTGGCACACGGCGGTTTGGGAAGCGCGCTGCATACAATTGCCTGGCTCGAAGACATCTTTCTCCTGCCGCACCGTAAGTTACATGCATATCTGCACATTCATTCCACGTATACTGGTTCATGTTACTTCTGCAAATTCACCTTGTCGAATGACAACTGACTGCACGCGTCAAACAGCTGTGCTTCTGTATGAGAGGTGTGTACACACAGCGCCCTCTACACCACCATGCGTTCGTCTGCCCCCATACTTTCCTATGTGAAATCTCTTTCTTTTCTTATTCCCTTCCTCCCCACTAAATATTGATGATGAATTCTGAATCACCCTGTATGTAAGAAAATTTTAAAATGGCAATTAAAATAAATTTATGTTTTATGTCTTGTACTAAAAACTGACATTGATCTCTCATTTCAGATTCTGTCAATTTGCATAATGGACATGAACCCTGGAAGGGTTAAATGACACTGCAAACAAATAATCTAAATACATAAGAACAAACAATATTTTTCACTCTTTAACATCATATAATATCTGGTCAAATAACTCAGTCAAAGATATCCAATGGTGTGTTGCATAAATTTATTTTCCCATTCAGTATTTTCTATGTCATGCAAGTATGGACTAACTTCAGTGAGGGGGGGGGGGGGGGAAATTAATCTCCACCTTTATTAAGGAATGAATCTTTAAATAGATTGCATCCACTTGTTTCCCTCAAGAAGAGTGTTTTCATACATTTGAAGTAAAGGGTCTCATCCACTTATCAGAATGCATGTCAAGTATGGCAAAGATGTTTACTCTAATCCAAACTTCGCATGAATGGCAACAAGAACAAGCTCATTCAGTGTTTCTCACCGAGAATTTGCATGATTAGAGGCTTGTGATCATGATAGATAATTTAGCTGAAGTGCTCCTGGATCTGAATGTGATCCAGGAGCACTTCAGCTGATCGCAGATGACGACTATAGTTTGCTCAAGTGCAAATTTTGCACTTGAGCAAACTATAGTCGTCATCTGCGATCCCTTGTATACATTGATAGCTCGTGGCACTATATTTGAAAATATGTCAAAAAGTTTCTTAAATGCATATATTTCCATGCTGTGTCAGTGGAAAATAAAATCTGTGACAATGATTACAGCAATCGAGAAAAGAAGAATGTGTAGTTGTAGTATGTAATTGTTAAATATATGCCATAAAGTCGAACCCAAACCAACAAGAGATTTCGTAGTGAATAAAACAAATGTGTTCCTGACTACCATATGAACTAGTACTGGAACAGATGTACAGTATTTATACTCCAACATTGTGATATTATGATATACGTTGTAGTGCCGTTTGCAGTATAATGACCGTCATTTTGTTTTTGATGCAACGTATTGCTACATTGTACTTTTATGTAACTCACAGCCCCCTACTGGCTACTGATGAAAACAGAAAAAGTTTCGCACTTAATAAAAGTCTAATTTACTTCTATAAAGAAAATTATTATTAAATATACAACATAATAAATAAACCTCACAGAAATAGAACATTATCAAGAATATTCAAAACTAAGTTGTACAAATTTGGGCTCTGCACTTAGAAAATCCCCCCCCCCCCCAACCAAAGCAAATATTCTTATCAAATACAACTATTTTGACTACAGCTTATCATTAAAGACTAAAGACTTTTGTTTCATACTTAAAAACAAATCCACAAAATGTGAAATCAAAGGATACATAACATGTGAATAAAAAACACACATAAAAAGCTTACTTGTAAACGCCTAAATATCCAGAAATTTTGGTTCCTAGGAGGCATATGTAAATACTCTGCATTACTAAAAACATTTTTAATTTGCAGCATTCTAAATTCACAGGACACCCACCTCCACATGATAATTAAAAAAAACAAAACATATATATTCATTTTGGATCATACCCTAGCCACTTTAAAACCTAAAAAATATCAAAAAGTGATATTTACATGCCACCGCAAATCTCAGCAGCAGACGATATTTTCTGTTCAATTCTGTTAGAATCTCTAACCAGTGTTTCATACGTTAATTTATTCTGTAGCACCATATTGCCTCGTGAACTGCACTTTGGCCCTTTTAATATATTACACATTTCTTCACTCATTTGCAAATATTTGCGATAGTTGTGTGATTCGTTAAAACACAGTTCATTTAACAAATTCATATGTGAGTATAATTGTTTCTCTTGTAGCCATTTCCGACACCAAAATCTGTTTCTTCTTCTTTTTTTTTTCATACAATGGGACAAAATAATTATTAAACAGGTAATTCTATTCTTATTAGAAAAAGGAGCCATTTTATATTAATGAACTAATTACCCACCAGATGGCAGCAATTTCTCCATGCAAGAAAACTGACAGATGGATGGGTTATTCATTGAAAACTTTTGATACAGTACTGTAGAAGCTTGGTGTGAACAGCAGGCAAGGATGCATGGCACGTTTTAGCACACATGCATTCTGACAAGTGGATGGGGCCTTTAAGGGTTAGAAAATTTCCAATTTCCTCACTTGTGGTTTCATCTCCTGCTACATTTGCAGTTTTATTATTTTTGATACAGGTAGAAAAAACAAGAATGCAAATAAATTCGTATAGTAAACTACAAGAGTGCATATTGCCTCTGGCACATATCAGAATCTCGTTTTCAAAAAGAATAAAGTTTTGACTTTACCTACAGTTTCTTCCTTAAAAATTTTGATTTGAGCTAATGGATGATGGGAAAAATGAAAATAGTATTTATTAGTAATTATACAACATAAAAGTATTCATCTTTTAATTCTTAAATCTAAAAAGTGGCATTTTCCACACCTCTCTCAGAAAAGTGGATACATTATTGCTGTCAGTGGAATATCTCTTAAAAATTACCAATAATTTTTCAAATTTCCATTCTATACATATTATTTGTAAAACTCAGTAACAGCTCTACCATTTCAACATTTCAGTGATCTGTAAAGATATATATATTAAAACTACTAAGTATTTGAAAAATGCGATTTATAATATTTCATTAATACCAATCAAATTAAAAGTTTTCTAATTATCATTTTTATTATTTCCAATGGAAACTTCATCGGCGTTTATATTCCACCACCAAAATTTCTTATTTTTATCATTAATACATTGTTTTAAAATTTGCTTGAAATTTTCAAACTTTTCCACCATTAGAAGGCACAATTATAATGTTCAAAGGATTTTGAAAGTGCGAATCATAATATTTTATCAATTCCTATCTAATCCTAAAAAGATTTTTTCATTTATCTCTAAATACAAGCAATTATCTGCTAAAACAAAAAATTGTCTATTCCACCACCTCCCCCTGGATCTAAGAGATCAATTGATTTTGCCAATGGACACATCATGGCATTCACATTCCACCACCAAAATTTAAAATTTCTAGATGAAAATACATTGTTTGCAATGTTTGTTTGAAATTTTGGAATTTGCAAATTTTTCCCCTGTTAGAGAGCGCAATTACAGTTTTCGGAAGATTTAAATTGTGTTAACAGTAATATTTTATCAATTCCTATCTAACCCGAAAAGAATTTTTCATTTATCTCTAAAAACAAACAATTATCTGCTAAAACTAAAAAGATGTGTTTTCCCACCCCTTCTGGGTCTAAGAGGTCAATTCATTGTTGGCAGTGAAAACTTTGTAGCCTTAACTTTCCACCACCAAAATTTCAAATTTCTAGCATAAATACATCATTTGCAATAGCTGTTTGAATAGCTATTGCAAATGAAATTTTCAACCTTTTTCATTGCTAAAGGGCATAGTTATAGCTTTAGAGAGATTCAGAAAGTATATATCGTAATATTTAATCAATACCTATCCAACACAATTTTTTTTTTATGTCTGTAAACAAAAATGTTCGATGTCTACAGACGGAGACAGACAAATGACAAACTGAAACTATTATCTCGTTTTCTTCGAAAATGAGATAAAAACAAATAACCTCTCAAGCAGCTGCTTGCCACAGGTCTGACATGAGAATGACAGTTTATACATCATAGTAGATGGTCTTTGAGGATGGCAGAAAAGAGAAAAATTTGCAATAAAAAAAAATCCACTTCTTAAGTTAATCATTAATTTTTCAGTTGTCCTCCAGTAAAATGTAATCATTCCAGAAGGGATGACATGCAATTTTTCAAGCCCTTTTCTGAACACTGATTAAAAGGGTGTAATCATACTCAAAAGAAATAATTTTTTCCCACAATTTAAGTACAATTGATTGTACAATTAATTAATCTCAACAAAATAAAAAACATATTGCAAACAGTTACAGAAGAAATGTGACCTTCCATTTTCCACATTCAAAGATTCAGGAATGCAACTTAATTGATCCAATTACACAATACTGAAAGTAAATTCTGTAAACATTTAAATAAAATTAATATTAAAAAATGGATGATATTAAAAGATAATTAAAAAAAGGAATTGAATAAACAATTTCTGTATCCAAATATACACCGAAGAGCCAAAACATTATGACTAGTGGGTCTTTAATCAAATCGAAGCAACTGTAGGTAAACAACAGTGCATGTGAAGGTCATGAAACAGTATAAATAACACCTGATACTAAGCTCTTAATCTTGTTCTTCAGATGGGAAAGGCAATGGACTTAAGTGAATTTGACAAAGGCCAAATTGTAATGGGCAGACTACTGGGTCACAGCATTTCCGAGACGGCAAGGCTTATGGGGTGCTCATGATCAGCTGTGGTTAGCACTTCAAAAAGTAGTTTGAGGAGGGAAAAACCATAAACTGCTGGCAAAGTGTGTGGCGACCAGGACTCATCGATGCTAGAGGTGAGCAAAGGATATTCCATATGGTAAGAGCCAACAGAAGGGATACTGTGTTGCAACTTGTCCGTAATTTGAATGCTGGTGATGGGAGTAATGTGTCACAACACACAGCATCAAACCTTGCTGAAAATGGGGTGCATAGCTGCAGTCACTCCAAGTGCCCATGCTAACCTCAGTTCACCATCGAAAGCATCTACAATGGGCAAGTGAGCATTAAAACTGGGCCCTGAATGATTGGGAGAAGGTCGTCTGGTCCAATGAATCTGGTTTCTTGCTGCACCAAGTGTAATGCTTTGGGCAATGTTCTGCTGGGAAACCCTGGGCTCAGTCATTCATGTGAAGGAAACTATGACATCTACCACCTACCTAAACATCACTGCAGACCAGGTACATCCTTTCATGGCAATGGTATTCCCCTCTATTAATGCCTTCTTTCAGCAGGATAATGCATCATGCCACACTGACCGATTGTTCGAGAATGGTTCACGGAACACGAGGAAGACTTATTCTTCAGATGGGAAATTCAATGGACTTAAGTGAATTTGACAAAGGCCAAATTGTAATGGGCAGACGACTGGGTCACAGCATTTCCGAGATGGCAAGGCTTGTGGGGTGCTCATGATCAGCCATGGTTCAAAAAGTAGAAATCCAAATTCCCCAGACATCAATCCAATTGAGCATCTGTGGTTTGTGTTGGAACAGCATATCCGATCTGCAGCGGCTCAACTACATAACTTACAAGAGTTAACCCTTTAAGTATCCAGGTTGTCTGTATATGTTCAGAGAATCTGAATTGAGAGGCCAAGGACTTATACATACAGTTTTAGTACAACAAAAAAAAATAATTTTTTTAAAATAAAAATTGCCATTGTAAATTTTTCATATATATCTTATAAAAATATATAATCCAGGCTTTAAAAATTATATTTAATTTTTTAATTTGATGCATATTTTATTAAACTACAATATAAATAATTTTAGCTAAATAATCTCATCAGAGACAATAACAACAAAAAACAACAAAACATCTTATAGCTCATATAACCCACCCCTAAATTACTCATTAACCTTACTGACTCCATCAAAAATGTCATTTTTTCCAAAAAAGTCACCAAGAAAATGTGACCGGAGATAACCGAAAAGTACCGTAATTACAAAATACGTACTGCAATTTTTTTTTCCATTTCACACTCTTTTCTGTCATAAACCTATTTCAGTATTTCCAAGTTATTTTTATCATTTTTCCCAGCATTTTATGCATCTTTCCCACCTTCAAAATCGGAAGTGGAAGTAAACACATCCTTCTCAGAAATTCTGGTTGCAGCTGCATTTAATTAGTTATGCTTCACTGAGTCAAACAAGACACATATGGCTGCACACGCTATCTCCTTTCTGTGTGCTATAAGTGTTTTTTTACAGTTTTGGTAACACATGGTAGCCTCCGTCAAGGCCATCCAGCTTGTTCTTTAACAAGTGCAGGGTATGGCTCTCCTGCACACATGGCTACAGCTTAACATCCCATCAAACAGACGGCAGCCTTTCCAAGCCCATTGGTTTCCCCTATTGACTGTGGACAGGGTGGGGAGTTTTGCAGGTAATGCATTGTCATCAAGTGATGTGAAGTCACATAGTTGAATCAGAGTAGATAGTAGTGTTGAAGTAGAAAGATGGTGAAGGAGGAAGACATTAGTAATCAGTTTTTGTGAGTCATATTCAGAGATGGAGTTTTTTTAGTTACTCTGACTTTTGTATTCATCAACTGAATTGGTGAGTCTGAATTTTTTGGAAATAAACTTTGTTAATTGAATATTTGACTTTTGCATTTTTTTCATCTTGAGCAGCGATTTTGATTTAGACATAACTTTAATTAAACTTGACAATCTTTTTCGAATTCTTGCTCGATAAGTAACGCTGTATACATAACGAACCCTATTTCAACTTTATTTGGCAAGTTAATATTACCTAGCACTCGATAAGCTATCCGGAGTTTGAATCTATTTTGGATCACACAAAAGGTCCAACTTGAGAAAGTTAATAATATTTGGAGCGTTACAGTACCAGATACCACAAGACACCTTTAGAAATCTTGTATCATCCATGTCTCACTGGGTAAAAGCTGTTTTGGCATTGGGAGAAATATTACTGAATTCAATGCTCAATTTATAGCAAGTGGAAAAATTCAGTTATATGCTAACTATTTTATCAGGCAAATGATCTTCAAACTGGAATTTATATTAAAATTGCTATTATCAATTTGGAAAAATCATATGACTTAGAATTATATTAAATTTTGTCTCTGACTTCAAATAAAAAAAAGCAGTAACTTGTTAAGAAATGAAATTGATGATAATTGTGGAGACAACAATGTATCAACATCAGATGACAAAATTTTTGTTCTAATAATCAAGTCTCAGGAAATCCAATGGCAGTACTCACAAAACTATTCTACAGTGTACTGAAAATAAGAATAAACAGATTAAAAGGGAGACCTGAGCAGCACTGGATGCTATTCAGCTAGTACATTTCATAAATGCATGCTGCTAAACCATTTTTGGATTCTTCATATTGTAAGCTATTAAAACTAAAATAATTATTATTATTTAAAAGCCAAAATAAAACTTTAATGTAATTTGGAACTAAAAAAATACTTGAAATAATTGGTAGAAATTGAAAATTCTTGAGTAATATGATTATAAACACTAAGGGTAATTCGTTAATGAAAGAGAGAAAATACTTGAAAAATATTCATATGTTAAATGGTGCTATTTAGTAATAAAGTACACAACAGAAAAACACCCTGTTGACAAGAAACACTTGAAACAATTAGTTGAAACAAATTAGTTGTTTCTTGTCAACAGGACATTTTTCTGTGATATTTTATTGCTGAATTATTCATATAATGCTATGAGCATGAGTGACAAATATTACTACCATCAAATGTGGCAGCTCGGCTGCCAAATTCTTGACAACAGATGGTGCCATTGACAAATCAACAAAATTGCAGGAATGCTTATATGTCACTTTGTTAGAAAAATGGTCAGCTCCTGATGGTCCAGCAGTTAAGATGCCTGATATGTTTCTGGTGCTATTTTATTTAAAAAATGCTTATTAAAAGGCTGATATTAAAAAAGAAATTACTTCTTTTCCTTATATTTTTGAACAATTATAAGAAAAATTCGGATTTAAAACTATGGCTGAGCTAGAGTCCAAACTCTTGCATGCATTCTGTAAATCAATAAATCAGCATCAAATCACAGTTAATTACCACAGTTACATAAATGCTAACTTGGATGATATTTCTTTTGTGTTGTCAGTAATATTTAGTACTTTCAGATTTTATAGACCAAAATAGAAAAAATTAGATAATGGAAAGATAGGGAGTGTTATTGATGTTATTAAAGAAAACATTAATTTTCAATCTTATTTACTTACAACTTCCAATTTCTTTTTGTTGCTGCTCATTGTCATATTTCTGAAAATAGAATATATATATATGGCTCATACAGAAAAAACAAGAAATTATGCTGAATTAAAAGGACCTTCTTGCTCAGAAATTAATTAAAAATAACTTAAAATTCTGTCGTTGAGCAATAAAATTTTAAAGTTTATCCTTATTAATAACTTAAGAGTTAACTTAATAGTAAGTTATTTTTAAATTATACTTATTAATAACTTAATTAATATTGCAAAGGATAATAAAAGTTACATAAATTAACTATGTATTACCTTAACAAAAATAAACAAATATTTAAAGTAGCTATCAAATTAGATAGAATATATTTAATATCTCTTTAGAAGTCTATTTCTAATAAAATTATAATGTATATACACTGGTGCTCAAAATTAATGGATAATGTATAAACTTGAAGTATTTTTAAGGGAATGCAATTAAATTTGGTAAAAAGGTTTATTATTACATTACAAATATAAATCAAGTAGAAGAAATTCATCATCGTATAATGTGCATGCATTAAGATCATAATCATGCAATTGACATGAAGGAGCGTCCATGAAACAATACTTAAAGTCTGTTACGTACATGTGGTGTTAATATGGAATATGATCACCCCTGACAGCCATGCAGCTCAAGCAATGACTCCTCATATCGTTTATGAAGGTATTGATGAAATCGAGGGATTAATGACCACTCCTCGGCAAGTGCTGTTTAGAGTTGGTGGAGTGTTGTGGGAGAGGGCTGGCAAACTCCAATGCATTTCCCTAGAGCATCCCATACATGCACAATGGGATTGAGGTCAGGAGATCTGGGTGGCCACTCCTTTCGGCAAATATCTTCCTCTTTGAGAAAATCGTCCACCACATGAGCTCGACAAAGGAAGGAATTATTGTCCATAAGAATAAAATCTGGACCTACTGCTCCCCTGAATGGCCTGACAGATGGGTTCAGAAACTCATCTCTGTATTGCATGGCAGTAACAGAGTCACTCAGAAAGATGTGCAGTTCTGTATGCCTGTTATGATTCCTGCTCCAACCGTCATGTCACGGCCACCAGAGTAGTCCCTATCTCTGATGTTCGAGGGATTGTTGTGGATCCCTGGTTTTGTCCAATGCAAATACGTCGTGAATCAGTATTTAAGTTGAATTGCAATTCATCTGTGAACATAACATGCGCCTACTGCTTTGGACTCCAAGTGTGATGTTGGTGACTATGTTAAATGAGCTCGCTGGGCTGCAGGAGTTAGAGGGACATAAATAATAGTTCTCCTGGAATAAAGGCATTGCTCACACATTTTGTGAAACATTCAATCTCTGGAAACTTCCATCTGGGACTGACCTGCTTCCATTTTTCCACTCAATCTCCACCGCTGAAAATAATCCATACGATTGCCTTCAAGACATAATCAGCTCGACATGCCACTGAAGAGAAAGCATGAGTTGTCTAGAACTGCTAGTATTGTAATGTAGCTTCAAGTAGACTAGCATGTCCTTTTAATGCATTCCTAATTTGCATATTCTGGCCTATATGCAGCAACTGTAAAGACGGGATAGTTTTCCGCGTAGCATATTTTCCATGTTCACCCATTTTCAGTGCATTTTTTTACATATATCGGCAGCTATATAAGTTTTTGTCGATTATCCTTTAATTTTGAGCACCAGTGTATATAAAATTACTTCTATTTTAAGGAGTGTTTTAAAAAAATCAAAACCATAAAAAAATAAAATTCATACATGCACATAAATAATACATATCATTTTCATCTGATTATAAAATCAATCCTGATATCTGTGCACATCTCCTTTAAAATTTATCCCATCTTAATCCCATATGTCTTTCTTTCACATTCTTTCTATTTAATATAGACCTGCATTTTAAGCTATCAATACATATGGTTTGGATTTAATGTCTGGAATATCAATCCAGGTATTCAGCTCAAGGGAAAACATGCAAGGGGTGAGTGGTGGGTGAAAAGGGGCTCAGTCTGAAGGTCATTGCAATGTTTCTCCACATGATGATGATGATGTTGATGAGTTTGATATGGAGTCAATCTTTGCAATAACAATGAAATTCCTGGTGCTGAAACAAGTCCAAAAAAAGACAAAAACGGTCCCTTCAACCCCACTTAAAGAAAAAAAGATTATAAAATATAACATGATCAAATTAAAATGCATTAATTATTACATGCATATTACAGAATAAATCTGGTAACAGATCAGTGGTAAATTAATAAAGACTTGTTTTTTCAAATATCTAGATCCAGAATGAAGGCTTTTATAATACTAAAATTATAACACAACAATATTACAGGTTAGGTAAAATAACAAAGTCAATTTCCATACATGAAAAAATATAAAGAAATTATGAAATCAAGATAACTGGTCAAAGATCAATAAATAAAATTCTTCTTCTTCTTGTTATTGATGAAAAGACCACAATAAAGTCTAGAAAAATTTTATTTGCAGGTTTTCCAAAAAAAGTGCAAGCTTAATTTCAGTTTTTAAGCATTTACAAAGTTACAATAAACAAAACCATTACAAATTTGTCAAAAAACCTAAAAAATATAAGCTTAAAATGTAGAGAATAAAAATAGAAGTAATAACTTTTTTCAGCCACCCTTTAATTATAGCTTCCCAGTGCATTTGCTCCAAAAATGCTTTGACTGTCAAGTTGCCTCGACAGAAATTTTCAAAAACATTTTGACTGGTTTTGATTTCAGAACTGGACATCTTTTTATAATTACTTAATGATATTACAAGGATTGCATTACCAAAATTTGTAATTTGAATAAAGTAATGTTTACTTTGCTGTAGATACATACTTTCTAATACCACTATAGGTGCTATACTAGTCATGTGGTATTGGGAAAGATAATGCATATAGAGAATATAACACCTAGTGTTTAAAGAATAATTTTAATCTTAATTTATTCTGCCCACTGTGTACTTTTGATCATTAATATACATTTTCATAAAATAATGTAGCTAAGGAGAAAAGTCTGGAGGAGAAATTAAATGCTTTCTTTGGGAAATTGTATTTTAAAGAAATCATTAGTTGGCCAGTTTACATTAATAAAAGTTTTAACCCCCACCCCACCCCCTGCATAACTCGTGATCATATGACAATCACAGGTATAAGAAATGAATGGGGAAAAAATACAAAAGCTGCTTATTTAATTTCAGTTTAAAACATGTTTTTATGAGTTTATAGAAAAAAGGGCATTTTTATGATTTTTCAGAATGTAAGGACACAAATTTTAATGTAAAAAAAAAAGATCTTCCTTATGGAGGACTTATTACTAAAATTTAATAAAACTAAATACTAGTACAGGCCAGAGTATCATATCAGAATATTGGGTTACACTTGCTTTCTTAAGCATAGTGATATTATCAATCCACCAGGTTTTTTTGGAGTGAATAAAAATTGGGTGCCGTATGTGATGCTTTTGTATAATTGTTTTTCTAGAGAACAAAACATCATTATTCTTCCAACTATTTTGTTTGTTATTTAGAGTTAAAGAGTGATTCAAAAGTCATAACCCAAAATTATGTCTCTGGGGCTAAATGGTTTGTATAAGTGGCTACCGATCAAAGGGACATAGGATCGAGCCTCAGATAACGCATGGACATTTTTTGTTGTCTTTCTGCTGAGGTATTACCTTCCTCATAAATCTCCTCTATGGCATGTTATACCAGAAGGCTCCTGTTAGACCCCTGAGGCAAGCAGCTGCTGGAGGGATATTTTTTTTTACATTTTGTGATGAGTTGGAAATTTTCCTACTGGTAAGAGTTGGTATTGTGATGACTCACAGTTACTGAGGGTAGTCTATCCAGCACCAGTAGTGCTTTGTCTCTGTAGGAATAACATATTTCCCCAAGTGCATTGGATGTTGAAATTGAACATTTCATAATTCATAAACATTTCATGGAAAATATCCTGATGCCCCAGTCCCTGATAAAATGGCAATTTTCTGACTGGAAGTGTAAGCAACAAGAAATGGAAAGGAGGCATTTGTGAACCCAAGAAAAATGAAAGTGTTGTATGATTAGAGTATTCACCAAGGAAAAGTATAAGGATTTACCTCATAAGTATGTATATGTCCTATTTGAGTGCACAGGGCAGAAGGCTATCAAGATATACTTGTGATCAGTATTGCAACATATTCTTGCACCTTGTGCAAAGTTTTTTTCTGTGCTCTGACATGTTCACAAAAATATGCCAACAAATCAGATATCAAACCATTTTTATTAATTTTGAAACTGAGTATTATTTATTGAATTTCAGTAGATGTATACGTCCACATTTATGAGCAGGCACAAGTGATGTGCCCATGATCATCAGAGAGCATCTCTATAGTGAGAATTGGTCTTCATTTTGTCTGCAAAACTACTGTTTAAACTTTGCATCTTGGGCTAAGCTGCAGTATTAGGTCCTCAGATTCATCCGTGTAGTTACTAAATCGTCCTCAGATTCATCCAGTAGTTACTACATCGTGATTTGTGGGATTGTACTGTATTATTCTTCAAGGTAAATATTCTGTTTCTTAATGCATTTTTAAATTTATGTAAGACGTTTTATTACCTTTTTTTTTTGGTAAAAAGTTGCAGTTGTTTAGTTCTGATATTATGACTTTTATGCACTGTTTCAAATAATTGTCTATAATGAGATTATTTATTTATGGGGCTTCTTTTAAGTGCGGAACCAAGGTTAATTCCTTAGTGATAAGTGTTCTTAATTAAAACTACTTTTGATGACATGATTTATTTTTGAGGCTTTTTTTTAAAGTGCAAAACGAGGTTTTATTCCTCAGCGAATGGCTTTTTTTTAAGTGCGGGACCAAAGTTAATTCCTTAGCGATAAGCGTTATGAATTAAATCTACTTTTGATGACGATTTATTTTTGGGACTTTTTTAAGTGTGGAACGAGGTTTTATTCCTCAGCGATAAGCATTGTTAATGAACACTTGTTTTGATAGAATTATTTTAAGGTTAATTTTCAAGTGCGGAAACATGATTTTCTATTGTATAGAATTGTATATATTATGATGCATAACCTATAAACATGTCTGAAGATAGATGTGGGACAGGCTACTTTTTCATCGCGGTGCCTTCGGATAGTCTGCGGTGGAAAAAAAGTAGGATGGCGGCTGAGGACTCGATACTGAAGTTCTGCCGCATCTTGATGTTGTACATTTCCCTGATGAATGCTAGTTTCGACACTGTCTATAGTTATAATCATTTGGTCCACAAATTGAGGGAGTTAGATAAAGCAACACACTAACAGGGTTGGTTTGCAGTTTGGGTTATTGTGGAAACTATAGATTCCAGTTTAGGTTATATCCTTTCCCAATTAACAAAGTGCAAAATAACCAAAGTCCAAATGCAGCTTTGCATTGGACAGGTATAAACATTGTTTTGATAACTTTGAACAGGTATGACCATTTGTATTTTTACTGGTATACTACTAGTATAAGTAAATCTATGATACCAGATGTAGAAGAGAAAATTACTAAACTATGCCAATGAAGGCAGTTACAGTGCAGAGGGGTATTGCAGCAAAGCCCATTAACTGGGAAATCCACACAGAAAAATAACCCGCTAACAGTAATGCAGGTGGTTTTAGTATTCATTGACGAAAATGTAATGGACTTGATTAATACACTGCTCTTCGAAAACGACGCATAGTTCCACCTCAGCGGACATGTAAACCGCCAGAAGAGTATATACTAGGATATGGTCAAGTGAATATACACATTTGTTCCACAAAGTGACTTTGGAACTGAAAAAGATTCTGGAACGTCATTTTAGTCAGCTCAGCCAGAAAATATTTAGTCGTGGCATTAAAAAATAATTATTTGAATTCAGACCGACTAGATCGTAGAAAAATGTGGTGCTGGTGGCTACTTCGCAATCCCACCAGACCGGCACCAGAGCATAAAGAAAAACAAGAAAATACGTATGCTAATTGGAAAAAAATATTCGAGAGTCGCAACAAAGAAACATAATAAAATCATACAAACCATTTACTAAATTCTATATATTAACCTAAAGTAAAACATAATTCTCAGCTATTAACTTCTACTTACGTGGTTACGGTTTGATTCCTTAAACTTTGTTTGCTTCTTTGTTTTCAGAAGTAAAATAAATTAGTTGGGTTCTTTTACCTCTGAGAGCCACTTTTTTGCTCCTGGGGTTTTATAGCGTATTGGCAACTAAGGTGATAATACGACTTTTTTCATACAATTGACTAAATAGCCAAACCTCAAAGACCTCAAGGTCTTTGTGGTTTTTGGCTTGATTGCACAGGGCATGGCTCTCCCTCAAAAACAGCCACGGCTTAACGTCCCATCGGTATCCCCCTACCGACTGAGGGCAGGGAGTTTTGCAGAGAAAAATCTCAGCTATGTCCAGGTGGGATTCGTAGATTACAACCCTGGCACCCTATCAATTGAGTACACACCCCAAAAAAAGTAGTATTGTGACTTTTCCAGTACTTTGTAGACCGTTGCCAGAAGAGTTGGATGGTTGCATCCGGTTGCTTACTAGTTCACGGTACTTTTTTGCACATGTTGGACTAAATGACTAGGTTAGAAGGAACCCACAGGGGCGTAGCTATGGGGGGAGTCTTCCCCCAAAGTAACTCGGAGTTGGCAAAATCCGAAGCAACTTCGTAAAATCTAGGTCAGTTGTGAAAATTTGTAATCTTTTTTTCTGTAAAATTAAGGGGAGTTGAGAAAATTCGGAGTGACTTGGGAAAATTCAGATGAAATGTAAAAATTGGGATTTTTTTCTGCTAAATTATGGCGAGTTGGCAAAATCTAGGGGCAGTTAGCAAAATTCGGAGTGACTTGGCAAAATCGTGGAGAGTTAGTAAAAGTCGGAGTGACTTGGTAAAATCGTGGGGAGTTGGCAAAATTCCGGTGAGAATAAAAATTGGGATTTTTTTCTGTAAAATTATGGAGAGTTGGCAAAATCTAGGGGGAGTTTGTAAAATTCGGAATGACTTGGGAAAATTGTAGGGAGTTGGAAAAATTCAGTTGAGATGTAAAAATTGCAATCTTTTTTCAGTAAAATTATGGCGTGTTGGCAAAATTAAGGCAACTTCGCAATATCTAGGAGAGTTGGCAAATCTTTAACGAGTTGGCAAAATTCAGAGTGACTTTGCAAAAATCAGGTGAGATGTAAAAAGGGGATTTTTTTTGTAAAATTGTGGCGAGTTGGCAAAATCTAGGCAGTTGGTAAAATTCGAATCCACTTGGTAAAATACGGGCGAGTTGTGAAAATTGGGATTGTTTTTGTGAAATTAAGGAGAGTTGACAAAATCGAGGCAACTTGGCAAAATCTAGGGAAGTTGGCAGAACTAGAAACCACTTGGTAAAGTGTAGGTGGGTATGAGAATTGTGATTAGTGTTGTGAAATTAAGAAGAGTTGGAAAAACCGAGAACTCTTGCGAAATCTAGGGGAGTTGGTAAAATTCGAAGCCACTTGGTAAAACATAGGGGAGTTGGGAAAATTGTGCCTTTCTTGAGCACTAAAGGAAAGTTGATAAAATTCAACGTGACTTGGCAAATTCATTGAAAATGTAAAAATTGCGATTATTTTCATTTTAAATTACGACAAGTTGGCAAATTTCAGGGTAGTTGGCAAATTTCGAATCCACTTGGTAAAACATAGGCGAGTTAAGAAAATTGGGATTTGTTTTGTGAAGTTAAGGAGTGTTGGATAAATTGAAGAAACAACAAAATGTAGGGTAGTTGGCAAAATTCGAATCCACTTGGAAAATACGGGCGAGTTGCGATAATTGGGATTGGGTTTGTGAAATTAAGGAGATTTACAAAATCGAGAAAACTTGGCAGAATATTGGGGAGTTTGAAAAATTTGAAGTGATTTGGCAAATTTAGGAGAGATGTAAAGATTGGGATTGGTTTTGTGAAATTAAGGAGAGTTGGGAAAATTCACAATGACTTGCTACAATTCAGGTGAGATGGAAATATTGGGATTATTTCTGTAAAATTATGGCTAGTTGGCAAAATTGGAAATAAAATGGCAAAAAATGCAGGAGAGTTGTGAAAATTGCTTCAACTACGCTCCTGGTTCGCCAGTTGCATACACATTTCCAGGGGGTACCTGAAGCATAAAAGGTTGAGAACCACTGCCCTAGTGGTTTCTATATATCTTAAAAAAAAATAAATACCCCCTCAAGCAGCTGCTTGCCACAGAGGTCTGACAGGAGCCTGTCAGCTTATATGCCAGAGTAGAACATCTGAGAGGATGGCAGGACCTCAGCAGAAAAACGACACATGCATCCATGCCTTACCCAGGGCTCGAACCCAGGTCCCTTAGATCTGTAGCCAAGTGCACTAACCACTTTGCCATGGAACAGGTTTTTAATCTTTATACATGTGTATTTTCCTGTATCCAGCACTGGTTGTTTCCCACTACAACTCTCATTTCCACAAGTCCTGTAATTACAGTCTCCAGAAAGTTCTATATGTACTAGAGGTAGATCTCATATGGATGAGCAATTGGACGCAATGGATCAGTAAAGACAGTGTCATGGCCGAATAGTTGGGCAAAACACTAAAATCGTAGCTTAAGTGTGATTCAATTTAGGTCAAAACTTTATTTCAATATGCTTCTTTCTTAAATAAAACTCAAAGCATCAAGCTAATTATGGTGTAGGTACTTCTTCACACTCAGAGATCTGTGGCACTTCTTGTACAGATATATATTTTACAGCTGAAAAATGGTGTCTTAAAAATAAAACATGTTCCTAATGCTTTTGCATGATATTTGTCGCAACGGTTGTCAAAGCAGATGTTTTGATCACTTCCTTAACCAATTAATCGATTGTAATGGGTTCTGCATCAAACGAAAATTTTTGAGGTGGTGAGTAATAGGTCACAGGAAATTTTCATATTCTCACTCTCCTATCCAACAAATATCTGGATAATTTATATTGTTTAACGTCTTCCATATGCTGTTGCTGATTGTAAATAATTATGTGTCAAATGAAATCTGTGTTGTGGGTATACCATGGATGTAGGAAGAAAAGAGGAGGGGCCCTAAGCAGTTGAAGACGATGCTACGGCGACTGCGCGGCAGCCATGTTGGTCTATTCAAAACATTGATCAGTAGTGTTGGAATACAATGTGTCTTGCGCTATAAAAAATTGATTTTTACGATATTTGTGTTATGTTAATTTATTAAGCGTTTTGGGTGCACGAATCGTCCTTCAAAAAAGATACCAGGAATTATCTTTCATTGGTCAGTTATAAAGTTTAATTAATTATATAATGATACAAGTATGTTTGCATTCTAATTACGCAGCTATGAAATCAGTTTTATTTCGAGTTACAAACCTCGATTCTTCAACAGATTTTTATTTTTATTTTCTGAGGATTGTACTCAGTGAAAAATGTGAAGATGTACTTCTTATATTGATTGATTGATTGATTTTGCGTCACGCTTATTTGAGAATTCCTTCTGCAGGCTTTCTCAGTTAAAACATTTTGTTGGCTGTAACTGAATATTGGTGTGTATTCTATTTAATGGATGATGAATTTACATACTTTTAAATAGAGGTGATTAAAATATCAGGGAGTTTATTATTTGTTTTTTTATTTTATTTTAGGTGGAAGTATTAGATATTATTATTTTGTTTAAATGTTTCAGTGTTTAAATTCCTCTCTCTTCCTGATTTAATAAGTTCAGTGTAAAAAGGGAAAAGTAAATTACAAAATGTATTTTCATAAGGTGAGGAATAAATCTTTCTTTTTTTTTAATTTGGGTAGCATTTAAGGGTTTTGTTTAAATGCCCCCCCCCCTTTTTTGGATTGGAGTCTTATCTTTTTGAATTTCTTTTTAGATTAACTCAATGTGTCTGGTGGAAATTGTCATAGGTGAGGGACAGTGATTATTAGTTAGGGTGAATTTTTTTTAAATTGTTTAAATAATTTTAGTTAAAAGAGGAGAGGAGAGTGTAATGCTTTTCTCCTTTTCGTTAATTCTTTTGATAGAGTTCTAATTTTCCCTTTTAAGGTGAATACTGAATATATTTAATTCTGTATGAATTTTAAATAGAGCGAGTGTATTGTTTGTAGTTATTTTTACTTTTGTTGAGGGGTAGGTTAGGCGTACATAAAGGGAGGTATGAGAGACTGAGGAGTCAGGCACTGAGATGTTGGGTTCAAGCCACTGTCTGGAACGTTGCCTTTTTTTATTTTATTTTTTAGATGGATATTATATTCCCTTCATCCTGTGGATATATTTTTCCTTTTTTTAATACTTTTTTAATTTTTATTATTTTTGCTTAGTTGTTTTTTTTTTATATAGTTTTTTAGATATTATTTTGAATTTTGCCTTTGTGGCTGAGGAAGGACGTATTTCAATCCTTATGGGATTTTTTTTTGAGAGATTGTAATAATTGTGTATTTTGTATTGATTGTTAACTCTGGTTGAGGGAGGAGAATGAGCATGAGATGGGGGAGAGATGTGAAGCTGAGGGTACAGACACACAGCTGGTGGCTACCATCTGGGTATTTTTTTTTTGGATTGTTAGCTAGTTTTTTTGTATATATTAATTTTTAGTTCTTTTTTTTACTTCTTACATTAGCAACAGCAATATATTTATAATTAAGCAAAAATTCAGGGGTGTAGCTACCTCTAAAAATCGGGAGTGTCATCACACCACAGATTTTTTTTTTCCTTTTACGAGTTTAGAGGTGTGTTACAAATTTTACATATTTATTTCAAACTTAATTCTATGGTTTACTGTCCGGTACTGTTTTATTTAAATAAATTTCTTGAAAAGATGATTTATTTTTTGCACTGTAAACTAAAATGCACTGTCATCTTATGGCCAATACATAGAAATTATCTTTTATTTCAGCTTTCCATTAAATAAAGAGGGACGAGAAGCATTATAGATAACAGTTTTGCTAATGTTTCTGTTTGATTAGTTACATGAATTTTTGACTTTATCACAAAACAAAGAATTTTGATGATGACACACTTTGTCTGTAGAAGATGTTAAGTTCCTCATCTATCAAAAAATATCTTGGATAGATGTTGGGTTGGGTTGTTTTTCCTCTGAGCGGCACTTTTTTGCACACCATGGGCTAAATGGCCAGGTTACATGGCCCCTCGAAGGCTCAGAGAAGGTTGGGGGAGGGACCCACTGGAACAGCTGTTGGGAGACAGATGGTAGCCTCCCATCAAGGCCATCCAGAATGTTCTTTAACGTGCACAGGGTATGGCTCTCCCACACACGGGGCCATGGCTTAACATCCCATCCTACGGACGGCAGCCTTTCCAAGCCCATCGGTGTCCCCTACTGACCGTGGGCAGGGTGGGGAATTTTGCGGAGATAAATCTCAACGCTGACCCAGCTGGGACTCGAACCTGGGAACTACAGATTACGAGCCTGGCGCGCTACCAGACTGACGAGCCTGGCACGCTACATGTCATACCCCCGCCCCTTTGGATAGATGTGATTAAACACATAACCCTTTATCCATTATCTTTATCCATTATCACAACATAATACCTTTATCCATTATCTGAAATATTAGAAAATTTTAAACAAAGTCAGTACAAAGTTTTAAAAATGTCTAATCAATACTTAAAGGTTACTTATATGATATAGATGAAGCCCTGAGATCTTGGGGTTTCATATCAAAACAACACATATATTGCTACAATCAGAACAGTGAATATGAATAGTATAACTGCAATGTAAGGTTTTTAATAATGATGTAATACAAACTAGGTTACAAGTGACTTCCAGCAGTTAAAATTTAAAAAGTTATAACTAAACGTTATAAATCATAATTTTAAGCTAATTTGCATCACTTTCTGCACTTTGTTGTCAGAGAAGGAAATACTTAACAGAAAAATTCTCCAAATAAAACAGTAGAATTTATTTATCAACAAATAGTAAATCCAGAGCTATTTGTTGACTTTGAAGTCAAAATGAAAATTCAGTACACTCATAATTGTCTTAATAGTGGGTGTCATAACTTATTAACATATTTTTGGATTTGAATCTTTACTATTGTGAAAAATCACTGGAAAGCATATTAATGTAGGTTTGTTATACACGATTTCTCCACCAAAGTTTAAAGGGTTTTTAAAATCTACCATTTTGGCTCCTACACTATTGGCTTTATTTAGTTTTGTTAGGCAAATTTTTTTATTCTTGTAGAATCAGAATTTTTTTTAACATAAAATAGCTATTTTCTGAATCTTACAAATGTGGTTTTTTGCGGTTTAAATGCTGCTATTGCACATAACTTTTATGTTTTATTCATAAAATGTTTTTTACTGTTATCAGTACAGTATAAATAAACTTTTAAAATCTTGTAATTGTTTGCTATTGTCGTATTCAACGAAATACATAAATAGTTCTGCTATACAGTAATTCTGTATGGAAATATTCATTGCATTGAAAAAAAACAATATAAATTCCAAATAGCTTAAATGGGCTTGCTCTTAGTCGTAAAAAATATTCTTCCCGTATATAACGCACAGTAAAACTGAGTATAGCACGTGAAAAGAAGGCTTGATTGCAGCGGCAGACGATTTGTTTTGGAAGCAACAACATGGCTACCGCCCTGCTGTGTCAGCATCATGACCTTCGACAGGGAAAGCGCGTTAGGGCGTCTCCTCTCATTCATACCTCCGTGTAAAAAGCATCATTAAACTCTGTCATCTTCCCAATTCTACATAGCGTAGAGGTAAAGTGTGTTGGCAATGGTGGAAACAGTGGTGACACTGTTTCCACCATTGCCAACACACTTAACAATTTATTTCAAGTGAAAGGCACATTATATATTAAGATTCAAAAAACATAAATGGATAGAAAGGCCATCATTAGAAAAACTAACAGTAAAATCGTAGTACTAAACATAATATCAATAAAGTTATTATCAGAGCAGTGCAGAGGGAGTGGTCCACAGGGGCTTCAGCCATTTCCCTTTTTCCTCCAACAAGTCAGAGTTTTTACTTTTACAGTTTTTACTTTTACAATAAATCAAAACATACCCACAAAAATGTGGTGCCGCTTTATTGGCTCTAAACCCCCCCCCCCCTACCTGCTCTCTGCACAGCTCTGGTCATTACGTAGTACAGAGCACTATCAATTGGTTAGGGAATTTCGACATCATGTCAATGGGAATTCTGTTCATTATTTATTTCAATGTTACATCAATAGAATAATTTGAAACTTTAAAAATACGCTTTGTATCGAAAAGTATTGTTGAAGTAAAGATCTCAAACAATATATCTGAATCTCAATTTTGAATAATATTCGTTCAAAATTTAAAGAATTATGTGGGTAATTTTAAGTGACTGTACTTTACTTAAATCCATAACTCTTGATATAAAAAAAATAAAAAATAAATACACTGAACTAATATTTTTTAAAATAGAGATTTAGGTAGACGTGTGCTCTTAAATTTATCTTCAACAATATTTTTCCATACGAAGTGTATTTTAGAAGTTACATAGCTTCAATATTATTTTTACTTTTGACAACATGGGAACTCCAATGACTTAGAATACATAGAGTGCACATATCACTGCTTTTTGGGCAACCAGTATGTGTTTTCGGGAAACTAGGCATCCATGACACTTTAGGGCAACTCGTTGACAGTCGCATTTGAGCTCCATAGGATAAAAATGTCTAATTGTTGCTGTGCAATTTAATATTGCAATAGATACAAAAAAAGGAAATGGAATTACGATTAATGAGTAAGAAAAAAGCAATAAAACTTAGCATTCAGAACACATGACAATATAGTTAGCTACTTTAAAACAATACTTTTGCTCATAGATTTAATTTTTGTAGAATTTTGTTATGAAATGAAGAGTTTGTTAAATATGTATACATGCAGTAACTAACACAAAAAAATTGGACCCCCAGTAAAAAACAAATATTTGTTCTGTGCATTTCAAACCAGAATGCTTTGCTGTTATCAATAAAATCCATAAACACAAGACTTTGTCAGATCATTTTGAATATTTGGAAAAAGAACTAAAAATGCCAAATTTGAAAATTTGAAATATATTTTAATATATTGTTACGGCAGATCAACGTGCTACAGTGAATTTATGATAAACGTGTCATGAATGCTCGCGTATGCTTCTGGGTGAGAATTATGTAACGAACGAATTGGAATACAGAACCGATCTGAAAAATGGGAAGGATAGAATTGTTGTTGGAGTTGTGGATATACGAAAGGAGGCATAATTAGTTTCAGTATGTACACAATGGGTGTAAGAAAAAGGGAAGAAGCATTTTATATGGTGATTGCATGGAAAGTTGATTAGTTTATTGGCGTGGATCGTGTTGTTAGAATTGAGATAATGATTCTTCTGAAATTCTTCTTCTTCTTTGTATTATAAAGTTTCGTGCTGTTGACGAAAGTTTGTTTATAAATAATTTCATCCATTCTTTTGTAATAAATTGCATTGTATTCTAATTTTCATTGACATATTTTTACTTTAACTCCGGCTCAGTTCTCATCCATTTTAATTTGCAGCAAATTGGTGCCAGGAGTGCAGATGTTATTATTATTTTGAATGCCTTTTACTAGAAGTATGGATGAGTTCGTAAAGCTGATGACTGATATTAAAGGTGATATAGCTGCCCAAAGCAGTAAAATTGGTGACCTTGCTAGACAAATTGATGACTTGAAAGCCGAAATGGCTACACAAAGTAACGAACTGAGAGCTGAGTTGAGAGCTGAAGTAGCTTCTCAAATTGGTAAGATTACTGATCAGAAAAATGACCTGAATAAAAAAACAGTGAAATCACTGATCAGTGTAAGGACATTAAAACCAACTGAACAGACAGTGTGATAGTTTAAAGGTTGAAATTGACGGTATAAAAATGATATTTATGGGGTTAAGTGTAATGTTAATGAAATCACTTGTGATTTTAATACAAAACTTGATAGTGTTAAGCATCAAATTGAAAATGTAAAAACTGCTTGTGAACATCAGTTTCAGATTTTAGGAAAAAAATTACCTTCTTCTTGTGACAATAGTAATTTTAGTGACAATAATGTTTTTACACATATCGCTAGAAATGTAACAAAACCTTCTACATACGATGGTCAATCATCTTGGACAGTATTTAAAACACAGTTTGAAGTTATTGCCAGAGCTAAAAGTGGAATGAATTCCAGAGGCAAGTTTTCTTGCAGCTCCCTTAAGAAATTCTGCTGCGGAAGTTTTACAGTCTGTTCCAGAAGAAAAACGACTTGATTATCAAAGTCTGGTTTCTGCATTAGAACTCAGGTTTGGTGATGGTTATTTAAAACAATACTATATGACTCAATTTAAACATCGTATGCAGAAGAATGGGGAAACTTTGCAAGAACTTGCTGGTGATATTGAGCATCTAGCTAGATTCCTTTAGAGTAACTGTCCACCAGAAATTCAAGATAACGTAGCCCAATTACAATTTATTGATGCTATTGCTGACCCTGACACTCAACAATCTCTGAGGATGTTGGAAGGTGAAACCTTAAAGTCAGCTGTGGTACATGCCATGAAGTACGAATGCTCCAGGCTTTCCTCCCGAGCGAACAAACACACAGTGATATCTCTGAATGCAGAAGAAACTGTAGAAAAAAATAGTGAAATGAAAGAACTAACCAAAACAATATTATCCGTTTCGAAAGATATTAAATGTTCCTCTCCAAGGACTTCTACAAACATATAGTGTTGGAATTGTGGCAAGACTGGACACATTCGAGTCAACAGCAAAAGGTGGTAGGTACAAAGTTCAAACACGTCTAACAGACAACAGAACCAGCATAGGCAACCTGAAGGGAAAGGCTGCCTGTTGATTGGTTGGCCTCAGGGGAAGTCGCCCACGTTTCAACACTACATGGTGATAATAATGGATTAATAGCTGATGGAACCATAAATGGAATACCTTGCTGTATGATAGTAGACACTGTGCAAATGTGACTTTACTAAGAACAGACGTAATAAAGAAGATAATACCTCACCCAAACTGGATTGCTACACAGTCCAATATAACATTATAAACAGACAGTGGAGATCGTGCTAAAGTCCATGGAAAGATAGAATTCAGCATCAGAGTTGGTAGCTGTCTGTTACACCATCCTGTTTACATTGCTGACATCTATGATGAATGCATATTAGGCCTTGATTTCCTAAAAAAACATGGATTCAGCATTAGACCCAGTGACAGCCTACTCATCCACAAGACAGAGGAGATCCCTCTGCTTAGCCGAACATCTGATTCTTTATCAAGTGTGAACACAGTATTAGTGACGGAAGACACAGATCCCAGCACAAAGTGAAATTATAGTCTGTGGACATTGGGCGGAGACCTCTGGGGCCTTCCGATTGGCAGTCACTGATGCATCTGGTAAAGCAGCTTTAGTTCATGGTATTCTGCTTGCAAGGACTTTAGTCAGTATAGATAAAGAACAGATATCTATCAGAGTGATGAACTGTAACAAATAGAATATTTAAAAAAGGTGAAGAATTATCAATATGTGAAATTGTTACCTGGGCAACAAGTATAAACAAAATAGAAGTTACTGACTCAAACCAACACCATACAGGCATCCCATCTCATCTTACTGTCTTATGGAGAGAAACAAGAAGAATATTAACTGAAGACCCAGATGCTAAGGCGAGAACCTATTGAAATAGTTTTCCGACATTTTTTCTGCTACGTCAAATGATTATGACCGTACTAACCTGACAGAACTTAAGATCAACACTGGTGATTCTCCTCCAGTCCATCTACCAGCAAGAAGGCTTTCATCAGCAAAACGGGAGGAGACAGAACAACTCATAAGGGATATGAAAGCACAAGACATTATAGAACCATCATCGACTCCCTGGATAACACCAGTGGTTCTTGTCAAGAAAAAGAATGGGTCTACTCGTTTTTGTGTGGATTACCGCACATTGAATGATATAACAAAGAAAGACTGCTTTCTTTTACCCAGGATTGATGATATACTGGACACTCTATCTGGGTCAGAATGGTTCTCGACGTTGACTTGAAGAGCGGCTATTGGCAAGTTGGTATACATCCTGAAGACCTTGAGAAAGCAGCTTTCACTGCAGGAAATAGACTTTGGCAGTTTAAATGATGCCATTTGGACTTTGCAACGCACCTGCAACGTTTGAACGACTAATGGAGTCGGTGCTCAAAGGTTTGTCTTGGAAGGTTTGCCTGGTTTACTGTGACGACATCATCGTTTTTGGAAAAACCTTTGAAAAACATTTGAGAAATCTTCGTCAAGTATTTGAAGAACGTAGGGCAGCCAAGCTAAAATTGGGACCGACTAAGTGTAAACTGTTTCAGCAAGAAGTTCATTATCTTGGTCATGTCATCATTACATCAGGGATTAAGACTGATCCTAGTAAGATAGAAGCTATAAGAGACTGGCTTCCACCACAAGATGTTCATCAACTTCGTAGTTTTGTTGGACTTTGCACCTACTATAGAAGATTTGTCAAGGGTTTCTCCAACATCGCAAAGCTATTACATCGTCTGACAGAGGAAGGCCAACGCTTCATGTGGACCACCGAATGTGAAGTAGCCTTCCAACAGTTGAAACAGGCTCTTTTCACAGCACTAGTGTTAGCATATCCACAAACTGGAAAACTGTTCATAATAGATACTGACGCAAGTAACAAGGAGTTGGTGCTGTACTTTCACAGCAACAAGACGGACAAGAAAAAGTTATTGCATACTTTAGCAAAATTCTATCCAAACCAGAACGAAATTATTGTGTCATACGAAAAGAACTGTTAGCAATAGTAAAGGCAATAAAACATTTTCATCGTTATCTCTATGGCCAGAAATTTCTTATATGCACTGATCATGCTTCACTCAGGTGGTTATTAAACTTTTAGACCCTGAAGCACAAATCGCTTGGTGGAGACAGCGGTTACAAGAGTACAATTTCTCCATCGAGCATCGAAGTGGCAAAGTGCATGGGAATGCAAATGCCCTTACCAGACGTCCATGTATTTACAACTGTAAGCATTGCTATAATGCAGAGTTGAAATTTTGTACTAAAGAAGTATGCCCATAAGACAAACAACATCGACACAAACAAACAAATACTCCTAACGTCTGGAGTTCAATGGAAATTAGAAAGTCCCAACTAGACGATGAAGTTATAAGGCCAATAATGGATTTAATGAAAAATCTGATATAAGACCTAACTGGGAGCAAATCTCGAGGTATAGCAAAACTACCAAAAGTTACTGGGCACACTTGGAAGTGAAAGACGGTCTGTTATACAGAAGATGGGAGAATCCCCCTGGACGGCTGATCCGTTGGCAGATAATCCTTCCTCATTTCCGAGAAGAAGTAGTGACGAAAGATGTGCACCATAGTGCCACTGGATGAGACTTCGGTGTTAATAAGACATTAGCTAAAGCCAAGGAATGATTTCATTGGCTGAAAAGTAGGGCAGACGTTGAAAGATGGTGTAGGCAATGTGAGGTCTGTTCAGCAAAGAAAGGCCCAAGACTAGGAGTCAGGGTAAGCTGCAGACGTATAACGTTGGTGCCCCTTTTGAGAGAATAGCCATTGATGTAATTGGTTCGTTTCCTAGGACTGATGATGGAAATCGCTATTTATTAGTGGTAACGGATTATTTCTCGAAGTGACCTGAGGTTTATCCCATCCAAGACCAGGAAGCAACAACAGTGGCAGAGATGATAGTTAATAACTTGATTAGTACTTATGGAGTAGTTTTGCAACTCCACTCTGAACAAGGACGGAATTTTGAATCCAATTTATTTAAAGGCATCTGTCAACTATTAGGCATTCAGAAGAGCAGAACAACTCCCCTACACCCTCAGTTGGATGGTATGGTTGAGAGATTTAATAGGACAATTGCACAACATCTAGCATTGTTTGTCGACAACCATCAACGTGACTGGGATCACGTATACCACTCGTTTTGTTGGCATACAGAACAGCAGTGCACGAGACAACTGGACAGACACCTTCCATGATGCTCTTTGGAAGAGAGTTACGTCTTCCCTGTGACCTTTCATATAGTCGGCCCGAAGCAATACCTTTATCCACTCCGCAATACGTACAAGAATACAACAACGACTAGAAGAAATCCATCACTCCCGTCAGACGTAACATCAACTTAGCAAGCGAGAGAACCAAAAGGAGATAGGACAGTAAAACATATGGATCTGTTTTCAATCAAGGAGATCTTGTCTGGCTGTACAATCCACAGAGAAAGAAGAGAATTTCTCTGTGGAAACTTCAGAAATCTTGGGAAGGTCCGTATACGGTAATTAACAGGATTAACGACGTGGTGTATCGCATTCGTCGATGTCCAACTACAAAGTGCAAGGTGGTTCATGTGGATCATTTGGTCCCGTTTCATCGAAGAACTGAAGAAGCTTCAGAATCCAGAATTGTTCAGGACGAACAAGACCTAAGGAGGGGGCAGTGTTACGACAGATGAACGTGCTACAGTGAATTTATTATAAACGTGTCATGAACGCTCGCGTATGTTTCTGCGTGAGAATCATTTAACCAACGATTTGGAATACAGAACCGATCTGAAAAATAGAAAGGATAGAATTGTTGTTGGCGTTGTGGATATCCGAAAGGAGGCAATTAGTTTCAGTATGTACGCGATGGGTGTAAAAAAAGTGAAGAAGCATTTTATATGATGAGTGCGCGAAAGTTTGATTAGTTTATTGGTATGGATCGTGTTGGTAGAATTGAGATAATGATTCTTCTGAAAGTTTATCTTTGTATTATTATAGAGTTTTGTGCCGGTTGACTTAGTTTGTTTATAAATAATTTCATCCATGCTTTTGTAATAAATTGCATTATATTGTAATTTTTATTGACATAAGTGCTCATCCATTTTAATTTGCAACAATATTATAGTATAAAGTGAAATGTAAAATATATTAAAATGAATACAAAGTATAAACCCCTTTTTTGATGAGTTTAATCAGGTCAACATCGAAGTTCCTTTCTCCCACAGTTAGTGGAGAATAGTTAGTAGTAATAGTGTTCCCTAATTAACAAAACTTAATATTTAATAACTTAATGGTTGCTAGGTAGTCACTGGAAGGAGAACTATGAACCAATCCCCTGTGCTGTTATGCCCCCACTGAGGGTGCTTATGAGGATGAGTAGGACAGGTTTTACGGACAACTTCAAGATATTTTGAATTTGATCAAGAAAGGAGATATTACCCTTGTTCTACGTGACTTCATTGCCAGAGTTGGTACTGAGTGACCTTTGGGGAGAGGTGATAGGCCGTTTTGGTATTGGTAGATGCAATGGCAATGGGCAACGTCTCCTACAAAGTAACCTAAATGTAAACTTTTGGTAAGGAAACTTAATGGTTTCAGAATAACTAACACTTATTACAAACACTGCGACAAATACTTGAAGGGAAAAATACTTTTTTCAGCTCATTACTTCATGAGTTCCATGTCTACAGGACTTATCCTGTGATTCTTTACTACTGCTTGGTACATCCCTGACAGAGACATAATTTACGTAAAATTATGTCTCTGTCGTATTTACGTAAAATTATGTCTGTAGTTATTTTCTCAGTTGGCAAAATTTTATTTTCGAGTTGGAAAATTTTTACTTTTTCTCCCCCCAACCATAATCCTTCGCTACGCCCCTATCTACTAACATAATATTTGAATGCTTCCAGAAAAAAAAATATTTAGAAAAGCAAAAGCTAGATTAACTAATGCAGTTTCGCAATTCTGTAGAATTTAACTTCCTGCTTCTAAGTTGCCAAAGTTTACAAAACGTGATTGAAAATTGCAATTTCTATAGTATATGTGTTAATAACTTAAAGCATTTGTTCGAATCTTTTTAATACAGAAGTTAAATATCTTTCACATAAAATACGCATAAAAATATTGTTAATTCACCATCATTACTTATGATTTTGATGTTAAATTATCATGTAAAGAAATATTACCCAGAATTGATAACCCGCTAGATAGTCTATCTGGATCAGAGCGATTTCGACTCTAGACTTGAAGAGCAGTTTATTGACAAATTGGTATACATCCGGAAGATCGAGAAAAGAACTTTTACTACAGAAACTGAACTTTGTTTAAAGTGATGAAATTTGGACTTTGTCATGCATCTACAACGCTTGAACGACTGATGGAGTCAGTGCTCAAGGTTTGTCTTTGAAGGTCTGCCTGGTGTACTTGGACTACATCATTGTGCTACTCAGAGCAGCCAAGCTAAAACTGGGACCGACTAAGTGCAAGTTGTTCCAACAAGAAGTCCATTATCTTGGCCATGTCATCACTGCATCAGGGATCAAATTACCATTAAGCATCATAGTGGCAATAAAACTGACCTTAGTGAAATAGAGGCTGTGAGAGACTGGCCTCCATCCCAGGGTGTTCATCAACTTCGAAGCTTCATTGGACTGTGTACATACTACAAGAGATTTGCCAAGGTCTTCTCCAAAATCGCAAAACCATTGCATCGACTAACAGATCAGAGCTGGTGGTTCATGTGAACCGCCGAATGTGTTATAGCCTTTCAAAAACTGAAGCAAGCTATTTCCATGGCGCCAGTATTGGCATATCAACAAGCTGGTAAGCAATTCATGTTAGATGCTGGCGCAAGTAACACAAGAGTACTACTTGCTGTACTCTCACAACATTAAGACGGACAAGAAGGGTCATTTCATACTTCAGTAAAACCCAAAAAATTCTTCAAACCTAAACGAAATTATTGTGTTCACCAAAAGAACTATCGGCAATAGTGAAAGGCATAGAACATTTCCATCCTTAACTTTATGGCCAAAAGTTTCTTTTTTGCACTGACCATGCTGCTCTGAAGTAGTTACTGAAGTTCAAAAATCCTGAAGAATAGATTGCCAGGTGGTGTCTTCAGGAGTAAGACTTTTCCATCGAGCATCATAGTGGCAAGTTACACAGGAATGCAGATGCACTTTCTAGACGCCCATGTATTGACGACTGAAATCACCGCTGTAATGCAGAGTTGAGATGTGACACACATGAAACAATGCTATTCGACAGATAACATCAACAGAAGAAAACAATGAATACACCTGACATCTGGAACCTGATAGAAATTGGAAAGGCCCAACAGGATGACGAAGTACACGATCTAATTGGGATAAAATATCCAGATATAACCCAACTGCCAAAAGCTAATGGGCACAGTGGGACTCCTTACAAGTGAGAAATGGTGTATTGTACAGAAGATGGGAGAATCCCACTGGACGACTGATTCGCTGGCAGATCATCCCTGTTCACTCGCGAGTGGAATTAATGATGAAAACTGTACATACATGATAACGACACTGGAGGACTCTTCGGTATTAACAAAACATTAGCGAAAGCCAGGGAATGATTTCATTGGCTGAAAAGTAGGGCAGACATTGAAAGATGATGCAGGTGATGTGAAGATAACAAACAAAAGATGCAGAAAACAAAGGCTCTAAGAGTAGGAGTTGGGACAAGCTACAAACATATGACGTTGGTGCCCCTTTTGAAAGAATAGCCATAAATGTTATGAGTCCACTCCCTAGGATTGATGATGAGAAATCGCTATTTGTTTGGTGGCAATGGATTATTAAAACCCATTAAAATAGCATTTTATTGGTGGCAATGGATTATTATAAAGAACACGCTGGATGGTCTATGGCTCTCCCGCACACTGAACCACGGCTTAACGTTCCATCCGACGAACAGCGGCCTATTCCAAGACCCATCGGTGTCCCTTACTGACCGTGGGCAGGGCGGAGAGTTTTGCGGAGATAAATCTCAACGCTGAACCAGCTGGGACTCGAACCTGGGAACTACAGATTACGAGCCTGGCGCGCTCCCGACTGAGCCACCCCCTCCCCGTAGGTATTTCAAGTGACTAACACTTACATTTTTATGTAAATTCATTGCCTCAGTTATTAAATTAGTTCATTTACTCTCTGTTTGTTTATTACGAATTCACGCACGGTAGTCAAATAAAAAATAACTAAAAATCGGTAACATCATTCCATTATCGTCAACTACAGATGTAAGAGTCAACTACAGAACCAAAACTATTTTATTATACTATCTTATGCTGGCTCGAATTTCCCATTATGCATGTTACGCACTAGCCTAGGGGTGCGAATATAATAGAAACGTCGTCATCTAGATGCTGTAGTTTGTTTGCTTAAGTGGGGCGGGGGTGGCTCAGTCGGTAGCGCGCCAGGCTCATAATCTGTAGTTCCCAGGTTCGAGTCCCAGCTGGGTCAGCGTTGAGATTTATCTCCGCAAAATTCCCCGCCCTGTCCACGGTCAGTAGGGGACACCGATGGGCTTGGAAAGGCCGCCGTCCGTCGGATGGGACGTTAAGCCGTGGCCCCGTGTGCGGGAGAGCCATACCCTGTGCACGTTAAAGAACACGCTGGATGGCCTTGACGGGAGGCTACCATCTGTCTCCCAACAGCTGTTCCAGTGGGTCCCCTCCCCCAACCTTCTCTGAGCCTTCGGGGTCCGTGTGACCTGGCCATTTAGCCCATGGTGTGCAAAAAAGTGCCGCTCAGAGGTAAAACAACCCAACTTGTTTGCTTAAGTGGGGCGGGGGTGGCTCAGTCAGTAGCGCGCCAGGCTCGTAATCTGTAGTTCCCAGGTTCGAGTCCCAGCTGGGTCAGCGTTGAGATTTATCTCCGCAAAATTCCCCGCCCTGCCCACGGTCAGTAGGGGACACCGATGGGCTTGGAAAGGCCGCCGTCCGTCGGATGGGACGTTAAGCCGTGGCCCCGTGTGCGGGAGAGCCATACCCTGTGCACGTTAAAGAACACGCTGGATGGCCTTGACGGGAGGCTACCATCTGTCTCCCAACAGCTGTTCCAGTGGATCTCCTCCCCCAACCTTCTCTGAGCCTTCGGGGTCCATGTGACCTGGCCATTTAGCCCATGGTGTGCAAAAAAGTGCCGCTCAGAGGTAAAACAACCCAACCCTTGTTTGCTTAAGTAACATTTTGTCATTTTATTTCGGTTTGGGAAAAAAAAACAATCGAGCTAATAGTTTCACTTTGTCATCTGTCTGTCGGTCCATAGACATCGAACTTTTTTTAAGAATTTTTTTAAGAACTTTTTTTAAGAATTTTTTTAAGAACTTTTTTTAAGATGATAACTTTTTAAGATGATTTATTCTTAAAAATTCTTTTTGTGTTAGATAGGTATTGAAGAAACATTACAACTGTATTACAACTGTATTAGACATATCAATTATAATACAAGAATTGCTAAACACGTAAATCTCACTTTACCTCTTCCTAAAAAAACCATTACACAGAAACATTATATCTATTTAGTACCAAAATTATTTAATAATTTACCTGCAAATCTTAAAGATGAAACAAACTTTCACTCTTTTAAAAAGAAGGTGCAAATCTGGATTTTTGAATATAACGATACTGGAGAACTTCTTTGAAAATTGTTAATAATCATTATTTCGGTAGACATACGTTTTGTGTTTTTGAATTTCTATCTTTCATTATTTTAAAAATAGAATGGAAAATTATGTCACATCTAAATTTTGTATTGAATTTGTTGCTTTTTTCAAAACGTTTTGCCAAATTGTACAAACCCACATGGGAGTTACTTGAAACCTTGTGGTTACTTTCAATGTTCCTAGAATTGAATACATAATTTTAGAAAATATGTTATGCAAAATTCTTTATCTGAAATGTATAACTTGTTTATTCAATGGGAATAAATGTCTAAATGTCAAATGATTTGTATATATTGTAAAAAGTGCCTTGTAACTAAAGCTATGTTATGCTAAAATTAAGAGAAATACCTTTAACACTGAAACTGAAAGAAAATGCAGCCAAATCATACTCTGATGGTTACTTAGTCATTATGACAATTTTGGCTTGTACGATTGACGTTAATGGAGAATTGGACCAGTTAAACTTTCCCTGAAACTAAAGGTACTCATAAATATAAAAAAAATAAATACCCCCTCAAGCAGCTGCTTGCCACAGAGATCTGACAGGAGCCTGTCAGTTTATATGCCACAGTAGAAGGTCTGAGAGGACGGCAGGACCTCAGCAGAAAAACAACACACATCCATGCCTTTCCCGGGGCTCGAACCCAGGTCCCGTAGATCAGAAACCAAGCGCGCTAACCACTCGACCACGGGACGGCAAGGTACTCATATGAATTAAAAAAAGGAGCAGAGGAGAAAATCTTCAAAGGATACGTGACTGAAAATCACATGAAAGGTTACATGGGGCCATTATGATCGTAACAAATTTTATTAGTTATCATGTATTTTAGTAACATTTTCATCTGTATCTATAAAGCACATGCATTATAACGAAATAAAAATATTTAAAGATCTTAACTATTAGTATTTTAATTATGATATTTTAACACGTTTTAAAAGTATGGTGAAAAAAATCTCGAAAGTTCAAAGTGCTTTAAACACATATTATTTTGTGTACCTTTGGCAAATACTTATGAAGGGTCCCTTGCACATACACTATATTGTAAAAAATGTCCGGACATTTTCATGTTAAGTGAACGAATAGCCACATTCAAATCAACCTAACTTTGAAAATAAGCTTTTTACGGGAAAAAATCACTAGACATAAATTGAAGATCTCCGCCAGAGTCTCTAAATCTCTATTTTCTAAAATATTAATTTAATATTTAAAGAGTTTGGAAGCTGAAACATTTCAGTGAAACTTTTGCTAGTTTTGAAAATTTACTTAAAATAGTTAAATCACAAATGTTGCAATATAAATGCAACATTTGTATTTTGTGTAAGGATTTTTGAAGTTTTCATCAATTTCGGGGAAAATATTTTGGAAGTATGGTGTGTGATAACATCTGCTGTTAAATATTATAGCTTCCATAAATCTTTAAACATTAGATTAATATTATAGAAAATAAAGATTTAGAGAGCTCTTACTGAGATCTTTAATTTATGTCTAGTGACTTTTTTCAGTAAAAAGCTTATTTTCAAAGTTAGGTAGATTTGAATGTGGCTATTCGTTTACTTAACATGAAAGTTCCAGACACTTTCTGCAATATAGTGTATCTCTGTAGCATTTGGAACTTTTGAAGACATTTTATTGTCTTTTGCTTTTGATAAAGTCAATACATGTTCATCGCTAGATCTGGGAAGGTCCTGCCTGGTGTTGGTTTGTTTGGGTCTAATCTACCTAAATATTTGGGTCTGGTCTCTCCAGGAAATTTTCAACAGAATTCGTTATTTTTTTTTTAATTTGCAATGAAAGTTTGAATATTTAACAATAGCAATGCACGTTAAAAATTTACCTAAGAAAGCTAATTAAAACTTAATAGATATCATTTCAAAACATTTACTAAAATAAATATGCATTTTAGGACTTTGCGTAAATAATTCTATTAATATTCATTAATTTTTGGTACAATTCATCAATAAGGTATAGTTTCTTGGGACTGGAATTGCTGCTATTCAAAGTTCAAGCTGTCATAACTCTTTTAAACCCTGAACGAATAACGTAAACAATATGGATTTAGACCTTCATTTTGGTCTTCAATTTATATTCGGTTACATTTTTCCTTAAAAAGCTTATTTTAAAAGTTATGAAGCTTTAGAAGTTAACTTCCCATTGACATAATAATGATTTTCTTTTACGATTTGTTCCGTCTGCTACCGGCTTTTGCAGTTCGTTTCGAAGTGTAAGAATCGTTTGCCGTTGGCCCCAACTGAGGTGGAGAGAAAGAGAACCGAAGGCGCGAGCACAATGCATGCAACAGTTTCCTGGAGAGAGCTGCCGCGTGAACTGACAGATGCGTACCTGGCAGGGTGGGGTCTGGACTTCATACACTGAACTGGTCGCTTCTACCGTAAAGTGTTGAAAAATTCCGTTTTCAAGAAGTATCTTATATGTACAAAGTTTGATTAATGTGAAAGATCGCTGGATTGAGGGTAGCCATTGGACCGTGGTGCATGGGCAATTTGTTTTACCCACAGCGTGCCTCTCGAGCCCTCAGCAGCTTCACGTTTGAAAGGTAAGTCTCCACCTCGAAGTTATGTTACATTGAGTATTAATCGCTCTGAGCAGTTTTGTTTAGGATTTCAACTGTAAATCACGAATTTCGTCATTTGTTTGTGTAAAGCTTCGTTCGATTAATTACTATATTTAAAACAAAATGGGAAGAAAGTTTGGAGTGTTTTTGCTGTTTAAAAGTAGAGCATCAATGTGTTCCTTTTGAAATCACGTGCATATGTTGTATGCAGTAAAGTGGTTATATTTTTTTCGGAGGTGGGAGGGAAGCGGCAATGTTCTGTTGCTCATTGCCGTTTCTCCTCCCACCTCCGAAAAAAAAAATATTCCAATAGGGGAATACAGGAAATTTTTATGAGATGTAAAAATCTTCAATTTTTGCAGTATATCTACAGAGTACAATGAAATTATTAAATTTTTATGCTATGTCAAGGGAGTTAACTTCGAAGCTCTATAACTTTAAAACAAGTTTCACGTGGAGAATTAGACTGAATATTAATTCAAAAGATCTCAATCAAAACTATTTAAATCTTGATTTTTCACAATATTCGTTAAATATTTGAAATGCAACGGAAGTGCGTAACAGGATTTCAGAATTTAATTCGAACTTAAATAATAAGAATTCTTTATCTGCTTTAGAAGTTTGGTGTATTTTTTTTCAATATTCTTCAGTTTTGTTTCTTAAGACGCATTGTTGTTGTTAAATATCCCAGCTTTCATACTCTTAACACCGAGATTTAGAGAGATTAGGTTGAAATCCCTAATTTACTGGCAGTAACATTTTTTCATAAAAGTCCTAGTTTGCCTTTTACAGAGTTCTAAAATTAGCTTCTCATTCCGAAATTTGCATCCTCTAGCAAAGGAAATTCGAACTAATTGATAATTCGAAAATACAAATAGTAATATTTTATTAGCATCTATAAAATACAAAAGAGAATTTTGCATTTATCTCTTAAAACAAATGGAATTTCCTTTTCGATGCTCTCAGTACAAATGCTTCACCATGAATGGCAAATTAATCGCACACGTGTCACATTGACACATCCGAGAAATTTTGCTGACAAACTACAATGAAAACAACAACAACAACAAATTATGAATTTTTAACTACGTATCTGATCATGAGCCATCCCGTAGCCGAGTGGTTAGCGCGCTTGGTTTCTGATGTATGGGACCTGGGTTCGAGCCCCGGGTAAGGCATGGATGTTCGTGTTGTTTTCTGCTGAGGTCCTGCCATCCTCTCAGATATTCTACTGTGGCATATAAACTGTCAGACCTCTGTGGCAAGCAGCTGCTTGAGGGGGTATTTATTTTTTTATCTGATCATGATCTTATGGGGAAAACAAAATTTTACGGATATGGCAAAATATGCCTGATAAGTTTATATGCTTAAAAAAATTTGCAATTTCTCTATAAACCTTTTCTTGTTGACACTTTATTGTGAAAGCCTCTTTTTTTAAAAAAATGAATTTGATTAAATCGGACACTAGAAGCAGAATGAGAACTCAGCCATCTGCAATTCAGAAAATACAAACTTAATATTAACGAATTATCAAGTACAGTGATTTAAAAACGGTACAATAATTAAATAAAAAATAATAACATAAAATAATTCTTACTGTTAATTACAATCAATAGGATTATAGTAATTTTCGTATTAATAAAATTGTAGTAAATATTAGTTTAGTTCATAAATCTGATCATTATATTGTTTATATAATGAAACATGTTTATACTTCCCATATTGATACGTAACGTATAATTTTAAAACATTCTGTCACCAGAAAATATTTTACAGACTTTTATTTATTTTGGCACGCCGGCTAAAATCTATTTGTCATTAACTTATTTGGATTATTATTATTCGAATTAAAGTGGAATCATTCAGTTAAACCTGCTATTGGCCATGTATCATACTCACCACCAAACTTTCAAATTTGTTGCGTTTGCAATATTCTTTTAAAGATTGGCTAACTTCCAACTTTTTTACATTGCTAGGGGGCGCTATTTAAACTCTTGCGAATCCTTATATTTCACCAAAACCATTCCGTTTGAAAAAGGATATTTCATTTATCTCCAAAAAAAAATGACTGCAGATGGACAGACAAACAAAATGGAAACAAAGGCGCTTATTTTTGAAAATACCCTAGAATTATGGGCCTATCTAGCATTTGTTAATTTTTCTTAAAGGGTGATGGCGGTGTTCGTGGTCACTTTAATTATACTATCATTGATTCTGCATGGGCTTATAAGAAAAACGAAAAACCGATTAAAGTGAAATTTTGCAATTTCGGTACTTATTGCCGTGCCTACTGTAAGCTGTGATATACTTGTGTGTGCAGATATATCACAGCTTACATATTTTCAGAATTTTTGGGAACATTTCTTTTAAAGATTTGCACTTCTCAGATCCGGATCTAGAAAAAAACCGAGGGGGAGGGGTGTGTGGGCAAGAAACAATCGAGCTTGAAAACTGTAAAGGGAAGCGGAGCATGAGACTGGATTTCCAAAGCAGTATAAATTTTCCATCTCAAAAAAATAAATACCCCTCAAGCAGCTGCTTGCCACAGAGGTCTGACAGGAGCCTGTCAGTTTATACACCATGCAGTCTGTGAGGAAGATGATACCTCAGCAGAAAAACAACACAAACAGCCATACCTTACCCGAGGCTCGAACCCAGGTCCCTTAGATCCGTAGCCAAGCACACTAACCACTCGGCAACCAGGATTCAGGTCTTTAAACATTTCTTGAAAAATGCATGAAATATAAATGTTTAATATTTTTTGCCTCTAGTTTTAAATAATTTAATATTTTTTGCCTTATTAGCATTCTAAAGGTGGAGGGGGGGATGACTCCTTTCCCCCCGCTATTAGATCCGGCCTTTATACGTCAAATTAATTAAATTGCTATGTAAAGATAATTTAAAATGAAAATTTTCTCAGAAGCAGTTTAGAAATCTGTATTTTTTTTTGAAGTTGGTGATAAGATCAGGATTCAGTTTTATTGCAACTTTTATGGAAGTTTTAAAATTCCTTTCAATAAACCGGATAGATGAAGAACATGTTTATTACTGCTGTGTTTCAAAAGCGCATTTGTTATCTCCCCTTTTTTTTGGAAATTTGATTTATTCCTCTACAAATTCGAAATGCGAAAATTACAATATTTTTTTTCTCAAAGAAAACTTCTAAAAAGTGAATGATCAAAATACTGCTAAAGATAATACTTGTGATTCTTAGAAATTTAGATTTATATTATTTCTAAAGTGAAATGTAGCTTTAAATATTCACTTCGTATTGAACAATTTTGGGAATCTTGGAATTTTGTGTAAAAATTCTCCCCAATCCGATAATCCCATTCGTAGATCACGAATGACAAACGCAATGCCATAGCGGAATGTAAGACCTTAATAATTAGAGGTTTAAGAGGAGCGATTTTGAGAAAGTGGAGGTAATAAATGCCTTCAGGAAAATCGACAAGGCTATGGATTATTTCAGGAACCATGATACTTTCTATGATCGTTCTGCCAAGGTTGAACTTGAGCTACGAGATATTTTGTCATGATAATAATAAATAAATAAATACCCCCTCAAGCAGCTGCTTGCCACAGAGGTCTGACAGGAGCCTGTCAGTTTATATGCCACAGTAGGAGATCTGAGAGGATGGCAGCACCTCAGCAGAAAAACGACACACACATCCATGCCTAATCCGGGGCTCGAACCCAGGTCCCTTAGATCAGTACAAAGCAATTTTACAAGTAAAAAGGCGAGCTGGAAATCAAACAAATTTAGACTCGTTCTTTGTAAAACACAAACCTGTCATGGAGGAACCTGAACCTCAGACAGGTCCTTACAGTTTTCACCTGACATCCAGAGAAGGGGATGAAGAGATGGCATCAGATGATCCCCCCCTCCTCCTGCTTCTCCAGCTCCTCCTCCATCTAATTCTCTCTCCAATATCAAACTCCATCCGACCAATCAAGCCCAACGCTTCTGCTTTTGAAGGTAAGATAATGAAAAACATTAATATGTTAAAACAATTTATTAAAAACTTGTCCATGTCTAGTTGATGTTTATCTGTAAAAAAAAAAATACTGTACACACCCACAAACTCGTGCACACACGCACACACACAGAACATATAACGTGCGTCTTATTTTTGAGTTAAATAGATCAATAACTTATGGTAAGGGATTGAGCCATTTCACACAACATGAAAGCACCGAGTCGATACCAGAAGTACAGAATTCCGGGCTATTTTCATGGAGCCATTTTCGAACAGCCTGTTGTACATCGAAATCGATGCAAACGTAGTGTTTCGAAGATGTTTCTTTACGAAGGCCACACAGGGGTGTAGGATGAAGTAATGGATGAAGAGGGAAGGCATGTTCGTAACGCTTCCATCCGACTTTTGCCTACAAGTCTTGCGACTGTAGAGCTGTATGAGGCCTGGCATTATCATGCAGAATGACAACTCCCTGTGAGAGAAGTCCCGATCTTTTTTTTTCTTTATCTGTTCTTATAAATGCCGGAGTGTTTCGCAGTAGGAATCGGCATTGATTGGGGGCGGAGATGGCGAAGTCGGTAACGCGCCAGGCTCGTAAGTTCCAGGTTCGAGTCTCAGCTGGGTCAGCGTTGAGATTTATCTCCGCAAAACTCCCCGCCCTGCCCACGGTCAATAAGGGACACCAATGGACTCGGAAAGGCTGTCGTTCGTCGGATGGGACGTTAAGTCGTGACCGTGTACGGGAGAGCCATACCCTGTGCACGTTAAAGAACACACTGGATGGTCTTGACTGGAGGCTACCATCTGTCTCCCAACAGCTGTTCCAGTGGGTCCCATCCCCCAACCTTCTCTGAGCCTTCGCAGTCCTTGTGACCTGGCCATTTAGTCCATGGTGTGCAAAAAAAGTTCCGCTCAGAGGTAAAACAACCCAATCCGACATTGACCGTCGTCCCAATCTCCATTAAGTTCACTCTCAATATCGCTTCACAATCCTAGAATACAATAGCCATCACCTTTCCTGCAGAAGGAGCCACTTTAAATTATTCTGCCCTCTGGAAATTGTCATTCCATTGATGACCTCTTCGTTTCTGGGTAAAGTGATGCACTCCATTTTCATCCTCATTGATGTTGCGGTCAAAGAAATCGTTTCCTTCCTTAGCATATCGCCGAAGAGTTGACAAACGATACCTCAGCTTTTGTAACCGATAATTAGTATGATACCTGACTCAACATGAACAATGTCATTGATGCCAAGCTCAGTGGAAATTTTCTAAAAGACAATTTTCTGTTTCCCCGAATCAGTTAATCAACTCGTGCGGCGTTGTATTCTGTGCATGATGTGTTCGGCCGTCGACTCCTGACATCATCCTGATCATCAATCATCACTGAACTGCCTATACCAATTTACAAAATTGTGGCGTTTCCAAACACACAACTTTCCACCAAGCAGTTTGGCAACCTGAATGAATTTCTGCTGCAGGCGTGTGTTTTGCCCACAGAAATCGAACAACGTTACGAATCTCCTCACGGGACGAGGCTTCCAACCGAGTAGCCATTTCGAACTGCTCTAACAGCTAGTGTCGTTAGTAAGGTGCTGCTGCAGCAGGTCTGACTGTGGTGGATGGTGATACTATTCGTCATGTTATGTAATGTTACGTCATAGGGGGCGTGGCCTGTGACGTCATAGGGGGAAAGCACTGTGCAAAGGGGGATCGGTATAATGTGACGATACTACTGTCGTTACTATAATAGTTTTTTTGACGCCCTGGGCAAGGAAATTTTTTGCCCCCCCCCCCCCCCCGTCGCCCCTTCGAATTTAATAAATGGGAAATATACGAATATACAAGTTTAAATTTAGCAGCATTTAACAAAATCGCATTCATTGTCGAAATAATAAATATATTATTGTAAAATATTTGATAAAAACAATCCAGTCATAAATAATTAGAACATGAAATCATTTCTTCTGAAAAAAAGAAGCTTAAGTTATGGACATAGTGATCAAGAGAATTATGATTGTATATTTTACAAGAACTATATGAATTATTACTGTGGTGTAGTAAATGAAAAATAAAAATTACACTTTATTATTTGATTAAACCCATCGCAGTTTTTCTCTGACTTTGGCGCCCTGGGCGACGCCCCGTTCATCACTGCCTCGGCACGCCTCTCCTAGCAGCGCATCCTTGCTAAATATGCAGTTGTTGCAATATTACATCACATACAGTGTTACCACACTACGAATTCTAAGGGCTTTTGCCTTCAGAAGAAATTAAAATTTATTAAATCATGAAACAACACACGAATATATTCAACACACAACATACAAGACACTGTTAAATACAGCCTTTTATCAAATGCAACACTTGACAAAGACCAGAAAAGCAATAAAAGCACAAAAAAAACAGAAGCGAACATTAATATGCATTTTATGAATATGCGCTGAGTTTTTTAAATTAATTCGTAAACGTTTGCTTACATAAAAATATTACCTAAGAAGCTGCGGGGATATTTGAAGATTGGTGTGGGAGAGACAAACAGTTGGATGCTCTGCAATATGCAGATTCCAGGAAGTCTGACATCATTGTCTATGACCCGCCAACTATTTGCAAATTCTATGCCATTACCCAGTTACAATTCAAGCATAGGCTACTATATAGGCCCGGCGTTTAACATGCCATTTACGTATGTAAAATATCGCCTTTGTATTCTTATTTTCTGATCAACCTATGTAGATATCTAGGACTTGGTCTGGAGCAAGTTTTACTATGCTTTTCCTAGGGTTGTTTTTTTACCTCTGAGGTCACTTTTTTTCACACAATGGGTTAAATGGCCAGGTCACAAGGCCGAGGCCTCAGAGGAAGTTGGGGAAGGGGACCCATCGGACAGATGTTATAAGACAGATGATAGTCTCCTGTTAAGGCCATCGAGCGCGTTCTTTAACATGCACAAGGTATGGCTCTCCCGCCGCATATGTCTCATCCGACAGACGACGGCCTTTCCAAGCCCATCGGTGTGCTGTTGCTAGGACAATGAATAAAAGACCAATATATCTCCCCTGGTGAATATGGAATGCTGATTTTCAAAAAGAATAAAATTCGTCATTTTGCGATTTTAGCACCCCCTGACATTGAATAAAAGACCAATATATCTCCCCTGGTGAATATGGAATGCTGATTTTCAAAAAGAATAAAATTCGTCATTTTGCGATTTTAGCACCCTCTGACATTGGAAATTCGAACTAATAGACAATTTTGAAAACGCATATATTGATATTTCTTTAGTATGTATCCAATCCAAATAGAATCCTTCACTGTTTATTAAAGCAAGCCTACTGACCCCTGGTTAGCGTGCTCGGCTACTGATCAAAGGGGGGGGGGGTTGCTCAGTCGGTAGCGCGCCAGACTCGTAATCTGTAATTCCCAGGTTCGAGTCCCAGCTGGGTCAGCGTTGAGAATTATCTCCACAAAACCCCCCCGCCCTGCCCACGGTCAGTAGGGGACACCGATGGGCTTGGAAAGGCCACCGTCCGTCGGATGGGACGTTAAGCCGTGGCTCCGTGTGCGGGAGAACCATACCCTGTGCACGTTAAAGAACACGCTGGATGGCCTTTATGGAAGGCTACCATCTGTCTCCCAACAGCTGTTCCAGTGGGTCCCCTCCCTCAACCTTCTCTGAGCCTTCGGGGTCCATGTGACCTGGCCATTTAGCCCATGGTGTGAAAAAAAGTGCCGCTCAGAGGTAAAACAACCCAACCCAACTGATCAAAGGGACCAGTTCAAACCACAGGTAAGACATGGATGTTTGTGTTGTCTTTGTACCGAGGTCTCACCTTCCTCACGGACCTCCTCTATGGCTATTCTCCTATGGCGTATAAAACAACAAGCTCCTGTAAGACCTCTGTGGCAGGCAGCTACCTCAGGAAGTATTATTAAAATAAAAAAAGCTTTCTTTGATCCCTTTGGTATAGGGACCCAAAAAGAAAGGTTCTTCCTCCCTTTGGGATAAGTGACAGACTTGCTGTCAAATATAAAGTCCTTAAACATCACATTTTAGCACCAAAATTTCAAAATTCTAACACGAATTAAAATTAGAGTGAACCTTCGTTAATCCGGATAAATTGGTGGAAGGCTGTATACGGTTAGATGAAGCAAAAGATGGCCCTCAAAGAGAAAAAGCTTTCAACAGAAATAAATGGAAAATTTGAAGTAATAATCTTATAAATAAATATTTATGTAAATGTAGCGTCACTTTCTCTACTTAAAATATTAAGTTTCTATCTCAAACAAACACTAAAATTTGAGTCTTTATTTAAAAAATTAAAAAAAAGAGCAGCCCATTTTTATTCATCAACAGATGCCTCAAAAATATTTGAAGGCGATTCAGGAGTATGACACTCAACTCTGAAATCTATACCAAATTTTTTAGCAACTTTTCTTTCAGAAACTCCTTTCTCATATATCACTTTCAACTTGTTAACGATAGTTAAAGTAACACGTTTTCTTTTTATACTACTTTTCAATTGCTCAGAACTCATAAATAAATCAAATATTTTAAGTTAATTCAATAGCAGAAAACAAGTTATACTTTAAAAGCAATAGTGCCCGTCCGTCACAGAGTCAACACCACCTCTGAACACTCCAAACCAAATATATTTTTATTGAACAAAAACGTCGAAAATTTTGAATTTGAAAAATTCAAAGTCCTTTAACAGTAGAAACTAAAACGACTAGAAAATTCCGAAAATGCGAATCCTGATTTCTTGTTAATATCTATCCAACACAAAAATAGTACAGTAGTAAAGAATAACAGGATATGTCTTGTAGACACGGAACTCATGAAATAATAAGCTGAAAAAATTTGGTTTTGCCATGAGTGGGATTCGAACCCACGTCTCCAGCAAACATGCCTGTTATGCTACCACTACACCACCAATGGTTAAATTTATAAGGTCATACAAGCTGAGAAAAGGTCAGCCATTGGTGGTATAATGGTAGCATTACAGGCATGTTTCCTGGAGACGTGGGTTCGAATCCCACTCATGACAAAACCAAATTTTTTCAGCTTATTATTTCATGAGTCACATATAGTTCATTTATCTCCATAAACACCAAAGTTGAACGTGTATAGACGGCAGACAGATAAGTAGACTACATGGTGAACAGCATCTTTATTTGGAAATGAACTAAAAAATAAATTTTTTCCATGATCGGAGGTACCACTAATAGCTCTCCAGGCTCGTAATCTGATATTCTCACAGGTTCGAGTCTCGACTGTCCGTGCCTCGAGATTTTCTGCGTTACCTATGGCCTGTCGTCTGCCCTCAGTTAGTGGCGTCCGCAGAAATTTCTCCAGGAGGAGGAGGGATAGAATCGTTGAAAGAGTGCCATTGTTATTATTTTTAAATAATGGGCGTATCTTTTTAGAATACGTTTTGTCATATATAGTGTCGTTTTTATTAACTCTATTTGTTATAAAAATAGCAATTGTATAGCAATATGTAGCAAAAGCAAAATATAACTTAAAAAAGCAAATTTCTAAATTTCTGGGGGAGTGCTCCCCTCTGCGGTCGTTCAAACCCTCAACGAGAAAGTTCGAAAGATCACTCTTCATGGAATGGAACTTTAAACCGTGGAATTGTGTTGGGTTGTTTTACCTCTGAGCGGCACTTTTTTGCACACAATGGGCTAAATGGCCAGGTCACATAGACCCCGAAGGCTCAGAGAAGGTTGGGGGAGGGGACCCACTGGAATAGCTGTTGGGAGACAGATGGTAGCCTCCCGTCAAGGCCATCCAGAGTGTTCTTTAACGTGCACAGGGGATGGCTCTCCCGCACACGGGGCCACGGCTTAACGTCCCATCCGACGGATGGCGGCCTTTCCAAGCCCATCGGTGTCCCCTACTGACCGTGGGCAGAGCGGGGAATTTTGCGGAGATAAATCTCAACGCTGACCCAGCTGGGACTCGAACCTGGGAACTACAGATTACGAGCCTGACGCGCTACCGACTGAGCCACCCCCGCCCCAGGAATTGTGTTGAATGGCCTTGCCAGGAAGTTTTCATTTGTCTCCTAATAGCTTTCAATGTTATAAACATTCACGATACTAAAATAAGTAAGACTATAGCTCACCAGACTAAAAGTTATAAACATTCACGATACTAAAATAAGTGAGACTATAGCTCACCAGGACTTTGTCCGGTGCAGCAGAATTCCAATGAAATTGAATGAATGTTTTTCATATTTCCTTCCCATTTCCAGCTGCGAGGCTTTGGAGTCCTTATAACCTTCCATTTAGCGTACTGTACGCAGAAAAAAACTGTTGCTGGGAAGTAAAACAACTGAACCCTGATGCCAAGTGAACATTTGTTTTCCGTATTTCTTCATTGAAGCGTCCAGCCATAGTCCGTTGAGTGATTGAGCTACGACAGTTTCTTTGTTTCCTCGAATTAATCCTGTAGATGTTAAGCTGGTTAGAAACTTATTATTTTCTGCTTTGTTTGAAACGATTGCTTCACTAACTTCAGAAACAAAAATGGCTTCCGTAATGCTATTACCAAGCATTCAGTTCTTATCTAAAACAAATTTCGCTTGATTTTTTAATTCATTGCATTTTATGTACTTTCATGTATTATTTTTTTGCGACGTATTTATTTTGAGCCGTCCCATGGCCGAGTGGTTAGCGCGCTTGGCTACTGATCTAAGGGACCTGGGTTCGAGCCCCGGGTAAGGCATGGATATGTGTGTGTGTCGTTTTTCTGCTGAGGTCCTGCCATCCTCTCAGACCTTCTACTATGGCATATAAACTGACAGGCTCCTGTCAGACCTCTGTGGCAAGCAGCTGCTTGAGGGGGTATTTATTATTATTATATTTATTTTGACTAATGAATTAACACATAATTCCGTTTTTCGTGAGTACTGAATGAATATTTATTTTTTCAGATTAATTCATTATAATACGTATTTTAAATAAATGTTAAAGGTTTTTTTTTAAAAAGTAAAGTAGCATCTTTCATTACCGTTTGTCGTAAAAAGATGTTGTATTCCTTTTACATAAATTACAAGGCTAACAATTTTAAAGGTTTGATAATTTTCATAGCACCGTCTTTATCAATCCTTGTTATGAATAGGGCAACGGCAAGTTTGATCTTTATGAGAGTTGCGTTAATTGGTTTTAATAACACAATAAAAAATTTCGTGCTTTTGTGAATTGTTTAACTAATATGGCACTGATTAATATTGTTACAGAATTTTAGTCGTATTTGAATATTTGGCAACCCAGCGTAGCGTGAATTCGAAATAAACAGACTATAAATGAACTGATTTCAAACCCCGAAGATCTGGTCGTCTTATACGAAATCTCGAACTTGTCTACCTGCTTTGAAATTCAAAACAGTTTGTCTTTGGATAATTTTATTTTAGCCCCATAGTATATGTCTGACACTTAAAATAGATTGAAAAAACAATTATAAAATTTTATTCCATATAGAATATCATTTTAAACGTTCCTCTTCGGTGCAATATTTTAGTAACTTGGGAAACCCTGATCAAGTCTTAATCTCAGGCCCCTCCCCCGAAACTAAATTCTGTAACCCTCCCCAAAGTGAAACGTAACATTACAATTTTGTTAAAATTAATTATTTTAATGGGAATTTGTTTCCCCGAAGTTAGACTTCTTGCTCTCTGTACGTTCTTTCCTCTTTTAAAAATTTAACTTTTCACCAGTAGATGGTGGACCGCGCAAAAAGAGGTAGTGGGTCGCATGTTGCCCGAGGGCAGCACAAAAAGTGGTGGTGGGTCGCATGTTGCCCGCAGGCCGAACGAAAAGAGGTGGTGGATCGCATGTTGCCCGAGGGCCGAACGAAAAAAGGTGGTGGGTCGCATGTTGCCTGAGGAAATTAAAATAGGTGGTGGGTCGCATGTTGCCCGAGGGTCGAATGAAAATAGGTGGTAGGTCGTATGTTGCCTGAGGGCCGAATGAAAATAGGTGGTGGGCCGCATGTTGCCTGCGAGCCGAACAAAAAGAGATTGGTGGGCCGCATGTTGCCCGAGGGCCGAACGAAAAGAAGTGGTGGGTCGCATGTTGCCCGCAGGCCAAACGAAAAGAGGTGGTGGATCGCATGTTGCTCGAGGGCCGAACAAAAAGAGGTGGTGGGTCGCATGTTGCCCGAGGGCCGAACGAAAAGAGGTGGTGGGTCGCATGTTGCCCGAGGGCTGAACGAAAATAGGTGGTGGGTCGCATGTTGCCTGAGGGCCGAATGAAAATAGGTGGTGGGTCGCATGTTGCCCGAGGGTCGAATGAAAATAGGTGGTGGGCTTGCCTTATAACATGTTAGGTGCTCTGATCGCTGAGCTAGTGAGCATTGTCAATTTCTAGCTAATATGGACTATGAGAGGGTGACAAGATTTCGATTAGTAAAAAACCTTTACTTTTCAATTAAATGTCCCTTTTTCTGATTTCTAAAACCGAGATAGTTTAATGAATTTTCAATTTCAGTTATTCGAAACAACTTCGGAAATAAACGTTTCGACAGAAAATTTGATTTAATTATTACCTAAATATGAATGAAACTAACAGGAGGTTTTAACCGAGACAAAAAATTTCACCTGGTGGAACAGCATTTAAAATCCTGGACGTATAATCACCCTGACTATAAACAGGCGCATTTTTAGGCGGGGGGGGGGGAGGGTAGCTTACAGTACTATAACACCCACTTTGAATCTCTGAAAGCTCGAAGTTGAATAATGATAAAACTATTCACAAGCGCGGTTCAAGGGTTTGGAGAAAACGGCATGTTAACTGGGTTGGGTTGTTTTACCTCTGAGCGGCACTTTTTTGCACACCATGGGCTAAATGGCCAGGTCACATGGACCCCGAAGGCTCAGAGAAGGTTGGAGGAGGGGACCCACTGGAACAGCTGTTGGGAGACAGATGGTAGCCTCCCATCAAGGCCATCCAGCGTGTTTTTTAACGTGCACAGGGTATGGCTCTCCCGCACACGGGGCCACGGCTTAACGTCCCATCCGACAGACGGCGGCCTTTCCAAGCCCATCGGTGTCCCCTACTGACCGTGGGCAGGGCGGGGAATTTTGCGGAGATAAATCTCAACGCTGACCCAGCTGGGACTCGAACCTGGGAACTACAGATTACGAGCCTGGCGCGCTACCGACTGCGCCACCCCGCCCCGCCATGTTAACTGAAATTGAGTAAAAAGATATTAAAGAGTCGTAGTTTTTAAAAACGAGATAAAAATAAACAATTTTGAAATTTTATTCCCCATAAAATATCGTTTTAATCTTTCTTATTAGGTGGAATATTTTAATACATAATTGAGAAACTTTAACTCAAGTCTTATTCTCAGAGAACCCCCACAATCGACCCTAAATCATGGGTATGTGCCTGCTAAATATAAACAAATCAACTGAACAGTCAATGTTCAATTCGGTACGAATTTCGTAATGCTTTTGATACGTTCAGTTATCTATCACCTCACCTATGTGTGACAATGACCATAAATTGAACAATAATCCAGCAATTGCACTAAATCTCAAACACTAAACAACTACTGGGGCGGGGGTTTCTCAGTCGGTAGCGCGTCAGGCTCGTAATCTGTAGTTCCCAGGTTCGAGTCCCAGCTGGGTCAGCGTTGAGATTTATCTCCGCAAAACTTCCCGCCCTGCCCACGGTCAGTACGGGACACCAATGGGCTTGGAAAGGCCGCCGTCCGTCCGTCGGATGGGACGTTAAGCCGTGGCCCCGTGTGTGGGAGAACCATACCCTGTGCACGTTAAAGAACACGCTGGATGGCCTTGACGGGAGGCTACCATCTGTCTCCCAACAGCTGTTCCTGTGGGTCCCCTCCTCCAACCTTCTCTGAGCCTTCGGGGTCCATGTGACCTGGCCATTTAGCCCATGGTGTGCAAAAAAGTGCTGCTCAGAGGTAAAACAACCCAACCTAAACAACTACTCGTATGAGTACTCAGTGTTGACTGAACAGACTGGTTAACGTTATTATTAAACGTATTACGTTCATGCTATTCAACTGACATTGCCCTTTCAAGCAGTATAACGCCCTTTAGGATCAACAAGACTCTTGATTCAGCATGCAATTGAGCAACACCAGGTGGGACAATAAGTTGCATATCGCAACAAAACACAAAGCAGTCTAACTCTGATGTCATTTATACAGTGGTGCGTATTTTAATGCATGGGAAGAGAATAAACTTTAAATGCTTTGTGAACCAGTGGTTAGTGTACCTGATATTTTAGCAGGCATGATGTATGAGAAATCCCAGCTAGGAGTAACTTGTAGGTTTCCGTGTGCTCCACAGCAAATGAACGTAAGAAGGAATTAAATTTCTGGATTTTATTGAAGTCCGGATCAAGGCGTTAGCTCGAGCCAAACAAAGAGGGAATCTCTCTGGTTCTTAATACCTGGTATTTTTTTTAAAATTAATATACATATATCTATATTTCAGCAAAGTATAAAATTAGTGAATAAAAATAGTTTAAAAATAACAGTAAGATAAGTTTTTGAATCTGCGATAAATTTAAATTACTCTTTAGTTTATGAATTATTTTATCGTTGCTGTTAACTATTCAGTTTAAAGTCTCTAACTAGTATCTTGAGCCATGCATTTTAATCTTTACGTGTCACATACCGCGAAAGCATTTTTTTTTTAGAAATTACTTTCTAATCTCTTTTTCTATTGTCAGGCTTCCAATTCATTTTTCAATGTCAGCTAACCCTACTAGTCTAGTTTTTTAATTATAAATCTAATATAAATATTAGTACACTCTTTATATTGTCAGATATCCTCTAATCCAGTTTTTTAGCATCATGTATTTCTTAAGAAAGGTTTTTAGCGTTGTACATTTCCTAATCAAGCTTTTTAATATTTGCAGCCTCTAAGTCTTTTTTGGTGTCATGTACCCTCGGTCCAGTTTTTTAATGTTTCATATCCATAAACCAAATTGCTTTTAACCACATACCCCCTTAAACCTGATTTTTGTACCACAACATCCCTAACCCATATCTTTGATATCACATATACCAGAGCTAGGGGTATGGTGGTGGTGGTGGTGTCTCGGTCGGTAGCGCGCCAGGCTCGTAATCTGTAGTTTCCAGGTTCGAGTCCCAGCTGGGTCAGCGTTGAGATTTATCTCCGCAAAAATTCCCCGCCCTGCCCACGGTCAGTAGGGGACACCGATGGGCTTGGATAGACCGTCGTCCGTCGGATGGGACGTTAAGCCGTGGCCCCGTGTGTGGGAGAGCCATACCCTGTGCACGTTAAAGAACACGCTGGATGGCCTTGACGGGAGGCTACCATCTGTCTCCCAACAGCTGTTCCAGTGGGTCCCCTCCCCCAACCTTCTCTGAGCCTTCGGGGTCCATGTGACCTGGCCATTTAGCCCATGGTGTGCAAAAAAGTGCCGCTCAGAGGTAAAACAACCCAACCAGAGCTAGGCAAACTGCGGCTCCCGACACGATATTGGGTTTCAATGCCAATTTTTCTAAAATTTTATATTAACCATTTGAGATCCGGGAGAGGAATCGGTAGGCTTCCCGTAGACCCGAGAGGTATAAAATTCAGAAGTATACTATTGAAATCGACGTTTTCAATAAATTACGAAGAAAACGAAAACATAACCAAAACTTGTTTTAAACAAGTACGGATGATGCAACTGGATTCTGCGTCATCACTCTTCATGTAGTACACACAAGTTACGCGCTTGCGGCGGTACCGGAACATAACTAGTAACTGACTTTTCGAAACAAATCCCAGAAGCAAAGTATCCCAATCTTCAGAAAACTGGCTTCCGACTACTCTCTGTTTTTGGGACAACTTACTGCTGTGAATCTCTCTTCTCTGTAATGAAATTTGTCAAGTCAAAACATCGTGCAATTCTCACTAACAGCCACCTCACTGAGCTTCTTAGAACAGCTTTGACATCCTACCAGCCAGATATTAAACTATTAACTGCAAAAATGAAGACTCAATCATAGTCTTCAACGAGCAGAGATTAAACATATTCTGCTTTGGTGAGAAGGACTATTATATAGTTATATTTTTTATTATTTATAAATGCAATTTTAAAATAATATTTTCTGTGGCTCTTGAACATTCAAAATTGTATGAAAAATATTTTTTGTGGCTCTTCTTATCGAAGAACTTGCTCATCCCTGACATATACCTTGATTAAGTTTTTTGGTGTTACATATCTCCTAATTGAATTGTTTGGTGGTATAAAATAACATACTCCCTGCTCCAGTCTTTTAATGTCACTCTGAAATACAGGTTTTTGGTGTAGTGTACCCTATATATATTATAGAAGTTCCCTATGCAAAGGATGAATATAACCTAGAAACTCTATTGGGCTTGTCTTTGTTTAACACATGTACAGGGGCGCGTCGCTGATTAGTCAGTTGCGTTTGCCACTAGACTAGGTTGTTGGGTTGTTTTACCTCTTAGCGGCACTTTTTTGCACACCAAGGGCTAAATGGCCAGGTCACATGGACCCCGAAGGCTCAGAGAAGGTTGGGGGAGGGGACCCACTGGAACAGCTGTTGGGAGACGGATGGTAGCCTCCCGTCAAGGCCATCCAGCGTGTTCTTTAACGTGCACAGAGTATGGTTCTCCCACACACGGGGCCACGGCTTAACGTCCCATCCGACGGACGGAAGGCGGCCTTTCCAAGCTCATCGGTTTCCCGTACTGACCGTGGGCAGGGCGGGGAGTTATCTCTGCGGAGATAAATCTCAACGCTGACCCAGCTGGGATTCGAACCTGGGAACTACAGATTACGAGCCTGGCGCGCTACCGACTGAGCCACCCCCGCCCCCACTAGACTAGGTATTTGCTATGTAGTATAGTTTTAAGGTGATAAATATGCTATGTAGTATAGTTTTAAGGTGATAAATTTTTAAAATAAATTTTAACTTGATAAGCGAGCTAAGTCTTGTAATACGAGTAACATGTATGCGCATGTCTACCAACCGTCACGTTCGGTTTCAGTCGGTCGGTGTCGGTGTGCTTTACATATTTACTCAACATACGTACGAAGTATTGTTTATTTTCTTTCTAAACGTGGTTAATGAGTATTTTTTGATAACAGTACTGTAACCATGGCTCCCAAAAAGAAAACTTGAAAAAGAAAGTGATAAGAAGAAGAAAATGATTACGGTGGAAGTTAAGAAGGAAATCGAGAAGCACGCACGAGGTATGCGAGTGGTCGACATCGCAAGATTTTATAATAAGTCTACATCGACTATTTGCACAATATTAAAGAAGAAAAAAGAATTAATGGGACTAGATGTAGCAAAAGGAGTCACGCGACTATCAAAGCAACGGCCACGTGTTCTGGAAGATGTAGAAAAGTTGCTTCTCGTGTGGATAAACGAGAAACAACTAGCAGGTGATACTGTGACGGAAAACTGTATCTGCGAGAAGGCAAAGATTTTGTACGCCGACCTCATAAGTAAACTGCCAGATACGTCGATAAGATACGAAGAAGGCTTCAAAGCGAGCAGGGGCTGGTTTGACAACTTTAAGAAGAGAAGTGGTATCCATAGTGTTGTGCGACACGGAGAAGCTGCGAATTCGGACGTTAAGGCAGCTGAGGCGTTCGCCACCGAATTTCCGAAACTCATGATTTCCGAGGGTTACCTACCACAGCAAGTTTTTAACTGTGACGAGACAGGGCTTTTTTGGAAAAAGATGCCAAAGAGGACTTACATTACTATAGAAGAGAATGCAATGCCTGGTCACAAGCCCATGAAAGACCGTCTCACCCTCTTGTTTTGTGCTAATGCAAGCGGGGATTTTAAAATTAAGCCCTTGCTGGTGTATCATTCCGAGAATCCACGAGCCTTCAAGAAATGCAAGGTACAGAAGAGTCAGTTAAACGTTATGTGGAGGTCCAACAGCAAAGCTTGGGTCACTCGTATCTTGTTCGTTGAGTGGATCAATGAGGTCTTCGGTCCTACAGTGAAAAAATACCTTTTAGAAAATAATCTGCCACTCAAAGTTTTGCTAATTATGGACAATGCCCCTGCTCATCCTCCAGGTCTCGAGGATGACTTACTGGAGGAATTCGAGTTCATTAAGGTGAAGTTTCTTCCTCCCAATACCACTCCACTACTTCAGCCCATGGATCAGCAAGTCATTTCGAACTTTAAAAAGCTTTACACCAAAGCATTATTCAGCGGTGCTTTGAGGTAACTGAAGGAACAAATCTTACCCTCCGAGAATTCTGGAAAAATCATTTCCACATCGTGAACTGTCTCAAGATCATCGATAAAGCTTGGAATGGGGTCACCAAGAGAACGCTCAATTCTGCTTGGAGAAAACTGTGGCCTGACTGCATTCTAGGAGATAACTGTGAGGGGTTAGCTCACGAAGAGGAACTGCCAGTTCTCGATGAAATTGTCTCCTTGGGGAAGAACATGGGACTGGAAGTGAATGAGGACGACATTCAAGAGCTGGTGGAGGAACATCGCCAGGAGCTGACCACCGACGAACTAATGGATCTGCATCGCGAGCAATAGCAAAAGTTTGTGGAGGAGATCTCGTGTGAGGAAGACGAGAAAAAGGAGGAGGAATCACTCACTTCAAATGAGATTAAGGACATGTGTAAAATGTGGGAAACAGTCCAAAAGGTTGTAGAAAAACACCACCCAAATAAGGCTGTGGCAATGCGAGCAGTCAACCTTTTTAATGACAATGCAATGTCACATTTTCGGGAAATTATAAAGAGAAGGCAGAAGCAAATGTCCCTTGATAGTTTCGTCGTTAGAGTTACACAAAAGGAAAAAGATTCCAGTGTTCCAAACGCAAATTAATTGTGTGTATTATTTTTATGTACCTATATATATTCTTTTTATTTTGTATTAAACATTTTATTTGAATAAATTTTTTGTTGTGGAACGAATCATTGGGGTTTCCATTATTTGTTATGAGTTATTCGCTTTGATATACGAGTGCTTCGGATTACAAGTACGTTTCCGGAACGAATTAAGCGCGGTAACCGAGGTACCACTGTATATTGTTCGAAAAAGGATATATTACGTCAATCAATCTTTGATTTATTTAATTTTATTGCAACTTAATTAGTATATTTAATTATTTCAAATTTATTTATTTTTTTACAAGCACTTAAACAAACTACGCTGATTATTGAAAGAGCATTTATTAAATTGCGAAAGGTTTTGAAAATTGCCGTCTTTTAAGATCTAAGGATTTTTAGTTGTATCAGACCTTTTTTCATCGTTTTCAAAACCTGCTGTCTGAGAACAGCTTTAGGATAATTGGAGTGTAGCTAGTCTTTAGCAGGTTCACTGCTCTTAATCAAATTTACAGCAGTTTGAGCTGGTGTTATTCGTCCAATGAATTCTTCAGTAGTATTCAAATCCATTATGATACTACAGAATATTTAATCGTAATCAGTCAAAACGTCATAGCCAACTACAAGAATTTGGCGACAGCAAAATTGCTGAAACTCGATAATACAGAGTGCTAACCTAGTTTCAGTTTAGCGATAAAAGCGATAGCTGTTATCTTAAAAATAAATATATAGATCAGTGGTTCTCAACCTTTTATGCTTCACGTACCCCCTGGAAATGTGCATGCAACTGACGTACCCCTTGTATAGATAGATAAAACTATAGTGATAGTATAACAATGGGAATAAAATAAAACACTGACTTTGTTACTAGATCTAGCAAGTTTTGAGCTCTCACGACGTACCCCACGATGAGAACCCCTAATCTAGATTACCTAATATACAACAAAGCAATAATGATCTTTCGAAATTACAGAAATTTAATTTTAAAACTGAGCAAAAACTTCTAGCTGAAGGCACGTGCACCTGTTGACAACTTTCCGTGATGAATATGTTTCTAAGGATGAATTAAACTGCATTTTTATCGTGTAAATCAAAATCAAGCCGTGTGAAACAAAACTGGCTGCATTTTCTTGATCATGTAAAACAAACTGGTTACATTTCCTTGACCGTGTAAAACAGAAACCGCGTAAAAGGTTATTTTTCCGGTTTTTTTTCTCTAACCGGTCTCGGGCTCGAAAATTTGAACCTGAACTCATTTCTTTCCGTAGTGTTTTTCATATATTACCATCAGGTGAAGAAACATTTTCTAAATAGACGAAAGCAGAAATTTTCAGTGGAGAGAGAGGGTTGACGTGTTTGAGTCTCCATTTTTTGAGGACTGCCTTACAAAATATATTAGTGAAGTCCTCAAGGGTGAAAGGAAGGGTTTATAACATCCTATCGAGTACGCCACTGACCAAAAAGCAAAATTGCCAAACATTCGGTATTATTTTGATCTGATATTTTTGTAACTATAGGTAAAAACATACAGCAGTTAGTGGTCAGAGTCTGATAGGACCCAAGAGATCAACTGAACGTACACAGTCGTATCAGAATAATATGACCAACTACAGAGTGATCTGGCAACCTTCGTGTAGACGAAGGTTGCCAGATCACTAATTTCTAAAAAAATCTTGCCAGATATTTTTTCTGAATTCTGTAATCAACCATAGTGTTCGGATATTTTTTTGAGCGACTGTACCATACATAGCCAACGTCATACCAAGCTGAAAACACCGGTTCTCGTTCGATCCCCGAAGTTAAACAGCTTTGGCCGCGGTCAGTACTTGGGAGGGTGACCACCTGGGAACACCGCGTGCAGTTGGGCCGTCCCATGGCCGAGTGGTTAGCGCGCTTGGCTACTGATCTAAGGGATCTGGGTTCGAGCCCCGGGTAAGGCATGGCTGTTTGTGTCGTTATTCTGCTGAGGTCCTGCCATCCTCTCAGACCTTCTACTATGGCATATAAACTGACAGGCTCCTGTCAGACCTCTGTGGCAAGAGTTGCTTGAGGGGGTATTTATTTATGTTATTTTTACCATACATATACTATGATAAGTGGACATATTATTCTGATACGACTGTGTATGTTAGGAGACAGACAAAAACTGTCCATCAAGGCCATCCATTGTATTCTAAAACGTGCACGGGGTTTCGCTTTACTGTACACGTGGTCCACACCTAACGTCCCATCCACGAACAATGACATTTCCAAGCCCATCAATGTTCACTTTCTTATTGAGGGTGTGTAGGGGAGGGGGGAGGATAGTGGAGAAAATTTCAAACGGAGACTCAGTTGCTACAGGTTGAGAGAATGGTGTTATCGACTGAGCTAACATGTAGCCCCTATTCAGTACTTTTATCTTATAAACAAATACGCAATCAAAGCATAACAGGCTAAATAACTTTAAAAGTACTCTTATCTACGTTTATTACATCATAATCGATTTTATGTGCTGATGAGAAACGAATTTGGAATTGTTTCGTAAGCAAAGAGTTACTGGAGCATGCAGGACTGCATTGCAAGTCGAGGGCCCCTAGTCACAAGCAGCGCCTTCTACTTTATAATCTTCTTTTATAATTTTTTATAAAAACACAGAATTTTTTTCGTGCTTTTTTAGCCATAAAGAGGGGGAAATGATGTATTCGAAATGGGTGAGAGACGCAACCAATCCCACAAAAAAAATGCGGGTAAAGGATTTCAGTGATAAAAGAACACAATTTGTTAACAAATGCCATAAAAATTAATGCAATAAATCAGTATTGTAGCTCTGGTATGAAATGCCAATTCCTTATTTCAGAACTTTTGCTTTTCTTTCTGCTTGATCAAGAACTTCTTTTCTTCTAAACGGTAAGAACTAGGATGATCAATTTCGCTATACAGCTTCCTATTATCATACCTTAAAGCATCTTAGTGTTTGGCCTTCCATCTTTCTTACCATCCCCTAAAATACAAACTCCACCTCCGAGGAATTGGGAAACATTTCTCTTAAACGATAAGAACTAGGATCACGAAATTTGGCATACAGCTTCATCTTATCTTAAATTAACGAAAGAGTTTGGATTCCAATTTATTCCCCTCCCCCCAAAAACAACAACAACAACAAAGCAATTCTGCTTTAAAAGGAAAATGTAGAAAGAACTCTTAAACAATATGAGATAAGAGCACCAAACTCAATCAGCAATTTATTCTTATCATACCCTGAATTTTAGGGTGTCTCAACGTGGGGTACGCCGTGAGAGCTCAAAAGTCGCTAGATCTGGTAACAAAGTACTTAGTTTATTTTATTCCCATTGTTATACTATAGTTTTATCTATGTGTACAAGGGGTACGCCAGTTGCATACACATTTCCAGGGGGTACGTGAAGCATAAAAGGTTGAGAACCACTGCCCTAAAACAACGTAAGAGTTTAGACCCCTCTCTTTCCTTTCTACCTCGACCCTCAAAAAGGGTCGTGGTAAAGTAAGTAAAAAAGTCGAGCGTAACGAGTTATTATAACTGAATTGAAAGTTTCTGACAAATATATTTCTTCTTTTCTACCCCAGAAAACAAGGAGAGAAATTCCACCAGTAAGATCGTAATGAGTTTTAGTCAAATGAAAACTCGTAATGGAGTGTCGGAGAGTTTGAGAGAGAGAGTTTGATTGAGTTAAAAACTGTAAAAAGGCCAGCTAAATTTGTTTGTAATTTTAATATTCATGTATGGTAACAGATACAAATCAAACGATTGAATTTTAATTTTAAATATTATATTTTGTCTTTTTGCCTTGTGAAAGAATAAATCCTCCCAATCAATATTCTTTAAAATTACTTGTCAGAATAGTGTACATTTAACGGGTCTTGAATCATTTTCAGGGAGGGACGACAATAAGCATTACTAAGGCGTGGGTCTGCTTCTCAGTAGACACGCTAGTGATGCTCTTCTAGGATATGAGTGCATTAATGAAAGGTTTCTTACAGCAAAATTTCAGACAAGCGTTAAAGACTTGAATGTTATCTGTTGTTATGCCCCCACTCAGGATGCCAATGAGGATGAGAAGGATAGGTTTTACGGACAACTTCAGGATATTTTGAATTCTGTCAAGAAAGGAGATATTACCCTTGTTCTTGGTGACTTCAATGCCAAAGTTGGTACTGACTCTGACCTTTGGGGAGGAGTAATAGGCCCTTTTGGTATTGGTAGCTGCAATGACAATGGGCAACGTCTCCTACAGGTAAGTAAACTCAATGGATTCAGAATAACTAACACTTATTACAAACACCGTGACATACATAAGTACACATGGGTTTCACCCGATGGGCTGCATAAGAATATGATTGATTATATATTAATTAACAGCAAATGGGTTAGTTCTGTTAGGAATACCAGGTCATATAGGGGAGCTGAAATTGGATCTGACCATTACCTTGTTAAAAGTGTCTTGCAACTTAAACTTAAAAAGTGTTGTGCTAGGGTTAAAAAATTTACTTTTAATGCTGAAGCTCTGAAAGATCCAGTTATAGCCAAAGCTTACCATGATAGGTTACTTAGTCATTATGACAGTCATGGTATGCTTACTACTGAAGTTGAGGAAGAATGGGATCATTTTAAACAGGCTTTTTTGGATACTAACAGTACTCTTTTAGGAAAAAAGGAGCAGAAGAAGCAGGAATGTCCTTAATCAATACCCTACTAGTCCTAATAGAAAGCATTACAGAGAACTTAATAAACGTGTCAAAGATCAGTTAACTGCTGATAAGAATCTTTGGCTTGATGGTTTGACAGACAAAGCCAAGGAAGCAGTTACACAGCACAACAGCAGAGTGCTGTACCAGTTAGTTAATGTTTTGTGTGGTAGAAAACGGACAGATATACAGGGATTGAAGGATAAACAAGGTAAAGTTATAGAAGGTGAGGAGTCTGTCATAACTAGGTGGGCTGAGCATTTCAGTGGTGTTCTTAACAATGTGGTTAGTTCTACTCCCATTGTTTGCAATCATGATAGATGCATTGGTGGCTTTAATGTTGGTCCTAAACACAATCTGAAGTTATTTTGGCTATTTCTAAAACTTCATAAATCCCCAGGTATAGATGAAATTACTACGGAAATGCTTAGAGCTGGGAATGTTTCGGTTACCACTTGGATGACTGAAATTCTGAATATCTTTTATGATAAAGGCATGGTTCCTAAGGATTTTACCAGAGCTATTGTTATCCCTATTTTCAAAAAAGGTGATCGCAGTTCTTGTGATAACTATAGGGGTATCAGCCTACTCTCTGTTCCAGGTAAAGTTCTTTCCGTGATTGTGCTTAATAGAATTAAGAATCTGGTTGACAGTCAATTGCGTGATGAGCAATGTGGATTCAGAAGTGGTAGGGGATGTGTGGATCAGATATTTTCACTTAGGCAGATTCTTGAGAAATGTTTAGAGTTTCAGAAACCTTTGGTTGCTAGCTTTGTTGATTTCAAAAAGGCTTTCGACTCTGTTGATCGTCATAATTTGTGGTTGATTGTGAGATCATATGGTATACCAGACAAGTTAGTTAACATTATGAAAGCTCTCTATAATAACACTGAGTCGTGTGTGAGAGTTGGTAAGGCTTGTAGCAATTGGTTTAGCATTACTTCTGGTGTTCGACAAGGGTGCATTTTGTCTCCTTTTCTCTTTAGCTTGGTTATTGATTATGTTATGCGAAATTCACTTCGAGGGAAAGATTTTGGCCTTAAATGGGCTGGAGATACGAAAATTTCTGATTTAGATTATGCTGATGATTTAGCCCTTTTGGCAAATGATGTTGATGAGATGAACTCTTTCATTCGAGCTGTTGATGAGACTGGTAGTAGAGTAGGTTTGGTTATAAACAGAGAGAAAACTAAAGTGATGAAAATTGGTCAGGCAGGCTGTGATTCAGTTAATCTGAATGGTTGCAGTCTTGAACAGGTGTCACAGTTTAATTATCTTGGGAGCTATGTAACAGATAATGGTGATGTGCGGCATGAGATTAACAGACGAATAGGGATTGCTGCCGGGGCTTTTAAGAACCTATGGAGAGTGTGGAGAAATAGGCGTATACACCTAAAGACTAAAATTAGATTGTATAATAGTTTGGTTCTTTCTAGGGTTAGTTACGGTAGTGAAACTTGGACACTTTGTAAACAAGATAACAGGAAACTAGATGCTTTTGATTCCAGATGCTTACGCAGTATCTTGGGCATTAGGGGTTCAACTTTGCAAATAATGAAGTTAGGCAAATGAGCCGGCAACCTCCTTTAAGCAGCATATTGTGTAAAGAGAGACTCCGTTGGTTTGGCCATGTTGCCCGTATGGATAATTATATATTTGCGAATAAGGTTATGAACAGTGTGCCTAAAGGCCTCAGAAAGTAGGGGAGACCTAGGATGCGGTGGGCAGACAATGTCAAACAGGACCTTGTTAGAATTGGTGTGCAGTGGCCAGATGCAGTAGATGTAGCCCAGGATAGACTTCTTGGAGAACTGAATTGCACGGTCTGGTTGGACCTCCGTAGCCCATGGCTGCTTGAGGATGATGATGATGAATCATAAATTCTTTCGTATACTTTTAACTCTTCTAACAATTGTTTTTTATATTTATATAAATAAAGTGTAGCACTATCGACATCAAACATATATTTAAGCAACAAAATACACTCAGTACTCACTAAATATGACCACCTCCCTCCATGTTATGTCACTGAAAGCCTAACTTTGAAGGTCTACATCTTCTAAACTAAGCGTTTAAAGAGAAAATGTAACGGAAGATAAATAAGATCTTAATCAAACCTATCTCAATTTCGATTTTCAATAATGTCCAATTTGTACTTAAAGAGTTATGGACTTTAAAATTTAACAGCAACAATGCAAGTTTTAGGAAAATTGAAGAATATCGAAATATTATTTACATTAATTTTTCAAATATACACTGCACGACATTGAAAAGAAAAATACCCAGAAGGTGTGAGGGGATAGGGGTGAAATGTAGCACACACACATACAATATATATTGATATACCATGATTTAAATTGCAGCCACTTACAGCAGTTAGAAGATGAGATAATGCAGCACAATATGAATGCCTCAGTAGGTGGTTGTACTGCCGTGAACGGTAATACAGGCAGCAATACAGCGTGGCATGGAGTCATACAGTCGACGGATATGGTTCTGAGGAATTGCACACCAAGCAGCATTGACTTGCTCCCATAATTCATCGAGATTCTGCGTCGGCCGGTGAGAGGATTGCACACGTCGTCCAATGTGATCCCACAGATTTTCTATTGGGGATAAATCTGGAGATTGTGCTGGCCATGGCAATACTTGAACATGCTGCAAATATTGTCTGGAGACTAGCTGCGTGTACATGGATGTCGTCATGCTGGGAAATGGGTTGCTGCATGCCTCCCAGGAATGGTAATGAAATGGGCTGCAGAACCACACTAAAGTATCATGCAGCTGTCAGTGTTCCCGTGATGCGGACAAGAGGCGATGTCCAATAGCACCCCATACCATTATGCCTGGCTGATGGGCGGTGTGCCAGTCACAAACAAAAGTTGGATCCGTCCTCTCGCTTGTTTGTCATCATACATGGACCCGTCGATCGTCAGCATCCAGACAGAAATGGGATTCATCACTGAACACAACAGTGTTCCATTCGTGACCCTAATTCGCACAACTTCAGCACTAAGTCAGACAAGCGCTGCGATGGTTTGCAGTCAATGGCAGTCAATGGTTTCCTGAGTCAAAGGTGTGCCTCATGCAACCTTCGGTTTACCATTCGGGTCGCTATGGGGATGTCCATGGTTGCTGACACAGCCCATCGACTATCGCCTGCAGTGCTCTGTGGTGACGAACAAGCATGCCAAACAATGCACCTATAAAGCCGTGCTGACGTCTGTGGGATGGCACCACTCCCTCTGCGACGCACGCTAGACCCTTCATTTCCCCACTTTTGCCAACAGTTCGTGCATCCTGATGAAGATGGTCAGCGACACGACGTGTAGTCCATCCAGCTTCACATAGGCCTATAATTCTTCCTCTCTCAAAAGCATCCACATGGCGATAAACCTGCCGACGGCGTGTACCAGGCATTTTCGGCCTTCGCTGAACAATTTCCAAGCAAAACTACCTAATCTCAACCGTTCGCACGATTTCCACCTGCATAAACACAATGCCATCCCTGTTCCTTCTTGCACCTTTTATCTCTTGAGCCACACATATCATTGGCTCCGGATTATCATCATTTGCATATTTTAACTGCGCACACCCACCCTTCTATTTGCATGTTTTCACGACATGTCCTTGTGGGTGGGGCACTTTCAATATCGATCAGTGTACGTGTTTTATTAAATGGTGGCAAATAATACTTCTTGTTCAAATTATAATTCAAATGTTAAATGTAATTATTAAAATTTAAATGATAAATGTAAGAATTTAAATTTAAATGTATAATTTAAATTAAAAATTAAATGCATAATTTAAATTAAAATTTAAATTCAAATTATATTTTAATATTTAATTTTATTTAAATTAAAATTATAATTTAAATAAAATAATTCTGAGTTAAATTCTAACGTTTGGCATTGCTGTTATTAAAGATTCAAACTTCTATAACTTTTTAAATACTAAGGGAATATTGTTGGAAATCGAGATTTAGATAGATTTGATTGAGATCTTTAATTTATCTTCAGTCTCTTTCTGTCACAAGCACTTTTTTTTTATAAGTTATAGAGCTTGGAAGTTAGCTTCTACTGACATAACATGGATGGACGTGGTCATAATTTAGTGCGCACTGGGTGTATAGTGCTCTGGTGCTCTATTAGATTGTTTCCCGAAGTGAAGTGCCTATGGATGCTTTATGGGTTCAGTAGCAAATCTCCTGTTTTTCCAATGCATCCGCCACTGCAAATCTTGTTTTTCCAATGCATCCGCCACTGCAGATAAAATGTGTGCATCCGCCAATGCACTCATTTTACCTGAGTAGGTTGAAGGAATAACAGAACACTTTTCTCTACGAATTGAAACCGAAAGGGAGTGAGAGTTGTGATACTTAAGGAAGTGAAATACGAGTGAAAATTATTAAACTGACAACACTGCATATAACTGAGGGATTTAATGTCGAACTTTAGGTTTTTAGATGTTGGGTGGATTATTTTGCCTCAGGGTCACTTTTTTTTGCACGCGGTGAGCTAAATGGCCGGGTCACATGACTCTAAAGACTCAGAGAAGGTTGGAGGAAGGGGACCCATGGACAGTTGTTAGGAGACAGATGGAAGTTTCCTTTCAAGACCATCCAGCCCGTTCTTTAACGTGCATACGGCATGACCCTCCGCAAATGGAGCCACGGCTTAACGTCTTATGTATGCGAAGAACAGTGGCCTTTACAAACCCCTGGTGTTCCCTTTCTCAAAGAGGGCAGGGTGGGAGTTTAGGTGAGGTAGGTCTCAATCAGGATTCGAGTCCACAGTTGGGACTGGAATTTGAGAACTACGTATTTCGAACATCGCACGCTACCTACTGAGCCATCATCCGCCCCAGCTTTTTAGAGAATTGAGGGAGTTTTTACACAAAGTATTCTTCTCCCATAAATTCTCGAAGGGTGGATGTTAATTTAGTCGATAACACCATGCTCGTAACCTGGTGTACAGTAGCTCAAAAAAGTATCCAACCACTATGGTTGATTACAGAATTAAAAAAAATATATCCGGCAACCATTTATTTTTTGAAATTAGTGATCTGGCAACCTTTGTGTCACGTAACACAAAGGTTGCCAGATCACTAATTTATAAAAAAATCGTTGCCAGATATTTTTTTGAATTCTGTAATCAACCATAGTGGTTGGATACTTTTTTGAGCGACTGTACTTGTCTGGTTAATCCCCCCCCCCTACATACCCTCAATAAGAAAGGGAACACCGATGGGCTTGGAAATGTTGTCGTTCCTCGGATGGTACGTTAGGTGGGAACCACATATACAGGAAAGCTATACCTTGTGCACGTTTAAGAATACATTTGATGGCCTTGATGGGCAGTTTCTGTTGTCTACTATTATAAGTTCAGTTAATCCCTTTTACTTACCCAACTTTCTGCGTTTAGGTATCCTTATAACCTGTATACTTAGCCCATTGTGTGGAAAATTTGACACTCAGAAAAATAAAGATAATTTTCAAAAACAATAGGTCACGAACTAAAAAGAGAAATCGCCTCTTCAGAATATGGGATGCTTCAGAATTTGGGATTTTTCAAAGCGAATAAAGTTTGCCACTCTCTAAGTTAAAGCGTTTTCCTCTAACGACGGAAACTCAAAGTAATGGAAATTAGGAAAATTAGAATAGTAATATTTTATTGATACCTATCTAACGAAAAAGGAATTGTCATATTCGGGATTTAAGAGGCAAAAGAAGAACGTTCGCCCTTTCTCCACTGTTGTTGTTTTTTTTTTGCTGTTCTAATAAAGAAATTCGGTTTGAAAATTTGAATCTCTACTGAAATATGTGTTTTCTGAAATGTCGATCTGTTTTACTTATATTCCTTGCCCCGTGCTGCCAATTGGCAGAGCCGGATTAAGGGGGAGGGGAGAAAGGAGCAATGACCCCTCTTTGAGAAAGCCAATGAGGGTAAATGGGGTTAAAATTATGACACTTGTGCATATTACATTCATTTTTCGAAGGAAAAAAATTAAAGTTACGCTGCAATGGAAATTGAAAATTTATTCTCATCCCCATCCCCACTTTTCCTTTTTAAGCTCGATTGCATCACTCCCACCCCACATTTAATTTTTTTAGATCCGGGTCTACAGATCAGTTAGGTTCTTTGTGAATCGACTATCATTTACATGGATTTGAAATGCAGACACCCTTTATATCTACTGATTTGGTTTTTGGGTAGTTTTTATCTTTGAGATGAACTTTTTCGTATACGAAAAGTCCAGTTCATAAGGACTCCAAATTAAGGCATCCAACTCTTCCTCAACGTGCTGAGGATATGGCTATCTTGTACCCGAGATCATCATCATCATCATCCTCAAGCAGCCATGGGCTATGGAGGTCCAACCAGACCATGCAATTTAGTTCTCCAAGCAAGTCTGTCCTGAGCTACATCTGCTGCATCTGGCCACCGCACACCAATTCTAACAAGGTCCTGTTTGACATTTTCTGCCCACCGCATCCTAGGTCTCCCCTTCTTTCTGAGGCCTTTAGCACACTGTTCATAAACCTATTCACCAATCTATAGTTATCCATACGGGAAACATGGCCAAACCAGCGGAGTCTCTCTTTACACAATATGCTGCTTATAGGAGGTTGCCGACTCCTTTGCCTAACCTCATCATTAGTTACAAAGTTGAACCACCTAATGCCCAAGATACTGCGTAAGCATCTGGAATCAAAAGCATCTAGTTTCCTGTTATTTTGTTTACAAAGTGTCCAAGTTTCACTACCATAACTAACTCTAGAAAGAACCAAACTATTGTACAATCTAATTTTCGTCTTTAGGTGTATTCGCCAATTTCTCCACAATCTCCATAGATTCTTAAAAGTTCCGGCAGCAATCCCTATTCGTCTGTTAATCTCATGCCGCACATCACCAGTATCTGTTACATAGCTCCCAAGGTAATTAAACTGTGACACCTGCTCAAGACTGCAACCATTCAGATTAACTGAATCACAGCCTGCCTGAGCAATTTTCATCACTTTAGTTTTCTCTCTGTTTATAACCAAACCTACTCTACTACCAGTCTCATCAACAGCTCGAATGAAAGAGTTCATCACATCAACATCATTTGCCAAAAGGGCTAAATCATCAGCATAATCTAAATCAGAAATTTTCGTATCTCGAGTCCATTTAAGGCCAAAATCTTTCCCTTGAAATGAATTTCGCATAACATAATCAATAACCAAGCTAAAGAGAAAAGGAGACAAAATGCACCCTTGTCGAACACCAAAAGTAATGATGAACCAATTGTTACAAGCCTTACCAACTCTCACACATGACTCAGTGTTATTATAGAGAGCTTTCATAATGTTAACTAACTTGTCTGGTATACCATATGATCTCACAATCAACCACAAATTATGACGATCAACAGAGTCGAAAGCCTTTTTGAAATCAACAAAGCTAGCAACCAAAGGTTTCTGAAACTCTAAACATTTCTCAAGAATCTGCCTAAGTGAAAATATCTGATCCACACATCCCCTACCACTTCTGAATCCACATTGCTCATCACGCAATTGACTGTCAACCAGATTCTTAATTCTATTAAGCACAATCATGGAAAGAACTTTACCTGGAACAGAGAGTAGGCTGATACCCTTATAGTTATCACAAGAGCTGCGATCACCTTTTTTGAAAATAGGGATAACAATAGCTCTGGTAAAATCCTTAGGAACCATGCCTTTATCATAAAAGATATTCAGAATTTCAGTCATCCAAGTGGTAACCGAAACATTCCCAGCTCTAAGCATTTCCGTAGTAATTTCATCCACCCCTGGGGATTTATGAAGTTTAAGTTTAGAAACAGCCAAACTAACTTCAGATTGTGTTACAGGGCCAACATTAAAGCCACCAATGCATCTGTCATCATTGCAAACAATGGGAATAGAACTAACCGCATTGTTTAGAACATCACTGAATAGCTGAGCCCACCTAGCCATGACAGAGTCCTCACCTTCTATAACCTTACCTTGTTTATCCTTCAGTCCCTGTGTACCTGTCCATAAAACATTGTTATCTTTTGCTAGTAGTCTTATGAAAGTGTTGACTGTGGAAGTCATTGAAGAGATAATTTCTTTCCGTATTCACTGCATGTTTTGGTTGGAGAGGCACTACAGATAACTTCACAGTAGAGAATGCCGTGAAACGTAATTGTGACGAGCTGCCTGACTGCTATAAACAAATATTAAGTATTAAGGGAAAAAAAGAGAAAGCAAAAAGTGAATTTTGAACTTATTTTTTTCCGATGAATGATGAATATTTTTCGCCATGTTCAGAGCGTTAATTTAGTTAAGCAGCGAGCTCCGAGAGATTAATTCTATACTTGGTGGTGGTGGTGGTGGTGGTGGGGGGGGGTTGAGCCTCCTTACCTTATCTCATTAAAATGCATGCTATAATACCCGGCGAACTGAATTTTGTGAGGGACGCATTTACAGCGTTAAGTGGTGATCACTTGTAATTGCTTTTTCACCAGCTGAATCTTTTAATTTCGTATTACCACCGTTAGAAAGTGCAACAGTCGGAAAATGATAAATTCCGTTCTCTTTGAATAGGTGCTTATATCTGCTAAAGGCGATATTTTGATTTTAGTTCCAAATCTAACATTTTACACTTTGGTCCAGCTGTTCCCTTCGAAAGTTAGCGTGCTTCGCTACCTATAAAAGGAGAAGAGGGTTTGTCAGTCGGTAGTGCGCCAGGCTCGTAATCTGAAGTTCCCAGGTTTGATTCCCACCTGTGACAGCGTTGAAATTTATCTCCACAAAACTCCCTGCCCAGCCCTCAGTCAGTAGGGGACCTTTATGAGCTTATAAATGGCGCCGTCCTTCGAATGAGACATTAAGCCATGTCTTCGTGTGCGAAAGAACCATACCCTATGCACATTAAAGAACACGCTGGACGGCTTTAACGGGAGGCTACCATCTGTCTCCTAACAGCTACATAGTGGATCCCCTTCCCCAACCTTCTCTGAGTCTTTAAGGTCTTTGTGGGTTGGGTTGTTTTACCTCTGAGCGGCACTTTTTTGCACACCATGGGCTAAATGGCCAGGTCACATGGACCCCGAAGGCTCAGAGAAGGTTGGGGGAGGGGACCCACTGGAACAGCTGTTGGGAGACAGATGGTAGCCTCCCGTCAACGCCATCCAGCGTGTTCTTCAACGTGCACAGGGTATGGCTCTCCCGCACACGGGCCACGGCTTAACGTCCCATCTGACGGACGGCGGCCTTTCCAAGCCCATCGGTGTCCCCTACTGACCGTGGGCAGGGCGGGGAATTAAAGTCTTTGTGACCTGGCCGTTCAGTCCATTAGGCGCACAAAAAAGTGCCGCTCAGAGGTAAAACAGCCCAACGTAAATGACGAAAGGTATGTGGGTTTGAACCGTGGATAAAGTATGGACGTTTCTGTTCTGTGTTTTCTTTCTGCTGAGGACTCGCCTTCCTCACAAGTCTTCCCTTTGTCGCATTAAACTGGCAGGCTCCACGCAGACCTCTATGGAAAGCGTCTGCTTGAGGGGTAATTTTGTTTTATGTCAGGAAAGAAAATGAATTTCGAAAGGAATTCATAATTTAAAATTATATTCTGTCATTTTTTTTACCACCACATAGCATATTGCCTGGAAAGAAACTAAATGAAATACAGATGCTGCTGCAGCAGCAAAGGTTCTATGGATTCTTTTATCTCTCTTACGTTGCTACACACCTCACGTCATTAATTATCAGCCAGCGACCTGAAAAATAGATTGGAATCCCTCCCTTCACCTCAGGCTGAAAGACAATAATCTGGCTTTGCCGCAGTCTTCAACAACTGGTTCACTGTGCCACACGGTTCACTGTTTTTTGTTCTGCTACATGAGTGAGAAATTGCCTTCCGAGTTGGCCACAGAAATTGAGTTTAGCCAACATTGCCGTTTTCGGAAGTAGCCTCAACTATTCTGACGGAACCGGACTTTAATCATCTCAGTTAATTGAACAAAATCTTTTAGTGGATTCTATTATTCTATGGCCTCACTTTTGTGCACACAATTGACTAAATTTTCATCTAGCTCAAGGGGGGTTTATAGGGGGGGGAGCGTTTATTCCAAGTCCGCCCTTGGTCAGAAAGATGAAACCGATTGCCTTAAAAAGGACGACATGTTTTAGACAATAAACTTCTCCCTTCAAAGAACATGCTGGATGGCTATGACGGGAATCTTCATCTATCTCCCAACAACTATCCAACAGAACATATTTCCAATCTTTCATCAATCTCCCAGCAGCTATCCAATGGATCGTATTCTCCAATCTTTCATTTGTCTCCCAATAGCTATCCAATGGATCGTATTCTCCAATCTTTCATTTGTCTCCCAATAGCTATCCAATGGATCATATTCTCCAATCTTTCATCTGTCTCCCAATAGCTATCCAATGGATCATATTCTCCAATCTTTTATCTGTCTCCCAATAGCTATCCAATGGATCATATTCTCCAATCTTTTATCTGTCTCCCAATAGCTATCCAGTGGATCATATTCTCCAATCTTTTATCTGTCTCCCAATAGCTATCCAGTGGGTCATATTCTCCAATCTTTTATCTGTCTCCCAATAGCTATCCAATGGATCATATTCTCCAATCTTTTATCTGTCTCCCAATAGCTATCCAATGGATCATATTCTCCAATCTTTTATCTGTCTCCCAATAGCTATCCAATGGATCATATTCTCCAATCTTTCATCTGTCTCCCAATAGCTATCCAATGGATCATATTCTCCAATCTTTTATCTGTCTTCCAATACCTATCCAATGGATCATATTCTCCAATCTTTTATCTGTCTCCCAATAGCTATCCAATGGATCATATTCTCCAATCTTTTATCTGTCTCCCAATAGCTATCCAGTGGATCATATTCTCCAATCTTTTATCTGTCTCCCAATAGCTATCCAGTGGATCATATTCTCCAATCTTTCATCTGTCTCCCAATAGCTATCCAATGGATCATATTCTCAAATCTTTCATCTGTCTCCCAATAGCTATCCAATGGATCATATTCTCCAATCTTTTATCTGTCTCCCAATAGCTATCCAATGGATCATATTCTCCAATCTTTTATCTGTCTCCCAATAGCTATCCAGTGGATCATATTCTCCAATCTTTTATCTGTCTCCCAATAGCTATCCAGTGGATCATATTCTCCAATCTTTTATCTGTCTCCCAATAGCTATCCAGTGGATCATATTCTCCAATCTTTTATCTGTCTCCCAATAGCTATCCAATGGATCATATTCTCCAATCTTTTATCTGTCTCCCAATAGCTATCCAGTGGATCATATTCTCGAATCTTTTATCTGTCTCCCAATAGCTATCCAGTGGATCATATTCTCCAATCTTTTATCTGTCTCCCAGTAGCTATCCAATGGATCATATTCTCCAATCTTTTATCTGTCTCCCAATAGCTATCCAGTGGATCATATTCTCCAATCTTTTATCTGTCTCCCAATAGCTATTCAATGGATCATATTCTCCAATCTTTCATCTATCTCCCAGCAGCTTTCCAGTGGATTATATTCTCCAATCTTTTATCCGTCTCCCAATATCTATTCAATGGATCCTATTCTCCAATCTTTCATCTATAACCCAGCAGCTTTACAGTGTATCATATTCTCCAATCTTTTATCTGTCTCCCAATAGCTATCCAATGGATCATATTCTCCAATCTTTTATCTGTCTCCCAATAGCTATCCAGTGGATCATATTCTCCAATCTTTTATCTGTCTCCCAATAGCTATCCAATGGATCATATTCTCCAATCTTTTATCTTTCTCCCAATAGCTATCCAGTGGATCATATTCTCCAATCTTTTATGTGTCTCCCAATAGCTATCCAGTGGATCATATTCTCCAATCTTTTATCTGTCTCCCAATAGCTATCCAATGGATCATATTCTCCAATCTTTTATCTGTCTCCCAATAGCTATCCAGTGGATCATATTCTCCAATCTTTCATTTGTCTCCCAACAGCTATCCAATGGATCATATTATCCAATCTTTCATATATCTCCCAACAGCTATCCAGTGGATCATATTCAATCTTTCATCTATCTCCCAGCGACTATCCAATGGATCACATTCTCCAAACTTTTATCTGTATCCCAATAGCTATCCAGTGGATCATATTCTCGAATCTTTTATCCGTCTCACAATATCTATCCAATGGATCATATTCTCCAATCTTTTATCTGTCTCCCAATAGCTATCCAATGGGTCATATTCTCCAATCTTTTTTTTTTGTCCCCCAATAGGTATCCAATGGATCATATTCTCCAATCTTTTATCCGTCTCCCAATATCTATCCAATGGATCCTATTCTCCAATCTTTCATCTATAACCCAGCAGCTTTACAGTGTATCATATTCTCCAATCTTTCATCTGTCTCCCAATAGCTATCCAGTAGATCATATTCTCCAATCTTTTATCTGTCTTCCAATAGCTATCCGGCTTGTAAATGGTAGCTAGTCGTAAACTGGAAGGAGAGCTGTGTACCAATCCCCAGTGATGATGCACAGAACCGGCCAGGTCTAGCACCTAATGTCCGACCCCGCCTTCTCGTGGTGCAGGGCGTTAGTACCTTTCAAAAGAGATATTCTCTTTTGGAAGGGAACGGAAGGGGAGGGCTGACAGTTCAGTATGGCCTACTGATCTGGTCATCTATGACCACTTTTTTCCTTTTTTTTCAACCCTGCTGAGGAGTGGTCAACTTCACAGGGTCCTGGTGCTGACCATTTATACCTATAGACTGGACTTGTTTATGGATTTGAGCTTGATTATGGATCCTGGACTTGCTGCACTGGTGGGCCTCTGTTGAGGGAGAGTCTGCCGCTGTGTTTTCTGTTCGCTTCTGGGTTGCCAGCTCTAAGTGAACAGAGGCATGGGATACCTTATATCAGCTGGTGGATAATCCTAATCAGAGGCCATCGCAGGTACCTGAACCTTACTTAGCTAGTTGGGCATCGTCAAGCCTAAACTGGAGTAATGTGTCTCAGGCAGGCTGTATGGTTCTTGAAAAAGTCCACTTGAAAAGGTGGTGCCTGAAGTTCCTACCAGCATCGGTGACTTCAGCCTTTAGCGGAGGAGGAACAGGTCTTTGCCCCATGCCTGCGATCAGGGGGCTGTTTGATATTGTTGGCCCTACCAATTTCAATAAACCTAATTTCTTTAAAAATCCTACTAATCATTTTCTCTCTGCAGGAACGTGGAACGTGAGGACATTACATAGAGATTATTCTCTTGATGTCCTCATGCAGGAATTCCAGCGCTATAACCTAGATATTCTAGGCTTGCAAGAGACCAGATGGACAGGTAAAGGTGAGATACTTAAAAATAACTTTAAATTTCTCTTTACAGGGAGGGAGGATGGAAAGCATCACCAAGGCGTGGGTCTGCTGCTCAGCAGACATGCTAGTGATACTCTTCTAGGATATGAGTGCATTAATGAAAGGTTTCTTACAGCAAAATTTCAGACAAGCATTAAAGACTTGAATGTTATCTGCTGTTATGCCCCCACTGAGGATTCTGATAAGGATGAGAAGGATAGGTTTTACAGACAACTTCAGGATATTTTGAATTCTGTCAAGAAAGGAGATATTACCCTTGTTCTTGGTGACTTCAATGCCAAAGTTGGTACCGACTCTGACCTTTGGGGAGGAGTAATAGGCCCTTTTGGTATTGGTAGCTGCAATGGCAATGGGCAACGTCTCCTACAGGTAAGTAAACTAAATGGTTTCAGAATAACTAACACATATTACAAACACCGCGACATACATAAACACACATGGGTTTCACCTGATGGGCTGCATAAGAATATGATTGATTATATATTAATTAACAGCAAATGGGCTAGTTCTGTTAGAAATACCAGGGCATATAGGGGAGCTGAAATTGGATCTGACCATTACCTTGTTAAAAGTGTCTTGCAACTTAAACTTAAAAAGTGTTGTGCTAGGGTTAAAAAATTTACCTTTAATACTGAAGCTCTGAAAGACCCAGTTATAGCTAAAGCTTAGCATGATAGGTTACTTAGTCATTATGACAGTCATGGTTTGCTTAATACTGAAGTTGAGGAAGAATGGGGCCATTTTAAACAGGCTTTTTTGGAAACTAACAGTACTCTTTTAGGGAAAAAGGAGCAGAGGAGGCAGAATTATTTAAGTGATAAGGCACTTGAGCTTATTTCAGAAAGAAGGAACTGCAGGAATGTCCTTAATCAGTACCCTACTAGTCCTAATAGAAAGCATTACAAAGAACTTAATAAACGTGTAAAGGATCAGTTAGCTACTGATAAGAATCTTTGGCTTGATGGCCTTGCTGACAAAGCTGAGGAAGCAGTTAGACAGCACAACAGTAGAGAGCTGTACCAGATAGTTAATGTTTTGTGTGGTAGAAAACGAACAGGTATACAAGGATTGAAGGATAAACAAGGCAAGGTTATAGAAGGTGAGGATTCTGTCATGGCTAGGTGGGCTGAGCATTTCAGTGATGTTCTAAACAATGTGGTTAGTTCTACTCCCATTGTTTGCAATGATGATTGATGCATTGTTGGCTTTAATGTTGGCCCTATAACACAATCTGAAGTTAGTTTGGCTATTTCTAAACTTAAACTTCATAAATCCCCATGGGTGGATGAAATTACTACGGAAATGCTTAGAGCTGGGAATGTTTCAGTTACCATTTGGATGACTGAAATTTTGAATAACTTTTATGATAAAGGCATGGTTCCTAAAGATTTTACCAGAGCTATTATTATCCCTATTTTTAAAAAAGGTGATCGCAGTTCTTGTGATAACTATAGGGGTATCAGCCTACTCTCCGTTCCAGGTAAAGTTCTTTCCATGATTGTGCTTAATAGAATTAAGAATCTGGTTGACAGTCAATTGCGTGATGAGCAATGTGGATTCAGAAGTGGTAGGGGATGTGTAGATCAGATATTTCACTTAGGCAAATTCTTGAGAAATGTTTAGAGTTTCAGAAACCTTTGGTTGCTAGCTTTGTTGATTTCAAAAAGGCTTTCGACTCTGTTGATCGTCATAATTTGTGGTTGATTGTGAAATCATATGGTATACCAGACAAGTTAGTTAACATAATGAAAGCTCTCTACTTCTGGTGTTCGACAAGGGTGAATTTTGTCTCCTTTTCTCTTTAGTTTGGTTGTTGATTATGTTATGCGAAATTCACTTCAAGGGAAAGCTTTTGGCCTTAAATGGGCTGGAGATACGAAAATTTCTGATTTAGATTATGCTGATGATTTAGCCCTTTTGGAAAATGATGTTGATGAGATGAACTCTTTCATTCGAACTGTTGATGAGACTGGTAGTACAGTAGGTTTGGTTATAAACAGAGAGAAAACTAAAGTGATGAAAATTGGTCAGGCAGGTTGTGATTCAGTTAATCTGAATGGTTGCAGTCTTGAGCAGGTGTCACAGTTTAATTACCTCGGGAGCTACGTAACTGATACTGGTGATGTGCGGCATGAGATTAACAGACGAATAGGTATTGCTGCCGGGACTTTTAAGAATCTATGGAGATTGTGGAGAAATAGGCGTATACACCTAAAGACTAAAATTGGACTGTATAATAGTTTGGTTCTTTCTAGGGTTAGTTATGGTAGTGAAACTTGGACGCTGTGTAAGCAAGATAACAGGAAACTAGATGCTTTTGATTCTAGATGCTTACGCAGTATCTTGGGTATTAGGTGGTTTAACTTTGTAACTAATGATGAGGTTAGGCAAAGGAGTCTGCAACCTCTTTTAAGCATCATATTGTGCAGAGAGAGACTCCGCTGGTTTGGCCATGTTGCCCGTATGGATAATTACAGATTTGCGAATAGGGTTATGAACAGTGTGCCTAGAGGCCTCAGAAGGAGGGGGAGACCTAGGATGCGGTGGGCAGACAATGTCAAACAGGACCTTGTTAGAATTGGTGTACAGTGGCCGGATGCAGCAGATGTAGCTCAGGACAGATATGCTTGGAGAATTAAACTGCGCGGTCTGGTTGGACCTCCGTAGCCCATGGCTGCTTGAGGATGATGATGATGAATAGCTATCCAGTAGATAATATTCTCCAATATTTTATCTGTCTCCCAATAGCTATCCAATGGATCATATACTCCAATCTTTTATCTGTCTTCCAATAGCTATCCAGTGGATCATATTCTCCAATCTTTTATCCGTCTCCCAATATCTATCCAATGGATCCTATTCTCCAATCTTTCATCTATAACCCAGCAGCTTTACAGTGTATCATATTCTCCAATCTTTTATCTGTCTCCCAATAGCTATCCAATGGATCATATTCTCCAATCTTTTATCCGTCTCCCAATAGCTATCCAATGGATCATATTCTCCAATCTGTTATCTGTCTCCCAATAGCTATCCAATGGATCATATTCTCCAATCTTTTATCCGTCTCCCAATAGCTATCCAATGGATCATATTCTCCAATCTTTCATCTGTCTCCCAATAGCTATCCAATGGATCATATTCTCCAATCTTTTATCTGTCTCCCAACAGCTATCCAATGGATCATATTCTCCAATCTTTCATCTATCTCCCACAGATTGAAAATAATTTCTAAAAAGCTATTTTTTAAGCTTTTCAAGGAACTTTTATGTTGGAAGTATTGCAAATTTATTCCTAATTAAACATATATACAGAATCTATAGAAAGTATTCCATTTAACAAATATTATTATTTGTGATTTTCTTTTTGCTATTTCTATTTTATTATGTAGGTAATTTTTGTCTTGTGTATATTATATGCCTCGTGGTTACGGAATATTCGTGGTAAACATACCTACTTGCGTTATTTTGCTTATTTTGTGTTACATTACGTTATATTATAGCAAATTATTATAAATAATTACCTTGCTCAAGCAGCTGCTTGCCACAGAGGTCTGGCAGGAACTTGCCATTTTAATAGGCCATAGTAGAAGGTCTGTGAGGATGGCGGGACCTCAACAGAAAGACAACACAAACATCCATACCTTACCGGGGCTCGAACCTAGGTCCCATTATCATAGCCAAGCATGCTAATCACTCGGCTACAGGTCGACTATATTCATAATCATTGACTGGGGATTGAGAGGGGGGAGACGAAATTCAGTGGTTTTTCCTCGGGAGAGAATATTTAATTCCCACAGCGGATGACAGCCTGGCCAAATACGTTTCATCGCAAACACAACGAGAATTCGAACCTGGAAATTTCAAATTAATAGCCTAGCGCGCTGGTACTGAGCAACCTTCCCTCCCTCCCGTCATCTACGAAAGTGGCGGTTGGCTCAATCGGTAGGGCACCAAGCTCATAATTTGCAGTTCCTAGGTTCAAAAGGGCGGGGGTAGCTCAGTCGGTAGTGCGCCAGGCTCGTAATCTGTAGTTCCCAGGTTCCAGTCCCAGCTGGTCAGCGTTGAAATTTATCTCCGCAAAACTCCCCGCCCTGCCCACGGTCAGTAGGGGGCACCTAAGGGCTTGTAAATGCCGCTGTCCGTCGGATGGAACGTTAAGCCGTGGCCCCGTGTGCGGGAGAGCCATACCTTGTGCACGTTAAAGAACACGCTGGATGGCCTTGACGGGAGGCTACCATCTGTCTCCCAACAGCTGTTCCAGTGGGTCCCCTCCCCCAACCATCTCTGAGCCTTCGGGGTCCTTGTGACCTGTCCATTTAGCCTATAGTGTGCAAAAAAGTTCTTCTCAGAGGTAAAACAACCCAACCCAGTTTCGAATCACGATTGACCAGCGTTGAGAATATTCTCCGCTATTCCCTATTCTTCGCTCGGTGAGAAAGTAGACAATATTGAGATTAGAAACCCCGTCGTCTGTCAGATTGGACTTTAGGCCTATGTCCCGTGTGTAGAAGAGACACACCCTCTGCACGTTAAAGAGCACATTAGACAGTCTTGACAGGACGCTTCCATCTTTTCTCAACCTTTTTTAAGCTCTTGGGGATCTTTTGACCTGTCCATTTAACCTATTATGTGCACAAAAAAGTGCCGCTCAGAGGCAAAAAAAACCCAGCAACCCATCATCTAGAAGGACGCCACGCTATTTACATGCTAAATTTGAAAGAGCGGACGGTTCAATCCAAAGCGTGACGGACAGACAGATGAACAGACGGACACACGATAATTACATACAGATATGGATGTTAATAAATAAAAAGCCTCTAATTTCCTGGAAAGATTCTTGTGAGTGATGCTTTTGTATTTCTGGCACGCGGCATTGAACAAGTGAAGCAAAACCCCGTCACGTGGTAGTGATGTGTGTTGATCCAGTCGGTAACTGTTGTCTATTATTCGAGATTAACAGGGAGGAGACTGGAGCATTTCCGTGACAGAGAATGAGGAGGCAGTTCTCTTTTAAGAGATTTGATGTGTCGTCGTGATTTCCTGTCTGAAATCTCCTTCATCTCTTTCCGCCATCTTTTGCTCTAACCTTGCTTTGTCTCACAAAAACAATCATGGAGGAAATTCTCAACTGCTCTTCATTTATTTTTCGTAAATTGGACGTGGGAGTTTCAAAACAGAATTTTAAAGTAGAGCTTTACTCGAACGTTCGTTAGAGTAATTTATTATTTGTAATCCTACTTCATTAATTATTTCCTGAAAGCTCATTTCAATTTCGTTTCCTTTTAGAAAGCAATTTGTTTTAAACATGTCTCCGATGTGCATACGATCCATAAACTTCTTACACTGTGGATTAATCTACAGGATTTTAAAATCCGAATTTAATCCGCATGATTTTAGAGTCCGCATTTAATCCCATTTATCCCAAGATTTAGTTCCGGAGAGGGTTTGAGAATTTATTTTCGGGGGCGGGGAGGGGAGTTCTGAGAATAAGACTGTTCTGAGAATAAGACAATCCCATTTATCCGAAGATTTAATTCCGGAGAGTTTTTGAGAATTTATTTTCATGAGCGGTGAGGGGAGTTCTAAGAATAAGACTGAATCTGAGAATAAGACTGTTCTGAGAATAAAACTTAATCGCATTTATACGAAGATTTAGTTCCGGAGAGGGTTTGAGAATTCATTTTCGGGGGCCGGAGGAGGAATTCTGAAAATAAGACTGAATCTGAGAATAAGACTGTTCTGAGAATAAGACTTAATCCCATTTATCCGAAGATTTAGTTCCGGAGAGGGTTTGAGAATTCATTTTCGGGGACGGGAGGAGGAATTCTGAGAATAAGACTGAATCTGAGAATAAGACTTAATCCCATTTATCCAAAGATTTAGTTCCGGAGAGGGTTTGAGAATTCATTTTCGGGGCGGGAGGAGGAATTCTGAGAATAAGACTGAATCTGAGAATAAGACTGTTCTGAGAATAAGACTTAATTCCCATTATCCGAAGATTTAGTTCCGGAGAGGGTTTGAGAATTCATTTTCGGGGCGGGAGGAGGAATTATGAGAATAAGACTGAATCTGAGAATAAGACTGTTCTGAGAATAAGACTTAACCCCATTTATCCGAGGATTTAGTTCAGAGAGGGTTTGAGAATTCATTTTCGGGGCCGGGAGGAGGAATTCTGAGAATAAGACTGAATCTGAGAATAAGACTGTTCTGAGAATAAGACTGTTCTGGGAATAAGACTTAATCCCATTTATCTGAAGATTTAGTTCCGGAGAGGGTTTGAGAATTCATTTTCGGGAGCGGGAGGAGGAATTCTGAGAATAAGACTGTTCTGAGAATAAGACAATCCCATTTATCCGAAGATTTAGTTCCGGAGAGGGTTTGAGAATTCATTTTCGGGGGCGGGAGGAGGAATTCTGAGAATAAGACTGAATCTGAGAATAAGACTGTTCTGAGAATAAGACTTAATCCCATTTATCTGAATATTTATTTCCGGAGAGGGTTTGAGAATTCATTTTAGGGGGCGGGAGGAGGAATTCTGAGAATTAGACTGAATCTGAGAATAAGACTGTTCTGAGAATAAGACTTAATCCCATTTATCCAAAGATTTAATTCCGGAGAGGGTTTGAGAATTCATTTTCGTGGGCGGGAGGAGGAATTATGAGAATAAGACTGAATCTGAGAATAAGACTGTTCTGAGAATAAGACTTAATACCATTTATCCGAAGATTTAGTTCCGGAGAGGGTTTGAGAATTCATTTTCGGGGGCCGGAGGAGGAATTCTGAAAATAAGACTGAATCTCAGAATAAGACTGTTCTGAGAATAAGACTTAATCCCATTTATCCGAAGATTTAGTTCCGGAGAGGGTTTGAGAATTCATTTTCGGGGACGGGAGGAGGAATTCTGAGAATAAGACTGAATCTGAGAATAAGACTTAATCCGATTTATCCTAAGATTTAGTTCCGGAGAGGGTTTGAAAATTCATTTTCGGGGGCGGGAGGAAGAATTCTGAGAATAAGACTGAATCTGAGAATAAGACTGTTCTGAGAATAAGATTTAATCCCATTTATCCGAAGATTTAGTTCCGGAGAGGGTTTGAGAATTCATTTTCGCGGGCGGGAGGAATAATTCTGAGAATAAGACTGAATCTGAGAATAAGACTGTTCTGAGAATAAGACTTAATCCCATTTATCCAAAGATTTAGTTCCGGAGAGGGTTTGAGAATTCATTTTCGGGGCGGGAGGAGGAATTCTGAGAATAAGACTGAATCTGAGAATAAGACTGTTCTGAGAATAAGACTTAATTCCCATTATCCGAAGATTTAGTTCCGGAGAGGGTTTGAGAATTCATTTTCGGGGCGGGAGGAGGAATTCTGAGAATAAGACTGAATCTGAGAATAAGACTGTTCTGGGAATAAGACTTAATCCCATTTATCTGAAGATTTAGTTCCGGAGAGGGTTTGAGAATTCATTTTCGGGAGCGGGAGGAGGAATTCTGAGAATAAGACTGTTCTGAGAATAAGACAATCCCATTTATCCGAAGATTTAGTTCCGGAGAGGGTTTGAGAATTCATTTTCGGGGGCGGGAGGAGGAATTCTGAGAATAAGACTGAATCTGAGAATAAGACTGTTCTGAGAATAAGACTTAATCCCATTTATCTGAATATTTATTTCCGGAGAGGGTTTGAGAATTCATTTTAGGGGGCGGGAGGAGGAATTCTGAGAATTAGACTGAATCTGAGAATAAGACTGTTCTGAGAATAAGACTTAATCCCATTTATCCAAAGATTTAATTCCGGAGAGGGTTTGAGAATTCATTTTCGTGGGCGGGAGGAGGAATTCTGAGAATAAGACTGAATCTGAGAATAAGACTGTTCTGAGAATAAGACTTAATACCATTTATCCGAAGATTTAGTTCCGGAGAGGGTTTGAGAATTCATTTTCGGGGGCCGGAGGAGGAATTCTGAAAATAAGACTGAATCTGAGAATAAGACTGTTCTGAGAATAAGACTTAATACCATTTATCCGAAGATTTAGTTCCGGAGAGGGTTTGAGAATTCATTTTCGGGGGCGGGAGGAATTCTGAGAATAAGACTGAATCTGAGAATAAGACTGTTCTGAGAATAAGACTTAATACCATTTATCCGAAGAGTTAGTTCCGGAGAGGGTTTGAGGATTCATTTTCGGGGGCGGGAGGAGGAATTCTGAGAATAAGACTGTTCTGAGAATAAGACTTAATCCCATTTATCCGAAGATTTAGTTCCGGAGAGGGTTTGAGAATTCATTTTCGGGGGCGGGAGGAGGAATTCTGATAATAAGACTGAATCTGAGAATAAGACTGTTCTGAGAATAAGACTTAATCCCATTTATCCGAAGATTTAGTTCCGAAGAGGGTTTGAGAATTCATTTTCGGGGGCGGGAGGAGGAATTCTGAGAATAAGACTGAATCTGAGAATAAGACTGTTCTGAGAATAAGACTTAATTCCCATTATCCGAAAATTTAGTTCCGGAGAGGGTTTGAGAATTCATTTTCGGGGGGCGGGAGGAGGAATTCTGAGATTAAGACTGAATCTGAGAATAAGACTGTTCTGAGAATAAGACTTAATCCCATTTATCCGAAGATTTAGTTCAGAGAGGGTTTGAGAATTCATTTTCGGGGGACGGGAGGAGGAATTCTGGGAATAAGACTGAATCTGAGAATAAGACAATCCGATTTATCCGAAGATTTAGTTCCGGAGAGGGTTTGAGAATTTATTTTCTGGGGCGGGGAGGGGAGTTCTGGGGATAAGACTGAATCTGAGAATAAGAGGTAATCCCATTTATCCGAAGATTTAGTTCCGGATAGGGTTTGAGAATTTATTTTCTGGGGCGGGGAGGGGAGTTCTGGGGATAAGACTGAATCTGAGAATAAGAGGTAATCCCATTTATCCGAAGATTTAGTTCTGGAGAGGGTTTGAGAATTTATTTTCTGGGGTGGGGAGGGGAGTTCTAAGAATAAGACTGAATCTGAGAATAAGACTTAATCCATTTATCCGAAGATTTAGTTCCGGATAGGGTTTGAGAATTTATTTTCTGGGGCGGGGAGGGGAGTTCTGAGAATAGATTGAGTAAGTTTCCCAATTACTAAAATATTCCACCTGATAGGAAAGTTTGAAATGATATTTTGTATGGAATAAAATTTTATAGTGCTTTTTATAAATATAATTTTAATGTCTGACGTACACTATGGGGCTGGAATAAAATTATCGAAAGAGAAGTTTTTTTATTTCAAAGCGGAACAGGACACATAGGAGACAGATGGTAACGTGCACAGGGTATGGCTCTCCCGCACACGGGGCCACGGCTTAACGTCCCATCCGACGGGCGGCGGCCTTTACCAAGCCCATCGGTGTTCCCTACTGACCGTGGGCAGGGCGGGGAACAAAATTCATAAGGAATACCATTGTAGGCGAGCGCTAAGATCAATTACTTAATAAAAGGGAGAAAATATTTAAAATGAAATCAGAGGTTGTAAGGTGCTTAGTACCTATCTTCGTATTGCTTTTCACTTATCATTTGTCTGTTTGTGGATTTATCAATGCAACATATCTTTCGAACGCCATGGAATTTGAAATGAAATTTTGTGACGTACGGAGCGTCATAGAGTATAAAATAAAAATCGACTCCCCCGTCTTTCTTCCGCCCATAAAAAACGGGGAATGTGGAAACGATTGTTCCGCTATATCTTCCGAACGCGAGGGCCTACAATTACAAATTAGGTTGGGTTGGGTTGTTTTACCTCTGAGCGGCACTTTTTTTGCAATACAATGAGCTGAATGGCCAGGTCACAAGGACCCCGAAGACTCAGAGAAGGTTGGGGGAGGGGACCCACTGGAACAGCTGTTAGGAGACAGATGGTAGCCTCTTGTCAAGGCCATCCAGTGTGTTCTTTAACGTGCACAGGGTATGGCTCTCCCGCACACGAGGCCACGGCTTAACGTACCATTACAAGTTAGGTGTCAAATGAAATCTCATATGACTGTTTGGGATTTTGCGACTCACCATTCCCAGAATTTTTGCAGGGGGTCGACCTCAACAAGTTACATCTGAAATTGAAGCTTGCGAAGTCTCCAATGTCACGGGCTATCTTAAACACGACTCCAAAAGCAGGGGGAGGAAAAATATGGTCGATTCTTATGAGTCATATATATTCTTATGAGTCATATATCAAATGAAAGTTTTTGAAGGTAGGTGTTTTTAGTAACAGAGAAAAAATATAAAAAAATTAAAAAATTTTAAAAATATCTATCTCCGCAATCTTCCCATATGCGGTTTAAAAACCAGGAAATAAAACTAAAGCATATCGATGGTGCAATCAGTCACTGAATTCATACACTTCAAAGGAAGATATAGGGCGCCGATTTTCCTACGGAATAAGATTGCCTGCGCCCTATCTTCCTCCGAAGTGAATACGAACTCAGTGACTGATTGCACCATAGATATGCTTTAGGTTTATTTTCTACTTTCTAGGGTCCATATAAGAAGATAGGTATTTTTTGAATATTTAAAATTTATTTATATTTTTAATTATTAAAGACTGATTAAATGGTTGAAAATTCAAATATTCGTATTTTCAAAAAACGTTTGTGTAATCAAAAGAATTGTTTTTCCCAAAGTACAAAAAAATTTTTAAATTTAAACATTGACTGAACCTAATCCCGAAGTCGTCTCTGCTATTTCGAACTCGAACCAGGACTTATCTGTAATATTTACAGACGGACAGATGGAAAAGTGAAAAAGCAACTTGTTTTTTGTGAAGGCGAATTAAAAAAATCTTAGTCATAAGTGTTTTTCCAACGGGGAAGTGGTAGAGAGCGGCAATGAAATTTTCTCTTTTAAAGAATCTCATTCCCCGCCCTGCCCACGGTCAGTAGGGGACACCGATGGGCTTGGAAAGGCCGCCGTCCGTCGAATGGGACGTTAAGCCGTGGCCCCGTATATCCGGTATGGGAGAGCCATACCCTGTGCACGTTAAAGAACACGCTGGATCGCCTTGACGGGAGGCTACCATCTCTCTCCCAACAGCTGTTCCAGCTGTCCCCCAACCTTCTCTGAGCCTTCGGGGTCCATGTGACCTGGCCATTTAGCCCATGGTGTGCAAAAAAGTGCCGCTCAGAGGTAAAACAACCCAACAACCCAACCTAAAGAATCTCATTTAACGTATTTGAATCTTAGTCTTTCAAGGGGACTACGTTGAAACTGTATGATACTGAAGCCTTCAGGGGAACTACCGTGAAAATGCATGATACTGAAGCCTTCAAGGGGACTATCTTGAAAATTTATGATACTGAAGCCTTCAAGGGGTCTACCTTGAAAATGTATGATACTGAAGTCTTCAAGGGGACTATCTTGAAAATGTATGATACTGAAGCCTCAAGGGGACTATCTTGAAAATGTATGATACTGAAGCCTCAAGGGGACTATCTTGAAAATGTATGATACTGAAGTCTTCAAAGAGACTACCTTAAAAATGTATGATACTGAAGCCTTCATGGGGTCTACCTTGAAAATGTATGATACTGAAGCCATCAAGGGGATTACCTTGAAAATGCATGATACTGAAGCCTTCAAGGGGACTATCTTGGAAATGTATGATACTGAAGCCTTCAGGGGGTCTACCTTGAAAATGTATGATACTGAAGTCTTCAAAGAGACTACCTTAAAAATGTATGATACTGAAGCCTTCAAGGGGGACTACCTTGGAAATGTATGATACTGAAGCCTTCAGGGGGTCTACCTTGAAAATGTATGATACTGAAGTCTTCAAGGGGATTGAAAATGTATGATACTGAAGCCTCAAGGGGATTACCTTGAAAATGCATGATACTGAAGCCTTCAAGGGGACTATCTTGAAAATGTATGATACTGAAGTCTTCAAAGAGACTACCTTAAAAATGTATGATACTGAAACTTTCAAGGGGGACTACCTTGGAAATGTATGATACTGAAGCCTTCAGGGGGTCTACCTTGAAAATGTATGATACTGAAGTCTTCAAGGGGATTGAAAATGTATGATACTGAAGCCTCAAGGGGATTGAAAATGTATGATACTGAAGCCTCAAGGGGAGTACCTTGAAAATGCATGATACTGAAGCCTTCAAGGGAACTATCTTGAAAATGTATGATACTGAAGCCTCAAGGGGACTATCTTGAAAATGTATGATACTGAAGTCTTCAAAGAGACTACCTTGAAAATGTATGATACTGAAGTCTTCAAAGAGACTACCTTAAAAATGTATGATACTGAAACTTTCAAGGGGGACTACCTTGGAAATGTATGATACTGAAGTCTTCAAGGGGATTACCTTGAAAATGCATGATACTGAAGCCTTCAAGGGGACTATCTTGAAAATGTATGATACTGAAGCCTCAAGGGGATTACCTTGAAAATGTATGATACTGAAGCCTTCAAGGGGACTATCTTGAAAATGTATGATACTGAAGCCTCAAGGGGACTATCTTGAAAATGTATGATACTGAAGTCTTCAAGGGGGACTACCTTGGAAATGTATGATACTGAAGCCATCAGGGGGTCTACCTTGAAAATGTATGATACTGAAGCCTCAAGGGGATTACCTTGAAAATTTATGATACTGAAGTCTTCAAGGGTCTACCTTGAATCTCAGACTGCCTTGAAATGTATGATACTGAAGCCTTGAAGGGGACTACCTTGAAAATGTATGATACTGAAGCCTTCAAGGGGATGGTTGTTATAAACTCCATCCCCTAAATTTCATATCCTTGGGTATGAAAACTGAAATAACATTAATGAGATTTATTTCCTGGTTAAAAATCCATGGTTGTGTCATGCATGATTGTGATTATCCATTAATCTTGCAAAAACTTCGTTTCTCTAAAAGTGCCCCATATGCAGATTTTCTCATTGAATCGCAAAACACGTTGGATATGTCTCATCATCCCAATTACGGTAAAAAAGAGATGTCTAAGTAATTATCAATACTTCATATGCAAAGGATAGATAGTATCAAATACTTGATTGGTTGCATTCCTCAGTTTTCCATCATCTAAAGACGGAACAATGAGCAGAAGCAACACCGAGAACCAATTTCACGGCAAACGAGGTTTCCAGCCCGATTCACCTTGAAAAACTGCCAGCCACTCTCACATCTTACGTCACCGCCGGCGTCCATCTGCGGCGCTATTATGACGTAACCCCCCAAGTGTCAGAAGGGCTCGCTACGTCATATTTAGATGGCGCCCGGAATGCCGCCCGTCTGCACCTGGAGGGGCACGTGGTGCACCTGGCGCAAGTGGTCGCAAATAGTTGGGCCGTGTCACTCTTGACAGCGGCGCGGGAGGGAGGAGAATGGGGCATTACAAAACTGGTCGGTAAGCAGTTCCTGGAATTGTGCTAAGGACCACTTGCTCACAGACCGTATAGGTACTACTAAATCACGACTGCGAGTCTGTGGCACATTTATTCTGATGACAACCAGCAGCAAGCAAGAAAAACGAAACGAGCTGTGCAACTGACAGTTCGTTATGGTGGGGAGAGTTTTCCCCAGTGAAGCGTTCTGTTCGGAATTCATATGCTCCGGAGTCTACCGTGATAACGATTTCCTAAATTTGCGGATATCCGTCCGATTCTGTTTCTGTGTATCTCTATGGCTGGCATTCCCCTCCCCCCCCCCTACTAGTTAAATAGTAGAATAGTTCTGCTGTGCAGTAGCTCAATTAGGAATTGAAGAAAAGGGGACTTTTTTTTAGCGGATTCTCTTCGTAAATCAGTGGAACGGATGCCATTTCGATACTTAATGTTTCTAAATCATGAATGCGGGTAGTGTGAGATCTAGGGAGAGGGAGGATGTAGAATCATATCCCCCCCCCCCCCTTGAGAACGCTACTAAGGGTATAAATAAAATAAATACCCCCTCAAACAGCTGCTTGCCACAGAGGTCCGACAGGAGACTGTCAGTATATATGCCACAGTAGAAGGTCTGTGAAGATGGCAGGACCTCAGCAGAAAAACGACACATACATCCATGCCTTATCCGGGAATCGAACCCAGTAATGGAGGCAAAAAAATTATTAAACTTTTGCAAATATATCGCATATTGAAAAATTAAGACGTAAAACGGAAGGGAAACGTTGTATACTACAATGGAAAGTCAGTCTCTTCGCCTACCCACTTTTACTTTTTTTCTGGTTCGATTGTGCCACTCGGCCCTCCCCCTTTATTGATTATATGATTTCTGGATCCGGACCTCTCTTCATCTTTTAAATTAGCAAATATTGCTTGAAGCTAGTAGGAAGCCTGCCTGAATTCAAAGGGGCGAGAGCTGAAAATTCGAAATACGAAGCAAAGAAGAAGGGAGAAAAAAAGTGTTCCGAATAGTAAAAATCCAACACAGTCACCAGTACAGTATTAATAAAGAATTTATGAAGTGCATTATTACAAAAAAGTTGCAAAAATAATAATGCCACAAAAAGAATGAATCTCTGAAATTGCCTGTGTTAATCCAAACTGATCCAATAAAAGCAAAAGAGCAAAAGGATACATTCAAAAAAAAAAAAGTCATAATAGAAAAAGGGTTCGGTTGTTTTACCTCTGAGCGGCACTTTTTTGCACACCATGGGCTAAATGGGCAGGTCACATGGACCCCGAAGGCTCAGAGAAGGTTGGGGGAGGGGACCCACTGGAACAGCTGTTGGGAGACAGATGGTAGCCTCCCGTCAAGGCCATCCAGCGTGTTCTTTAACGTGCACAGGGTTTGGCTCTCCCGCACATGGGGCCGCGGCTTAAAGTCCCATCCGACGGATGGCGGCCTCTCCAAGCCCATCGGTGTTCCCCTACTGACCGTGGGCAGGGCTGGAAATTTTGCGGAGATAAATCTCAACGCTGACCCAACTGGGACTCGAACCTGGGAACTACAGATTACGAGCCTGGCGCGCTACCGACTGAGCCGCCCCACACAATGATTGAAGACAGCAAAAAGGAAACAGTCTCAGATCTCATAATCTGAATCATCTTTTTCGGTCTAATTTAAAATTATTGATATTTTTTATTTTCCATTTATTCTTATTATGGTTTCTATTTCTATTTTTATTTTCTTTTAAATTCTGTTCCATAGATTTGTTTCAGTTAAAAACTCTCCAAGAGACAGTCGCTCTTGGTAAATACAGTCGCTCAAAAAAGTATCCGAACGCTATGGTTGACTACAGAATTCAGAAAAAGTATCTGGTAACGATTTTTTTTTTAGAAATTAGTGATCTGGCAACCTTCGTGTTACGTAACACGAAGGTTGCCAGATCACTAATTTCTAAAAAAAAAATCGTTACCAGATACTTTTTCTGAATTCTGTAGTCAACCATAGCGTTCGGATACTTTTTTGAGCGACTGTACATTTCCTTTTCGACAAGTTAGGATAATTGAGCAAATTTTAAGTAGTCATGTCCTTAATATTTAATTTTTTTAAAATATTAAATAATTTGATTCTTGCAGAAGTATATTGAGGGCAGTTGAATTTTATCATTGTTTTCATCTTTATCCCGTATATTGTTCCTTTTCGTACCTGGTGGTAAAAACACTTCCAATTGATGCATTTTCCTCCTTGGATGCCGTCCCATGGCCGAGTGGTTAGCGCGCTTGGCTACTGATCTACGGGACCTGGGTTCGAGCCCCGGATAAGGCATGGGTTACCCCGGATAAGGCATGGGTAAGTTTTTCTGCTGAGGTCCTGTCATCCTCTCAGACCTTCTACTGTGGCATATAAACTGGTAGGCTCCTGTCAGACCTCTGTGGAAAGCAGCTGCTTGAGGGGGTATTTATTTTATTTTTATTTATTTATTCCTCCTTGGATAGACAATTGAGCAGCTCTCTGCTAATCTAATTAGAAAGTGAATCTGAAACGAAATAATAATACTTCATCGCTCTTAAGGTGAGAATATATTAGCCTTTAAAAATCGAAAGAATGTTAATATTTAAGTACGTGTGTTATATTAAGAGTCCGCTCAGCGATAAGCAAAGAATCCGGAAGACAAATTACCATATTTCGAAACACCAAATGAAGAGCAAGTCATTCCTCAGAGGAAGTTGAGAAATGTTACGAATTGCATTTTGGAGGATATTATGATTTGAAGGACGTAACTTAATAGCTTCGTAGCAGGCGAAACGTCAACAAGAGTTCATGATCACAACGTGAATGAAAGTGGCGCGAAACGAAGAGTCATATCTGCGACACTTCACAGATAATCAACCGTACGACAAATTGGAATATTACGTAAATTAATCGTAAGTATCTGATGTTATTTAAAACTTTACTCTTCACACATATTGGAGTTCTATAGTCTATCTGATATTCGTCCCAACTCTGTGCTAGCGTTGAGATGTATTTCCACTGCCCCCCCCCCCCCCTAATAAATGGACCACTGATTAGCAGTGGCGTATTTTGAAAATATGTTGGGTTGATTTATAAAAAAAAAATACCCCTCAAGAAGCTGCTTGCCACAGAGATCTGACAAGAGTCTGTTAGTTTATACGCAGTAAAGGTCTAGGAGCCGTCCCATGGCCGAGTGGTTAGCGCGCTTGGCTACTGACTTAAGGGACCTGGGATCGAGCCCCGGGTAAGGCATGGATGTATGTGTCGTTTTTCTGCTGAGGTCCTGCCATCCTCTCAGATCTTCTACTGTGGCATATAAACTGACAGGCTCCTGTCAGACCTCTGTGGCAAGCAGCTGCTTGAGGGGGTATTTATTTATTTTTTTTAAAGGTCTAGGAGGAAGGAAAGATCTCAGCAGAAAGCACAAACATCCACCCCTCAAGAAGCTGCTTGCCACAGAGATCTGACAAGAGTCTGTTAGTTTATATGCAGTAAAGGTCTAGGAGGAAGGAGAGATCTCAGCAGAAAGCACAAACATCCACCTTACTTGGGGCTTGAAGATTAAAAAAATAGATAATCAATAAGTAAATATTTGAAAAAGGCAACCAATCCATAAGTAAATAAAAACGAGCAGTATATTTTGCATCAATGCTTAGGAGTTACTAAATGTTTCAAAAGCATAAAAATGCAAAAAAAAAATAGCATTTGAAACATATACATTTAAGGGGTGGAGATTCCCCCGAACCTCCATCTCAAATACTCCCCTGCTGATGGGTTTGAAAGGTCACCGTCTGTCGGATGAGAGGTTAAGTCGTATCATCGTCTGTCGGATGAGAGGTTAAGTCGTATCATCGTCTGTCGGATGAGAGGTTAAGTCGTATCATCGTCTGTTGGATGAGAGGTTAAGTCGTATCACCGTGTGCAGGAGAGAGATTATTCAGTTTGACTTAATTTTTCAATCAGGTATTCGATTGTTTCTCCCCCCCCATTCATTTGCCGACGCCCAATGGTCTAGAAAAGCTGCATCACGAAACGTTCCTTTCGAAAGAGTCATCATCACACCATCGACAGGAAGAAGAGGATCTTTAGTACTTACTCGAAATCTTGCACGTGTGCTCGAAAGGAAATCCCTAATTTCCTCTTCGGCGCGATCAAAGTCCTTTTTCTAGAGATCATTCTTCATGCTGAACTTTGATTCATGTGAGGAGACCAAGTCTTCCTGTTCCCATTTGCAAGAGTTTTAAAAAACAAGACTAATATTTAACAAGCATTACTTTGTTAAAGGAACAACATCTTAGCAGCTTGTGATTTTCGCGGCCTTAGATTTTTTATGTTTGTCGATGAAACTGATAAATCATCAAACCTTTTATTATGGTTACGGTAACAAAGACTAACTAGCAATGAAAAAAACGAGGAAAACTAACAACGAAAAAGACAGATGAAATATTAAACAACAAAAAAAAGGGGACTAACAATAATTAAAAATAAGAGAAAATAGGAAACTAACAGTAAGAAAAAAAGAGAATAACAAGAAGAATATGAGACCAATAACGAGAAAAAGAGATTAACAATAACAAAAAAATAGGAGACTAATAATATGAAACAAAAAGGAGGCTAATAATAAGAAAAAAGAGACCAAAAATAGGGAAAAAAGAGACTAATAAAAAAAATTAGAAGACTAATAATAAGAAAAAGAGAATTTTAAGAGAATTAATAAGAAAAATAGGAGACTAATAATAAGAAAAAGGGAATTTCAAGAGAAAATTAATAATATGAAAAATAGGAGACTAATAATAAGAAAAAGGAAATTTCAAGATAAAATTAATAATAATAAGAAGAAAAAATAGGAGACTAATAATAATAAGAAAAAGAGAATTTCAAAAGAAAATTAATAATAAGAAAAAAAATAGGAGACTAATAATTGGAAAAGGATAATTCCAATAGAAAATTAATAATGAAAAAATAGGAGACTAATAATAAAAAAAGTAATTTCAAAAGAAAATTAATAATAAGAAAAATTAGGAGACTAATAATAAGAGAAAGGGAATTTCAAGAGAAAATTAATAATATGAAAAATAGGAGACTAATAATAAGAAAAAGGAAATTTCAAGATAAAATTAATAATAATAAGAAGAAAAAATAGGAGACTGATAATAATAAGAAAAAGAGAATTTCAAAAGAAAATTAATAATAAGAAAAAAAATAGGAGACTAATAATAAGAAAAGGATAATTCCAATAGAAAATTAATAATGAAAAAATAGGAGACTAATAATAAAAAAAGTAATTTCAAGAGAAAATTAATAATAAGAAAAAATAGGAGACTAATAATAAGAGAAAGGGAATTTCAAGAGAAAATTAATAATAAGAAATATAGGAGACTAATAATAAGAAAAAGGAAATTTCAAGATAAAATTAATAATAATAAGAAGAAAAAATAGGAGACTAATAATAATAAGAAAAAGAGAATTTCAAAAGAAAATTAATAATAAGAAAAAAAATAGGAGACTAATAATAAGAAAAGGATAATTCCAATAGAAAATTAATAATGAAAAAATAGGAGACTAATAATAAAAAAAGTAATTTCAAGAGAAAATTAATAATAAGAAAAAATAGGAGACTAATAATAAGAGAAAGGGAATTTCAAGAGAAAATTAATAATAAGAAATATAGGAGACTAATAATAAGAAAAAGGAAATTTCAAGATAAAATTAATAATAATAAGAAGAAAAAATAGGAGACTAATAATAATAAGAAAAAGAGAATTTCAAAAGAAAATTAATAATAAGAAAAAAAATAGGAGACTAATAATAAGAAAAGGATAATTCCAATAGAAAATTAATAATGAAAAAATAGGAGACTAATAATAAAAAAAGTAATTTCAAGAGAAAATTAATAATAAGAAAAAATAGGAGACTAATAATAAGAGAAAGGGAATTTCAAGAGAAAATTAATAATAAGAAATATAGGAGACTAATAATAAGAGAAAGGAAATTTCAAGATAAAATTAATAATAATAAGAAGAAAAAATAGGAGACTAATAATAATAAGAAAAAGAGAATTTCAAAAGAAAATTAATAATAAGAAAAAAAATAGGAGACTAATAATAAGAAAAGGATAATTCCAATAGAAAATTAATAATGAAAAAATAGGAGACTAATAATAAAAAAAGTAATTTCAAGAGAAAATTAATAATAAGAAAAAATAGGAGACTAATAATAAGAGAAAGGGAATTTCAAGAGAAAATTAATAATAAGAAATATAGGAGACTAATAATAAGAGAAAGGGAATTTCAAGATAAAATTAATAATAAGAAATATGGGAGACTAATAATAAGAAAAAGAGAATTTGAAGAGAAAATTAATAATAAGAAAAAAAATAAGAGACTAATAATAAGAAAAGTATAATTCCAATAGAAAATTAATAATGAAAAAATAGGAGACTAATAATAAAAAAAGTAATTTCAAGAGAAAATTAATAATAAGAAAAAATAGGAGACTAATAATAAGAGAAAGGGAATTTCAAGAGAAAATTAATAATAAGAAATATAGGAGACTAATAATAAGAGAAAGGGAATTTCAAGATAAAATTAATAATAAGAAATATGGGAGACTAATAATAAGAAAAAGAGAATTTGAAGAGAAAATTAATAATAAGAAAAATAGGAGACCAATAATAAGAAAAAGGGAATTTCTAGATAAAATGAATAATAAGAAAAAATAGGAAACTAATAATAAGAAAAAGAGAATTTCAAGAGAAAATTAATAATAATAAAAAATAGGAAAATAATAGTAAGAAAATAAGGATTTTCAAGAGAAAATTTATAATAAGAAAATTTAGAGACTAATAATAAGAAAAAAAAAGGTAACTAATAATAAGAAAAAGGGAATTTCAAAAGAAAATTAATAATAAGAAAAATAGGAGACTAATAATAAGAGAAAGGGAATTTCAAGATAAAATTAATAATTAGAAAAAAATAGGAGACATAATAATAAGAAAAAGAGAATTTCAAAAGAAAATTAATAATAAGAAAAAATAGGAAACTAATAAGAAAAAGGGAATTTCAAGAGAAAATTAATAATAAGAAAAATTAGAGACTGTTAATAAGAAAAATAGAAAACTAATAATAAGGGTTGGGTTGTTTTACCTCTGAGCGGCACTTTTTTGCACACCATGGGCTAAATGGCCAGGTCACATGGACCCCGAAGGCTCAGAGAAGGTTGGGGGAGGGGACCCACTGGAACAGCTGTTGGGAGACAGATGGTTCTTCCAGCGTGTTCTTTAACGTGCACAGGGTATGGCTCTCCCGCACATGAGGCCACGGCTTAACGTCCCATCTGACGGACGGCGGCCTTTCCAAGCCCATCGGTGTCCCTTACTGACCGTGGGCAGGGCGGGGAATTTTGCGGAGATAAACTCAACGCTGACCCAGGTGGGACTCGAACCTGGGAACTATAGATTACAAGCTTGGCGCGCTACCGACTGAGCCACCCCCGCTCCACTAATAATAAGAAAAAGGGAATTTCAAAAGAAAATTAATAATAAGAAATATATGAGACTAATAGTAAGAAAAATGAAATTTGAAGAGAAAATTAATAATAAGAAAAGTAGGAGACTAAATCCAAGAAAAAGATAATGCTAATTGAAAAAATAAACAATCACTAACAATAAGAAAAAAGAAATAAACTAATACTAGAAGAACTATCATATGTTGCGAATGTGAAATGCTCATTTTCAAAGAGAATGCAATTTTTGATTTTCCGCCTTTAATTTAACTTAACAAATAATCTCTTTAATAAATCTCTTTAATAAAATAAATAATATGTAAAAATTTCAGAAAACGAAAATAAATAATCTTTTCGCAAAACTTTATAAAGATATACACGAAAAGGTGAAAAATAGAAAACTTTTTTGATTTCATTTCAAACTCTCATTCCAATCAGATCAATACAAAACTAATTCAAATGCATTTTCAAAGGGGCAAACATTTTTTACACTTTTTTTGAATTCCTGTTCTCTTCGCTTCCAGATGTGTAGAAAAGATGCACATACGAAAAAAGAGTTTCAAATGTTGCGTTGTTTTACCTCTGACAGGTACTGATTTGCACTCAATGGGCTAAATGGCCAACTCACAAGTACCCGTAGAGTTCAGAGAAGATTGAGTTGGGTTAGTTTACCTCTGAGAGGCACTTTTTTTCACACGATTGACAAAGTGGCCAGGTCAAAAGGACCCCGAGAGCTCAGAGAAGGTTGGGGGAAGGGGACCCACTGGACAGCTGTTAGGGAACAGATGGAAACCTCCTGTGAACCTACGGGATTTTTTAACGTGTATAGGGATGGCTCTCTTCTCCACAGAGAGCCATGGCTTAATGTCCCGTCCGATGGATGACTAATAGTTTTATTTAGCATTGTTTAACTAGCAGTTTTCATCAGCATTATCCTTCCTTATTGGGTTTAGGCTTCTATTTTTCTTATTATTAGTCTCCTAGTTTTTTCGGGGGCGGGGGTGGCTCAGTCGGTAGCGCGCCAGGCTCGTAATCTGTAGTTCCCAGGTTCGAGTCCCAGCTGAGTCAGCGTTGAGATTTATCTCCGCAAAATTCCCCGCTCTGCCCACGGTCAGTAGGGGACACCGATGGGCTTGGAAAGGCCGCCGTCCGTCGGATGGGACGTTGAGCCGTGGCCCCATGTGCGGGAGAGCCATACCCTGTGCACGTTAAAGAACACGCTGGATGGCCTTGACGGGGGGCTACCATCTGTCTCCCAACAGATGTTCCAGTGGGTCCTCTCCCCCAACCTTCTCTGAGCTTTCGGGGTCATTTAGCCCATGGTGTGAAAAAAAGTGCCGCTCAGAGGTAAAACAACCCAACCCTAATAATCTCGCTATTTAGTCCGTTCGGGATGAAGGAAATGTGTTCAGTGATGAAAACAACCCAACGTCTTTTACATAATTTTTCCAATAAATTTCGTAATTAACTCTTTCAGAAATCCATTATTGTGTCTAGTTGTGTAGGTTATGCAGTCCGGTTACTCTCCGACTTACGCTGGCAACAGCCATTTCTATAAATAAAATATTGTTCTGTCATAAAGCAATTATCTTCTTTGGTAGAAGTTAGATTGATGAGAATTGTCTAAAGTAACCAAAAAACTTCGTTAATCTCTCTGCTCTAATCTGCTATTGCGCTGTGCGGAGCCAAAACCTTTCTACCACGATTATTTAATTGACTGGGAGTTGCAATTACGTTGTAGCTCACTTACCTAATTTGAAGCTCACGGGGCGGACATCAAGATCAGCAATAATTCATTCACTTGATGAACATTGCCTGCCCTCTTTAGTTATTGTGACTGCAATTTAAAGGGCGTGGAAATTGCCTGTCCTTTTATGGTTCATCAGTTGTCTTCAGGAGGCGATTTTGTGGTACGTAAATGTGCCTGTGCTTTCAAAAACACTGCCGCTATCAACAAGAGGTAATTGCAAACTTCTTCAGTATTGGACTGCTGCGTTTCCTTATCGATTTAGCATCAAATACCAAGTGATCGAATAGTCAGTGAGTTACAGGAATCTGTCACTCTGGCAGAGTGGCTGGTGTGCTTCGCTGTAAAATAAAGGGTTGGATTCTTTTACCTCTGAACGTCACTTTTTTGCATACATTGGGCTAAATGGCCAGGTCACAAGGACCCCGAAGGCTCAGAGAAGGTTGGGGGAGGGACCCACTGGAACAGCTGTTGGGAGACAGATGGTAGCCTCCCGTCAAGGCCATCCAGTGTGTTCTTTAACGTGCACAGGGTATGGCTCTATCGCACACGGAACCACAGCTTAACGTCCCATCCGACGGACGGCGGCCTTTCCAAGCCCATCGACTGACCCCCTACTGACTGTGGCCAAGGCGGGGAAAGCGGGTGTCCAAACCCATCGACTGATCCTCTACTGACTGTGACCAAGGCGGGGAAAATTGTTGGGGAAGAGGACTTATTGCACAACAGTTAGGAGACAGATCGAAGCTTCCCATCAAGACCATTTAGTGCAGGGGTTCTTACCCTAAGGTGACTGTACTCCCAGGGAATGCGAGAGGACTTTACGAAATCGGAATTTTCGATTTATTTTCTGAAATTAATCAGTTAAGGGGACATGCAATTTAGGGATCGAGCAGAATCGATGGGATTGCGAAGAATGATGAGGGTGCAAAGCTTCCATACATTGCTATAAGGAATGCGGGACCTATAAGAAATTAAGAACCCCTGATCTAGTGTGCTTAACGTGCAGAGGGTATGGCACTCCTCCACACGAATATGCTTAACATCCCGTGCGAATGATGGCAGCCTACACAAACCCACAGGTGTCTCTTTTCCCATCGGGGGCACATCAGAAGTTAGAGGAGAAGTTTTTAAACACAAGTAGGTAGTGCATTTTGAAAATATGTTTGGTTAGAATCCAAACAAATCCTGGGGTGGAGGATTTGATTTTTCAAAAGATTGAAACGTAGGTAATCTTTAATAATATAATAATAATAAATAGCAAATAGCAAAAACAAGAAACTAATAAGTAAATAAGAACCAGTAGTGCAATTAGTGCCTTATTGGTTGCACCCTCCCCCAGAGAATGATAGTAAGGGTAATGGAAACAAAAAATTATTAAACTTGTGCACATTTAGCACGTTTTCGAAAGAAAAAACATAAAAAAACAGAAATTTTAAAGATCCTTAAAACGGAAGGGAAAATATGGAAAACGTTATATTGTAATGGAAATGCAGTCCTTAGGGCCGCCTTTTATTTTTTCCCGGCTCGATTACAGAACCTGCTCCCCCCTCCCCCCTTTTATTTTTCTAGATCCGGGCCTGGACTAAAGTATGTCTTCACTTTCTTGGTTCTCCTTTCTTGTAGTGGCAACGATTGATTCAGTCGGCAGCAGGCCAAGCTACCCCACCGAATGTTCTGATGTTCCTGGGTTCGAGTCGCAACTGTGGCTGGGTTGAACATTATTCTCCGCTAATCCCTGTTCTACCCTAGGTGAGAAAGGGTCACCGTTAGGCTTGGAAAGGCAGTCTTCCGTCATATGGGAGGTTAAGCCGTGCACCGTGTGCAGGTGAGCTTTACTCTGTACATTGAAGAACACGCTGGTATTCTTGATGGGAGGTCTCCCGCCGTCTGTTAACAGCTGTCCAGGGATCATCTTCCAGTATACAACTCTAAGCCGTTGGGGGTCTTTGTGACTTTGTGTGCAGAAGAGCTCAGAGGTATAACAATCGTGGCTAACAGGTGATAAGGGTATAAACAGCAATTTCTTATCATTCAGCCCCAAACACTGACTCCTCCTTGTCTGATTCGTCCTTTCTTATGAACGGGTGGGGGTGGCTCAGTCGGTAGCGCGCCACGATCGTAATCTGTAGTTCCCAGGTTCGAGTCCCAGCTGTATCAGCGTTGAGATTTATCTCCGCAAAATTCCCCGCCCTGCCCACGGTCAGTAGGGGACACCGATGGACTTGGAAAGGCCGTCGTCCATCGGATGGGACGTTAAGCCATGGGCCCGTGTGCGAGAGAGCCATACCCTGTGCACGTTAAAGAACACGCTGGATGGCCTTGACGGGAGGCTACCATCTGTCTCCCAACAGCTGTTCCAGTGGGTCCCCTCTCCCAACCTTCTCTGAGCCTTCGGGGTTCTTGTGGCCTGGCCATTTAGCCCATGGTGTGCAAAAGAGTGCCGCTCAGAGGTAAAACAACCCAACCCTTTCTTATGAAGTTTAGTTTTGTCCACCCTATATTTCAAAGTGACGCAGTTTTGCTTTTCTGCAGAGATGAACGTTGTTAGATGGAGAAGACAGGAAACACTAATTGCACGCTGCCTATTTCAGACACGGTCAACTGGCGACGCGTGACCCATGTCCCAGCCCCTATGTAGGGATGATTTATGCCGACACTCGGGCGCTTTCTCGCCGCGGATGTCAGGCCAGCGGAGCAGGAAACATGGCGACACCCCTCGTTTCGAGAGCAATTCTGTCTCCGGGATGGAACGATCCCAGTCACTGAAGCGTGCCAAACTGTATCACAACAAGCGGATTTTTTGCAGACGATTTTGAAGTCCACAGTTACGGTTTTGATGCAGCATGAATGAGAAACGGGTTTTAACGACGTACAAATATTTCTTTTTTACGTTTCCCATGATTTGTGCCTTAACTGACGCAACGTTTCAATAGTCTGCAGTTGAGTATTGTATTCCGTGTGAAATCAAGGTCTCTGAGTTTATTCGACATTTCGGGATTTCTTTGTGGGCGGTTTTGTTTCTCAATAACTCGTTTTTGAAAAACCCGCCATAATTTTTGCGCTTTATCTACTGTCAGTCTGTATACATTCATTTTTTTTAATTTTTTGTTGCAACAAATAAGTGAAAAATTGCTTTTCAGTTTGAAAAAATGAAAAATTAGAATTTACATTTTCCCTATTATCCATTTGTTCGAATTTTCACCGATTAACACCCGATTAACTAATTGCGTTTGAAAAATAGTCTAAAAACGTTTGATACTTTGAGTTAAGGGTGAGATTGGGCTTAAGCTGGGCTCAGGTGTTGTCGGGTTTGAAATATCACATACTTTTTCGGTTGGACTCAGGCTCAGCCAGGGGCTTACCGAATATGGGATGGTAACGGGATTATAACCCACTTCTTGGGAGTGGCTCAGTCGGTAGCGCGTCAGGCTCGTAATCTGTAGTTCCCAAGTTCGAGTCCCAGCTGGGTCAGCGTTGAGATTCATCTCCGTAAAACTTCCTGCCCTGCCCGGGGTCAGTAGGAGACACCGATGGGCTTGCAAAGGATGCCGTCCTCGGAAGGGACATTAAGCCGTGCACAGGGTATGGCTCTCCCGTACACAGCTACCATCTGTCTCCCAACAGCTGTTCCAGTGGGTCCTCTCCCCCAACCTTCTCTGTGTCTTCGGGGTCCATGTGACCTGGCCGTTTATCCCATGGTGTGCAAAAAAGTGCCGCTCAGAGGTAAAACAACCCAACCCAACCCACTTCTTGAGTGGTTGAAAATCACGCATGGCACAAACCTTTCCATTATAATCAAACATGTCAAACCCCTCACACCCCATTGGACGTTTCCCGGGTCACCAGTGGCTCAGTGGAGCTAGTAATCTGCAGTTCCCAGGTTCGAGTCCCAGCTGGGTCAGCGTTGAGATACATCTCCGCAAAACTTCCTGCCCGCGGTCAGTAGGAGACACCGATGGGCTTGGAAAGGATGCCGTCCTCGGAAGGGACATTAAGCCGTGGCCCCGTGTACGGGAGAGCCATACCCTGTGCACGTTAAAGAACATGCTGGATGACTTGACGGAAGGCTACCATCTGTCTCCCAACAGCTGTCCAGTGGGTCCCCTTCCCCCAACCTTCTCTGAGTCTTCGGGGTCCATGTGACCTGGCCATTTTGCCCATTGTGTGCAAAAATGTGCCGCTCAGAGGTAAAACAACCCAAAGCAACCAGTAGCTCAGTTCAAATTAAAAATTTCAATTTTGCCGAAAATTATGAAAAAAATAAAACAGTTCCCTTGATTTTGATTTGAAACTCTTAATCAACATTTAGTGATTTAAACCATTAAACATTTTTCAGATTTTGTTTTTTTAACGATTTTCTTTCTTACAAATAAATTTCCTCAGCGCTTACTCAAGTATTTTCAGTATCCACGAATTATTTCTAGTATTTTTAGTTCCAAATAAATGGGATTTTAATCTTGAAATAATTATGATTATTTAAAATTTAAAATAAGAAAATATGAATTTTATTGTAGTCAAGGCCTCGTTTGCGCAGTGGTATCGCGTTGGTTCGCAGTAATACTACAATTGCGGGTGTCCGGGTCCGACTCCCGGGCTGACAGGGTCGTATGTGTGTTTTAAGCTCTAACCGAGGGGCAGTGGCCAGCAGTAACTTCGCTCTTAATGAGGCATGTCCTCATGTTAGAAGGCCTGTACAAACCAGGAGTAGTTTTCAGGAACCTTCTACGTCTAATATATATGTTGCAGATGAAAAGAGGACATAGATTGAAAACAATAATTTAGTGATACATATTTCTGTATCAACAGGTTTCACCAGCAAATTCGATAATACCTCAATAATGATCATCAGCTAGTATCTCAATAATGATCAGCAGCTAGTATCTCAATAATGATCAGCAGCTAGTATCTCAATAATGATCAGCAGCTAGTATCTTAGTAATGATCAGCAGCTAGTATCTCAATAATGATCAGCAGCTAGTATCTTAGTAATGATCAGCAGCTAGTATCTCAATAACGATCAACAGCTAGTATCTCAATAATGATCAACAGCTAGTATCTTAGTAATGATCAGCAGCTAGTATCTCAATAACAATCAACAGCTAGTATCTTAGTAATGATCAGCAGCTAGTATCTCAATAATGATCAACAGCTAGTATCTCAATAATGGTCAGCAGCTAGTATCTCAATAATGATCATCACCTAGTATCTTAGTAATGATCAGCAGCTAGTATCTCAATAATGATCAACAGCTAGTATCTCAATAATGATCAACAGCTAGTATCTCAATAATGATCAACAGCTAGTATCTCAATAATGATCAACAGCTAGTATCTCAATAATGATCAACAGCTAATATCTCAATAATGATCAACAGCTAGTATCTCAATAATGATCAACAGTAGTATCTCAATAATGATCAACAGCTAGTATCTCAATAATGATCAACAGCTAGTATCTCAATAATGATCAACAGCTGGTATCTCAATAATGATCAACAGCTAGTATCTTAGTAATGATCAGCAGCTAGTATCTCAATAATGATCAGCAGCTAGTATCTCAATAATGATCATCAGCTAGTATCTCAATAATGATCAACAGCTAGTATCTTAGTAATGATCATCAGCTAGTATCTCAATAATGATCATCAGCTAGTATCTCAATAATGATCAACAGCTAGTATCTCAGTAATGATCAACAGCTAGTATCTCAATAATGATCAACAGCTAGTATCTCAATAATGATCAACAGCTAGTATCTTAGTAATGATCAGCAGCTAGTATCTCAATAATGATCAACAGCTAGTATCTCAATAATGATCAACAGCTAGTATCTCAATAATGATCAACAGCTAGTATCTCAATAATGATCAGCAGCTAGTATTTCAATAATGATCAGCAGCTAGTATTTCAATAATGATCAACAGCTAGTATCTCAATAATGATCAACAGCTAGTATCTCAATAATGATCAACAGCTAGTATCTCAATAATGATCAACAGCTAATATCTCAATAATGATCAACAGCTAGTATCTCAATAATGATCAACAGCTAGTATCTCAATAATGATCAACAGCTAATATCTCAATAATGATCAACAGCTAGTATCTCAATAATGATCAACAGCTAGTATCTCAATAATGATCAACAGCTAGTATCTCAATAATGATCAACAGCTAATATCTCAATAATGATCAACAGCTAGTATCTCAATAATGATCAACAGTAGTATCTCAATAATGATCAACAGCTAGTATATCAATAATGATCAACAGCTAGTATATCAATAATGATCAACAGCTAGTATCTCAATAATGATCAACAGCTAGTATCTCAATAATGATCAACAGCTGGTATCTCAATAATGATCAACAGCTAGTATCTTAGTAATGATCAGCAGCTAGTATCTCAATAATGATCAACAGCTAGTATCTCAATAATGATCAGCAGCTAGTATCTCAATAATGATCATCAGCTAGTATCTCAATAATGATCAACAGCTAGTATGTTACTAATGATGATCAGCTAGTATCTCAATAATGATCATCAGCTAGTATCTCAATAATGATCAACAGCTAGTATCTTAGTAATGATTAACAGCTAGTATCTCAATAATGATCAACAGCTAGTATCTCAATAATGATCAACAGCTAGTATCTCAATAATGATCAACAGCTAGTATCTCAATAATGATCATCAGCTAGTATCTTAGTAATGATCAGCAGCTAGTATTTCAATAATGATCAACAGCTAGTATCTCAATAATGATCAACAGCTAGTATCTCAATAATGATCAACAGCTAGTATCTCAATAATGATCAACAGCTAATATCTCAATAATGATCAACAGCTAGTATCTCAATAATGATCAACAGCTAGTATCTCAATAATGATCAACAGCTAGTATCTCAATAATGATCAACAGCTAATATCTCAATAATGATCAACAGCTAGTATCTCAATAATGATCATCAGCTAGTATCTTAGTAATGATCAGCAGCTAGTATCTCAATAATGATCAACAGCTAGTATCTCAATAATGATCAACAGCTAGTATCTCAATAATGATCAACAGCTAGTATCTCAATAATGATCAACAGCTAGTATCTCAATAATGATCAACAGCTAGTATCTCAATAATGATCAACAGCTAATATCTCAATAATGATCAACAGCTAGTATCTCAATAATGATCAACAGCTAGTATCTCAATAATGATCAACAGTTAATATCTCAATAATGATCAACAGCTAGTATCTCAATAATGATCAACAGCTAGTATCTCAATAATGATCAACAGCTAGTATCTCAATAATGATCAACAGCTAGTATCTCAATAATGATCAGCTAATATCTCAATAATGATCAACAGCTAGTATCTCAATAATGATCAACAGCTAGTATCTCAATAATGATCAACAGCTAATATCTCAATAATGATCAACAGCTAGTATCTCAATAATGATCAACAGCTAGTATCTCATTAATGATCAACAGCTAGTATCTCAATAATGATCAACAGCTAGTATCTCAATAATGATCAACAGCTAGTATCTCAATAATGATCAACAGCTAGTATCTCAATAATGATCAACAGCTAATATCTCAATAATGATCAACAGCTAGTATCTCAATAATGATCAACAGTAGTATCTCAATAATGATCAACAGCTAGTATATCAATAATGATCAACAGCTAGTATCTCAATAATGATCAACAGCTAGTATCTCAATAATGATCAACAGCTAGTATCTCAATAATGATCGATCGAACTAGCTGATATTGAGGCTCGAAAAATTGAGTCTAAATTCTTCTCTTTTTTGCATTAAATTGCATGAATAGTTAATAAAGGAGAGTTTTATGGTAAATAGAAAAACGCAAGTGGAACTCTGAATATTTCAAATTCTGTTTAAGGAAATGATTTAACTTTATTGCAATTTAATTTTCTTGAAAAAAAAATTTTTTTTTCTGAACACTGAACCCTGAAAGTTTTTTTTAGTAGTAAGTCTGATGCGTGACTAAACATTAGATTGTCAAGAAGCATTACTTTTTTAGTCACAAATATTTCACTCTATGCACGGAACTTTCGATGACAGCGAGGGGAACTTTTCTCTGTGATCTTTGCTTATTAAGCTCGTCTACTTGGCAAGCGGACTGAATCCGACTCAAAGTCACGTGTTCTCGATGTACTTTGTTCTTAAACGCATTGTAGCTCAATAAAAAACGAAGGTTTCATTTTCGGATGGAAATAAAATGATTGATATACTACTTACTTGAGTACATATTCGGCCTAGGAAGCATCATCAATGTTCCCACTCTGTACTACTGTTCTTGTTACTTCTACATTGGTGACTACCGTACTCCTGAACAGTAGGGAGCGGGGGTGACTCGTAATCTGTAGTTCCCAGGTTCGAGTCCCAGCTGGGCCAGCGTTGAGATTTATCTCCGCACAATTCCCCGCTATGCCGACTGTCAGTAGGGGACACTTATGGGCTTGGAAAGGCCGCCGTCCGTCGGATGGGATATTAAGCCGTGACCCCGTGTACGGGAGAGCCGTACCCTGTGCACGTTAAAGAACACGTTGGATAGCCTTGACGGGAGGCTACCATCTGTCTCCCAACAGCCGTTCCAGTGGGTCCCCTCCCCCAACCTTCTCTGAGCCTTCGGGGTCCATGTGACCTGGCCATTTAGCCCATTGTGTGCAAAAGAGTGCCGCTCAGAGGTAAAGCAATTCAATCCTGAATACTATGGTACTCAACTAGGTCAGGATGTAGGAAAAAATTGGGGGGGGGGGGGGACGGACAGGCGGGCAAGAACCACAATCAAGCCGGAAAAAGGTAAAAGTTGGACAAGAAACTGTATTTCCAACGCAGTATTAGCATTTTCCCCTCCGTTTTACAGTATTTAAATTTTTTTTTGAAAAATATATTAAATTTAAATAAGTTTGTTTAATTTTTAGCTCTATTAACCTTCCTAGCATTCTGAAAGAGAGGGGCAGGTTTATTTGCATACGATTTGCATTGGTTGAATTTAGTTCGTATGAATGATTTCATCCATACTTTTTGTAATAAATTACATTGTTTTAGAATTATCATTGTGATACACTATTTACTCGACCTCACTCTCAGTTCTCATCCATTTAATTTGTAACAATATATCTCGCTACAAATATATTTAGACATCTTTGAGCAGTTATTACCTTGCATTTAAAATATTAGTAAGATTTCAAAATACAGTTGATATTTGCATGCAATTTTAATTTTATATTTTTTTTTAAACAGGTAAAAATGGCAACCATCTATAAAAATAGGCATCTGGTATATCTTTCAATAATTCTCTTCTTCTTTTTCTCAGGTAAGTTTTCTTCTTTAACTCTCTAAAAATATATTAATATATGAAAAGTAACTTTCTTGTAGTTCTTAACATTAAGTTATTGAGACTTTTAGGTTAGGTTGTTTTACCTCTGAGCGGCACTTTTTTGCGCACCAGGGGCTAAATGGCCAGGTCACATGGACCCCGAAGGCTGGGGGAGGGACCCACTGGAACAGCTGTTGGGTGACAGATGGTAGCCTCCCGTCAAGGCCATCCAGCGTGTTCTTTAACGTGCACAGGGTATGGCTCTCCCGCACACGGAGCCACGGCTTAACGTCTCATCCGACGGACGGCGGCCTTTCCAAGCCCATCGGTGTCCCCCTACTGACCGTGGGCAGGGCGGGGAATTTTGCGGAGATAAATCTCAATGCTGACCCAGCTGGGACTCGAACCTGGGAACTGCAGATTACGAGCCTGGTGCGCTACCGACTGAGCCACCCCCGCCCTGAGACTTTTAGGAAGTTTGGGTTATTTTATCATTGACGTCGCTTTGTGTGCATGTAATGGGCTAAATGGATAGAGCTGTGTGCGGAAAAAACGTTAATGTTACCGCTGATAAAATCTGTAGGAATATGGGCAAACGTTACTGTTATATTAATGGTTGACACAAGTGAAAAAAACTACTTTATATAATTAAAAAAAAAGATTTGGAAGTTCAATGATGATATTTATTTTAAAAAATACATTGGTATAAAGCTACAAATTAAAAAAAATATGTGAAGCAATCTTTTTTTGCGGACGAAGTTGTGTAGTGTAGAAAAAAATTTTAAATCTGAAAATTTCAGTAATGGAGATTGCAAAGTTTTCATAGAGAGACGTAGAGGTTTGAGGACTGGGGGATAAAATAGAATGCTTTCTCATAATCGCAGATAACTGTATTTAAAAGAGGATAAATTACTTAGAAGGATTTTCAAAATTATATTATTTCTAATAAAATTTTTTTCTGATATTTAGAAAGGCATATTTTTTAAAATACAGTTTTTTTCTTATCACAGTATATCTTCTATTTAATTATTATAATTCATTAATAAAATAAAATGCATTTTAGAAGTTTGCATAATGATTACTTCAATATGATAATTATGAACTTTTTTATACAACAAGATTATCTATTGTTAAATATCCCAGGTTCCAGAACGATTTAAATATTGAACGAATATTGTTGAAAATTGAAGTTTGAATAGATTTAATTGTGATCCTTAATTTGTATTCAATGACATTTTCCCTTTAAATCCATATTTTATAAGTTTAGCTTCGAAATTAGATTCCTATTAACTAAACACGGAAATTCTCTAATATTGTGGTAGAGCAGTGTATATTTGATTTGAGATTTTATGACGCAACAGGCTAAAGAATACGTAAGTAAAAAAAACTTAGGTAACAGAATTGAGTTAAAACTAGAAAGTATATACTGTAAATGGGACATGAGAGGTTTTCAATTGTAACCTGATTTTCATCTCCCGAATCGTTTCTTAATTCACGTAAAACACGAAAAAGAAAATATTAAAAGAGAATAATTCATTGTAAACTAGGGGCTCTGCCACTGGGGTCAAGCTTCCACATTTCGCCCAAACTTTATTACCTGATCGCATCATAGAAAGAAATAGTTGTGATGACGTCGCTTTGAACTTAAAACACTCTTATCCAAAGGGCAGTTAGTTGGTTGGTTGCTTGTTTTACTTCTGAGTGGCACTTTTTTTTTGCACACCATGAGCTAAATGGCCAGGTCACAAGGACCCCGAAGGCTCAGAGATGGGTGGGGGAGGGGACCCACTGGAACAGCTGTTGGGAGACAGATCGTAGCCTCCCGTCAAGGCCATCCAGCGTGTTCTTTAATGTGTACAGGGTATCTCTCTCCCGCACACGGGGCCACGGCTTAACGTCCCATCCGACGGACGGCGGCCTTTCCAAGCCCATCGGTGTCCCCTACTGACCGTGGGCAGGGCGGGTAATTTTTGCGGAGATAAATTTCAACGCTGACCCAGCTGGGACTCGAACCTGGGAACTACAGATTTCGAGGCTGGCGCGCTACCGACTGAGCCACCCCCGCTCCCAAGCAGTTAGTTACAACCAAGCCCGGATCTAGAAAAAACAAAGGGGGGGGGAGAAATTCAGTGTTTTCCCCACGGGCAAGAGATTGGATTTGCATTTCTGCGTAGCATTTTCACCTTCGTTTTAGAAGTTTTTAAAAAATTCTTGAAAAATGCGTGAAATTTGCAAAGTTTAATAGTTTTTATCTCCATTATCCTAACTTCTCGTATTAGTATTCTCAAAGAGTGGGTGGGTGGGTGAAGGAGTGAAAAGGGGCCATGCCCCCCCCCCCCCCCTAGAAGATCGAGCCCTGCTTATAATTATTGGTTAAATATCGATTTTCAGTAACATTCGTTTAGTATTTAAATATTTGTTGAAGATGGAGACTTTAATATCAAATTCTGCTAATACTCTTGTTGTAACACTTCAGAATTGACGGAAAACGAAAACAAACTTTATACAAATTCATAAAACTACTTTCATTTTAACAACGAATTGTATAAGAGTATTTATTTGTGTTTCAGTTAACTCTGAAGTAATTTCTTTGGATTTGCCACATTGCTGTTAAACGTTGGAGCTTTTTAATTCTTTAAGTATTAAATATTGGTGCAGTCGAGAGTTAGAATATTTCAGTGAGAGTTTGAATTTATCTCCGGTGACATTTTCCCATAAAAACGTCAGGGTGGGGTTGTTTTACCTCTGAGCGGCACTTTTTTGCACACCATGGGCTAAATGGCAAGGTCATATGTACTCCGAAGACTCAGAGAAGGTTGGGGGAGGGTACCCACTGGAACAGCTGTTGGGAGACAGATGGTAGCCTCCCGTCAAGGCCATCCAGCGTGTTCTTTAACGTGCTCAGGGTATGGCTCTCCCGCACACGGGGCCACGGCTTAACGTCTCATCCGACGGACGGCGGCCTTTCCAAGCTCATAGGTGTCCCCTACTGACCGTGGGCAGGGCGGGAAATTTTTGCGGAGATAAATCTCAACGCTGACCCAGCTGGGACTCGAACCTGGGAACTACAGATTACGAGCCTGGCGCGCTACCGTCTGAGCCACCCCCACTCCCATAAAAACGTAAGTATTTTCAAAGTTTGAAGAGCTTTAAATATGACTTTCCATTCACAAAAATAGCAATACTTTTGGTAATGAAGTGTATTTTATTTTTACTGGAAATATCAGTATTTAACTTGAATGGGAAAAATGCGTGTCAGTGCACTATACTCTTTAATGCATTTTCATATTTCTAAAAATTTTTATAACATTTATTAAATGCTTTCTCTTTGTAGGTATCGGTTGCCTGACGCCTTTCCTGACAGTGCATATGCGCCATCTTGGATTTGCATTACCCGAAGTCGCCATCATTAACACAGTCGCTGCCTTCTGCAGTATCCTTGGTCCAGTGTTAGGAGGTGTACTGGCAGAACGTTACCAGAAATACAAGATAGTGACCATCACCTGTCTCCTCTTGGCATCTCTTGCTTACGTAGCTCTGACATTCATCCCAAGGACTGAAAAACTACATTATCGCCCTCTAGTGGATTTCAGCTGCAAGTCCGGCGTTCGTATCGAACGTTGTGCCAACTGGGCCACTTGCAAAGATGCCTTGCCTGCCGACAATCTGACCACAGTCCAGTTGACAAACTGCCACTATCAATGTCCTGGGGGTGATCACCAGAACACTTCCTATCCCCTCCACATCTGTTTCCATGGAAACTCGGGAAACATCTGCGTCGTGTATGACTCCGACGCAGAAAACAATTCAAGGGCCGAATTCCAGTCTCAGTTGTCGTCATGGACTTACGACGAACTGTCCGAGGTGAATCTGTTAGAAGATAATAACGTCACTGATGAAGCCATGCCTCGTGCACACGTAGCCATGTGTAGCTATCACCCAAAAGGTCCAATAGCCTTCAGCGAGAAACAATACCATAGTATCAGTTGCCGTCCCTTGCTGGAACAGTGCAGCATCCACTGCAGTACAACCTTCTTTGCAGGAAAGTATCCTGTTCTTCCTAGACTCTGCGAAGAGGCCACGGGGAATCCTTCGGCAACTTTCTGGAGCTATCTGATCCTTCGCGTTATTGCAGACGCGTGCATATTAACTGCTTTATGTCTCCTGGACGCTATTACTGTGTCAAGCACCAATGATTACGAAGGAGCTTACGGCCGCATCCACATATGGCCAGCCATGGGTCTCGCCGTTTTCCCACCTTTTAGTGGTGCATTGTTAGACCACTTCACAGACCTCGAAGGGAGAGCTGATTTCTCGCCTGCAGCGTTTCTTGCCATCGGATTGGCTGCCCTCACATCTGCTCTGATCATCGCTGTGCCCCTCCACTCGAGAAGGAACATTAAACAATTCGAGAGTCTCGTGAATCCTTCTCACGAGTCAAAGTTCCTCTCCTTGGAAATGGTGGCATTGCTTACCATAGTTCTGGTGCTGGGTACACAATGGGGAGTCCTCTGTACGTTTCTCCCGTGGCTTGCAATTGATATTGGCTGTTCTGGAACTGTGATAGGCCTTGCCTGCACTCTTGCCTTTGGCTGCAGCCTGCCGTTCCTTCTCATCTCCAAAAACATGGTTCGCAACATCGGCCGCGCCAATCTTCTTGTCTTTGCTCTGCTTTTCTACGGCACACGCTACGCAGGCGTGTCTTTCGTGACGTCACCATCGTGGACTCTTCCCTTCGCTGCCATGGAGACATTCAGCCTGTGTGTGATGTGGGTTGCTGCTGTGGCTTATGGACAGTCCCTCGCTCCACGTGGATACGCCTTAATTACACAATACACGCTCAACTTGTTTCATTTTGCTGTAGGTAAGTACTTACTCACATCTTTACTCTCTCATCTTAGCACATAAAATATATGTTTTTAATTCATTTTTAATATATTATACACACCTTAGCTTTTAAAGGGAAATTTGGAAGACAAAAGGGGGGGGGGGGGCGGTGGTGGCTCAGTCGGTAGCGCGCCAGGCTCGTAATCTGTAGTTCCCAGGGTCGAGTCCCAGCTGAGTCAACGTTGAGATTTATCCGCAAAATTCCCCGCCCTGTCCACGGTCAGTAGGGGACACCGATGGGCTTGGAAAGGCCGCCGTCCGTCGGATGGGATATTAAGCCGTGACACCGTGTACGGGAGAGCCATACCCTGTGCACGTTAAAGAACACGCTGGATGGCCTTGACGGCAGGCTACCATCTGTCTCCCAACAGCTGTTCCAGTGGGTCCCCTCCCCCAACCTTCTCTGAACCTTCGGGGTCCTTGTGACCTGGCCATTTAGCCCATGGTGTGCAAAAAAGTGCCGCTCAGAGGTAAAACAACTAAAACAACTTGGAAGACAAAAGATAAAAGTCCGTATATTTAACCACTCTAATGTTTGCCAAGAAAATACAAAAGCTGCTTAAGAAGTTACGTTTCATGGTACGTAACAGAGAAATATGTTACATCGGTTTATTTGCATTCTGCTAATATTGGGTGTAGGGGAAAATTCTCTGGTGCCGGGTGGGATCAGAATCCTGAACTCCTGATCACATTTCAGGTTCTCTGACCACTGAACTACCAGCTACTGATCAAGATTGTGGTAACAATCACGTTTTAGACCAGAGGTTCTCAACGTGGGGTACGCTGTAAAATTTTTGGGGGTACGCCGTGAGAGCTCAAAAGTCGCTAGATCTAGTAACAAAGTAAAAATAACCATTGTTATACTATAACTGTAGTTTTATCTATCTATACAAGGGGTACGCCAGTTACATACACATTTCCAGGGGGTAAGTGAAGCATAAAAGGTTGAGAACCACTGCTATATACAGGGTGAATCTGAAAAAGTGGGCAAAACTTTACGGGGTGGTAGAACGCAGCTATACGAGCAATATTCGTCATAGAAAGTATGGGCGGAACGCAAACGGCGAGCCGCTAGGTGGCGTTGGAAATGGTATAACAGGGTCGGTCCTCGCACCCAACGGCATTTCTACCGTGGATTGCCGAGAGGATGGCTGAGCCAGGATCGCCGTTGTTGCCGGCGATATTCGGGAAATGCCTGGTGTCTTCGCAAATGTGCGTCGGTCCCTATCCCGCAGGTGTGAAGCCTGCATTACAGTTGGCGGCAGCTCTTTTGAGCAATTTCTTTGAGCATGTACCTCAATTACATTCCTGTTAATAAAATGTTTTCTAAAGTATCTCCTCTCCTTCTTGTGTTCATTCTTTAAATGTGACAGTGGAAAACTACCTTTTAACTTCTCACCGCTTGCGTTCCGACCATACATTCTATGACGAATATTGCTCGTATAGCTGCGTTCTACCACCCGTAAAGTTTTGCCCACTTTTTCAGATTCACCCTGTATATGTTTTATTTTATTCACATTGTTATACTATAACTATAGTTTTATCTATCTATACAAGGGGTACGCCAGTTACATACACATTTCCAGGGGGTACGTGAGGCATAAAAGGTTGAGAACCACTGATATATATGTTTTATTTTATTCCCATTGTTATACTATATATAAATACCCCCCTCAAGCAGCTGCTTGCCACAGAGGTCTGACAGGAGCCTATCAGTTTATATGCCATAGTAGAAGGTCTGTGAGGATGGCAGGACCTCAGCAGAAAAACGACACATACATCCATGCCTTACCCGGGGTTCGAACCCAGGTCCCTTAGATCAGTAGCCAAGCACACTAATCACTCAGCCATGGGACGGCTGTTATACTATAACTATAGTTTTATCTATCTATACAAGGGGTACGCCTGTTACATACACATTTCCAGGGGGTAAGTGAAGCATAAAAGGTTGAGAACCACTGTCTTAGACTAAGGAAATAGAATATTGAATACTTCACAGATTAACATACCTTCCATGAAAGGGGACCTTCGGCCAATAAAAAGCAAACCCATCCATTTGAATCTCCAGCCTGTAGGATGTTTCACTGCAACGTATAAACGAGGGAGGGGTCTGAAGCATGCGACCGCAAAGCCATTTTTTGCAACTCACAAACACACAAACAAGAGCTTGCCTGAATTCGATGATCTGATAGAGGTATAGAGAATATGGTCTCCTTCAGCCGAAGATGAAGCTACTATTAATGAAATTTAAATTGAAGTTTTCGTATTAAAATATGTAACATGTAATAGCAATAAAACAACAATATAAATAATTATGTTTTTTTAAGTATTGCTGAGGGGTGGAGGATAGATCAGTTGATAGCGCACCAGGCTCTTAATCTGCAGTTCGCAAGTTCAATTCCCACCTGGGCCAGAGTTGAGATTTATCCCCACAAAACTCTCCGCCCAGCTCTCAGTCAGTAAGGAACGCCAAAGGGCTCAGAAAACCGTTACCCGTAGGAAGAGACTTTAAGCCGTGGTCCTGTGTATGGCAGAGACATATCCTGTACACATTAAAGAACACACTGGATGACCTTAATGGAGGCTACCATCTGTCTCCTAACAGTTGTATAGTGGATCCCCTTCTAACCTTCTCTGCATCCTTAGGGTCCTTGTGACTTGACCATTTGGTTAACTTTTGTGTGCAAAAGGGCCAGATTGATTACGGAATTTTGCTTTCCAAACCCGTATATCTTGAGCAATAGTTAGTTCATTCGGCAGCTGAAGGTCAGTTTCCTGTGTCGACATCGGCATCCAATCTCACTCACGCTCCTAAAAACACTACGTGTATTTCTATTTTCGTCACTCTCGCCACATTGTTCGCATAACCGGGTAACATGGCTAAAACCTCCTTTACAATTCCTCTAATTCTCCCATCCATTTCTTCCTTTCAAAAGATGCCAATTAAAGGCATCATTCGTGCTCCCTTTGATCACGTCATCATTATTTACCAACTTTTACTGCTTAACACCCAAAATGCAGGGGCGGGGGTGGCTCAGTCGGTAGCGCGCCAGGCTCGTAATCTGTAGTTCCCAGGTTCAAGTCCCAGCTGGGTCAGCGTTGAGATTTATCTCCGCAAAATTCCCCGCCCTGCCCACGGTCAGTAGGGGACACCGATGGGCTTGGAAAGGCCGCCGTCCGTCGGATGGGACGTTAAGCCGTGGCCCCGTGTGCGGGAGAGCCATACCCTGTGCACGTTAAAGAACACGCTGGATGGCCTTGACGGGAGGCTACCATCTGTCTCCCAACAGCTGTTCCAGTGGGTTGGAAAGGGTGACTCCCCCAACCTTCCTGAGCCTTCGGGGTCCATGTGACCTGGCCATTTAGCCCATGGTGTGCAAAAAAGTGCCGCTCAGAGGTAAAACAACTCAACTCAACAACCCAAAATGCAGCGTAAGCATCAAGTGCTCAGTTGGTTACAGAGGTCAAGATTATTTTCCCATAATAAAAAAAATAAATACCCCCTCAAGCAGCTGCTTGCCACAGAGGTCTGACAGTAGCCTTTCAGTTTATATGCCACAGTAGGAGATCTGAGAGGATGGCAGGACCTCAGCAGAAAAACGACACACACATCCATGTCTAATCCGGGGCTCGAACCCAGGTCCCTTAGATCAGTAGCCAAGCGTGCTAACCACTCGGCCACGGGACCAATACCAAATTTTTGGTATTTTTTCCCATACCAAATTTTAAAGAGGACTAAACTTTAGGGCAGAAAGTGGCTTAATCGGTGCATGCCAGGCATCTGAGTTGGGTTGGATTGTTTTACTTCTGCGCGCCATTTTTTGTGTGCGCAAAATGGACTAAATGGGGATCCTTGGGGAAAGGTCCCCCAAGGCTTTAGAGAATGTTGGAGGAAGGATTTGCACTGGACAGCTGTTAGGAAGCAGGCGGAAACCTTGTGAATGCCATCCAGCGTGTTCTTTAACGTCAATAGGTTATGGCTCTCCTGCACGTGAGCCACTGTTTTACATTTCATTCGACGGACGGCACCCTTTCCAAGTCCATCGACGTCCACTTCCTGACCGAGGGTAGGGTGTGGGGTTTAGTGGAGATAAATCTCAACGCTGGCACAGGTGGGATTCGAACCTGGAAACTGCTAATTACGAGACTGGCTAGTGTCGACTAAGAGCCAACACCTACCGCACCAGGCATTTGATGCTTCCAGGTATAGGTGAGAAAGGAGACACTGATCGGCTTGGTAAGGGAACCGTTCGTCGGATGAAACTTAATTCCTAGGCCCATGTGCAATAAAACCATACCTTATGCTAGTTAACCTCTTTGACCCCAACGTTATATTACGGCCGGCAATAAAGTGATATCACAGCTTTATCTTCTAGCTTTCCTTTCATTTTTTATTAGAAATCTTTACATGAGAAAAAAAATCGGAATATTTAGCCCTTAAAAATAGAGTATTAAGAGTCATGAAATTATGAAATACTTGAGCATAGGTTATTGCGGATCATAAGTCTTAAAAAAATTCTACGATGAGTTGGGGGGGGGGGTTAAAATCCTTCAAAGAAGGCCATTAGTATTTCTTTTAAATGATGATAAATCCTCCAGTTTTCTTATAACTGAAAAAAAAAATATTTCCAGAGGGGGGAAGTGCTATCGCTGCCCCTTCCCCCTCCTGCGCGGGGCGGGGGTGGCTCAGTCGGTAGCGCGCCAGGCTCGTAATCTGTAGTTCCCAGGTTCGAGTCCCAGCTGGGTCAGCGTTGAGATTTATCTCCGCAAAACTCCCCGCCCTCCCCACGGTCAGTAGGGGACACCGATGGGTTGGATAAGGCCGCCGTCCGTCGGATGGGACGTTAAGCCGTGGCCCCGTGTGCGGGAGAGCCATACCCTGTGCACGTTAAAGAACACGCTGGATGGCCTTGACGGGAAGCTACCATCTGTCTCCCAACAGCTGTTCCAGTGGGTCCCCTCTCCCAACCTACTCTGAGCCTTCGGGGTCAATGTGACCTGGCCATTTAGCCCATGGTGTGCAAAAAAGTGCCGCTCAGAGGCAAAACAACCCAACCCCCCTCCTGCGACCGCTTCTGGCCCAGAGGTCAAACAATCCGACCCTAAAAACGCTTTACTATTTAGTAATGTTTTTATTTTTTAGTAGTGTTTTTCTATTTTCGTCACTGTCGCCATATTGTTCGCATAAAAACCCCAGTCCGAGACAAAAAAAAATCGAAAAATTTCCGTGTTACGACAATGAATATTTAAATTGTGAATTCAATATTTTGCAGAATAAAATTTTTATTGGAATGAGACTGAATATAAAGTTCTAAATCAAATCTATCTAAATCTCATTTTTTTTTAACAGTATTCGTGTAGTATTGAAAGAGTTAGTTTAAACATTTAATAATAGCGGGCATCTCAAACACAAAATTAATGAATATTAGAATTATTTAAACAAACTTCGATAATACACATTTATTAAAGAGTCTGAAATAATACCTAATATTTAAGATTTAATTAACTTCGGAGATAAATTCTTATGACGCATTGCTGTTGTTAAATATTCATAACTTTATATGCTGAAAAAAGTCGGCAAGATGACAGGAAACTTGATGACTTTATTATAGCCCTTATATATACACCCCTTGTGTGTTGGGCAGGAATTTTTCCAGGGGGGGGGGAATGAAAATTTCAAGATTTAAATATTTATGTTGAGCAGTTCATTAAGGAGTGCAGTTGAAAATAAGGAATCATGCATGCATCATACTATAATGCAAATAATACCCCCCCAAAAAACCCAACTTATTATTAAAAATAATATAATTTTTTTTCATAATATAATAAATTAAAATAAATTAAATAATTCCGACAACATAACAAAGCATAAAAATAATCAGGGTTTACATTTCTTTAAGAAACATAAATTTTTTGGTACACTTGATATTATTTAACATAAATAAATTTTTGGATAAACCTTTCCATGGGGTGGAAGAGGGACAGTTGTCTCCCCCCCCCCCCCTTCCGGCCTCCAATGCATACTACGTGATTTTCCCCCCATCAATTTTTACTTAGAGAGAACCCATTGATAAACGATTAACAAATATGTTGTTAATTGATTGGCAGCATACTCCTGTTCGTATGCTACGTAATGCTTAGGGAGAAATGCTTTGAATATGCTACATAGAAGTAAAGGAAGATGCGCGATTTTAATTTCTTTCTTGCTTTGAGAATTTTAAATATGGCCTCTTACATCTTACGATAAGATGTTGCTATTTTCCACCTACTAAAAAGCCGTCACTTTCTTCGAAAAAAAAAGAGTAAACAATTCAACATTGACTTCGATTGAACTACATTTTGGTTGCTTCTTTTACCAACCTAAAAAAATGACAACAATAGGAGGTTTTCACTAAGAATGCGATGTCAAAACACTCTGGTCTTGTTTGACGACTATTCACCATGGCGATGGTGGCAGTGATCGTCATGGTGGGTTCACTTTTCCGTACGGCATAGGGGTCAAACACCGGTCACTAGACTCGTCGCTACTGCTGCACAAAAGAAGGTTACGATGCCAACGCACGAGACCAAGCGGACTGCATCTGCAAACTAAATGGGATTTTCCGGTTCAACGAACAACGGGAGATAAAATAGCAACCTCTGTTTATTTTCCAGAGGGGGAAAAAAAGCCATCATAATAGAAAGATATTAATCGAAAGGTAGAAATCAGTGGGTCAAATACGTAACGTTTTTTCTCAATTGAAACAGCTCTTAACGTTGGAAAAAAAAAATGTCCTTTACCGTTGTGTTATTTGCATTCTGCAAACAGTTCGTAAGAAATAATATTATTTGCCTTGAAAACGAGCTATCGTGTTCATTTTGTCGTCCGTGTTTTTGTAACCGTTCAAATTTTTTTGTTTATAGAGAAGAATGAAAAATTCTTTTTCTGTTGGATATGGGTAGTTATGAAACATAAATCTGCATTATTCGAATTTCTGTACAGTTTGAATTTTCATCTTTGGAGGATCCTGCAGTTTAAAACATTTAAATTATTGTAACGATCGATTCGAAGTTTGAAAGTGGGAAGGGGATACAGTGTGGAGGTCAAGAGGTCGATCACCATTTACGCCTATGACGGTGGGTTGGGTTGGGTTGTTGGGGCTAAATGGCCAGATCACAAGGACCCCGAAGGCTCAGAGAAGGTTGGGGGAGGGGACTCACTGGAACAGCTGTTGGGAGACAGATGGTAGCCTCCCGTCAAGGCCATCCAGCGTGTCCTTTAACGTGCACAGGGTATGGCTCTCCCGCACACGAGGCCACGGCTTAACGTCCCATCCGACGGACGGCGGCCTTTCCAAGCCCATCGGTGTCCTCTACTGACCGTGGGCAGGGCGGGGAATTTTGCGGAGATAAATCTCAACGCTGGCCCAGCTGGAACTCGAACCTGGGAGGGGCGGGGTGGCTCAGTCGGTAGCGCGCCAGGCTCGTAATCTGTAGTTCCCAGGTTCGAGTCCCAGCTGGGTCAGCGTTGAGATTTATCTCCGCAAAATTCCCCGCCCTGCCCACGGTCAGTAGGGGACACCGATGGGCTTGAAAAGGCCGCCGTCCGTCGGATGGGACGTTAAGCCGTGGCCCCGTGTGCGGGAGAGCCATACCCTGTGCACGTTAAAGAACTCGCTGGATGGCCTTGACGGGAGGCTACCATCTGTCTCCCAACAGCTGTTCCAGTGGGTCCCCTCCCCCAACCTTCTCTGAGCCTTCGGGGTCCATGTGACCTGGCCATTTAGCCCATCGTGTGCAAAAAAGTGCCGCTCAGAGGTAAAACAACCCAAACAACCCAACGAACCTGGGAACTATAGATTACGAGCCTGGGGCGCTACCGACTGAGCCACCCCCGCTTCAATATGACGGTGGGAAAACGTAATTTTTTTGGTTGTAAGAGATGAACGAATTTTTTATGTCATAAGAGATGAATAAATATTTTTGTTGTAAGAGATGAATTGAAATTTTTTGTATTGGGTACTAATGAAATTAGGTAATTTTCTGAATCATCCATTAGTTCGAAATTCCCCCGTTAGAGCATGCAACCTGTTTTCTTTGAAAGCGAACTTTGCATTCTTTTGTTAGAGGCGATAAATTTTTCCTTTAGTCCAGGGATTTCTATACTTTTCAGTATCACACCACTTTTTTGATTTTTGAAAACTCTCACCTCTCGCGATCTCTCATTTATTATCAACCATTCCCGAGGGGTGGTGTTGGCTCACCGATAATCCTCTACGCTTGTAATCTGCAGTTCCGAGGTTTGACTCCCAACTGAACCAGCGATGAGATTTACCTCTGCTGACCATGACCTCGGTTAGAAATAGACACTGATAGGCATGGAAAGACCGCCCTCCGTAGGATGGGACTTTAAGATGTAGCCCCGTGTATAGGAGAGACATATTCTATGCACCTCAAAAAACACGTTGGATAGCCTTAATGGGAGGCTACTATCTGTCTTCTAATAACTTCCCAATGACTCCCCTACTCCTAACCGTCTCTCAGCCCTTGGTGTCCTTGTGGCCTGGTAATTTAGCCCATTGTGTGTAGAAAAGTTCCACTCAGTGGAAAAACAATCTATCAGTCAACCCTACCCCCATTTTAATAGCAATTTATATTCATCATTAAAAATAAACTAAAAAATTCGCATCCCCTCCGTGGAATGTCTTTATGTCCCCAGTTTGGAAATCCTGCTATAATCATATCATAGTCCGCATATTTTTTAAAGTACATAAAACATGTTAAGAACATCATTTAAAGCTTTTTTATAAGTTATTATGAGAATATTAATTTACTAGTTAAATCCTCCAAAAGTTTAGCGCGAAACGCATGCCCATTGATAACTTTTCCCACCGATAGTTTCATTCACAGATTTCCACCATTCATAACTGTCATCGTTAGCGCCACCAGAAATTTCGGACACCTCCCGAGGGATATTCCATGTCAGCTAGCAACCCGATCTCTTAGCCCAGCACGACTAGAACTAAGTGGGACAACAAATCCAAATTTGGGGCCGATCGCGCAAGTACCCGCCGAACCACAAGGAACTGAGAATATTGCCATCGATGACGTCACACTTATCTATTCTTTCGCACGGAATTACGGCTATTATATAACACGATAATTTTTCTTAAAGAGGATTGTGTTGTCACGCCTTTGAGGGCACTTGCCTGCACAGAAGGGGTAAATGGCCAGGTCACAAGATCTCTAAGGCTTACAATAGGGTAAGGATGCTGAAAGGATGTGGATGATAGATGAAAGTTTCTCATCAAGACCATTCAGCATGTTTTTAATATGCACCGGGTATTGCTCTCTTGCTCACGAGCCCAAGGCTTAGAATCACATCTGATCAACAACGGCCTTTCCTATTTCAACATTGTTCCATTTCCCATTGGAGACAGAGTGTGGTTTTGAGGAGAAAATCTCATTGCAGGCACAGTGGGAACTTAAATTTGGGAATATCTGGTTACAAATAAAAAAGTATTAATAGAATAGTTAATAGGACAGATGGAAATAAATAAATAAATACCCCATCAAACAGCTGGTTGCCACAGAGGTCTGATAGGAGCCTGTCAGTTTATACGTCATAGAGAAGGTTTTGAGGAAAGCGAGGCTTCAGCAGAAAGACAACAACAAACATCCATGCCTTACTTGGAGGTCGACCCCAGGTCACTTTGATCAGTAGCCAAGCACGGGACGGCGTAGCTATAAATAAAAGAACGAATTTTTACTCTAAAGAAGTTATATCTCATCTTGGGAAATGATCACCTAGGTTAACATAAGATTCCTTATACTTTAACATTGTTCCAGAAACCTCAATAGTCATTTTATTCCCAGTTAATCTGCTCTTTACCTACATTTTAAAATTAATTCATTTATACGCATTCTAGTAAATGTAATTTATGTGAAAAATATTAACTTTTCTCTGATTAAATATGCCATGAAATTGCTTCTGATTTTAATTTTCTTCTAGGACGTGGTTTTGGCAGTCTTCTTGGTGGTGGTCTGATTACCCATCATGGCACGCGAATAACTTTCCGTGGAATTGCGATTTGGTCCGCTGTGGTGGCGCTGCTGTACCTCGCCCTCTACCATTTGGTGATGAAAAGAAGACGGTCGTCTGCCAAAAGCTCATTTCCAGGTAAGCAATTTATGTGGAGTTTCAATTTGTTTTTTGGATGATTCATCGATTTTTATCATCAGCATACATTTTTAAACAGTAATATTTTATGATAAACGTCATGTAAAGGTAATTAATTAAGATTAATTAACGTCATGTATTAGTAAATTCAATTACAGATCGTATGAGGTCGTTTCTTGTTTTGTACCTAGTTGCATTGAATTAACTTTCTGCAAAAGACAGAAACCAACTTTATCGGTGCACTACAATTTAAAGTTAAACATAAGCATTTACTTAAGAATTATAGTGTAAAAGTATCCGTATCATATATATATATGCACGTGGCCTTTGTATTATTACCATCCACCTAATACTTCTGAGGCTTCTATGAGCGGGGCGGGGGTGGCTCAGTCGGTAGCGCGCCAGGCTCTTTATCTGTAGTTTCCAGGTTCGAGTCCCAGCTGGGTCAGCGTTGAGATTTATCTCCGCAAAGTTCCCCGCCCTGCCCACGGTCAGTAGGGGACACCGATGGGCTTGGAAAGGTCGCCGTCCGTCGGATGGGACGTTAAGCCGTGGCCACATGTGCGGGAGAGCCATACCCTGTGCACGTTAAAGAACACGCTGGATGGCCTTGACGGGAGGCTACTATCTGTCTCCCAACAGCTGTTCCAGTGGGTCCCCTCCCCCAACCTTCTCTGAGCCTTCGGGGTCCATGTGACCTGACCATTTAGCCCATGGTGTGCAAAAAAGTGCCGCTCAGAGGTAAAACAACCCAAGCTTCCATGAGCTCAGATAACTATCAGATCAAGTCATGGCACGAATCGATTAGCTTACCATTATACTGTTCTTAGGGCCACATTATGGGGTTAGAAATTGGATGTTTTAATTTTTTTCTAAAATCTAAATTTCTAAAATGGTCAAGTCATAAGGATCCCAAGGACTCGGAGAGGATTTGGGAAAAGGATTCTACTGGATAACTGTTAAGAGAGAGATGGTAGGCTTTCTTCAAGGCCACCCAGCGTGTTCTTTAACGCGCATAGGTTATAGCTGTCCGGCACACGGACCACGGTTTAACTTTCCTTCTGAAGGACAGTTGCCTTTCTCAGCCCATCAATATCCCCCCCCCCTCCTTTCTCTCAGAGGGCAAAACGAGGGCTAGCTAAAATAAATCTCAAGGCTGGCATAGTTGAGACTTGAACCTGGGAACAACAGATTAATCGATACAGTCCCTTACCAATGGCGTCGGCAGGATATTTTGTGGGGGGGGGAGGGGAGGTGCAAAACGTTCTCAATAAAATTATCATTAATATCTTTATTTTCCGTACCTTTGTCATCACTTCCAAGAACAAAAAAAGGGAAAGAAAAAATCAAGATTACATTGTTTTAGAGAAAAAACAACATATTATATATATTCCTTGTTCACATGACATGCAACAAAAATTAATTTTTTTCGCAGGTGGAGGGGAACTGCCCTCTTCCCCACTGCCGACGCCCTTGTCCTCCCACACAGAGGGAAAGATTATCAAATATTTTTTTAATTTGATGCAATTTAATGTTATTTGTAAACTTTCGCTAACATGCTATTTCTCGCAGTGCTGCTGAATGGAACGTGGTACCCTCTTGCAGAGCGTCACCCTAATGGTGACGCAAAAGCTCACCAACCGATCGTCGTCGATCAAGATGACACAGAGTCAACTGTCAGCTCTGCAACAGATGCCAAGTAAATGAGGAAGTCGTGGAGAATAGTCTGGTCTAAACTCGTCTGAGCCCCGAAATGATGACACTCAGTTTGGGGTAGTGGAGCCACCCAAACCAGTCGAAGTCTGCCTACGTAACACTTGTTCCAACTAAAAGCAAAGAACAAATACAATTGCTTTGTCTCTGTCATTCGTAATAGTACATTTTTGCGTTTGTTATGTGATGAGTCCACAGCAATTCAAGAACATCAAAAACTTTAGGGAGAATATATATAGAGCTCTACGTTGCCACCTTTTTAATATTCTATATTGAAAGGAGTGTAAAGAATTATTTCCGTTTCTGTTCTAATATCAAAATTTTGGTTGAAGTTTTACGTTTTCTGGTATTTATGGTTAAAAGTATCTTTAGATTTCCAGAAATTGGTGTTTAAACAGATATTTTAGTATAGCAGTGCAACATTATTGTGGCTATAAAGACAATATCAACCAGTATCGTAGTATAAAAAAATTCTGTAGCTGCATGCTACTACTAAGTAACTTAATATTTTTAATTAGTTGTTCATGATCATTTGTGGTCTGTTGACCATAGGAATATATTTTTCTTCCCAATTTTAAAAAAGTATTTTTTATAAAACATATGTGCCATATAAATAAATTCCTGAGTGGAAAATGAACAGTGCTCCTGTTAAAAACTGTTTTCATCAATGAGAAAAAAATCCGTACAAAAAAAGTGCATAAAACAGCTGCATAAAAACGAACGTTCTCTTTGAGTAATGGTTTGAAATATTCTGTAGTTCGAAGTTTATTTCTTCTTTATGTAAGCTTTGATTACTAAAAAATATAGATTGAGTACATAATAGGTTAGATTAGTTACTGTTTAACAATTCTAGTTAATTGAAAATGCATTTGTTAGCTACAATTGCTGTTGGTACATATCACTTAGTATTATTCCATAGATGAGCTTAATTATTTACGGTTGCGGTTATCAGAATTTGCGCACATATTAGTTTATATTTATTTTGGCCCGATTGTTGAAATAAACACTTGATATTTTGCAATACACAAGAACAGAACTAAGTAGCATATTAACTGAGCAGTTTTCCACCAATCTAAATAATACTGGATTACAAACATACAAGTATTGAAGTGAAGTCATAATTTAGTGTTATTAGCCAGGATTTTGTAGTGTACCATTACCAAGGATTGAGGAAATGGTTTGAACTGCTTAAGCTTAGCGGTAAATATGGTTGTGCGAATGTACTGTGTAAAAGTGCAAGGGTTAAACATATCCTAGAATTCAAAGGAGCAGCACAAAACGTTGCTGCTTGATAAAGACAGAAAATCTGCAAAATGGTGTACAAGCAACTTCGCATGGTTTTATTTAACAAGTTTCTGCTCTAAGATAAGATCATGGTAAACCATGACCTGTGAGAATCCTAATTTTGTAGTGTCGCATTTATCTCTAGAATTTCTGTTTATAAATTCTTCATGTAAAAAGAGGTAAAATTAAATGGCACAGGGACAGCTACTGGTTAAAAATCATTTGGAATACTCCAAGAAATTAACTTTTCAACAAACATCTATAAGTATATATTACCATGTAAAATATTGCTGCCATGTAATATATTGTTCAAATACAATGAAAAGAAGGCATTAATAGTATAGAAGACAACAGAGTGAATAGAATATCAACGATCATGTTGTTTACAGGTAAACTGAGATGTTCTCAGAAATCGGAGTTTTAAAGGAAATTTTGTGGTTATTTGCCAGCCGGAATAATACAGACAGATCTAAACAACACTTGTGAGAAGTTGAAGTTTATTGGTTATCGAATATGTTCATTGCAAACAGTTGCAAATCAATGAAATACTTGAGGAAATTAGAGATGTCATCTGGTGCTGGACTAAGAAATTGATGACAGGAGTTCAGCTGTTTCTGTATAAATGAGAGGCCGCCTCAATGGCCTAGTGGTTAGGGTGCTTTGGCTGTTGATCAAAGTAATCTGGGATCGAGACTGCCAAAGCATGACTGTATATTGTCTTTCTGTTGAGGTCTTTCCTTCTTCGCAGACTTTTTTTGTGGTGTATTAAATTGCCAGACCTCTGTAGCAAGCAGCTGCTTAAGGGGTAATTTATTATTTTTTTTTATAGATGAAATGTCTGTATCAGAATAACTACTTTTCTAAAACAATTTAAGCCACTGTAACTGTATTACGGTTCATGTTTGGTGCGATTACTTTTTGATTTTATGTAGCTTACTTTTTTGGGTGTTAAGTGTAAGAAAAAAACTATAAATGCCTGTAACTCAGTGGGTTCCAACCTTTCGACAGTCATGGCCCCTTGGATATAAAAATAAAATTCTCCCATGACCTACAAAATTGCTAACCAAAGTATCTGTTCATGTTGCTCTCTAGTTTCAAAATCTTTTATTTTGAAATTTGCATAAATTAGACTGAAACTTTCCCAGTATGTAGCACATTTTTCATACAATTTAATTTTAGATTACATCGTAAAAATATTAACAATGTACTCGAATTCAGTAAATCAGGAGAAATAAATGTATGAAGTGTTTTAATCGAAAATCATCTCTTTGTTTATTAGACGTTTTTCGTATAAAAAATGCACGACATTGAAATTGCCCCACCCAAAAGGAGTGAGGCGATAGGAGTGAAATGTAGCACACACACACACATAGCAATACATATTGGCATACCATGATATAATTTGCAGCCACTTACAGCGGTTAGAAGATGAGATAATGCAGCACAATGTGGCTGCTTCAGTAGGTGGTTGCACCGCCATGAATGGTAATACAGGCAGCAATACGGCGTGGCATGGAGTCACATTGTCGACGAATATGGTCCTGAGGAATTGCACACCAAGCAGCATTGACTTGCTCCCATAATTCGTCGAGATTCCGCGCCGGCCGGTGAGAGGATTGCACACCTCGTCCAATGTAGTCCCACAGATTTTCTATTGGGGGATATAAATCTGGAGATTGTGCTGCCCATGGCAATACTTCAACATGTTGCAAACATTATCTGGAGATCCTAGCAGTATGTACATGGGTGTTATCATGCTAGAAAATGGGCTGCTACATGCCTCCCAGGAACGGTAACGAAACGGGCTGCAGAACCACGCTAACCGTATCATGCTGCTGTCAGTGTTCCCGTGATGTGGACACGAGGTGATCCAATAGCACCCCATACCATTATGCCTGGCTGACGGTCGGTGTGCCGGTCGCAAACAAAAGTTGGATCCGTCCTCTCGCCTGTTTATTGCCATACACAGACCAATCGATCATCAGCACCCAGACAGAAACGGGATTCATCACTAAACACAACAGTGTTCCATTCGTGATCCCAGTTCGCACGACTTCGGCACCAAGCCAGACGAGCGCTGCGATTGTTTGCAGTCAATGGCAATCGACGTAACGGTTGCCCGAGACACAGGTGAACCAAAAACGAAGGTTGCCTGAGGCACGGGTGTGCCTCATGCAACATTCGGTTTACGGTTCGAGTCGTTATGAGGACGTCCATGGCTGTTGACAGGGTCCCTGTTCCTTCTTGCACCTTTTATCTCTTGAGCCACACACTTCATTGGCTCCGGATTATCATCATTTGCATATCTCAACTGCGCACACCCACCCTTCTATTTGCATGTTTGTACGACATGTCCTTGTGGGGGCTACACTTTCAATATCGAGCAGTGTAGAATTGCTCTGCGCCTCTCCTTCTTTCTCGGACGCGCCCCACAGGTTGGGAACCACTGCTACAACTTATAATCAGTGACATAACGGCAGAAGAGATGGAAAAATGTTCCCTCCCCCCAAATAAAAACCGATAAAGCTGGTTTTAAGAGGGATATGGTCATGGAGAAAGGTATGAGTTAAAGGTCCCAAGGGGAAATTTTATTTTGAAGAATCATTACTTCATCGGTTTGCATTAAACGCTTGGAAATTCCCTTCCAAAAATCCTTTCTGCCTTATTGGTTAAAAATATTTATTTTGAAACGTAACAATGAATCCCACTATTAAAAAAATGTTCATACTCTATGAAAAATAGTTATAGTTGTATACATAGAAAAAACTGGAATGAACTGTAGTGTTATCTGCTTGAAACTATTGTAATGGAGGAAAATGGTTACGGTATGAAAAAGAGGTAAGATGAAGTTTTCCAGCTTCAAAAAACCTGTCGAAGGTTTCAAAGTCTCTTCTAATGTTATTCCACAGCTTATCACTACATTCTTTAGTATATCTTGCTTGCAATAAGAATACAGTTTCAAATGTTCTGTGGGGCGGGGGTGGCTCAGTCGGTAGCGCACCAGGCTCATAATCTGTAGTTCCCAGGTTCGCGTCCCAGCTGGGTCAGCGTTGAGATTTATCTCCGCAAAATTCTCCGCCCTGCCCACGGTCAGTAGGGGACACCGATGGGCTTGGAAAGGCCGCCGTCCGTCGGATGGGACGTTAAGCCGTGGCCCCGTGTGCGGGAGAGACATACCCTGTGCACGTTAAAGAACATGCTGGATGGCCTTGACGGGAGGCTACCATCTGTCTCCCAACAGCTGTTCCAGTGGGTCCCCTCCCCCAACCTTCTCTGAGCCTTCGGGGTCCATGTGACCTGGCCATTTAGCCCATGGTGTGCAAAAAAGTGCCGCTCAGAGGTAAAACAACCCAACCCAACTCAAATGTTCTGCTTGAGTGGTATAGGAAACCAGGAGAAGCACTGGACCGCGTGTACCAGGCATTTTCGGCCTTCGCTGAACAATTTCCAAACGAAACTACATAATCTCAACCGTTCACACGACTTCCACCTGCATAAACACAATGGCAATACAATTTAGCTGTCCGACGTAAAATGTAAAACATTTTACGTCACTGAGCTCTATTTTACTTAAAGTGGTTATTTTCACTAGAACAGTGGTTCCTAACCTGTAGGCCTCGAATTCCTAGGAGTCAGTATGGATACACTGGTGGCCATTTAGCCCATGGTGTGCAAAAAAGTGCCGCAAAGAGGTAAATGGATACACTGGTTATCTTATGCTGATCGCAAGTTCTAATGGCCCTTGATGATATAAGAATTTCTTGTGCACTGAATTTCTCATCACTAAACACAACAATGTTCCATTCGTGATCCCAGTTCGCACGACTTCGGCACCAAGCCAGACCAGCGCTGCGATGGTTTGCAGTCAATGGCAATCGACGTAACGGTTGCCTGAGGCACAGGTGAACCATAAACTGAAGGTTGCCTGAGGCACAGGTGAACCATAAACAGAAGGTTGCCTGAGGCACAGGTGAACCATAAACCGAAGGTTGCCTGAGGTACAGGTGAACCATAAACCGAAGGTTGCCTGAGGTACAGGTGAACCATAAACCGGAGGTTGCCTGAGGCACAGGTGAACCATAAACCGAAGGTTGCCTGAGGCACAGGTGAACCATAAACCGAAGGTTGCCTGAGGCACAGGTGAACCATAAACCGAAGGTTGCCTGAGGCACAGGTGTGCCTCAGGCAGCCTTCGGTTTACGGTTCGAGTCGTTATGAGGACGATTTTGAATTCAAATGGCCAGTATTTATTTGGCCAATCAAATGGCCAATCGTTATTTGGATTCAAATGGCCAATAAATGAATATAAGATAAAAAAACTAGAGGTATAACCATTTCTTGGGACTTTTAGAGAGTCCTCGTTGTGATGATCTATATTTTAGTTAAGGAAAATGTGTCAATGATGGGAAGAGGCTTCGCAGAAATAACAAGACTTCTTAATGGGACCCCAGAAATGGAGAAGTTTCGTGGGGGCCCATGGCTCTAAAAAGGGTTGGAACTAGTGAACTAGAACATTCTGTTTTCGAAGCATCGAAATGAACTGAGGAATGCTCCAGAATCTTTGAATGCAAAGAAATGAACCGTGAAATATTTTGAAATAAAATTTGTGAAAAATGAAAACACTGAAAAAATACCTTTCTTTTTACAAAATTTTATGAGTAAATTCAGTTTATTCAATTACATTATACTATACAGTTTTTATATTTATAAAATGTTTATGATGATATCTAGATCCTGAGGGAACTTAAGATGGCTGAAGTGTTAAATGTTAATTATAATTGTCAAATATATTCAATTACACCCACCCCACAGAATTAAAAAACAAAACAAAACTAGTGCTTCTACAGAAATAAATCAAGGAATTCTAAACATTATATGAAATGCAATAAAAATTATGGTAAAAGAAAAAAATGAGAAATTTAAAAAGCTTAAAAGCAAGTAATTTTTCAAAATATGAATCGAAATTGCTCCGCTTATATCACGATCTAATAAGCACATTTTATTACTTACATTGTTAACTATTGTTAATAAACCTAACAGCAAAATAAAGTTTTACCTTTGAAATACGTTGATTGCCGTTAAATCGTTTTACCACCTCCCCTCTTTCTGCAGTATAGGCTTATGTATCAAATTAGGAGTAAACTTGCGTTACATAATAGTTTGATTCTTTCACGTATCGTAACGTAATGAAACGTGAACCTTTTGTGAGGAAGATGGATTCTAAATGGATATATAACTACTTAGTTATCTCGGGTTGGTTTGTATATACAATAAAAACTCGATTATGCAGATTAATTATGTAAGTAGTTCGGATAATCGGAAATCCGGATAATTAATTTAAAATAAAACAAGTATATGTATATATAAATTTTTTTTATTGTATGTTAAAGCAAGTATTAAAACGAAAACATTTAACTAATTTTGGATAATTACGCCAATAAAGTGAAAAAATTGCATACAAAATCAACAACAATCTTTAAATGTGAAGAATGATATACAATTGCCACCATGGTCTTGAGCTGTGACATTGAAACCATCTGTATTATTTGCAATTTCATGCGACACACTGGCTTTAAATAAATACACGTGAGCGATTTTTTAAACGTGTCATGCAGTCCGAATAATCTAATATCCCAATTTTCCCAATTTTGTGAGAGGATTTTCCCATTTTTGTGAGAGGATTTTCCTATTTTTGTGAGAGGTTTTTGGTGAGAGGATTGCACACATCGTCTTGTGACCAATGTAGTCTTGTGAGAGGATTTTGATTGTTTTTTTTGGGAGCAAGAAGATCTTGGGATCCTTGTGATTCAAAACTGCCACTCAGAGGGAGCAGATTATTCCAGTGCGTCCTCCAAAATTTCGACCAGAAGAAAAGCAATACGCCATTCTGGCTATCATCTCTAACTCAGTTTAATCTAGTGCAGGCCCGGGCCAACTTTTTAGCTGAAGAGTCGCATAGAAAACTGAAATGGTGGAGAGGGTGAATGGAAAACTGAAATGTAAGGGCGGGGCACATAGAAAACTGAAATGGAAGGGAGGGGCACATAGAAAACTGAAATGGATGGGTGGGGCACATAGAAAACTGAAATGGAAGGGCGGGGCACATAGAAAACTGAAATGGATGGGTGGGGCACATAGAAAACTTAAATGGAAGGGCGGGGCACATAGAAAACTGAGGTGGAATTGTGAACCGCCGAAGAAATATGTAATAACGTACAATCAACGCAAAAACTCTAAAGTGAAACATGAACAATAAGATTTTATTAAAATTTATTATTTTTAATGGGTATTCTCTTCGCCTAAGTTTGATTTCTTGTCCTGTATACATTTCTTTTCAAATTTATTTTCCATCTGATCTCGCTGACCCAGCTCTGTTCTAGTGCGTCATCCGTAACTTTCGACTGCTCATCAGAGAGAAAGCGAAATTATTATTCCGCAGTTTCCGTTATCGAACATGATCAAAAAGAAAGGCAAACCAGTTTTCAATTTTAGAATTTCAGATGCCCCCTTGATGTCCACTGCCCGCTCTCTTAGCTACTAAAAATATTTTTTGTTATACATATTTTTTGTGTTGTATATTAAGGAAATAATTTATTATTCGTTTTTAATGGGTGACTCTGAAATATCTAACGAGAACTTCCCATCGATTTCTTTGAGAAAAATCAATGGCTAAAAAATAACGATATGAAATGAATCGATTAACAAATTTCGGGGATGAATTCGCAGTGGCTTGTGAGCAGCACTTTTTGGCAAACAGTGGGATAAATGGTCAGGTCACAAGGACCCAAGCGCATAGAGATTCACTGGACAGCTGTTGGGAGACTTCACAAATGCAAAGAAAGTAATCAGAAGTATACGGAAAGCGACGTATCTTTAATATCTTTACACAAAATTTATACACGGAAGAGCCAAAATATTATGACAAAATTAAAGGTATATACTTTTATGGCAACGGTATACCTCTCAAAGAGTGCCTTCTTTCAGCAGGATAATGCGCCATGCCACACTGCCCGGATTGTTCGGGAATGGTTCACGGAACATGAGGAAGACTTCCAGGTATTGCCCTGGCCACCAAATTCTCCAGACATCAATCCAATCGAGCATCTGTGGTTTGTGTTGGAACAGCATATCCGATCTGCAGCGGCTCAACCACATAATTTAAAAGAGTTAAAGGATCTGCTGGTAACGTATTGATACAGATACCGCAAGTCACCTTTTGAAATCTTGTAGCCATGATGCCTCGCCGGGAAAGAGTTGTTTTGGCGGCATGTAGAGGACCAACATCATAATTAGGCGGGTGGTTATAATGTTTTGGCACTTCCGTGTATGTCACAATGAGGTAAAATATAAATCTGCTACCATAAAGTACTTTTTTTAACTAGTAGATATCGAAACAGCTTAAAGCTCTTTTATCAACTTGCTTTTACAAATTGCTTTCCCCATTCTTTAAGCTATGAATGCCACGGATTATCATCGAACATTTCCATCTTTAATAAATCTTTTGCATGCGAAGGATACTTTAAAAGTTTTTCTGAGATGCATATTTGGTTTTCTGCGCCGTAATATGGTAGTGTCTTTAATACTTCTTATAAAAGAAGTATATATATTTAGACCACCCTTTTCTGCCGAAAGTTTTTTTACAATCATTGCTATGGATTCTTTTTGAATGTGGGTGTCGTGTAACTTTTGATAATATAGTTTTATTTGCGAACATAAGAATATTAGAATTACTACATGCACCTCATCAGTCTTACGGATACTGCCTTCAATTACTTTACGAAAACGAATTTAAAATGTTTCTTTTTGAACGTGAATACCAGTCGCAGGGCATATACATGATTTTTCTTTTTCCATTAATTTGCTGACTTTGTTTTGTGTTGTTATATTTTTACCATATACAAATCTTTAAAAAGAATTTAAAAAGTATTTCTTTACTTGTAAATAGAGTACTTAATGCTGAACTTATTATTTGTTTGTGAAATAAACGATGTTTTGTTTTGTAAAATGCTTCTTATATAAATTGCTTGAAATAAAGAAATTTTCCACAAATATGAGTGTGCACTTAAAAAAGCATTCTAACCAAAGACATTGCGTAGTTTTTCTGCTTTCTATCTTTTCGCTTTAAGCACTGTACTTATCATAAGCAGAGAAATAAATGTTTACAAAATATAAATGTTTATTTGCTGAATAAAAAGAAAATTAAATAGTAGAAATGCACAAATCGTATTGGAATTGAGAAAATAATAGTTCTAGAACAATACATATTTTAAAGCCAAATTCTTTAATTTATAAACCTTAATCTAAGAACAGAATGTTACTGATAGGAACAATCAGTGAACCTTTGATATTGCAGTTTTTGTCAAATTGAGATGGTATAGTTAAATATATGAGAAACATTTCTGGTTGGAAATGTATCTTTTGAAACAGAAAAGCTATGTTAATTTATGCAACTGGTACTGTTGACTACTCGTAAAAGCCGATTCTCATTTATAAGATCAGAAGAAAAGAATAAGTGATCTTTTAAAATCAAGTTACAAAAGAGGTAACTTCTATGACTTCGTAAAGAAAAAAATTATTATTGATCTGCCGATGAATTTCCAGGTGTTGTTTAAGGAATTTGAAAGATATCTTAAAATAGCGGCGAATAACCTCACCAGTTTCAGGTTTGTAGAAAACGTTAGAGAGGGAGGAGCAGTGTTGACAACTTCAGAGAGTTTTGTTTTGTGGGGTCCTAGAATTCAGTTTCAGAGAGGCTCCGAGAATTTTGTTTTACGGGGTCCGAGAATTCGGTTTTGGAGAGACTCCGAGAGTTTTGTTTTGCGGGGTCTTAGAATTCAGTTTCAGAGAGGCTCCGAGAATTCAGTTTCGGAGAGGCTCTGAGAGTTTTGTGAGGTCCTATAATTTTATTTTGCAGGGTCCTAGAATTCAGTTTCGGAGAGGCTCCGAGAGTTTTGTTTTGCGTGGTCTGAGGATTCAGTTTCAGAGGGGCTCCAAGAATTTTGCGGGATCCGAGAATTCAGGTTCGGCAAGACTCTGAGAGTTTTCTTTTGCGAGGTCTGATAATTTTGTTTTGCAGTGTCCGAGATTTCAGTTTTGGAGGGGCTCCGAGAATTCAGAATTTTTTGGAGAGGTTTGGAGGGGCTCCGAGAATTCAGAATTTTTTGGAGAGGCTCCGAGAGTTTTGTTTTGCGGGGTCTGAGAATTCAGTTTTGGAGGGGCTCCAAGAATTTTATTTTGCGGGATCCGAGAATTCAGGTTCGGAGAGACTCTGAGAGTTTTGTTTTGCGAGGTCTAATAATTTTATTTTGCGGGGTCTGAGAATTCAGTTTCAGAGAGACTCCGAGAGTTTTGTTTTGAGGGGTCCGAGAATTCAGGTTCGGAATGGCTCCCAGAATTTAATTTTGTGGGGTCCTAGATTTCAGTTTTGGAGAGGCTCCGAGAGTTTTGTTTTGCAGGGTCTGAGAATTCAGTTTCGGAGGGGCTCCAAGAATTTTATTTTGCGGGATCCGAGAATTCAGGTTCGGAGGGACTCTGAGAGTTTTGTTTTGCGAGGTCTAATAATTTTATTTTGCGGGGTCTGAGAATTCAGTTTCAGAGAGACTCCGAGAGTTTTGTTTTGAGGGGTCCGAGAATTCAGGTTCGGAATGGCTCCCAGAATTTAATTTTGTGGGGTCCTAGAATTCAGTTTCGGAGAGGCTCCAATAGTTTTGTTTTGCAGGGTCTGAGAATTCAATTTCGAAGAGTCTCCGAGAATTTAGTTTCGGAGACAAAGTTTTGTTTTGCGAGGTCCGATAATTTAATTTTGCGGGGTCCAATAATTGAGTTTCGGAGAGGCTCCCACGAGTTTTGTTTTGTGAGGTCTGATAATTTTATTTTGTGAGGTCCTAGATTTCAGTTTTGGAGAGACTCCGAGAGTTTTTTTTTTTTGCATGGTCTGAGAATCCAGTTTTGGAGAGACTCCGAGAGTTTTGTTTTGCGGGGTCCGAGGTTTCAGTTTTGGAGGGGCTCCAATAATTTTATTTTGCGGTGTCCGAGATTTCAGTTTTGGAGGGGCTCCGAGAATTCAGTTTCGGAATGGCTCCCAGAATTCAGTTTCGGAGAGGCTCAGAGTTTTGTTTTGTGAGGTCTGATAATTTTATTTTGTGTTGTCCTAGATTTCAGTTTTGGAGAGGCTCCGAGAGTTTTGTTTTGCGGGGTCTGAGAATTCAGTTTTGGAGAGACTCCGAGAGTTTTGTTTTGCGGGGTCTGAGAATTCAGATAGCGGAGAGACTCCGATAGTTTTGTTTTGCGGGGTCCGAGAATTCAGTTTTGGAGGGACTCCGATAGTTTTGTTTTTGCGGGGTCCGAGAATTCAGTTTCGGAGTGGCTCCTAGAATTTTATTTTTCAGGGTCTGAGAATTCAGTTTCAGAGTGGTTCCTAGTCTTTTATAATGCGGAGTAAGAGAATTCGGTTTCGGAGAGGCTCTAAAAATTTTATTTTGCAGGGTCCGAGAATTCAGTTTTGGAGGGGCTCCGAGGGTTTTGTTTTGTGGGTTCCGAGAATTAGGTTTCGGAGAGGTTCCTAGAATTTTGTTTTGCGACTCCGAGAATTTGGCTTCGGAGGGGGGCGGAGTCTGATAACAAGATTAGTATGATTTCTCAATTACTAAATATTCCACCGAACAGAAAATGCTAGAATGATATTCTATATGGAATGAGATTTTGTAGTTGTTTATTTTTAATCTATTTTTATTGTCGTACATAAAATATGGGAATAAAATCATACAAAGACAACTGTTTTTGATTTCAAACCAGGTGGACAAGTTTGAGATTTAGTATAAGATGGCCGAATTTTCGAGGGAGTGCAGTCCGCCCACCTCTTTTTTTGGTACGTTCTTGGACCTCGATACTCATTGGGGCCTCGAAACAAACTCATTTTCCCCAAAACATTTTATTAATAACATATTTCGCAATCAATGTTATCTAGTACGATTACATCTCGTGTTTTTACTTAGGACAATACCAAATATAACATTTTTTTTCAAGACAGTGAAAAGAATAGATATTTATTTTTGTCTTTTTTTCGGTATGTGAAGGGTTATAAAACACGTATAAAATTTTCAATTTATACATTTCCTCAATTCTATTTAACTTGCTGCATACTTTTTTTTCATTCGTAAATTGTAAATATTTCTGTAAATTGACCCCCCCCCCCCGACCACCTCCAGGACAGCTGTGGGGCTTTCCGCATCTTTTGCACCCTGATCCTTTCAGGTACTTTAATCCAGCAACAATTTCTCAAATCTCAACAAACCAGAACCAGCTCTTAGAACTCGCCAAAATTTCGTTTCGTCTGTGATTTCTAATGAAATAAAGAACATATTCCGAATAAAAAACCACCCCCTTGAAAATCTGGACGTTTCATACGAAATCCCCAAACTTGCCTATCTACTTTGAAATCTATGTGTTTCCATTTTATAAGTTCTAACGAAATATTATTGTTTGCATTTTCCCAATGAGCCATTAGTTCGAATTTCCACTGTTGGGAGGTTGTTAAAGTCGAAAAACACGCTGCTCAAAGTGGAAATCGCAACACCGAAAAGGAATGGAAGTAGAGATATGCAATTCGCAGGAGACGATCAATTCGCCCAGGAGATATGCAAACGATAAAAGTTCTGCAGCGAATGGACATGTAACATCCAGCCGAACTGTGGATAAATACCAGTCACCCACGAGCTCATATCATAGCACGACCAACAGTGAGGTTGGAGTGCATGTTGCGAAAGTGATCGGAACATGCAATAACATTATAATGTGCAATTAATGCCTTCATTTCCTGCAACATCGTCGAGCACCAAATTACACGGACTAGCACACTGCACCACAAGACGTGAAGATTGAATGATCCATAGGAGGACCATTCGCGACCCTTTCACCACAGCGACTGTGCTGCAGAGTGATTTGCAGACTTCTACAGGTACCATGATCTTCACGCAAACCATTAGACAATGTTTGCATTATGTAGGAAAGAAGGCGAGATGTCCAATCTAGCATCTGCGTTGCAGCAACATCACCACTTACACCATCTCCACTGGTGTCAAGTGAGGCAATATTGGACTGGAATGGAGGAGAGTGCTGTTCACAGACAAGTCACGATTAGGGTTGGCCATTTGTCTGCATGGCGTTGTCATTTTCAGCAATAAGAGGAAGCCTATTCCATTAGCTTTCTTAATCTCCACACCATAGTACAATAGTATAGGTGGCATCGCATATGGCGGCTGGACACCTCTGTTCCATGTTTCTGACATAATAACGGTCAGACGTTACAGGGATGATGTTAATCCTTTGGCATGACCTTCCTTATCACCATACCTGAGTTGATTCTGCAGCAGGACAATGACACTTCATACGCTATAGGTAGAATGATGGACAATTCGTTCTACTTGTTGGGATCTTATGCAACCACGGCAATTCCCGATTCCGCCTCACGGCAATACCAGTTATGAAAAGCCGCGCTATCTAGAGCCGGGGGCAAGGAATACGCCCTATAGGCGCACCTCAACCCTGGCCTCACATGGCAGCAGTCCTATAGAAGGAAAGCTGACCACCGGAAGAAACTTTACTTTAATCTATAACCCAGTTAGCCATGAACAAGGATATATAGATCCAAGTTCGCTCGGCTCCCGGGATGGAGACTCTAAGTAAGGCCCAGACTTTGGTGAGGGCTCGACCTACTGGGGCGCAACTCTTTTCAGAAGAGCCCTCGAACTGCTCACCCAGAGCACCTGAGGTTGAGGTCTCGGACGCCGTCACCGTCCAACCGGTCACACAGAACCGGTCAGCGGCATCTTCGACCTCAGTTGGTTTCGGCAATGCTCCAGCCGGGGACCCAATCCGGCCGGTAAAAGCCTTCAACTGAGTTGCTGGACCCTAGGCCCCCCTACCACGTCAAGGTGGTCCCCTATTGGGGGGGAGGACAATGATGGACAGTCGCCAAGATGTGGACATTCTCCCATGGCCGCCATATTCCCCGGAGTAGTCACCCATTGAGCATGTGTGGCACCTTATGGGTCGCTGCCTTCGCCAGCTCCCTCCGGCGACGAACCTGGTACAGTTACATGCTCAGTTGGATGCTGTTTGAAACGCCATACCTCAGGACACCATTAACCATCTGACTGATGGAATTCCGAGACGTCTACAGTTTAGTATAACTGCCTGAGGTGGGCCTACTATGTACTGATGAATCTGCAATAAGCGCACTTACCTTGCGTTCTCACATTCCGTTTTCTGATCATTTGCACATCTACCCTCATAGCTTCTGACCTGTAAGTTTCAGGAGTATACATCACTTCCTTTGCGGTGCTGTGATTTCCACTTTGAACAATGTATAAAACTTCATCATTATCATCATCCTCAAGCAGCCACAGGCAACGGAGATCTAACCGGATTAGGCAATTTAGTTCTCCAAACATATCTCTACCGGGCTGCATCTGCTGTAGATCTGCTGCAACTGTAGACCAATCCTAACAAGGTCCTGTTTGACATTGTCTGCCCACCACATCCTGGGTCTCCCCTTCTTTCTGAGGCCTTTAGGCACACTGTTCATAACCCTATTCGCCAATCTATAATTATTCATACAGGCAACATAGCCAAACCAACGGAGTCTCTCTCTGCACAATATGCTGCTTAAAGGAGGTTGCAAACTCCTTTGCCTAACCTCATCATTAGTTACAAAGTTAAACCACCTAATACCCAAGATACTGCGTAAGCACCTAGAATCAAAAGCATCAACCTTTCTGTTATCTTGTTTACAAAGGGTCCACATTTCACTACCATAACTAACTCTAGAGAGAACCAAACTACACTACTGGCCATAAAAGTACAACACCAGGAAGAACTCATCAAATTGTCCCGAAATATACAAGATGGGTAAACCATGGGAGAACATGTGAACGATTCAAAGCGCAGCACATATGCATATCATATGTGACAGTAACGCTTCTGGGAAGTGGTATAAGAGGAGATTACAAAGAGTCCTGTAAAGCACTGGAATTGTGTTTGCTTGCAGTTCTTGTGCACTAAAGGATTAAGTATGTCCCGTTGAAGAACACGGCATCCATATGACCACGTTTCCGACTTTCATCGAGGGAGAATTGTGGTATTTTAGAAAGGCGGATTGTCGTACCGAGACATCTGTGCTCGTGTTGGATGGAATGCTGCCACAGTGTTGAGAATATGGTGTCAGTGGGTAGAGGAGGACCGAACTCACCGTCGTGAGGGATCTTAATGGCCCTGTCACACAATTGAAAGAAAGGACGGACATCTCGTGCACATGGCTATGAATGATCATGCAGCCACATCAAACACTTTAGCTCAAGAGTTACGGCATGTTGCACAAAAACCATTGTCGGCACATATAGTTCGACGTTGTCTGCAGCATCTGGGCATCTTTGCTAGACTGCCATTGCTTCGGCTACCATTGACCCTTTGCGACTGCAATGGTGCCAAGAATGTCACGCATGGATGTGCGAATGGCATCGCATCCTCTTTTCAGACGAATCTCTTTTCAGTATGCAGTACTATGATGGACGAATTGTCATAACCTCCCCCCCCCCCTCTTCTGCTTTGGGGTGGTTGATGATCGAAGTTAGGGACAAACTTATAAAAAAGGAGGGGAATAAAAAAACAGCGTTGTAACTTTAATCCAGCAATATTACGCATTAGTACAGTTCACAAAAATTATTTAAACAAATAACACATTTATTTACCTTACTTCATTAACAAAACTTCGAAATATTTTAACACAAGAACAAGTTTGCTTGACACATTTTGTCGGGAGGTTTCACATCAACGAAATCTGCGCTGTTCGACTCTCCGAAACTTTTCACGGCTCTAGGTCAAACAGTTCAATCGCATAGTTTGAACGCAATATTCGTGCAGAGCCGGGAACATCAACGACCCTAAGGGCTGTCTTGAAGCATGGGCAGCGACACTTTTCAGTTACTTGACTTCGGACACCAGAGTAAATAAAACTGACCCTTACCTATCATGCTGATGTGGGCGAGGAAACGTTGCAACTTTCAGACTGCGCGCTCCAGCACAGCGTCCAATAACTTGGCATCTCGCCAGACCGCTATCGCTTCCTTCATACAGGTGCGCGCGGTCGATCTCAAGCATCGCAGCGGACCCGAACTTCTACGACTTCCTTCAGCGACGTTCCAGCAAAGAGTGTCTTTTCCTTTCACCTTGATCTCTCCTCTTGTTTTTCTAAAGGTCACCAACTGCAGAATCGTGGCCCTCTGTCATTGGTGGGTGCTGTCGAGGTGCGAAACTTTTTAGCCCAGATGGGGCATGTTTACCCGTTCGCGGGTCACGTAGCCACCATCATCCGGGATCTACAATACCTACGGGTGGAATTCCAATGCCGATGGCGGCATCCCCTTCGTGGTTGAACGCCGAACAAAAAATGGCGAAAAATATGGACACTGATGGTTCGCAAAAACGGTAGACGAGGTTCTGTCACCATCAGCACGCCGTGTCCACACTTTTACACAAAAGGTGGGCACAACAGAATCCGTATCTGGCAGTACCGCAACAACAGGCTCAGTGAGATTTGCATGATGCAGCGTCATACAGGTCTAGCCTCTGGTTATATGGTATGGGGAGCCATTGGACTCCATTCACGGACACACCTCGTATGCATTACTGGTACTTTGCACAGCCAGCGTTACATCACTTAGATGTTGGAACCTGTAGTCTTACCTTATCTTCAGGGGCTCTCTGGTGCCTTGGGGCGGGGGTGGCTCAGTCGGTAGCGCGCCAGGCTCGTAATCTGTAGTTCCCAGGTTCGAGTTCCAGCGGGGTCAGCGTTGAGATTTATCTCCGCAAAATTTTCCCGCCCTGCCCACGGTCAGTAGGGGACACCGATGGGCTTGAAAAGGCCGCCGTCCGTAGGGATGGGACGTTAAGCCGTGGCCCCGTGTGCGGGAGAGCCATACCCTGTGCACGTTAAAGAACACGCTGGATGGCCTTGACGGGAGGCTACCATCTGTCTCCCAACAGCTGTTCCAGTGGGTCCCCTCCCCCAACCTTCTCTGAGCCTTCGGGGTCCACGTGACCTGGCCATTTAGCCCATGGTGTGCAAAAAAGTGCCGCTCAGAGGTAAAACAATCCAAAACAATCTCTGGTGTCATTTGCCAACAGAACCATGCCTGACCACATGGGGCATGCATCGTCCAACAATTCCTGGATAGCCACCATGTGACACTTCTGCCTTGACCTGCGCGTTCACCGGATCTGTCCCCAATTGAACATGTCTGGTCCATGATCTCACGACGACTAGCACACCAGACACCAGCAGTTGCTACAACAGATGAACTTTGGCTACGTATCGAAACTGCATGAACTGACATTCCCCAAACACATATCCGACGTCTCAATGCCGGACCGTGTAGCAGCGGTTATTGCCACTCATGGTGGCTACAGAAGATACTGATTCCTTTATATTCCTCAAGTATAACCGAGTTGTATTTGTAATTATTTGAACCATGTAACATAAGCTATGTATTCACTAAATATGGTTTGATATCTCTTTTGTCTTTCCTGGTGTTGCACTTTTAATGGCCAGATTAAGTGTATTTTATAATCTAATTTTAGTCTTTAGATATATACGCCTATTTCTCCACACTCTCCATAGATTTTTAAAAGTCCCGGCAGCAATCCCTATTCGTTTGTTAATCTCATGCAGCCCGTCATTACTATCTATTACATAACTCCCAAGATAATTAAACTGAAACACCTATTCAAGGGTGCATTCAGATTAACCGAGCCACAACCAGCTTGAAGAATCAGAAATTTCCAGATCTCCAGACCATTTAAGTCAAAAATCTTTCTCTTACAGAGCATGTCGCATAACATAATCAATAACCAAACTAATGAGTTGGGTTTGGTTGTTTTTCCTTTGAGCGACACTCTTTTGCACACCATGGGCTAAATGGCTAGGTCACATGGACCCCGAAGGCTCAGAGAAGGTTGGGGGAGGGGACCCACTGGAACAGCTGTTGGGAGACAGATGGTAGCCTCCCGTCAAGGCCATCCAGTGTGTTCTTTAACGTGCACAGGGTATGGCTCTCCCGCACAAGAGGCCAGGGCTTAACGTCCCATCCGATGGACGGCGGCCTTTCCAAACCCATCGGTGTTCACTACTGACCGTGGGCAGGGCGGGGAGTTTTGCGGAGATAAATCTCAATGCTAACCCAACTGGGACTCGAACGTGGGAACTGCAGATTACGAGCCTGGCGCGCTACCGACTAAGCCACCCCCGCCCCGAAACTAATGAGAAAAATAGACAAAATGCACTCTTGTCGAAAACCAGAATGAATCTAAACCAATTACTACAAGCCTTACCAGTGTTATTACAGAGAGCTTTCATTATGTTACCTGACTAGTCTGGTATACCAAACGATTTCAGAAGCAAACATAGATTAGCGCGATCAACAAAGTCAAAAGCCTTCTTGAAATTAGCAAATCTAGTAACCACAAGTTTCTGAATCTCTACACATTTCTCAAGCGTCTGCCTAAGGGGAAAAATTATGATCTACACTTAATTCAACTTCATTCTCTCTGAAAACGATCATTTCATTTTCACCAGAGGAGATATGCAATTCTTTAAGTTTTCATTACTTCTGTGGATTTCTTAAGGCGAATTTTGAAGAAAAAAGTAAATTAATTTTGAAAACGGATAATTTAAATATAATATCTATGAACGATTCTATCGAAAATCTACCATATATACTGTCAGGTTCTACAATTCGATCAGGGACATGGACAAAAGTTTCTAAAACCGAGAATGTGGCAACATGACCTCTGGAGGAAGTGTGGGTATTTTAATCAGCGTGTTTTTCTTGTGAATATCTTGTTTTAGCAAGGAATCAACATATTTGATACGATTTGAATTTGTTAGTGATGAAAGGTTGGTTTCGTCAGCAACCGCAGTTATTCTACAGATATAGTAAGACACTCTAAATTAAGTGAATGCCTGCCCCGCCAAAAACGGCACTACCGGGTGAAAGGAGCTACTCCAAAATTTTGTTCTCCGCCCTCCCCCCGGGTCCGCTTGAAGAACACCATCATTTTCCTTTTAAATATTTCTTTTATTAAAACTGATTATATATATACAATACAGGGTGATTCAGAATTCATCATCAATATTTAGTGGAGAGGAAGGGAATAAGAAAAGAAAGAGATTTCACATAGGAAAGTATGGGGGCAGACGAACGCATGGTGGTGTAGAGGGCGCTGTGTGTACACACCTCTCATACAGAAGCACAGCTGTTTGACGCGTGCAGTCAGTTGTCATTCGACAAGGTGAATTTGCAGAAGTAACATGAACCGGTATACGTGGAATGAATGTGCAGATATGCATGTAACTTACGGTGCGGCAGGAGAAAGATGTCTTCGAGCCAGGCAATTGTATGCAGCGCGCTTCCCAAACCGCCGTGTGCCACAGCATCAAATGTTTTCACGTATTCATCGCCAACTGCGTGAAACAGGATCGTTTGCTGCTAGTAATGTTAATCGAGGGAGGCGCAGATCGGCACTGACAGTAGCAGTAGAGGAAGCTGTCCTACAGGAAATCGAGGAACAACCTGGTGCTAGCACACGAGGTATGGCTAGGCAGTTTGGAATTTCGCAAGCAACAGCGTGGCGGATATTACACGATGAAGGGTTACATCCGTTTCATCTGCAAAGAGTGCAATTATTGGCAGCAGACGACCATCCCAAGCGTGTTATTTTTTGTCAGTGGTTCATGCAGAGAACAGCCGTTGATCCCAATTTTCCAACGTATGTTCTTTTCACCGATGAGGCGTTGTTCACTCGAGAGGGTGTCTTCAACACACACAATTGGCATGTGTGGGCTCATCAGAACCCACACGGTACAAGACCTGGAGCTGCGCAACAACGTTTTGCTGTCAATGTGTGGACTGGGATTGTCGGTGACTGTTTGTTGGGCCCGTATTTACTACCATCCTGTTTGGACGGTGCCAAGTACCTAACATTTCTTCAGACTGTGTTACCGGATCTTCTGAACGAGGTTCCTGATGGTAGTCTCCGGCGAATGTGGTTCCAGCATGACGGCGCTCCTGCACATTTCGCAAATGCTGTGCGTGCTTACCTACGCAGACAGTTTGGTGGTCAATGGATTGGCCGCGGTGGACCGGTTTCTTGGCCACCACGTTCACCGGATTTATCTCCAATCGATTTCTTTGTATGGGGTGCTATGAAAAACATGGTGTACGAGACCCCTGTTGATAGTGCTATGGATCTTGTAGCACGCATATCAGTTGCTGCCTCAAACATCCGGGAAATGCCAGGCATCTTCCACAGGGTCCGGCTGTCCATGCAACGCCGTTGTGAGTCATGCATTCTAGCACATGGTCGGCAGTTCGAGCACCTCTTGTAAGTCTGTACAACCAATGCAAAGAAATGTTACATGTAAGATAATAAATGTTTTTTCCTTACCACTTCCTTCTTATGTGTTCTTTCCATCATTGAACTGGGGTCATTTTGCCCTACTACATGGCATATGCGCCCATGCTTTCCTATGTGAAATCTCCTTCGTTTCTTATTACCTACCTCCCCACCAAATATTGATGATAAATTCTGAATCACCCTGTATATACAATGAGGGTACACTCTGGTACCCTTTAAATAAAATATAATAAATACCCCCTCAAGCAGCTGCTTGCCACAGAGGTCTGACAGGAGCCTGTCAGTTTTATATGCCAGAGTAAAAGGTCTGAGAGGATGGCAGGACCTCAGCAGAAAAAACGACACACACATCCATGCCTTACCCAGGGCTCGAACCCAGGTCCCTTAGATCAGTAGCACCCAGGGCTCGAACCCAGGTCCCTTAGATCAGTAGCCAAGCGTGCTAACCACTCGGCCATGGGACGGCTCTGGTACCCTTTACAAACGTAAAACAAGTACATAATACATTTTAAAATAAATACAATATAGCATCTGGCTACAAAGTTTTCTATCTTCTGGTTTCTTCTTCTTTGAAGTTTAAACCGTCTCAAAATTATAATCTTCTTGTCATCATAGGATCATAGGAGGAGAACCTTATCCATTCCCTTTAGTCTATTGCAATAAGATTATGACTATTGTCATACACATATTTCATGAGATCTCTAACTTGATACCTGAGAGACTCTGTCTCCCATAACAAATTTAATCTGTCAAGACCGATTCTATTTAGGTTAGTTCCTCTTCTCATCTCTAATTGTGGACCGTCAATTATGAAATGCTGGGCTTCACGGGAACCACAAACACATGAACAGTTTTTAATATTAAATCGATTAAAATATTTCGGAAAATTTCCGTGATCCGTGAACATCTGATTTGAGTAAAAGTCCGTGATCCGTGAACATCTGATTTGAGGAAAAGTCCGTTGATGTTCTTTCAATAGATACTTTTCTTATATATTTAAATGTATGTCTCCCTGTGGAATCCTCTTGTTCCCATCTTGATTGCCATATTTTTAAACTCTTCTGTTTTAATCTTGTTTTGATACTATCCTTTGAAGTGAGCACTTCAATATCAATTTGGGGTCTTCTACAAGCTTTTTTAGCATGTTCATCTGCTAACTCATTTCCCGGGCAGCCTTGGTGACTTTTAACCCAATGGAAAAGTATCTTCCTGTCTTCTTCTAGTTCTGTTATTAGTCGTTTAATTTTATCCACAATTGGGTTTTTGTGGTTTATCCTTTGCAATGCACATAGTGCTGATTGACTATCGGAGTACAAGTCCACTTGTTTCTCTGAACTATTGGTCGCAAACCACTCAACTGCCTTTAAAATCGTTAAGAGTTCGGCTTGAAATACCGTGGCAGAACCTGTTAATCTGTATATTCGTCTTGAACTATGGGCATCACACCCTTATATATGCACATGGATGCTCCAGTGCGTTCTTCCATTCTGGACCCGTCTGTATATATTTTTATTTCATTGTCTGAATCCTCTGGTGGGATCTGATCCCACTTGATTTGAGTTTGTTTTGCTGGATGTATTACCCATTTATTAATTTGCTTTTCTTTAAGATCATTTTCTATTGTTTCCTCCCATAATTCCACATTCTGTCCCAATGTGAAACTTCTATAAATCGCTGCTTCTTGTTCAATTACTAGTTCTAATGGGAGTGTTCCTGCTAGAACTTGAAGAGCTGATGAAGATGTCGTTTTGAAACATCTTGTTGCTAACCTTTGAATTTGTTGCAGTTTCTGGATCAGTCTAACTGTTCCACCTGGTGGCCACCATGCCCCACAGGCATAGGTTATTATTCTTTCAATGCCCCTCTTATAGAGCTCTTTCTTAACTGTTCCTTTTAAATCCCATGTTCTCGCTGACATCCTATGTAGGGCATTTAAAATTCTTGCACACCTGTCTTTGACGTTATTAAGGTGAGCTAGCCAATTCCTTTTATCATCCAACCACACTATAGGATATTTTAGTGTTTTAACTACTTTCACTGGTTTATCTTTAAATATTAGACTTGGAAGTCTCTTCATTTTCCATTCTTTGGGAAAAACTATTATGTTAATCTTCTCTGTGCTAAATTCAAGTCTCGTTTGTCCAGCCCATTCTTCCAAATCAGCTAAGACTTTCTTACAATCATGCTCCAATGTGTGTCTTCCCGATGCTGACACAATGATAGTTATGTCATCGGCATATGCTTGAATTTGCGTCCCCTCTTTTGTTTTAATGTTCAGAGCGGAATCCGCCACAATGTTCCAAAGTAGGGGTCCTGAATTGGACCCATGCGGACAACCTCTATAATATTGTCTAGGAATTTCAATTTCTCCATCGTTAATAAAATCGTTAATAATTAAACTCCCCTTTCACATCTAGAGATAATAACACATGTGTGTTTCTTTTGCTCTTTGTTTCTGTCTGTAGTAGCCATCAGCTGTAAAATCGCCATTGTGATACTTTTCCCTGGTATAAATCCAAATTGGTTTGGATTTAATTTTCCATTGCTATGGAGGAAGAAGCTTAATCTGTTTGTTAGTAACTTGTCGAGCACCTTGCTCCATGCCGACAATAGACATATTGGCCTGTAGGCTGAGGGATTTTTCTTATCTTTTCCCTTCTTGTTAAAAAGGATAAGTTCAGCTTCTTTCCAACTATCCGGGAAAATTCCTCTTTTAAGACACTCGTTTAAGATACAAACCATGTTCTGTTCACCTCAAAACGTTTCTTTATGATTTCAAGAGAAAGCCCGTCCAGGCGCTTTTCCCTTGTTCATTGAGTCTAAGACTTTTTCGACTTCAATTAATGTGAATGGGCTGTCATCCTGCGTATTAACAGATCTCTTTGATCTGTTTCTTACATTTCTATGAAATTCGTTATCTTCTTCCCTATTGTCTAATGCGATGTGATACTCAAGCAATCTTCTTAGTTACTCCCTTGCACTTTTGGTAAGAGAACCATCTTCTTGAATTATGGTTGATAATTTAAAAGTTCCTCGGGTTGCTTCTTTTGCTACTTTGAAATGCATCCCAAATGGTTGTTCTTTAGTAACTTCGTCACATAATTTTCTCCAGCTATTATTTTTAGCCAAATTTATACTCTTTTTATATTTGGCTTCACATAATTTAAACTCTTCTCTCAGTTTCTTTCTTTGGGTTTCATCTGTATAAGAAATCATCAATAATTTCATCTGTAATCGAAATCTTCTCCTTCTGTTTTTAACTTCTTTTCTAAGTTCTATCAGTTCTTTACTCCACCATGGGACTTTTCTGTAACCTGATTTTGTTTCTTGGTTTTTCTGTTTCAGGTTGTTTCTGCAAACACTTTGCAATATTTTGGTAATATTTATAATATAATTATCTATATCTTTTTGATCCTCGACTTCTACGCAAGAGAGAGTCGAAAATTTTTCTGATAGTTCTTTTCTAAATTCTAGCCAATCGAGATTCTTAATAGAAAACCCTTGTTTTATACTTGTATTAGTTTTGGCAAAGTTTAAATCACTATAGCTGATCTCATCTTCTATTGTTCACTCTGACAATATCTGAGACGAAGTCTTGATATAAAACTCTGTGTAACGTAATATCTATCCAGCTATCACCTAGACTACTGGTGAAGGTTGGCCCATATTTGGGTCATTTAGAATTGTGAAGCCATTTTGATTGATAAATTCTAAGACTTCTTTACCTCTTTGGTCCTCCCTCTGAGGACCCCAAAGTCTGCTGCTTGCATTAAAATCCCCTCCTAGGACTATGTCACAGTCAGGGTATATCTGAACCATGTTTGAAATGATTTGGAAACTTTCTTCCAAAGAGTCTTTCGGTGGGCAATATATAGAGATCATAACACATTTTCGATCGCCTTTTTCAGCTGTGATAACAACCACATCCCTAGATGTGTAGATTTCTGTGACACTTATGTTTCTTTTGCCAATTACAATTTCACATCTTGGCATTGGGTGGGATGCTCCAAAGATTCTCCACCCGCCTGGAAATCCCCATATTTTGTACTTATAAATATAAGGTTCCTGGACTAATGCCATTTCAAAATCGTTTTCTTCCATATATAACACCAGTCTGTTTGTAGCAGCTCTGGCATGGTGTAAATTAATTTGAACTATTTTAGACAAGTGCATTTCAGTATTGTATCCGCTTGACTAATAAATCGAGCTCTCTTCTGTAACAGGAGCAGTCCATGTCCAAACTGGAATGTTGGACATCTAATTTTAATCTGTATTTGTCATTTGCTGCTTTACAATTTACGCAATTTAGGACTGTTACCTTACAGTCCCAGTGTTTGTGGTCTTTCTGACCACATTTTCCACAAGTCTGGTCTTCTGTACAATTGGTCTGAAAATGACCATATTCGTTACACTTAAAACATCTCGCAACCTTTAGGTATTCTTTGACATTTAGGCGGGACCATCCCACATGAACTTTTTTCTCTTTCATAAAGACTTTAAAAGTCTCAGAGTCAACCTGCACTACCCAGTGCTTCTTATTGTTTTTGCCATTTATCGAGAACTTTGCTTCCATTGAGGCTTCCATCAAAGCTGTATTCTGTGCTCTGATTCTTTCTACCAGAACTTATTTTTCAATATCACAATCATGTATTATTATTTGTGGCAATTTCTTTTTGGGCTCTTGCCGCACATTTGTCTTTTAAGACTGTATTTCTCTGTATTTCTGTTTTTAATATCTTCTTATCAAACTCATCAGTACATTTTATTAGAACTCCCCCTTTTGCAATCTTTTTGACATTCTTAATGCCAATTTTCATCTTAGTTGGATCTAAATTCTTTAAGAGATCCTCCTTGAGTTCTTCTTAAGATCTTTAAGAGACCCTTCTTGAGAACTCTTACCCTCATCTTGAGGGTATACCAACATTATATGTTGTTGATCTCGCTTCTTAGGCTTCGGGTTTGAAGACCTTTTTGTCACTTCAGCATAACTTTTAGAGACTGACGCCTTACTTTTGGCTGTCATTTCTCTTTCAGCTAACCTACCCTCGAGGTTGCTGATTTTCAACTCTTGTTCTTGCACTACATCTTGTAGTTTGCAAAATAGGTTTCTAATCTCAGCTGCTTGCTGCTTAGTCACCTTACTATTATTGCTGTTTAAGATAGAGTCGCCGTCCCGTGGCCGAGTGGTTAGCACGCTTGGCTACTGATCTAAGGGACCTGGGTTCGAACCCCGGATTAGGCATGGATGTGTGTGTCGTTTTTCTGCTGAGGTCCTGCCATCCTCTGAGATCTCCTACTATGGCATATAAACTGACAGGCTCCTGTCAGACCTCTGTGGCAAGCAGCTGCTTGAGGGGGTATTTAAAAAAAAAAGATAGAGTCCAATTCTCCAAACAGTCCACTAGTTTTATTAGTGGCACTCTCTACTTGAGAGGCTACTTCATTCACTTCACTCACTTCGCCAGCCATTGCTTACCTGGTACCCTGGGGTTCACACCAGGCAGCTACTTCTTCTTTCTTCTGAGAGAGTGTTAGACCCTCCCCCAAGGAGGGAGCCCCTAGACCACGACAAGGTCCTCTCTCAACGAATTGGTTCTGATTGCACAAGTTACAAAGAGAATTTGGCCAATGGCCTTGCAATCGCTCTATTGCTCGTCGATCTCAACTTCTCTATCAATTTAGACTACGACTGACCTTGAACCACTTGTAAATTGAATAATGCTTGAAAACGTTAAGTTCGCAAAAAACAAACAAACGATGCAGAATACCTTCAAACGTTTCGTGGCCGAGTGGTTAGTGTTGATTGCTTGCCAAAGAGACTGAGTTTGAGCTCCGGCTAAGCCATGGATGTTTGTGTAGTCTTTCTGCTGAGGTCTCGTCTTCCTCACAGACCCTTCGAGTGGTTAGTGTTGATTGCTTGCCAAAGAGACTGGGTTTGAGCCCCGGCTAAGCCATGGATGTTTGTGTAGTCTTTCTGCTGAGGTCTCGTCTTCCTCACAGACCCTTCGAGTGGTTAGTGTTGATTGCTTGCCAAAGAGACTGGGTTTGAGCCCCGGCTAAGCCATGGATGTTTGTGTAGTCTTTCTGCTGAGGTCTCGTCTTCCTCACAGACCCTTCGAGTGGTTAGTGTTGATTGCTTGCCAAAGAGACTGGGTTTGAGCCCCGGCTAAGCCATGGATGTTTGTGTAGTCTTTCTGCTGAGGTCTCGTCTTCCTCACAGACCCTTCGAGTGGTTAGTGTTGATTGCTTGCCAAAGAGACTGGGTTTGAGCCCCGGCTAAGCCATGGATGTTTGTGTAGTCTTTCTGCTGAGGTCTCGTCTTCCTCACAGACCCGTCGAGTGGTTAGTGTTGATTGCTTGCCAAAGAGACTGGGTTTGAGCCCCGGCTAAGCCATGGATGTTTGTGTAGTCTTTCTGCTGAGGTCTCGTCTTCCTCACAGACCCTTCGAGTGGTTAGTGTTGATTGCTTGCCAAAGAGACTGGGTTTGAGCCCCGGCTAAGCCATGGATGTTTGTGTAGTCTTTCTGCTGAGGTCTCGTCTTCCTCACAGACCCGTCGAGTGGTTAGTGTTGATTGCTTGCCAAAGAGACTGGGTTTGAGCCCCGGCTAAGCCATGGATGTTTGTGTAGTCTTTCTGCTGAGGTCTCGTCTTCCTCACAGACCCGTCGAGTGGTTAGTGTTGATTGCTTGCCAAAGAGACTGGGTTTGAGCCCCGGCTAAGCCATGGATGTTTGTGTAGTCTTTCTGCTGAGGTCTCGTCTTCCTCACAGACCCTTCGAGTGGTTAGTGTTGATTGCTTGCCAAAGAGACTGGGTTTGAGCCCCGGCTAAGCCATGGATGTTTGTGTAGTCTTTCTGCTGAGGTCTCGTCTTCCTCACAGACCCGTCGAGTGGTTAGTGTTGATTGCTTGCCAAAGAGACTGGGTTTGAGCCCCGGCTAAGCCATGGATGTTTGTGTAGTCTTTCTGCTGAGGTCTCGTCTTCCTCACAGACCCGTCTCTATGTTTCAGACCTCTATGACAAGCAGTTATTTCAGGGTTTTTTCTATTATCTATTCAATGCCGAAATTTAGGCTACAGGGGTTTATGAAACTAATGGAAACACCGACGGCGACTGGAGTACACGCAATGCGCCGTATGTATATCAATGGACGACGTCACCGCCGATGTCCGGTATATAAAGGAGAGAAGTGCGATGTCTGGTATCACGTAGTAGTGTCACAGGCGCAGGTGGAACAGCTGTTTTGGTGTAATTGTCGACAATGTCAGATCTCAGTGACCTCCAAAAAGGTATGATCGTTTGGTGCATGTCTTGCAGGACTTCAATAACCAGAACGGCGGAAATAGTAGGTGTAATACGAGGAACTGTATCGAAGATTATGACTACCTATCAAAAAGGACAGGGCGTTGCCTCGAAACGTGCAAATTGTGGACGCCATGCGAAGTTGTCCGATAGGGAGAGGCGAACGTTGGCACGGATTGTACAACGGATGCACAAGACCACGGCACCGCAAATAGCAGCAGAGTGGAACACCAGTCGGAATGATACCGTTTCCGTCATAACAGTTCGTCGGGAACTTCATCATACCGGTATTTATAGCCGTGCTGCAATCCACAAGCCTCTGATTACCAACATCAATACAACAAAACGTGTAAGCAAAGCACATAAATATTGGAATGCTAAAGACTGGCAACGTGTCATCTGGTCTGATAAATAGTGCTACACATTGTTTTCCACCCTGGTAGAGTGTACGTCTGGCGAAAACCTGCAGAAGTGTACCACCCCGACTGTTTGGTTCCGACTGTGAAGCATGGAGCTGGATCCCTGATGCTGGGGGTGCCATATCATGGCATTCCTTAGGGCCATTAGTTATTCTGCAGGGTCGTGTCACATCCGCAACGTACGAATCCATTCTCGGGGACCACCTGCACCCAATGTTACGGTCATTGTTCCTTAATGACCGTCTCTGGTTTCAAACGGATAATGCACCCGTGCATTGTGCGAAACGTGTCAAGTTGTGGTTTGCAGAGGATGAGGTACAGCAGCTAACCTGGCCACCTCAATCTCCAGACCTCAATATTATTGAGCATTTGTGGGAATATCTGGACACAAGGTCAGATCACACTTTCCACCTCTAGCATCACTGGCACAGTTGAGCCATATTTTACAGGAAGAATGGTCTTCCATTACCGTATGCGCATTCCTCGTATAGGTGTATTCTACGTCGAATTGCGTTTGTTCTGAACACCCGAGGTGGGTTGGGTTGTTTTACCTCTGAGCGGCACTTTTTTGCACACCATGGGCTAAATGGTAAAGTCACATGGACCCCGAAGGCTCAGAGAAGGTTGGGGGAGGGGACCCACTGGAACAGCTGTTGGGAGACAGATGGTAGCCTCCCGTCAAGGCCATCCAGCGTGTTCTTTAACGTTCACAGGGTATGGCTCTCCCGCACACGGGGCCACGGCTTAACGTCCCATCAGACGGACGGCGGCCTTTCCAAGCCCATCGGTGTCCCCTACTGACCGTGGGCAGGGCGGAAAATTTTTGCGGAGATAAATCTCAACGCTGACTCAGCTGGGACTCGAACCTGGGAACTACAGATTACGAGCCTGACGCGCTACCGACTGAGCCACCCCCGCCCCCACCCGAGGTGGGTCCGCAGCTTATTAATAAAATGTTCTCCACAAACAGTACGAGTTTCCATTATTTTAATAAACCGCAGTATCTCGGGACGAAATTTTTTAAGTTTACACTTTTTTTTGAATGCCTTCGTATTTTTACGAAGGCCTTTAAACGTTGATCATACGTTTCAAAGATACGAAAGGTTTCAAAATTCTTGCATCACTACAATTCAAATAATTTTACATTTGATATATAAATGAGTAATAGCACACTGACATATTTTCACATAAATATACACTACCCTCAAAAATATATCCAGATATTTCCATGTTGTTTGAATGAAAAGCTACATTCAAAATTCCCTAATTTTAAAAATGAACTTTTTACTGAAAAATATTACTAGGCATAAATTGAAGATTTTAATAATGTCTCTCTAAATATTTATTTTCCTCAATATTAGTTCAATGTTTAAAATAATTATGGAAGCCTTTATATATTATTATGTCTATGTAGATTTTAAATATTAAAATGGAATTAAAAAAAATCCAATCGGAAGTTATGCCCGAAAACAAAGTTCGCACGCTTTTTATACTTTTATTTTCCTTCGGCTTGCAGGCATTTATAAGTTATTAATAATCATAACGAATATTAACTTTATAGATAATTTTCTAGAATAGGGGTTCTCAACATGGGATACGCGGTAAAATTTTTTGGGGTACGCCGTGAGAGCTCAAAAGTCGCTAGATATGTGTTATATAATATATGTTTTACTTTATTCCCATTGTTATACTATAACTATAGTTTTATCTATCTAAACAAGGGGTACGCCAGTGACATATACATTTCCAGGGGGTACGTGTAGCATAAAAGGTTGAGAACCACTGGTCTAGAAGATAAATAAAATTGAAATAACGTGTGCAACACTTATTGTAATTTTCGAGGTAAAATACATATAGCCTTGCTTTGCCAGCTAATGGAAAGAAATCTGTCAAAATTTCCTTCTAAACATTATTTTTATAAACATTCGTAACTGAAAACTGAATATTAGAATAAGGATAAAACAATTGAATGAAAAAAACGAAAGTTATATTCATCTTATTATTCAGTATATACTGGAGACATTTGGAAATATGTAAAAAAATTTAATTCAGAATATATATGGTTTTGTGCAGGCCCGGATCTAGTAAAAAATTATGGAAGGCAAGAAACACAACAGAGCCAGAAAAAAAGTGGGTGGGGGGTAGATAGGTGGAGCAAGAGAATTTTGCCTGCATTACCCTTACTAACATTCACAAGTGGCGGGGGCGAGGGGGGATGGCCTCCTTGCCCCCCCCCCCCTAGATCCGGGCCTGGATTTTTGTATTCCAATGTTTTTCTTGTAAATCGCAGAGTTCTGAAACACAAACATAGCTCATTTGCAAAAGTGCTAGCTGACTTTTGCAAGTGGCTATATCGTAGTGTAATTTTTATATTGCGTTTTTTTATCAGTAAATTTCATAAAACATGTGAAAATAATCTCTGGCACCTTTTGCAGAATGTCTATTTATCCAACCAAATGAATAAAAGAGAATTCTTTTAAATGAAATGTGCAACTTTTTTTATAGAGCACAAATACGCTGGTTTCCATAAAATAAGGAAAATCCTTATGTTAAGTCAATGGGAAGCTAAAGTCAAAGGTCTATAACTTCTTAAATAAGTTTTTTTTGGTTTTGAAAAATGTGATTGCAGATAAAGATCTCAATCAAATAAATCAATATCTTTAGATATTTGATTTATTTTGTCAAAAATCAAATATCTAAATATCTTTAGATATTTGATTTTCAACAATATTCATTCAGTATTTAATGAGTTATGGAAGTTTGAATATTTTAGCAACAGCAATGCCAGTCTTAAGAAACTTACAGAAAACTGAAGAATAGTGAAAGAATTCTTTACACAAAGTTCTAAAATACAAATTTATTTTATTAAACACTTTGATACAATACTTATTACTAAGTTTTAACTCCTGAAGTCAATTTTTGTGGCTGGCATTTTTTATCGCTAAATATTCGAACTTCCATAACTCATTAAATACTTGAACGAATATTATTGAAAATCGAGATAATGATTTATTTCAGATTTTTATCAGCAGTCACATTTTTCAAAACAAAAAACTTATTTTAAAAGTTATAGAGCTTTGGCGTTAGCTTCTCATTGACTTAAGATAGAGATTTTCTTTAATTTATAGAAACCAGTGTAATACGATACAAAACACAAATCGCTGTAGATGAGTTGCCCATGTTGGATGGCAGCATTACAAATAAGTGCTCATGACTTCGTCTTGTACTTCTTCCACGGTCACGGTTCGTGGTTTCTTTATGTATCGACTTTGGAAGTACAGATATAAAGCATAAAATAAAGCTGTAATTGCAGACATAATTGCCATTACTCTATAAGCGGTTGGAGCGTCATAATTACTCATAATTTGTCCTCCAATTATACTTCCGAATCCTTTACCTACAAAAGTAAAAAACATGATAAGCTATAACGAAGCAAATAAAAAATAGGAAAGAAAGAAGCAAACATAATATGGGGGAGAGTTGGATTGGATTGTTTTACTCTGAGCGCCACTTTTTTGCACACCATGGGCTAAATGGCCAGGTCACATGGACCTCGTAGGCTCAGAGAAGGTTGGGGGAGGGGACCCACTGGAACAGCTGTTGGGAGACAGATGGTAGCCTCCCGTCAAGGCCATCCAGCGTGTTCTTTAACGTGCACAGGGTATGGCTCTCCCGCACACGGGGCCACGGCTTAACGTCCCATCCGACGGACAGCGGCCTTTCCAAACCCATCGGTGTCCCCTACTGACCGTGGGCAGGGCGGGGAATTTTGCGGAGATAAATCTCAACGCTGACCCAGCTGGGACTCGAACCTGGGAACTACAGATTACGAGCCTGGCGCGCTACCGACTGAGCCACCCCCGCCCCTAATATGGGGGAGAAAGCATGAATACGATTATCTCCATTCAATACCGTACCCAGAAATTTCCTCTCTAAGAGGGCTATGGGTTGACTGGGAATACTTAAGATAAAAAAAAGGGGACAGGTTGTCCTTTTTTATGCTAAAAATTTTTGTCCTCCCGACAGTTTGAAAAAGCATGAAAATATCCCCATTATTGTGTAAACGTGTTTTAAGCTAAATGTTCACGTTTTCTGCACTTTTTCTTTTTTAAATTTCTTGTAGCCGTGACTGTCAAATAATTTACTTAACTATCGAGTAATTTATTGCTAACTGTAGGATAATTTACTGTAAAATGAAAATGGTGAATAATTAAACGTATTCTGTTGATGTTGAAAAAGTTATTTTCTGTAATATTCAATATCACAATTTCCATGCCAGATCGGAAAAAGTGTGCGCTTTAGAAAATTGCATGAAGTTTTGCTACCACCATGGATAGATGGCGCTGTGAAAGTTGGCAGTTTTTTCTTCCTTTTTTTGAGGTTTGCAACATAAAGAAAACTACTATTCCACGTTTGTACAGGCCTTCTCGTAAAAGGGAACGAAGTCTCTGCTGCCAAATACCTCAGAGCAAACAAAGTTTTCCCTCTGGAACAGCAGCTAGATCTCTAACCACTAGGTGGGCGGGGGTGGTTCAGTCGGTACCGCGCCAGGCTCGTAATCTGCAGTTCCCAGGTTCGAGACCCAGCTGTATCAGCGTTGAGATTTATCTCCGCAAAACTCCCCGCCCTCCCCATGGTCAGTAGGGGACACCGATGGGCTTGGAAAGGCCGCCGTCCGTCGGATGGGTCGTTAAGCCGTGGCCCCTTGTACGGGAGAGAGCCATAATCTGTGCACGTTAGAGAACACACTGGATGGCCTTGACGGGAAGCTACCATCTGTCTCCCAACAGCTGTTCCAGTGGTTCCCCTCCCCCAACCTTCTCTGAGCCTTCAGGGTCCTTGTGACCTGGCCATTTAGCCCATGGTGTGCAAAAAAGTGCCGCTCAGAGATAAAACAATCAACCAACCAATCTAACCACTAGGCCAGTTCAGGCCAAATAAATCTTGACTGCTTATCAAGTATGAATAAAAATCGGCACATATCATATACACCAAATTCTGTTTTTACACGGTAGATAGGTTCCCGAAAAAACCGTGTAAAAAAATACAGTGCACGTGAAAAAATAGAAGATTGGTTCCAGACGTGAAAACCCAGTACAAATAATAAGTTGTTTTTAAACAAACCGTATCAAAATCTTTAATTAAATCTTTATTTGATTTTTATTCATTTAAACACATTTTTTATTTTATAAACTTATGAAGATAATTATAAGTACATAGGATATAGAGTGAATTATCCTTCATAAAGAAAATAATATGTCACTAATTCAAGAATACAAAAGTGCAAAAAATATGACTTACATATGTTTATTAACGATTTTATTCGTTGTCACTTTCTGACAATAGACGCATTCGTTTGCTTAACCCTTTCACGACTAAGGGAAACATTTTTCCCATTTTAAAATTGGTGATTGTCGTATTTAATTATAACCTTATCTGCATTTTTTATACAGAATGTCAAAATAGAACGTATGCCGAACGCAATTACGTAAACGTGAACGTTTAGAAAACAAAAACAGAACTGTCAGGACGCATAATATATGTACTATGTGCAATGTCCATCTTTGCCTCACTACCAAAAGAAATTGCTTCGCAGAATATCATAATTAGCACATCATTTTGTATAGTAATTTTATTTCATAATTTTGTATTATTTTAGTTAACATTTTGTTCTAATAAACCAATAAATAAAAGACATTGCATAATAAGCCTAACTATAATTTGTGTTACCTTTATAGTCCATTGGGAAAAATATTTCCCATAAAATTCCAAAATAACTACACATTGTTATGTATTTTTCTTATGATTTTTATTTATTTTACGTCTAAACAAACTAAAATAAACAGTTACATACTAATATTTACTCTTAGAAACCTTATGGTCCTGAAAGGGTTAAGATTAGAATTAAATCACTTTCATCGCTTGAAACATTTTTGCCGTCGCGTTTGTACTCCAATGGTGTATCTATAGTACATTTTCAAAGTTAAAACTACTTCGAAAAATGTGACCATAAAAGCGGCATCTTTGTTATAAATGTAAATTCTAGGAATTTTTTTTGAATAGAAATATTTTTTCAGAATTAAATTCAAATGGAGATTTTTAAAAAGGCTCCGTTTGAACCGTGTTAGATCAAAATAAATCGTATAAAAAGAGAAGTGGAATTTTTTTCTAAAACATGTTCAGGCAAAATCGTGTAGATCAAAATCTGTGTAAAAGCGGGATTGGGTGTATTTAAAAACGTACTGAATAAGTATGTTTTTTTTTGATCGAACTGTTAGTCGGCTAATCGGTACTTGAAATATACTTATTGTAGCGAAAAAAAATTTAGAAATTGAAAGCACGTACAGTCGCTCAAAAACATATCCGAACACTATGGTTGATTACAGAATTTAGAAAAAAATATCTGGCAACGATTTTTCAGAAATTAGTGATCTGGCAACCTTCGTGACACGAAGGTTGCCAGATCACTAATTTCTGAAAAATCGTTGTCAGATATTTCTTCTGAATTCTGTAATCAACCATAGTGTTCGGATACTTTTTTGAGCAACTGTACTTCATTTTTAGTTTCTTTGTTCTCATTTTAAAAGATTGGTATCTGGAGAGTGCGCAACCGGTTTCAAAAGTTAACGACACTTGAATGACACGCTGCCCACATTTAATTAAGAATTTTAATAATTAATTTAAATAATTAAGAACAATAACGCAATAAGCCTAAGTAAGCAAAATTTTGCTTTTCTGAAAATTAAGTTTTTGTTTTTAGAGTGTATTCAATCAGTGAAACTTTTAACATCCTATAAAAATTGCAATTGATAAATAACTTTATTGATTAAAGACTAGCTTGGCTTCTACATTATTTGGAAAGTAATTATTTTGTTCGACATTACATTTAATTTAAATTGAAACTCTGTTGTTTATTAAAGCTTCTAAATACAATGCTAAGCAATAGGTGTTATCTGCGTTACTGCACATACTATAAATCAGTGTCTCGCAAACTGTGTGCCGCGAGAGATTCCAAGTGTGCCGCGAGAGATTTTCAAATTGACACTAGATATTCCAAAGATTTCATTTTGACTTGACTTGTGTTATCGACGTGCTTTAAAAAAATCTTTCAGATTTTATCAATTGGGATCTCGTAAGTATTTATCAAGCTTTTTCCAAATTTTGGTATTAATTTTTGATTATTTCAAGCCATAGAATGGACAAATATTTAAAACAAACACCGAGTTATGAATTAAAGAACGAGAGCAAATCTTCAAGTAAAACCAGGCTGATGACTTCAACAAAGCGCAAATATAATGACGATTATATAGAGTTTGCTTTTATTCTTTTTTAGGTGTGCCGCGGAAAAAAAAATTAGATTCGGTGTGCCGCAGAGTAAAAAAGTTTGCGAGACACTGCTATAAATGCTTGCGGCCATGTAAACGATGGGGATTAATGATTTACTTTGGCTTTCAACTGGGGGCGCTGTAACAAAACGGTTGCTCTATGTGTGAGGTCTTGAGTTTATGATTTCTGGGAATTCCTCAAAAAATATACGAGAATGGAGGTAATATCCCCTTTTGGGCACACCACTGCTCCCATTACACTTTGGTTAGTTGTTTGCAGGGCCAGATCTAGGGGTGGGGTAATGTTATAATCTATTGGAAATCAAGTCCTTGTTCTCCTCTTCTTCCCTTTAACATTTTTTCGTCTCGATTGTGTTTCTTGCCCCTCCTTGCGATTTTTTCCCTAGATCCAGTCCTGGTTGTGTGATTTTTTTTTAATATTTTGGTTAAGAGCTTTGTATAATAAAATTTGACCCTTCGTGCCCTAATTCGTCTGTTAAACCCAATATAATTAAACTGTGACACCTGCTCAAGACTGCAACCATTCAGATTAACTGAATCACAGCCTGCCTGACCAATTTTCATCACTTTAGTTTTCTCTCTGTTTATAACCAAACCTACTCTACTACCAGTCTCATCAACAGCTCGAATGAAAGAGTTCATCTCATCAACATCATTTGCCAAAAGGGCTAAATCATCAGCATAATCTAAATCAGAAATTTTCGTATCTCCAGCCCATTTAAGGCCAAAATCTTTCCCTTGAAGTGAATTTCGCATAACATAATCAATAACCAAGCTAAAGAGAAAAGGAGACAAAATGCACCCTTGTCGAACACCAGAAGTAATGCTAAACCAATTGCTACAAGACTTACCAACTCTCATACACGACTCGGTGTTATTATAGAGAGCTTTCATTATGTTAAATAACTTGTCTACGTTGAAAATTGCGTTCGAAAATGAAAGAATAATAGTTTTATTATTGCAGCTGATTCAGCTAACGTATCTAACTATTTGCTATTTGATCAGCTGATGAATCCAAAATTGCTGTTATTTTGACCTACGGACTTTGCTGTCGTTTTGGGATGGTTCATGGCTTTTACCATTGGCTGATGGTTTAGATGACGAATTTCAGAATTGTTGTTGATAAATTTTTAATTATATTATTATTGGTGGTTTTCAGTACTTTTCGGTCGACTCGTGGATTTTAGCATTGTTTTTGGTTCGCTTAATAGATCGATTCACGGATTCTGTTGCTAGACGTTGATGTATTTTCCAGCTGCCGTTGGATCGATTGCTGGATTTTCCCACTACTCTTCGATCGACTGAAGTGTAAGATATGCTATTACTATTTTTATTGATTGATTGATATCGATATTTTTTGAGTGATTGATTGATATCGATATTTTTTGAGTGATTGATTGACATTGATATTTTTATTGACTCTACTATTGCTGTTCGATAGACTGATACACTTTACGATTACTATTGAGTTGGTTCAAAAATTTATCATTGTTGTTTGTCACTTTCAAGACATTTTGAAAAAGATATTCGGTGACTTTAGATAACATATAAGATCTACAGGGTGATTCAAAACTTATTGTTCAAATTTCGTGGGGAGGTAGGGAATACGTCAGGAAACCGATGTCACATAGGAAAGTATGTCCGCAAATGTACGCATGCGTATGTAGAGGGCGCTGTGTGTACCCAACCAGTGTACAGCTCGCCCGACCACTACCGCTGTCATCAGCGATCGCTTGGCCACGCAGTTCACCTGATTTACCGCCCATGGATTTCTTTTTGTGGGGGCCATGAAATACCATGTGTACGAGACCCCCGTCGACAGTGAAAATGGACCTTGTTGCACGAATAGTGGCCGCCGCAGGCATTGTCCGTGATATGCCAGGCGTTTTTGAAAATGTTCGGCGGTCAATGCAACGGCGCTGTGAATCCGGTGTCCGTGTAAATGGTCGCAATTTTGAGCACCTACTGTGAACCTGTACTTTACCTTGTTGGAATAAAAGTCACATTCGTTACCACTTAACTGTACTGTTTCCTTGTGTTCACTTTACTTGTCCATTTTGTTCATGTAGATGACGTTTGCGGACATACTTTCCTATGTGAAATCGGTTTCCTCACGTATTCCCTACTTCCCCACGAAATTTGAACGATAAGTTTTGAATCACCCTATATAATGCAGCATTACAAATATCACAAAAAGTGATCAATATTGTTATCTAAACCAGTTTGGTATGTGATATTATGCAGCATATGTACATTCTGGTTGGACCTCCGAAGCACATGGCGGCTTGATGATGATGATGATGAACCTCTCGCCAATTATCAATTGTTACATAATGAAAGAGTAGAAATGAATACATATATGCAATAAATATATTGTATTTCAAATATCATGAAACAGAATTATCGCTAAAAATGTGCTTACCTATACCAAAATGAAGCCCTCCCATTACCGACAGCGTCGTGGCCAAAAGTCCTTCAGGAGCTATTTCTGCAGAATATATAATAATAGCCACCCATGAGAGAGCCTGGGTAAAAATCCCAGCAAGTTCGTACACCAGAGCTAACCACGGATCGGTTAGGAATGAGTAGCCGACACAGTTTAATACATAAGCAAGAAATGTTGCTATGAGCAAAGTCTTGGAACCGAATTTTTCTATCCACCAAGGTGAAGTCATTAGAAAGGGCAAACCTATCAGACTATCTACTGCAGGAAGAAGTCCCAGGAGAGTACTTGGAGCATGAAGTTCTTCAAGATACCAAAAAGAGAGCATTTTCGTGAAACCCCACAAAGTTCCCATCATGATTACTACAAACATGAACACCACTATATCAATGTTCTTTAGTACATTGATGGATTTTTTCCACATATTTTTCGCTGGAGTTGCTATTTCGACGTCTAAAACCCACACTACGATAATAGTGATCACTGTCATAAATTCAAACAAATAAAATGCATGATGGTAGTTTTTGAGGCCCCCTGTTGGGCTTGTGGCATCCACGATATAACCAGCAAGAGGAGAAAAGACCAGAATTCCAGTGGTAGACCAAAATTTCTGTTGCCCATAGTTTGAATTATGTTTTTTTATCATTGACACAACAGTGACGTCAAGAAAACGAAACGAAGTAGCGAAAGCTGTGTTATACAACACTATTAAGAAAAATGAAAAACCCAAAAACTGAGATCTATTTTTACTTCTTGTTTTGCACTCCGAGTTCCATGGTTGCTTTTCCGTGGTGAAGTTTATGAAACATGTGAAATTGCATCCACGCACTAAATGAATAAAATTACAGGACACATTTGCTGGAAGAGTGTTGTTGAGATGAAATAAGTTTACGTTATATGAGCACTGTTGAAATGTATTGTTTGATAATTCCCTTTCTGGCAGTACTGAAATAATAAAATGCTTAGAAGTGTTTTTCCAGGGTAAAGTGCTGCACATTGAATCATCAGTCTCATCACAATACTCAGCAGTTGTTTCGTTTGCGTCTTCTGAGCACTGGAGATCGCATTCAGCTTGTTTCCTTTGGCTTGGAGGAATCCCACAAGCAGCCCAACCTTCAAATGTCATCTCGGTGGGGTTCTGGTGATCACAAGAGAGTGCCATTTGGGTTTTTGGACAGATGTGGATTTTATCACTAGGAACGAAGATCATTGCTGTCACGGAGATCATCACGAGCACAAGACAGCCAATAAGGACGGGTTTCGAGCGACCAAGTTTATCCGCAAACACTGCCGCTATTGCTGGTCCCAGGAATTGGGTTGGTGGTAGAAGAACGTAGATAATAGATAAATCTGAGATTGTCAGACCCAGTTGCTTAAAGTAGACTGCCACGAAAGGAACCGTCGTTGAAGCAGCTGCAGAAAGGAAAAAAGAATATTTAAAATCTATATATGGGAATATCAAAAAGAACTAGTTTTATGAAGAAATGTAAGAATGTCAAGATTCTCAACAAAAAATGTTGAGTATCTTGACATGTCTACTGAAATGGTTTCTACAGAAAGCAATTGTTCAGTCCACTAAAATAACTTTATGATTATTATCATCGAAATAAATTTTATGATTATGATTTATCGAACTACATTTTGATTATGATCATCTAAATCAATTTAACGGTTTTAATTATCGAAATAAATTTCATGATTGTTATCAACGAAATAAATTTAATGGGTCACTACAGATATTTTGAGATCTACTTAAAATTTGATCAGTTTTTTTTTTGTCAGCTAAAGAAGTATTATTTATAGCAAAATATATTTTGTGACTCATGAGAAAAAAATATTTTTTGAAAAAAAAGAAACCCATGAAAGAAATTTTGTGATTTGTTACAGAAATATTTTTCCCGCAAAAGAAGTTTATGAGACGATAGAGATAATTTTGGCTAAAAAGGAAATTTATCAGATGACAAAGATAATTAGGACTATTTATGAGATGACAAAGATAATTAGAACTATAAAAGAAATTTATGAGATGACAAAGATAATTAGAACTATAAAAGAAATTTATGAGATGACAAAGATAATTAGAACTATAAAAGAAATTTATGACATGACAAAGATAATTAGAACTGCAAAAGAAATTTATGAGATGACAAAGATAATTAGGACTACAAAAGAAATTTATGAGATGATAAAGATAATTACGACTACAAAAGAAATTTATGAGATGATAAAGATAATTAAGACTGCAAAAGAAATTTATGAGATGACAAAGGTAATTAGGACTACAAAAGAAATTTATGAGATGATAAAGATAATTACGACTACAAAAGAAATTTATGAGATGATAAAGATAATTAAGACTACAAAAGAAATTTATGAGATGACAAAGATAATTAGGACTACAAAAGAAATTTATGAGATGATAAAGATAATTACGACTACAAAAGAAATTTATGAGATGACGAAGATAATTAGAACTTCAAAAGAAATTTATGAGATGACAAAGATAATTAGGACTGCAAAAGAAATTTATGAGATGACAAAGATAATTAGAACTGCAAAAGAAATTTATGAGATGATAAAGATAATTACAACTACAAAAGAAATTTATGAGATGATAAAGATAATTAAGACTACAAAAGCAATTTATGAGATGACAAAGATAATTAGGGCTACAAAAGAAATTTATGAGATGATAAAGATAATTAAGACTTCAAAAGAAATTTATGAGATGACGAAGATAATTAGAACTGCAAAAGAAATTTATGAGATGACAAAGATAATTAGGGCTACAAAAGAAATTTATGAGATGACAAAGATAATTAGAACTGCAAAAGAAATTTATGAGATGACAAAGATAATGAGGACTGCAAAAGAAATTTATGAGATGACAAAGATAATTAGGACTACAAAAGAAATTTATGAGATGACAAAGATAATTAGAACTGCAAAAGAAATTTATGAGATGATAAAGATAATTACGACTACAAAAGAAATTTATGAGATGATAAAGATAATTAAGACTACAAAAGAAATTTATGAGATGACAAAGATAATGAGGACTGCAAAAGAAATTTTTGAGATGACAAAGATAATTAGAACTGCAAAAGAAATTTATGAGATGACAAAGATATTTAGAACTGCAAAAGAAATTTATGAGATGACAAAGATAATTAGGACTACAAAAGAAATTTATGAGATGATAAAGATAATTACGACTACAAAAGAAATTTATGAGATGACAAAGACAATTAAGACTACAAAAGAAATTTATGAGATGACAAAGATAATTAGGGCTACAAAAGAAATTTATGAGATGACAAAGATAATTAGAACTGCAAAAGAAATTTCCGAGATGACAAAGATAATTAGGGCTGCAAAAGAAATTTATGAGATGGCAAAGATAATTAGGACTGCAAAAGAAATTTATGAGATGACAAAGATAATGAGGACTGCAAAAGAAATTTATGAGATGACAAAGATAATGAGGACGCAAAAGAATTTTATGAGATGACAAAGATAATTAGGACTACAAAGAAATTTATGAGATGATAAAGATAATTAAGACTACAAAAGCAATTTATGAGATGACAAAGATAATTAGGGCTACAAAAGAAATTTATGAGATGATAAAGATAATTAAGACTTCAAAAGAAATTTATGAGATGACGAAGATAATTAGAACTGCAAAAGAAATTTATGAGATGACAAAGATAATTAGGGCTACAAAAGAAATTTATGAGATGACAAAGATAATTAGAACTGCAAAAGAAATTTATGAGATGACAAAGATAATGAGGACTGCAAAAGAAATTTGAGATGATAAAGATAATTTGGACTACGAAAGAAATTTTGTGCCTTATCAAAAAAGTTTTGCGATTAACAGAAACTCTTGCAAAACTGAACATTTTTTTTTTCGTTTTCTTAAGAAATACGGAGATGGAGACTTTGGTGGAAAATAAGAAATTACATAGGACATTATTAAGCCGTTGCCACGTGCGCTGGAGAAAATAATTTCACGAGTTCAAGTTTTTTTCTTGTCTTTTCGTGTAGATAGAGAAAAAGATTCCAAATTAAAGAAGCGAAGATTTCTGAGCTACTTGAAAATGTAAGTAATGCATTTTACCATTGCTGTTCAATTGTTTCAGAGATTTTATCATTATCGTTTTGCCACTTTAAAAGCATTTTGAGCAAGACATTCACAAGCTTAGCATACGGATGTTATAATGTAGCATTACATAATATCATGCATACTGAATATATAGTATTTAGTTGGTGTTCACATGTAATATATTAAACCGGCTTGGTATGCGATATTATGTACTTTTGGTGCTCCATAATTTCAGACTGTTGGATTGTAATTGGTGGACGGTTTGACTGTTTGAGTGTTAATGGGAGGAGGGTTTTGTCTATTTGAGTGTAATGGGAGGAGAGTTTTTGTCTATTTGAGTGTAATGGGAGGAGAGTTTTTGTCTATTTGAGTGTAATGGGAGGAGAGTTTTGTCTATTTGAGTGTAATGGGAGGATAGTTTTTGTCTATTTGAGTGTAATGGGAGGATAGTTTTTGTCTATTTGAGTGTAATTGGAAGAGAGTTTTTGTCTATTTGAGTGTAATGGGAGGAGAGTTTTTGTCTATTTGAGTGTAATGGGAAGAGAGTTTTGTCTATTTGAGTGTAATGGGAGGAGAGTTTTGTCTATTTGAGTGTAATGGGAGGAAAGTTTTGTCTATTTGAGATGTAATGGGAGGAGAGTTTTGTTTATTTGAGTGTAATGGGAGGAGGGTTTCGAGGCCATCTAGCGTGTACTTTAACGTGTACAGATTATGGTTTTTCCGTGCACAGGGCCAAGGCTTAAGGTCTCATTTGACGGACGGACGCATTTCCCAGCCCATCGGTGTATTCTACTGAATGAGGAGAGACAGGGAGTTTTGCGGAGAGAAGTCTCAACGCTGGATCAGGTGGGACTCGAATCTTACAACTGAAAAATTACGGCCTGGCGCGCTACCGACTGAGCGATCCCCTCCCTATTAATCGTAATGAATTATTTATTACAAATATTAATGAATATATTTACGAGCAGCAGATTAAATTAGGCATGGGACACTCGCATTATATTAATAAAAAACATGCCACTGTTTGAAAGACATTCTTAAACAATCAGAGAAATTCTCGAGTTTTCAACAATATTTATTCAGTATTTAAAGAGTTACGGATTCTGTAATATTGAATGAATGAATGAAATGTTTAATTGGTTAGAAAAGTACAAATACATATATTTTTACGTTTCTGAATACTTATGAGTCTAATACAAAATTAAAAGAAGTAATCATTAACGATTTCAAAAACAAAACTGAAATTGGGATTCAATTCAAAATTGAAAGGAAAAAGTAAAAATTGTGTTCATTGCATATCTGATAAACAAGAGGCAGATATATCTGTCCAGGTTTCAAAGATTTTGACTACAAAACGTTTTTGGCAAGACGAATTAGGTGCCATTGCTCTTACCGTTAAAGGAGGAATTTTTTCCCTTTTTTTGAAGGGAGGGGGGGCAGAAATGAAACATAGTCAAAAACCTCTTTGATCTCAGGAACCATAATTTAAAATCTGTGTACGACACTCTAAGAGGCTTCTAAATGCATAGCGATCAGACAGGCTAACAACTTTCCAATATATAAGATTTAATTTACTCACCACCAAACCAACAGAAGAGAGCTATTTTCAGAGGTATCAGCTGCTTGTTGATGCTCACAGGAAACAGTTTTTTGAAACGCGATACAGAATGTTTTTCACTTACCTAGAACACAATAATATATGTACTGTATACTGTATAATAATTCTCTAAATGCTTTATATTATGCAGTGTGTATAAATATAAACAGATTTTAAATTAAAACATCGCTAATAGATACGTAGGCGAACGTTTTATTGGGATTGAAGGAATATATTGACTCCTCTCTATCTCCAAAATGCTTCAGCAGAAGAGTGGATATTACAAATGGACTATTTTGGCATAGAGTCACTTTTTTTGCACATAGTGAGCAAAATGGACATATCACATAGACCACAATGTCTCAGAATTCAGTAGTTTTGAACTATTTGAATCTAATTGGGGAGGGTTTTTGACTCTTTGAGTACTATGGGAGGAGGATTTTGACTTTTTGAGTCTGATGGGAGGAGAGTTTTGACTCTTTGAATCTAATGGGAGCAGAGTTTTGACTCTTTGAGTCTAATGGGAGGTGGGTTTTGATTGTTTGAGTAAAATGGGAGGCGGGTTTAGACTTTTGAACCTAATGGGAGGAGGGTTTTGAATCAATGTGGGTAATGGTAAAAGGGTTTTGATGTTTGAGTCTAATAATTCAGGATTTTGACTGATTGAGTGTAATGGGAGAAGGGTTTTTGACTGCATGAGTATAATAAGAAAAGAGTTTTGGCTGTTTGAATCTAATAGAAGAGGGTTTTCACTGTTTGAGTCTAATAGTTCAGGATTTTGACTGATTGAGTGTAATGGGAGAAGGGTTTTTGACTTCATGAGTGTAATAAGAAAAGAGTTTTGACTGTTTGAATCTAATAGAAGAGAGTTTTCACTGTTTGAGTCTAATGTTGGAGAGTTCTGACTGAATGTTATAGAAGGAAGGTTTTTATTGAGTGTAATGGGAGGAGGGTTTTGACTGTTTGAGTCTAAAGGTGGAGGGTTTTGACTTTTTGAATGTCATGGGAGGGGCGTTTTGACTGTTTGAGTGCAATGGGAAGAGGGTTTTGTCTATTTGAATGTAATGGAAAGTTTCGACTGTTTGAAGGTAATGGAAAGTTTCGACTGTTTGAAGGTAATGGAAGGGGCGTTTTGGCTATTACAATGTAATGGGAGGTGGGTTTTGACTGTTTGAGTCTAATGGTGGAGGGTTCTGATTGAGTGAAATGGGAGGAGGATTTCGACTGCATGAATCTAAGTTGAGGAGAATTTTGACTATTTGATTCTAATGAGAGGATGGTTTTGACTGTGAGTCTAATGGTGGAGTGTTTTGACTGTTTGAGTCTAATGGGAGCAGGGTTTTGACTATTTGAGTCTAATGGGAGGAAGGTTTGACTATTTCAAGTTAATGTGAGGAGGGTTTTGACAATTTGCATCTAATGGGATGAGGAATTGACTATTTGAATCTAGTGGGAGGAGGGTTTTGACTGTTTCAGTCCAATGGGTGAGGGATTTGAATATTTCAGTATAATGGGAGGATGGTTTTGACTATTAGAGTCTAATCAGAGAAAGGCTTTGACTGCTTAAATCTAATGTTAGAGCGTTTTGACTATTTGAGTGTAATGATAAAAGTGTTTTGACTGTTTGAATCAAATGGTTGGGGGGTTTAGACTATTTGAGTCTTGACTGGCTCAAATAGTCTAAACTTAAGAGTTTTGAATGTAACGGGTTGAGGGTTTTGACTGTTTGAGTCTAATGGGAGCAGAATTCGAGTCAGTTGGAGGCTAATGGGAGGAGGGATTTGACTTTTTGAGTCTAATGGGTGGGTGATTTTGACTATTTGAGTTAACGGGAGGAGGGTTTTTGACTGTTTGAGTCTAATGGAAGAAGAGTTTTGAACGTAATGGGAGGAGAGTTTGAGTCTAATGGATGGAGGATTTCGACTATTTGAGAGTAATGGATGGAGGGTTTTTACTGTTTAATGTAATTGGAGGAGGGTTTTTACTGTTTAATGTAATTGGAGGAGGATTTTGACCATTTCATTGTGGTGGGAGGAGGGTTTGACTATTTGAGTCTAATGAGAGGTGGGATTTGTCTATTTGAGTCTAAAGGGAGAAGGGTTTTGAACGTAATGGGAGGAGGGTTTTGACTGAGTCTAATCGTTGGAGTATTTTGACCATTTGGTTTTAATGGGAGAAGGGTTTTGAGTGTTTGAATCTAATGGGAGGAGGATTTTGACTATTTGAGGCTAATGGGAGGAAGGTTTTTAATGTATCTTAAGGAGGTAAAAAGATTATATCCCATAATCTGGCCCATTGGTACGATACTGGTTGTATAGATATTGTCGAGAAAAATTGTAGGAAGTTCTACAAAGAGAAAAAAAATTAATTAAAATTGTCGAAAAACTTAAAGTTGCCGGCAAATGTAGTAGTTGGAGCATCAGGTTCATTAGACAGAAGTTTGGAACTGGTTACTAAAACTAAAATTGCAAACAAAAAGTAATTGATGAAATAAAAGAATTAATTTTTTAAGTTTGGGACCGAAATTTTTATATTTGATACTAGAATCAGTCGATGCCATTGGCACCTCTTGATTTCTAGCCAGCCACTCCAATCCCTATTTGACATCGAATGCAACACCGGATCTGAAAATTTTTCTCATTTCTGAATTCTACTTCCCGAAATAGCCCAGTTCGCCATATTTTTCATCTCTTCAGCACCAACAGATCGAAAATTTTCCTTTGACCATCGAATTAAATATTTGACAAAATTTCTGAGATCAACGATCGAATGGAGCACACAGAAACCGATTTTTAGCTCTCTAGCACTGAGGGATCAAAATTTGACCTCTGACCTCGAAGCAGCAAAATTTCGTAATGTTTCCGAGATCTACAACCTGGAGTCCCCAGACATCAATTTTCACGTTCTTAGCAGTCATAGAGGTTTGACCTCTATGTAATCTCTGTTTAACCTTGAAGGACACAAATTTCAAATTTTTCTCCAGATCTTCGATCCGGATTAGGTGCAAATTTTCAGAACTCTACCATTTCTGCTTCATTGTTAGAATTAGCAACCATTTATTTATATATATTAGATGCAGGAAATCATGAAACAGAATATAAACGAATTATTGGTAACATTAAGGAATTTAGGAATGTTTTGTGTTAATTAAATCGTTGCTGTCATACTGATCATTATAGTCGTTAACTAATTAATTGATATGTTAGTTAATTGTCATTATTGTCTTTTAATTATTTATATTTTCTTTTTAATTCTTAAAACTGATTTTAAATTGATTGAAATATCAATTGTAAATATATATTACAGCAACCTAGTCAATCTTTCGGTTTTAGGATTTTATACGTTGATTAAATTTAATGTAGAATTTCTATGATAATAAACTTGAAATAAAAAAAAATTCATTCCACTTTTGTGAAATGGAAGAATTTATATATTCTATGAATGTCTTGAAAGGTGGAAGTCCCTCTATTAAAGCAGTGCAATTTTGTATTAATAAAGGCAATAGCATTATGAGGAAGATTTTGATAGAATTATATTAATGACCTAAAGGAAGCAGAATTTAGACGTTAGACAATTAGACAACAGAAAAAGTTAGAGGGATTTCAAGAAGAATCAAATGAAAATGTGATTTGGATTGTTAAAAGACTAGTTGATATTACTATGATATGATGAAGTAAAGGTGGTTCAGGAAGTTCTTACTCTAGTAAATAGAAAACTTTTATTGCTAAACTTAAAATTAGCATTGTTAACCCTTTCACGACTAAGGGAAACATTTTTCCCATTTTAAAATTGGTGATTGTCGTATTTAATTATAACCTTATCTGCATTTTTTATACAGAATGTCAAAATAGAACGTATGCCGAACGCAATTACGTAAACGGGAACGTTTAGAAAACAAAAACAGAACTGTCAGGACGCATAATATATGTACTATGTGCAATGTCCATCTTTGCCTCACTACCAAAAGAAATTGCTTCGCAGAATATCATAATTAGCACATCATTTTGTATAGTAATTTTATTTCATAATTTTGTATTATTTTAGTTAACATTTTGTTATAATAAACCAATAAATAAAAGACATTGCATAATAAGCCTAACTATAATTTGTGTTACCTTTATAGTCCATTGGGAAAAATATTTCCCATAAAATTCCAAAAAAAACTACACATTGTTATGTATTTTTCTTATGATTTTTATTTATTTTACGTCTGAACAAGCTAAAATAAACAGTTACATACTAATATTTACTCTAGGAAACCTTATGGTCCTGAAAGGGTTAAATGAAAATGGCTTCAACAGGTAAAAATGAAAAAAAGGAGACGTACAGATAATATCAGACATGATGACTATCAGAGAGTAGGTTTTGGACAAAGGATCATCTGAACGGAAACATAAAATACTTTTTTACAAAGTAAAAGGATTCAAGGTCGAATAAAATATTTAGTGTGCTTGGTAAGACAGAGTACAAAAGTGTCCATAGTAAAAAGAGAGAAAGATTTGAAGAGTGCGCAGGGATCATGGAAAGTCCATATATTAATAGTTATTGAGAGAAGTTAATGTTTTTGTGTTAGAAAGCTATGTTGGACTTTAATGAATTTATACTTGGAGGGAATATAATAAACTTAGCTTTTTATATTTCAAGATAAAGAGCTTGAGAGAAAAATTTTAATGAGTTAATGCCGGGGCATGTTAAGGGAGGAGGGGGAGGAAGATACTAAGGAAAAAAGGGGAGTTTTTGCTAATAATACTTATCATTTTAAATTAGTATATATTTGAACTTGTAAAAAATTTTAACTTGTTAACAACAATATTATAATGAAAAAAAGGTGTTCTAGAATTGTTGCTTTTATTTTTTTTACTCCTTTATTTATGTTTCGTTTCTAAACGAGGAGGGCCCCCAAAATCTTTAATGTCAGGGCCCCAGAATTACTTGATCTGACCCTGGATAATGCTGATATTAGAAAGAGTTATGCAAAAATAGATATGATTCTATTCCCTGAAAATTGGATAGCTGAAAAGAATACAAAGGACAGAAATAACTTTTATTTAGCTCAGTAGTGGACTGGGTCAAAGCCGTCTGAAGAGAAGGCCTGATGTCACGTGACTAATGACGTCAAAAGCGGGGCCGTGCATCGCATCATAGCTTGAGCCAGCGGATCTGATTCATTTCTATTTCGATGTGTGTGTTGTTTAAATGATTTCATTTCCTATACTGAATTGAATCAAATATCAATTATAAAGCAAATTATCATAAATGTAGCGAAGAATTTCATTCTTGTAGGAAATATTTTATTTTCGTAGACATGAAAACACCCTCATTTCTCAATGGCAAAAATATTCAATAAACATATTATCTGAAGATAGTTACACATATTTTTTTATTAATTATATTTAATTGTAAATGGTATTATACGAAAGTGGAATTTTAAAGCCCTATCTGAAGTTAGTAAGTATATATTTTGCTAACCTGAGAATAGATATTTATCTCTTCCAATATGTTTTCAAATGTAGCTCATATATTTCGTTTCAAAAATTTTTACAAAATTAAAAAAAAATCAATAAAGTTATGCTTAAAAATTCCACTTTCGTATAATACCATTTACAATTAAATATAATTAATAAAAATATGTGTAACTATTTTCAGATAATACGTTTATTGAATATTTTTGCCATTGAGAAATGAGGGCGTTTTCATGTCTACGAAAATAAAATATTTCCTACAAGAATGAAATTCTTCTCCGCATTTATGATAATTTGCTTTATAATTGATATTTGATTCAATTCAGTATAGGAAATGAAATCATTTAAATAACACACACATCGAATTAGAAATGAATCAGATCCGCTGGCTCAAGCTATGATGCGATGCATGGCCCCCGCTTTTGACGTCATTAGTCACGTGACATCAGACCTCTTCAGACGGCATTGACTGGGCCGACACTGCGGGACAAAATCTTACCTCGAAACTAATCGTTCAGCAGTTAATTTTTAATTAAAAAATAATGGGCTAAGAGTCGTGGTCAAATGTGGTGAAATGGTTAGCGGAATTATGATCTCAGGGCCTTTGGACCGAAGTTGCAAAACACGGACATTAGGAAGACATGAAAGAAAAAGCCGTCGTTTCCCAGCGAAGAAAACTGAAATGAGAATCAAAAATTTTATATCATATTGAAGCTTACTATCCAGTGTATCTGTAATTTCTATTTTTTAATAATATATACGTCAATATCTTACTCCTAAAATTAAGGTATTGAGAAATGAAAATTTTATGACTAAAAACAACGTTTCTTCAAAATTAGATTTCAATACCTTTATTTCCAACAATGCGAAATTGTTCGAAAATGTTTGAAAAGTATTTTTTTCTGCTCTTTACGAAGGCATAAAATAAAATAGTGTGTGAAGAGGTTTTTTTCGGAATGTTTTGTGATAGATTTAAAAGACAAATAAACCTTTCAGTAAAGTGAAAAACTGAAACTTCCAAACGATTCCCAAGCAAAGTTTAATATCGTGCTTATCTTTAAAATTTTATTCCTCCTGAGTACGGTGAGAGAAAAATGTTTTTGTGTTATATTATAGAGACTCTCTAAAGTAGAAAGTCCTTTGTTATACGAATGACAAGCCAAGACCAAAGTTTCGTAGCCTCAGAAAAAATGTTTTGCTGGAAAATGTGACACATTAGTCAAATATATACCGTATATTTCCGCAGATAAGACGATAATTGAATCATAAAAAAAGGCCCCCAAAATCCGGGTCGTCTTATAGGACAGATACAAAAAGAATAAGATTGAAATTTATATAAATTGAAACCATTATTACTACAACTATTGGGGGCGGGGGGGTGGCTCAGTCGGTAGCGCGCCAGGCTCGTAATCTGTAGTTCCCAGGTTCGAGTCCCAGCTGGGTCAGCGTTGAGATTTATCTCCGCAAAATTCCCCGCCCTGCCCACGGTCAGTAGGGGGCACCGATGGGCTTGGAAAGGCCGCCGTCCGTCGGATGGGACGTTAAGCCGTGGCCCCGTGTGCGGGAGAGCCATACCCTGTGCACGTTAAAGAACACGCTGGATGGCCTTGACGGGAGGCTACCATCTGTCTCCCAACAGCTGTCCCAGTGGGTCCCCTCCCCCAACCTTCTCTGAGCCTTCGGGGTCCTTGTGACCTGGCCATTTAGCCCATGGTGTGCAAAAAAGTGCCGCTCAGAGGTAAAACAACCCAAACAACCCAACTACAACTATTCGAAAAATCTATCATATTATTTAAATACGCTTTATGATAATACATTACATTGTAATAGTAAATAATACATTACATTGTAATAGTAAAACAATACTAAAACAAAATAAATATTAAAAGTTATGTTTATTGAGCTACTGAGGGAAAAACGGACAAACCGTAATTATTTACTAGTACAGAGTAGGGTACGTCCACAAAATAGAATAGCCCATACGACGCTTTTGTGAATAGTCAAGGTCATTACCCGAATGCCCGAATCAGTGCGAATGTTTGCGAATAGGACATAATTCCGTATACGCTATACAGTATTATTATCCAGATGATGATCGCCGATCTAAACTAAATTCATAGGCCGTTGATAGTTTGGGGTCGTCTTATAGGACAGATATATGCTAAAACTATGAAACTTTGACGAAAATTTATACCTCGTCTTATCTGAAGGTCGTCTTATCTGCGGAAATATACGGTAAATTAAATCTATGAAAATCTGCATTTTCAGTAATATTCATCGAAAATTCAAAAAGTACTGTTAGTAGAAACAATCCACGGATTAACTCTCGTCGTAAAAGTTTTAAAATAAATTTCGAACAAACGCTCCATACATTTATTTAAAATATTTTTTTGATTCGCAGAAAAGCATTGAAGATAGCGTAGATGTTAACTATGTCTGTAGGTGAAAGTTGTTTAAGCACGGCATTTGTGATTACACATTGCCTCCAATGTTTGAAGGTGGAGAGAGTGATTCTTATTGGCTATTAAATTATTATTTTAGGCACTGCTTTCACTCTTTCCACACGACTAACAGAATGCAAAGCGTTCTTCTCATTCCTTAGAGACAGCGGCAGTTTATTTTTCGTTCAGAACTAGTTTTTCATTACGTGATAAAGCAGAAGTGATCGCAGCTGTTGAAAGTATCGGAAAGAAGAAAGATGATATTGCCGAAGAATTTGAAATTACTATCAATACTCTGTTAACCATTTTAAAGAACAAAGAAATGGAATTGATTCAGATAGATTGTGATAAAGGAAAAAGAAAAGAATGAAGTATGCAGAATATTGTGATGTTGACCAGTGAAGTTGGTTGGGTTGTTTTACCTCTGCGCGGCACTTTTTTGCACACAATGGGCTAAATGGCCAGGTCACATGGACCCCGAAGGCTCAGAGAAGGTTGGGGGAGGGGACCCACTGGAATAGCAGTTGGGAGACAGATGGTAGCCTCCCGTCAAGGCCATCCAGCGTGTTCTTTAACGTGCACAGGGTCTGGCTCTCCCGCACACAGGCCACGGCTTAACGTTCCATCCGACGGACGGTGGCCTTTTTAAGCCCATCGGTGTCCCCTACTGACCGTGGGCAGGGCGGGGAATTTTGCGAGATAAATCTCAACGCTGACCCAGCTGGGAATCGATACTGGGAACTACAGATTACGAGCCTGACGCGCTACCGACTGAGCCAACCCCGCCCCAGTGAAGTTGGTAAAATGGTTTACTGAACAAAACCTTTTCCGTAGGTGGGAATCTGTTACGGTTCTGTAACAAGCTTTCAAATTGCTTATGTCTATTTTTAGCACATATTCAATAATTCGAAGTTTTTACGTTTATTATTAACTTCGAGTTCGCGAGCGTTTACTATAAATCATTTGTCTTTATTTTTGATGTCAAATTTGAATTTTGAGATCAAAAAGAGTAATCTAAAAGACTATTATTCTAACGAAATGCATTATTTAATTTAGAAAATGCATAAAGGACTTTCATTTGTATGTGATGTAGGAATATTGTATGTGATATAGGTTTAAGTTATGTGTTCCATAAGAGTCTTAACGATTTGATGCATCATAACGCTTACAGAGAAGAAAATAATTAAATGGGGGAAGGCAAGAAACTATGGTTAAGAGGAATTTTTTTGCATTGTAAAAAAATAGAGAGAGAGAGAAAACTTATATAAGTTTTTCAAAAAATAATATTTAATTATGTAGACAATTTGAAGCGAATTATAAGAATTATTTTAAGCTTGTTTAAAAACTCTAAAATGAAGTTAGATTCATATTCCACAAATAATTTTTTTGGCAAATTTTCCTACAAATAGTAAGAAGCAGTGGAGGCTTATAAATTGCAGATTGGGTAGTTTTGTCTCTGAGCGGTACTTTTTTTGCACACAGTGGCCTAAATGGCCAGGTCATAAGGACCCCGAGGGATAAGAGAAGATTGGGGGAAGGGACCCACTGGAAAAGTTGTTGGGAGACAGATGGTATCCTCCCGTCTAGGCCATCCAGCGTGTTCTTTAACATTGGGTTGTTTTACCTCTGAATGGCACTTTTTTGCACACTATGGGCTAAATGACCAGGTCACATGGACCCCGAAGGCTCAGAGAAGGTTGGGGGAGGGGACCCACTGGAACAGCTGTTGGAAGACAGATGGTAGCCTCCCATCAACGCCATCCAGCGTGTTCTTTAACGTGCACAGGATAAGGCTCTCCCGCACACAGGGGCCATGGTTTAACGTACTATTCGACGAACGGCAGCTTTTCCAACCCCTCGGTGTCCCTTACTGACCGAAATCAAGGCTGGGAGTTTTGCGGAGATAAATCTCAATACTGGTCCAGGTGGGACTCGAACCTGGCAGGTGAAGATTACGAGCCTGGTGCGCTATCGACTGAGCAACCTTCGTCCCTAAAAATAGTGTTGCCATTAAAAAAAGAGGAAAGTCTTACAAGAAACTGATAAAATACACTACAAGAAAAAAAATCGCATCACCTGGAAGGATTAATGCTATTTTCTTGAAACGCAAGCAGCTGTTAGCATACACTGATATGCGCGATTGATCACATTATAAAAAAAAATATGGGAAATTACCACTTTACCTACCCGGTAAAGTGGTATAACTAGTATGATGTTGAACCGCCCCGCGCAGCAATGCATTCATGAATACGGCGGAGAAGGCTATCGTACAGCTCTATAATGTCCTCATGAGGGATAGAACGCCAAATACCGCGAAGTCGCTGTTCCATTTCAGCGATAGTGGTTGGTGCACCTCTTAGGTGTTGTTGGAGTTGTCTGCCCATCATATCGCAGACGTGTTCAATAGGTGAAAGATCCAGCGAGCATGCTGGCCAAGGGGGCGGGGGTGGCTCAGTCGGTAGCGCGTCAGGCTCGTAATCTGTAGTTCCCAGGTTCGAGTCCCAGCTGGGTCAGCGTTGAGATTTATCTCCGCAAAATTCCCCGCCCTGCCCACGGTCAGTAGGGGACACCGATGGGCTTGAAAAGGCCGCCGTCCGTCGGATGGGACGTTAAGCCGTGGCCTGTGTGTGGGAGAGCCATACCCTGTGCACGTTAAAGAACACGCTGGATGGCCTTGACGGGAGACTACCATCTGTCTCCCAACAGCTGTTCCAGTGGGTCCCCTCCCCCAACTTTCTCTGAGCCTTTGGGGTCCATGTAACCTGGCCATTTAGCCCATGGTGTGCAAAAAAATGCCGCTCAGAGGTAAAACATCCCAACCCAACCCGTGCTGGCCATGGTAGTACCTGAACGTTTGCTCGTGTAGATACTGCAGACTAATGTGGGCTCTGTGGGGACGAGTGTTATCTTGCTAGTGAAAGGTTCCGTGCTGCTGAACAAATGGGACAGCCACTGGCTGCAAAATGTGGTAACATATCGTTGGGCAATTAGAGATCCCCTTATGATGACCAGTTCTGACCGAGATGTCCGACTAATGGGAGCACACACCAAGACATCAAGTGCTGGAGCTGTGTGACAATGTCGCACGCACTGGGTGGCATTCCTTTCCTCTGGATGATGGCGAACACATTGTCTACCGTCGTGTTCACCAGGACAAAAACGAGATTCGTCACTAAACACCACGGTACTCCACTCTTGTTCATTCCAGTTCTGTCTGAGAAGACACCACTGAAGACGTACTTGCATATGAGCAGTTGTGAGGGGCAAACGCAGTGCCGGAGGATAGGCTTGAAATGAAAACTGTAAAAGCCTATTGTTTACCGTCCGCCTGGTAGGTATTCGATGTGTTATCTTTTGCCAGTCCCTTTGCAGTCACGAATCTGTCACGCAATGCCATGCGTCGCAAATGGTGGTCCTGTTAAACCGTGGCCATACGTCATCTTCCTTCTTGAACCCACTGGCGCTATATGTGTACGATGGTGCTGGGATTGCTGCCAACAAGGTTGGCCACATCTCTGTACGACAAACCAGCTTCTCTAAGACCGATGATTCTTCCACGCCCAAAATCTAACTGTTGGAACGGCTGTCGATGTCCGCGTAAGGGCATCTTTAGCGGTTTAGAACAATTCCCACAACGTCTGGCATCCACAGAAATGACTGTTTCAGATGTTACTGTTGAAATATTAAATAGCACACACAAAAGACAGAATACACTAGCTGGTTTCCTAGATACAAAACACATAGTTGATGCAGTCAATCACACTTTATTGAATAAAATGCATGAAAATGGAGGAATAGATATTTATTTGGATTAGATTGATAGTTTTTTAACTAATAGAAACAAGCAGTGCTCACTGAATATAAAAACCAATGATTATTTGACTTTAAACAGTAGATTCCACAAGGTTACATTTTTGGTCCATTACACATTTTTCGATCATTTCAATGAATTTTTTTCAATTGCATTTAAATTGCTCGCTTACTTGTTGTGCTAATGATGTTGCTTTTATATAACAGTACAGGGTGTCAGAGAAATAATGGTGCGGTTTCGGGAAGCACTCTTCCCGTATACACTAAAGAATCACATTGAAAGTTGTACCTGTACATTCCCTCACTCAAACAGTTTCACAAAACAAGATGGCGCACCGATGCATTTCTCAAGAGATGTTACGGAAATTCTTAGTACAACGTTTTCTACAAATGAATTGACAGTTATAGTCCAATTCTGTGGTAATCAAGGAGCTCTCCTCCTCCTCCTCCTCCTCCTCCTCCTCCTCCTCATCATCATCATCATCATCATCATCATCACCACCACCACCACCACCACCACCATCATCATCATCATCATCATCAAACAACCATTGGCTACAGAGGTCAAACCAGACCATGCAATTTAGCTCTCCAAGCAAGTCTGTCCTGAGCTACATCTACTGCATCTGGCGACTACACACCAATTCTAATAAGTTCTTGTTTGACATTGTCTGCCCACCGTATCCTAGTCTCCCCCTCTTTCTGAGGCCTTTAGGCACACTGTTAATAACCCTATTCACCAATCTATAATTATTCATACGGGCAACATGGCCAAACCAACGGAGTCTCTCTCTGCACAATATGCTGCTAAAAGGAGGTTGCAAACTACTTTGCCTAACCTCATCATTACTTCTAAAGTTGAACCACCTAATGCCCAAGATACTGCGTAAGCATCTAGTTTCCTGTTATCTAGTTTACAAAGTGTCCACGTTTCACTACCATAACTAACCCTAGAAAGAACCAAACTATTATACAATCTAATTTTTGTCTTTAAGTGTATATGCCTATTTCTCCACACTCTCCATAGATTCTTAAAAGTCCCGGCAGCCATCCCTATTCATCTGTTAATCTCATGCCGCACATCACCATTATCTGTTACATAACTCCCAAGATAATTAAACTGTGACACCTGCTCAAGACTGCAACCATTCATATTAACTGAATCACAACCTACCTGACCAATTTTCATCACTTTAGTTTTCTCTCTGTTTATAACCAAACCTACTCTAGTAGCAGTTTCATCAACAGCTCGAATGAAAGAGTTCATCTCATGAACATCATTTGTCAAAAGGGCAAAATCATCATCATCCTCAAGCAGCCATGGGCTACGGAGGTCCAACCAGACCGTGCAATTTAGTTCTCCAAGCAAGTCTATCCTGAGCTACATCTACTGCATCTGGCCACTGCACACCAATTCTAACAAGGTCTTGTTTGACATTGTCTGCCCACCGCATCCTAGGTCTCCCCTTCTTTCTGAGGCCTTTAGGCACACTGTTCATAACCCTATTCGCCAATCTATAATTATTCATACGGGCAACATGGCCAAACCAACGGAGTCTCTCTCTGCACAATATGCTGCTTAAAGGAGGTTGCAAACTCCTTTGCCTAATCTCATCATTAGTTACAAAGTTGAACCACCTAATGCCCAAGATACTGCGTAAGCATCTGGAATCAAAAGCATCTAGTTTCCTGTTGTCTTGTTTACAAAGTGTCCAAGTTTCACTACCATAATTAACCCTAGAAAGAACCAAACTATTATACAGTCTAATTTTAGTCTTTAGGTGTATACGCCTATTTCTCCACACTCTCCATAGATTCTTAAAAGTCCCGGCAGCAATCCCTATTCATCTGTTAATCTCATGCCGCACATCACCATTATCAGTTACATAGCTCCCAAGATAATTAAACTGTGACACCTGCTCAAGACTGCAACCATTCAGATTAACTGAATCACAACCTTCCTAACCAATTTTCATCACTTTAGTTTTCTCTTTGTTTATAACCAAACCTACTCTACTACCAGTCTCATCAACAGCTCGAATGAAAGAGTTCATCTCATCAACATCATTTGCCAAAAGGGCTAAATCATCAGCATAATCTAAATCAGAAATTTTCGTATCTCCAGTCCATTTGAGGCCAAAATCTTTCCCTTGAAGTGAATTTCGCATAACATAATCAATAACCAAGCTAAAGAGAAAAGGAGACAAAATGCACCCTTGTCGAACACCAGAAGTAATGCTAAACCAATTGCTACAAGTCTTACCAACTCTTACACACGACTCAGTATTATTATAGAGAGCTTTCATTATGTTAACTAACTTGTCAGGTATACCATATGATCTGACAATCAACCACAAATTATGACGATCAACAGAGTCCAAAGCGTTTTTGAAATCAACAAAGCTAGCAACCAAAGGTTTCTGAAACTCTAAACATTTCTCAAGAATCTGCCTAAGTGAAAATATCTGATTACACATCCCCTACCACTTCTGAATCCACATTGCTCATCACGCAATTGACTGTCAACCAGATTCTTAATTCTATTAAGCACAATCATGCAAAGAACTTTCCTGGAACAGAGAGTAGGCTGATACCCCTATAGTTATCAGAAGAATTGCGATCACCTTTTTTGAAAATAGGGATAGTAATAGCTCTGGTAAAATCTTTAGGAACCATGCCTTTATCATAAAAGCTATTCAAAATTTCAGTCATCCAAGTGGTAACCGAAACATTCCCAGCTCTAAGCATTTCTGTAGTAATTTCATCTATCTCTGGGGATGTATGAAGTTTAAGTTTAGAAATAGCCAAAATAACTTCAGATTGTATTATAGGGCCAACATTAAAGCCACCAATGCATCTATCATCATTGCAAACAATGGGAGTAGAACTAACCACATTGTTTAGAACATCACTGAAATGCTCAGCCCACCTAGCCATGACAGAATCCTCACCTTCTATAACCTTACCTTGTTTTTCCTTCAATCCTTGTATGCCTGTCCGTTTTCTACCACACAAAACATTAACTATCTGGTACAGCTCTCTGCTGTTGTGCTGTCTAACTGCTTCCTCGGCTTTGTCAGCCAAGCCATCAAGCCAAAGATTCTTATCAGCAGCTAACTGATCTTTTACACGTTTATTAAGTTCTCTGTAATGCTTTCTATTAGGACTAGTAGGGTATTGATTAAGGGCATTCCTGCAGTTCTTTCTTTCCGAAATAAGCTTAAGTGCTTTATCACTCAGATAATTCTGTCTCCTCTGCTCCTTTTTTCCTAAAAGAGTACTCTTAGTTTAAAAAAAAGCCTGTTTAAAATGTTCCCATACTTCCTCAACTTCTGTAGTAAGCATACCATGACTGTCATAATGACTAAGTAACCTATCATGGTAAGTTTGGCTATAACTGGGTCATTCAGAGCTTCATTATTAAAAGTAAATTTTTTAACGCTAGCACAACACTTTTTAAGTTTAAGTTGCAAGACACTTTTAACAAGGTAATGGTCAGATCCAATTTCAGCTCCCCTATATGACCTGGTATTTCTAACAGAACTAGCCCATTTGTTGTTAATTGATATATAATCAATCATATTCTTATGCAGCCCATCGGGTGAAACCCATGTGTACTTATGTATGTCGCGGTGTTTGTAATAAGTGTTAGTTATTCTGAATCCATTGAGTTTACTTACCTGTAGGAGACGTTGCCCATTGCCATTGCAGCTACCAATACCAAAAGGGCCTATTACTCCTCCCCAAAGGTCAGAGTCAGTACCAACTTTGGCATTGAAGTCACGAAGAACAAGGGTAATATCTCCTTTCTTGACAGAATTCAAAATATCCTGAAGTTGTCCATAAAACCTATCCTTCTCATCGGCATCTCATCGGCATCCTCAGTGGTGGCATAACAACAGATAACTTTCAAGTCTTTAATGCTTGTCTGAAATTTTGCTGTAAGAAACCTTTCATTAATGCACTCATATCCTAGAAGAGCATCACTAGCGTGTCTGCTGAGAAGCAGACCCACGCCTTGGTAATGCTTATTGTCGTCCCTCCCTGAAAAGAGAAATTTAAGATTATTTTTTAGAATCTGACCTTTATCTGTCCATCTGGTCTCTTGCAAGCCGAGAATATCTAAATTATAATGGTGGAATTCTTGTGTGAGGACATCAAGAGAAAAAGCTCTCTGCAGAGTCCTCACATTCCAACTACCTATGGAGAGAAAATGGTTAGTGGGATGTTTAAAGGAACTATGTTTATTGAGAGAGTTAATGCCGACAATATCAAACAGCCCCCTAATCGCAGACATGGGGCAAAGACCCGTTCCCCCACCACTAAAGGCTGAAGCCATTTACACTGGAAGACTTCCTCCAATGTAGAATTTGACGATGCCAATAGAAGCAGAGTTCAGGTGCCTGCGATGACCTCTGCTCAGGATTATCCACCAGCTGATAAACATATCCTGTGAATCTATTCACTTGGGGCTGTCAACCCACAAACAAACAGAAAACACAGCGGAAGATTTTCTCTCCACAGAAGCCCACCAGTGCAGCAAAATCAGGATCCATAATCAAGCTCAGAGCCATATATCTGTCCAGTCCAGTGGGTTTATATGGTCAGCACCCGGACCCTGTGTGGTTGACCACTCCTCAGCAGGGTAGAAAAAAAAAGAAAAGTAGCCATAGTTGTCCAGATCAGTAGGCCACACTAATCTGGCAGCCCTCCCTTTCCGTTCACTTCCACAAGAGAGTATCTCTTTTGAAAGGTACTAATGGTATGCACCACGAGAAGGCGGGGTCGGACATTAGGTGCTAGGCCTAGCCGGTTCTATGCATCATCGCAGGGGATTGGTACATAGCTCTCCTTCCAGTGACTACCTAGCTACCATTTATAGACCCCCCTGATTTTACATCCTTTAATTTATTCTGTGGACTTTGTAAAGAATTATGTTTACATGGACAAAATTCGAGACCTGAATCATTTAAAAGACAATCAGAAGCAACTGAGCAAGTAACAAGAGATATGCTGCAGCGTATATGGCAATTAGTGGAATATCATTGGACATATACAGGGTCATGAACGGTGTTGGGTTGTTTTACCTCTGAGGGGCACTTTTTTGCAGACAATCGGCTAAATGGCCAGGTCACAAGGACCCCGAAGGCTCAGAGAAGGTTAGGGGAGGGGACCCACTGGGACAGCTGTTAGGAGACAGATTGTAGGAACGGTGTTGGGTTGTTTTACCTCTGAGGGGCACTTCTTTGCAGACAATCGGCTAAATGGCCAGGTCACAAGGACCCCGAAGGCTCAGAGAAGGTTAGGGGAGGGGACCCACTGGGACAGCTGTTAGGAGACAGATTGTAGGAACGGTGTTGGGTTGTTTTACCTCTGAGGGGCACTTCTTTGCAGACAATGGGCTAAATGGCCAGGTCACAAGAAACCCAAAGGCTCAGAGAAGGTTAGGGGAAGGGACCCACTGGGACAGCTGTTAGGAGACAGATTGTAGGAACGGTGTTGGGTTGTTTTACCTCTGAGGGGCACTTTTTTGCAGAAAATGGGCTAAATGGCCAGGCCACAAGAAACCCAAAGGCTCAGAGAAGGTTAGGGGAGGGGACCCACTGGGACAGCTGTTAGGAGACAGATTGTAGGAACGGTGTTGGGTTGTTTTACCTCTGAGGGGCACTTTTTTGCAGACAATGGGCTAAATGGCCAGGTCACAAGAAACCCAAAGGCTCAGAGAAGGTTAGGGGAGGGGATTCACTGGGACAGCTGTTAGGAGACAGATTGTAGGAACGGTGTTGGGTTGTTTTACCTCTGAGGGGCACTTTTTTGCAGACAATGGGCTAAATGGCCAGGTCACAAGAAACCCAAAGGCTCAGAAAAGGTTAGGAGAGGGTACCCACTGGACAGCTGTTAGGAGACAGATTGTAGGAACGGTGTTGGGTTGTTTTACCTCTGAGGGGCACTTTTTTGCAGACAATGGGCTAAATGGCCAGGTCGCAAGAAACCCAAAGGCTCAGAGAAGGTTAGGAGAGGGTACCCACTGGGACAGCTGTTAGGAGACAGATGGTGGCCCCCCTTTAAGACCATCTAGTGTGTTCTTTAACGTGCGCAGGGTATGACTCTCCCGCATACGGGGCCACGGATTAACGTCCCATCCGACGGATGGTGGCCTGTCCAAGCTCATCGGTGTCCCCTACTGACCGTGGGCAGGGCTGGGAGTTTTGCGCAGAAAAGTCTGAATGCTGACCCAGCTGGGACTCGAACCTGAGAACTTCAGGTCACGACCCTGAGCCACTCCCGCCCCCACGAACGGTGCACATATGGATAGTCACTAATTGTTCATTACTATTTGAGGTACGCTTTAAGTTAAAATATCATTTTCTTGAATAAGCTTATTATTTTGATACATATTAGTTCTCGAAATCTCACCACTATTTTTTCGGACATCCTGTATATATATTCTGGATATGACATCATTGATTTGAAAGAGATCGTTGTAGGTGATTGGCAACAAATAAAAAATTGGTTCTGTATAAATAAGTCAGGGTTTAAAGTTTAAAAACGTAAATTTGATTTTTTTTAAAAATCTGGTTAGCAATTATTTGATTTTTATTAAAAGGTTTCGTGGGTTGGGTTGTTTTACCTCTGAGCGGCACTTTTTTGCACACCATGGGCTAAATGGCCAGGTCACATGGACCCCGAAGGCTCAGAGAAGGTTGGGGGAGGGGACCCACTAGAACAGCTGTTGGGAGACAGATGGTAGCCTCCCGTCAAGGCCATCCAGCGTGTTCTTTAACGCGCACAGGGTATGGCTCTCCCGCACACGGTGTCACGGCTTAACGTCCCATCCGACGGACGGCGGCCTTTCCAAGCCCATCGCTGTCCCCTACTGACCGTGGGCAGGGAATTTTGCGGAGATAAATAACAACGCTGACCCAGCTGGGACTCGAACCTGGGAACTACAGATTGCGAGCCTGGCGCGCTACCGACTGAGCCACCCCCGCCCCAAAGGTTTCATGATATTAAGGTAATATGCATAATATTACAACTTCCCCCACCACAAAAAAAAGATTAACTTACATCTGACGTGTGTTCGTAATATTTCGTTAACTCTGCTGAATCTCTGGTTTTCAGGAATTTCTCTGCTCTAGGAACTACTTCTTCAGAGTTTTGCATCACGTTAAACGTCTGCCCACCATTCTCTATTGGAATTTTTGAAGACATTGTTGCTAAGACCTGTAATAATACTTCTGTTGCATAAAAGAGCATATGATTGCTGATATCTTTTCGGTTCAAGTCATGTTAATCGATGAAGAATTATCATATGCGTTTCTAACGTAACAATGCTGGGAAATAAACAAAGGACTGTAGGTCATATCAGCTCTGATAATAAAGGTGATACTGAAATCCAGTCGACTTGTTTCCAACAAGATTGCTATTCTTGTTCTTTAATTTATCGGGGTTAAAGTACCGAGGTGTACAAGTCGATCAGATTTCACTCCATAATATGTGATAGCAAGATTCGCTATTTTTTACAATTCACCTTTAAAAGAGTTGGGTTGGGTTGTTTTACCTCTGAGCGGCACTTTTTTGCACACCGTGGGCTAAATGGCCAGGTCACATGAACCCCGAAGGCTCAGAGAAGGTTGGGGGAGGGGACCCACTGGAACAGCTGTTGGGAGACAGATGGTAGCCTCCCGTCAAGGCCATCCAGCGTGTTCTTTAACGTGCACAGGGTATGGTTCTCCCACACACAAGGGGCCACGGCTTAACGTCCCATCCGACGGACGGCGGCCTTTCCAAGCCCATCGGTGTCCCCTACTGACCGTGGGCAGGGCGGGGAATTTTGCGGAGATAAATCTCAACGCTGACCCACGAACCTGGGAACTACAGATTACGAGCCTGGCGCGCTACTGACTGAGCCACCCCCGCCCCACCGTTAAAAGAGAGATATGGTGAATAGCAGGCACCTATGCAGGATTTAGGTTCGGGGGTGGGGATACTCCGAGAATTTTGATGTCGGGTGGTCTGAGAATAAGTAGAGTTTCTCATTTGCTAAAATATTTCATGGAACAGAAAAGGTTAACATGATATTCCATAGGAAATAAATTTTAGAGTAGTTCTTTAAATCTATTTTTAGTGTCGGATATATATTTTGGAACTAAAATGAAATTGTACAGAGACAAAGTGTTTCGGATTTCAAAGAACGAAGGTTGCCAGATCACTAATTTCTAAAAAAAATCGTTGCCAGATATATTTTCTGAATTCTGAAATCAACCATAGTGTTCGGATACTTTTTTGAGCGACTGTACCCGGTGAGGCATGGACGCTACAAAATTTTTAAAGGTGTCTTATGGTATCTGGTATTACTAGCAGATTCTTTAACTCTTCTTAAGTTACGTGGTTAAGCAGCCGCAGATCGCATATGCTGTTCCAACACAAATCACAGATGCTCGATTGGATTGATGTCTGGGGAATTTGGTGGCCAGGGTATTACCTGGAAGTCTTCTTCATGTTCCGCAAACCATTCTCGAATAATCTGGGCAGTGTGGCATGGAGCATTATCCTGCTGAAGTAAGACACTAACTACTAAACGAATATACCGTTGCTGTGAAAGAATGTTCCTGGTCTACAATGATGTTGAGATAGGTGGTAGACATTCCTGCACATGAATGACTGGACCCAGGGTTTTCCAGAAGAACATTGCCCAAAGCATTACACTTCCTCCAACGGCTTGTTTTTGTCCCACAGTGCATCCTGGTGCCAATACTTCCCCAGGTAACGACGCACACGTATCTGGCGTCGACATGGTGCAACAGGAAACGAGATTCATCGGACCAGACGACCTTCTTCCAATCATTCAAGGTTCAGTTTTGATGCTCGCGTGCCCATTGTAGGCGTTTCAATGGTGAACCGAGATTAGGATGGGCACTCAGAGCGGCCTGTGATTACTACGCAACCCCATTTTCAGCAGGGTTCGATGTACTGTGTGTTGTGACACATTACTCCCGTCACCAGCATTCAAATTACAGGCAAGATGCGCTACAGTAATCCTTCTGTTGGCTCGTACCCCCCTTCAATAGGGGACCACATTGTCGTGGTGGAGGGGCCTAGAGTCCAGCAACCCGGTCGAAGGCTGTGCCGACCGGCGTGGCGGCACCGGTTGGACATAGCCAAGACCAACTGAGGTTGAGGATGCCGCCGACCGGTTGGACGGTGACGGTGTCCGAGACCTCACCTATCAGGTGCTCTGGGTGAGCAGTTCGAGGGCTCAGCAGAACGGATTTGGTCCCCTAGTAGGTCAGAGCCCTCTCAAAAGTCTGGGCCTTACTAAGAGTCTCCACCCCGGACTCCGAGCGAACTTGGATCTATATGTCCTTGTTCATGACTAACTGGGGAATAGATTAAAGTTAGGTTTCTTCTGGTGGTCAGCTTTCCTTCTATAGGACTGCTGCCATGTGAGGCTGGGGTTGAGGTGCGCCTATAGGGCGTATTCCTTGGCCCTGGCTCTAGATAGCACGGCTTTTCATAACTGGTAGTGTCGTATAGGCGGAATCGGGAATTGCCGTGGTTGCATAAGATCGCAACACAAGAGAGGTGTTGGCTCGTACCATACAGGTTAGCCTTCGCTCACCTCTAGCATCGACGAACCATGGTCGGTCCACACCTTGCCAGTGGTTCATGGTTTTTCCCTCCCACTCCAAGTGCCCATGCCAAGCCATCCGAGTCAGGTCACTTCGAGTGCCCATGCCTCCTCGAACCACTTTTTGAAGGTACTAACCACAGCTGACCATTAGCCCTCCCACAAACCTTGCCGTCTCGGAAATGCTCTGAACCAGTCGTCTGGCCATTACAATTTGGCCTTTGTCAAATTGACTTAAGTCCGCTTCCTTTCCCATCTGAAGAACAAGAATAACACTGATTAACAGAACTCAGTATCAGGTGTTATTTATATCGTTTCATGACCTTCACACGCGCCGTCGTTTACCTGCAGTTGCTTCGATTTGCATAAAGACGCGCTGGTCATAATGTTTTGGCTCTTCGGTGTATATCATGCGAACATTTATATATCAACAATCATTATATTATACTATACAAGCAGATGTACCCTGCGTTTCTCGAGTCTGAAACTTTCTAAAAATGGAGAGTAGATGGCACTCCCCATTTTGCAAGCTTTCATTTGGCAAAAATATCATTACACTCTGATTATGTAAGTACATTAGCTGATCTCCCCCACTGTGACGTCATGGAGCACGTCCTCTCAGCGACACTCGAATGACCTTGGGAAAACAGCCTTGTGGCGCCACCTTCTGTATACTCACCTTGGTCTCTTAGCTATTCTGGGGGCTGAGTGCATAAGCAGAAACAAACTTTCTTCTTTATATATTAGATTAGCCGTAATCCGAGCAGGCGAACGGACACGTGGGATATCTTCGGTGGCAGCAATTGGCAGTTTCCCCGTGGTTCCGCGGCTACTTGAGCGATCAATCCCGAATTTTATGGGGTGGTCCCACTTAGTTCTGACCCTCTTGGTGTGAAAGGTGGGGTTCCTAGATGCCGTGGATCGGGAGAGATCTCTCGAAAGGCGTCCGAAATTTCTGGGCGCTGCAATTAGGACACTCCCATAAGGTCCATGGTGGCCTTTGCCCAGAATGTAGCGCTCCTATGTGTACCAGGTAGCAAGTAACGTAATCGCTAATGCGCATGAGCACCTTAGTCTGTTTCGCTTCCGACTCCATAGACATAATGTAAAGAAATCGAATCGCAACGACTTTTCAATTTATTTTTACGAGAAAAATGTTTCCTGTCTTCAAGTTCTTCCTTAAAATAACTTGGTAAGTTTTCCCACATTGGATATTTGCATATATTTACACGTTAAAGGGTTGGGTTGGGTTACCTCTGAGCGGCACTTTTTTGCACACCATGGGCTAAATGGCCAGGTCACATGGACCCCGAAGGCTCAGAGAAGGTTTGGGGAGGGGACCCACTGGAACAGCTGTTGGGAGACAGATGGTAGCCTCCCGTCAAGGCCATCCAGCGTGTTCTTTAACGTGCACAGGGTATGGCTCTCGCACACACGGGGCCACAGCTTAACGTCCCATCCGACGGACGGCGGCCTTTCCAAGCCCATCGGTGTCCCCTACTGACCGTGGGCAGGGCGGGGAATTTTGCGGAGATAAATCTCAACGCTGACCCAGCTGGGACTCGAACCTGGGAACTACAGATTACGAGCCTGGCGCGTTACCGACTGAGCCACCCCCGCCCCCCACGTTAAAGGGAAAGAAAAAACAAGTAAATATGGGAGAAAAAATATCTCGGAACTTTATGTTAGAAGCCGAAAAACATATCGTTATACCACCAATTGACTACTGATGAACATACTAAAATGATATACTAATATTTTATTATAGGACAAATGTTCAATATAAATATTCTCATATTCTGCTTGATAATGTAATATATAACTAATTGACAGAATTATTTAGTTCTTGCTATTTCAGCGTTTACGGCAACTAACACACATCATCGTTAGCTTAATGCCTCTACGAGCAAGTTCGCTATGTGAAATGAATTCGTTCGATGCGATTACATTATCGTCTGATTAGTAATACTATGACTGTTCCACATTCTTTAAATCTCTCACAACGAACATATTAAAAATTTAACCTCGAAGATTATCCTTGTCTGCGTAAACCTCAAAAAGGATCAATTAAATGAGCACTTAAGCTACTACAGTTTATCGACCGATGCAAACCACGATCTGAGTAGTTCGCCCTAGCACCGATAAAGCATTCTCGCTAGTCGTAGTGTCGTATTTTTAAGTACCGTATATTTCCGCAGATAAGACGACCTTCAGATAAGACGAGGTATAAATTTTCGTCAAAGTTTTATAGTTTTAGCATATATCTGTCCTATAAGACGACCTTCAGATAAGACGAGGTATAAATTTTCGTCAAAGTTTTATAGTTTTAGCATATATCTGTCCTATAAGACGACCCTAAACTATCAACGGCCTATGAATTTAGTTTCGATCGGCGATCATCATCTGGATAATACTACTGTATAGCGTATACGGAATTATGTCCTATTCGCAAACATTCGCACTGATTCGGGCATTCGGGTAATGACCTTGACTATTCACAATAGCGTCGTATGGGCTATTCTATTTTGTGGACATACCCTACTCTGTACTAGTAAATAATTACGTTTTGTCCGTTTTTTCCTCAGTAGCTCAATAAACATAACTTTTAATATTTATTTTTAGTATTATTTTACTATTACAATGTAATATATTATCATATAGCGTGTTTAAATAATATGATTGATTTTTCGAATAGTTGTAGTAATAATGGTTTCAATTTATATAAATTTCAATCTAATTCTTTTTGTATCTGTCCTATAAGACGACCCGGATTTTGGGGGTCTTTTTTTATGATTCAACTATCGTCTTATCTGCGGAAATATACGGTAGTTATATTTATCTATATGTTACCGCTAAAGTGCAGAAATCAGTTATTCTACAGATTATCTAGGTATTGTGCAGATTATCTAGGGTGATCCGTTAACGTGCGGAAAATTGTTTCATTTCTCAAATTGCCTAGGTAATCTGAAAATTACCTGGATAATCTGCACATTACCTACTAGGCACTCGTTAAAGTAAAAATAAAATCTTTGCTGGAACAACAGGAACGTTTCTGCACGCTTAAATTAACATAATGTTATTTATCTAGTGTCCGAGAGTAGAGTTGAAACCAGGGTCATCCCTCTGTCAACATGAATCAGTCGTCCGAATTATAAAAAACGCCCCCAAAATGAGCAGGCCAAGTGAGAACGAATCATTTTAGTGATTCGTTATCAAGAATGAATCACTTTACCGATTCGTTCTCACTTGGCCTCCGCTCATCCGGGGCGTTTTTTTATAATGCGGACGAGTGAATCACGTGACACGAAGATTCATATTCAAGAGATTCACCACTATGAGAGAAACAAACTTTTGAACTTTAACGATACGGAAGCCGTTAATGTGCACATTACCTAGGTAAAATGCGGAAAACTCTTGATTCCGCACGTTAACGAAGCAAATCAGTTAATCTGCAGATTAGCTAGGTAATGTGCACATTAACGGCTTTCGAGCTTTAGCGGTAACATATGTTATACAGTTGGAACTTTTCGCAGGAGTGTGACTGGATTGGTGGAAAGCTGTGGATGAATTAATCGAAATGTTTCACGTTGGTATTATTAGTACGATAAGCTGAGCTGTACCCCCAACCCTGTCGGTCACACTTTTAAGATGCAATCTGTATATTTTGATTTTTACTGCACTGAAATTTAGTTTTGTGAGTATCATCCTTTGCCCTTCCCAAAACCGTTATCACAAAACCGTTATCATGAAATCTCACTAAATGATTCACGGAAAATCGATAAAAACTTCTGAATCGTTCATAATACCACCCGAAAAATCAGGGGCGGGGGTGGCTCAGTTGGTAGCGTGCCAGGCTCGTAATCTGTAGTTCCCAGGTTCGAGGCCCAGCTGGATCAGCGTTGAGATTTATCTCCGCAAAATTCCCCGCCCTGTCCACGGTCAGTAGGGGACACCGATGGGCTTGGAAAGGCCGCCGTCTGTCGGATGGGACGTTAAGCCGTGGTCCCGTGTGCGGGAGAGACATACCCTGTGCACGTTAAAGAACACGCTGGATGGCCTTGACGGGAGGCTACCATCTGTCTCCCAACAGGTATTCCAGTGGGTCCCCTCCACCAACCTTCTCTGAGCCTTCGGGGTCCATGTGACCTGGCCATTTAGCCCATGGTGTGCAAAAAAGTGCCGCTCAGAGGTAAAACAACCCAACCCAACCCGAAAAATCAAACAGAAAATTATCCTACATTGTTTTACGTTTTGTCTTTAGCTGAAAAAGAAATTATATAGTTCCCGAGTTACTTTCAACACGTTACAAAATGTGAGCAAATGAACGGAATATTAAATAAAAAAATAAATAAATACCCCCTCAAGCAGCTGCTTGCCACAGAGGTCTGACAGGAGCCTGTCAGTTTATATGCCACAGTAGAAGGTCTGAGAGGATGGCAGGACCTCAGCAGAAAAACGACACAGACAGCCATGCCTTACCCGGGACTCGAACCCAGGTCCCTTAGATCAGTAGCCAAGCGCGCTAACCACTCGGCCATGGGACGGCGAACGGAATATTATTATTGCTAAACTTCAGAAAAATGAAATAATGGATTTGGCTGCGATTATCGTTTCCTGTAGGAGAGCATGGTGAATATTTTTGCTTCTAGCAATCCCTCTTTTGGAATTTTGACTTTAAACTGCTCACTGCAACTTGGACAACAACCAAAAAACAGTGTCAAATGTTGAAGCTTCGACCACGACTTCCACGTGAGTGATGGATGCCACAGGTATCTTTTATTATTATAGATATGGCTTACACTCAATGCATGAAACCGAAGAAAAGCAGGCGATCACAATAAAATTTGACACGAATCTTTTACATAAATATTAAAACGCTCTTGTTCATGAAAATGCAAAATAGAAAGACAACCATAGCGAGACACTAGGCTTCGTTACGGTTACGGGTAGATGGTTTCTTTCTTTCTTGAGTTTTTTTTGTGGACATACCCTACTCTGTACTAGTAAATAATTACGGTTTGTCCGTTTTTTCCTCAGTAGCTCAATAAACATAACTTTTAATATTTATTTTTAGTATTATTTTACTATTACAATGTAATGTATTATCATATAGCGTATTTGAATAACATGATTGATTTTTCGAATAGTTGTAGTAATAATGGTTTCAATTTATATAAATTTCAATCTAATTTTTTTTTTTTGTATCTGTCCTACAAGACGACCCGGATTTTAGTTTAAAAAAAGATAAAAAAATAAAAAAATTAGAAAAATATTTTTATTTAAAATTTTAAACTATTGTGTTACAAGAACTGAGTATTCAACATGGCTCTCTAGCTTTCCAAGAAATGTCCCCGCTTGCATTGAAAAGGTACAGTCGCTACAAAAAATATCTGAACACTGTGGTTGATTACAGAATTCAGAAAAAATATCTGGCAACGATTTTTTTAGAAATTAGTGATCTGGCAACCTTCGTGTCACGTGATTACAGAATTCGGGAAAAATATCTGGAGCGTGTACAGCAACTGTACACGCTCCAGTTTGCTGTGAACGGTAACTGCACACGCTCAATATTTCCGTGAGTGAGCCCACACGATCCAGGTCTTTGTGAGCTCACACGATCCAATGTGCTGTGAACATTAACCGCAACAGCTCCAGTTTGCTGTGAATGGTAACTGCACACGCTCCATATTCATTGCATTATATATTCATACGCATTATATATATTAAAAAAAAACCGAACACAATGGTTGATTATAGAATTCAGAAAAAATATCTGGCAACGATTTTTTTTAGAAATTAGTGATCTGGCAACCTTCGTGTCACGAAGGTTGCCAGATCACTAATTTCTAAAAAAATCGTTGCCAGATATTTTTTCGAAATTCTGTAATCAACCACGGTGTTCGGATATTTTTTGTAGCGACTATACGTTAGAGCACCTCTTTTTATTCCTTCCTGCATGGTGTTATTCAGTTGTTCCTATCTTATCTTGTCGTTTCTTTAAATATCGATTTCTGAAGTAGATATAAGAAGCATATAGTGTTCCCACAACTGCAGCTATAATTGCCATGACTTGATAAGCTGTTTTAGCATCGTAATGACTCATTATCTGTCCTCCAATTAAACTTCCAGATCCTTTACCTAGATAAATAAGAAACAAAATAAATTACAATGAAATTAATAGTCAAAATATATCAAACAGGCTTTATACACCAAAAACACACAAAATGTTAAAACCCTGATAGAGTGAAATGTCGATATAACGAATGCCAGAAAACGAAATATTCGGTATAACGATTTTTTCCCCGACCCTTGTTATTTACTATGTATCTAGGAAAATATTTAATTTAAATGAATACCAGTATAACGAAAATATCAGTTTAACGAAATAAATATATATGCCGATAGAAAAAAAAAATGAGTTAACGAAATTTGTAAAAGGAAAATCCTTAAATAATATGCACAGAGTATATTTTTCCATCTTTACGTGGTTTGGTTTTTAGCATATGGCAACACTGCAATGATTTAAACCATGGAGGTAGGAAGATAAGGAGAGGCCCTAACGCGCTTTTCCTGTCCAAGGAAAATGATGCTGATTCAGCAGGGCGGTAGCCATATTGTTGCATTCAAAACAAACCGTCTGCCGCTGCAATCAAGCCTACTTTTCACGTGTTATATTCAGTTTTACTGTGCGTTATATAGGGGAAGATTATTTTTTTACGACTAAGAGAAAGCCCATTTAAGCTATTTGGAATTTATATTGTTTTTTTCAGTGCAATAAATATTTCAATACAGAATTACTGTATAGCAGAACTATTTATGTATTTCGTTGAATACGACAATAACAAACAATTACCTGATTTTAAAAGTTTATTTATACTGCACTGAAAACAGTAGAACACATTTTATGGATAAAACACTAAACATTATATGCACTAGCAGCATTTAAACTGCAAAAAAATCACATTTTTAAGATTCAGAAAATAGATGTTTTACGTTAAAAAAATTCTCATTCCACAAAAATAAAAAAATTTGCTTAACAAAACTAAATAAAGCCAATAGTATAAGAAGTAAAAAAAAGAACTAAAAAAAATATATATATTTATACAAAAAAAAAAACGCCCCAGATGGTGGCTCGAACCCACCAGCTCTATGTTTGTACCCTCAGCTTCACATCTCTCCCCCATCTCATGCTCATTCTCCTCCCTCAACCAGAGTTAACAATCAATACAAAATACACAATTATTACAATCTCTAAAAAAAAAAAAATCTCGTAAGGATTGAAATACATCCTTCCTCAGCCACAAAGGGAAATTTCAAAATAATATCTGAAAAAACTATATGAAAAAAAAAGCAAAAATAATAAAAAGTTAAAAAATATAAAAAAAAGAAATATATATATATATCCACAGGGTGAAGGGAATATAATATCCATTTAAAAAAAAAGGCAACGTTCCAGACAATGACTTGAACCCGACATCTCGGTGCCTGACTCCTCAGTCTCTCGTACCTATCTTCATGTACGCCTAACCTACCCCTCAACCAAAGTAAAAATAAAATAACTACAAGCAATAAACTCGCTGTATTTGAAATCCATACAGAATTAAATAAATTCAGTATTCACCTTAAAAGGGACAATTAGAACCCTATCAGAAGAATTAACGAAAAGGAGAAAAGCATTACACTCTCCTCTCCTCTTTTAACTAAAATTATTTAAACAATTTGAAAAATTTTCATCCTAACTAATGATCGCTGTCACTCACCTATGACAATTTACACCACATACATCAAATTAATCTAAAAAGAAATTCAAAAATATAAGACTCCAATCCAAGAAAAAAAAGGGGGCATTTAAACAAAACCCTTCAATGCTATGCAAATTTAAAAAAAAAGAAATATTATATTTCTCACCTTATGAAAATACTTTATTGTAATTTACTTTTCCCTTCTTACACTGAACTTATTAAATCATGAAGAGAGAGAAATTTAAACACTGAAACATTTAAACAAAATAATATCTAATACTTCCACCTAAAATAAAATAAAAAACAAAAAAGAAACTCCTTGATATTTTAATCACCTCTGTTTAAAAGTATGTAAATTCATCATCCATTAAATAGAATACACACTAATATTCAATTACAGAAAACAAAATTTTTTAACTGAGAAAGCCTGCAGAAGGAATTCTCAAATAAGTGTAACGTAAAATCAATCAATCAATATAAGAAGTACATCTTCACATTTATCACTGAGTACAATCCGAAGAAAATAAAAAAAAATCTGGTGAAGAATCGAGGTTTGTAACTCGAAATAAAACCGATTTCACAGCGGCGTAATTTCAACACGAAGTTGCTTGTATCATTATATAATTATTTAAACTTTTAACAAACTTACCGATGAAAGGTAATTCCTGGTATCTTTTTTGAAGGGCGATTCGTGCAGCCGTAAGCTGAACAGGCTGCCGTAATACAAATGTCGAAAAAAATTAAATTTTTATAGCGCAACACTTCGTTACTCACCTATACTATTGATCAATGTTTTGAATAGAACAACATGGCTGCCGAAGCATCATTTTCAAGTGCTTAGGGCTCCTCCTCTTATCTTCCTACCTCCATGATTTAAACGCTATGAAACATCCAACATAGCTCTATGAATCACGTGCTATTTTATATCGCCTGGCAGGAATTTCGGCTGTGTTCACACCTTGACCGAGCCGACTCAGCTATATAAAAATAAATACCCCCTATTGCTAAAATAAAGATTTCTTAACATATATGAGAATTCTGTTGTAGACCAAATCGTTATAATTTATAATGTTAAGATTCCGTGGCCTTAATGGATGAATTGGTATCGTATAAGCTGAAGCAGATGACGTAACACTGATTCACGAAGTAAATGATGTGATTGTCTACCTAACACGGCAAATAATAAATCATCATCATCATCCTCAAGCAGCCATGTGCTACGGAGGTCCAACCAGACCGTGCAATTTAGTTCTCCAAGCAAGTCTGTCCTGAGCTACATCTATTGCATATGGCCACTGTGCACCAATTCTAACAAGGTCCTGTTTGACACTGTCAGCCCACAACATCCTAGGTCTCTCCCTCTTTCTGAGTCCTTTAGGCACACTCTTCATAACCCTATTCGCCAATCTATAATAATACAGAAAGAATATAAAAATAATATTTTGGTGTAGGGAGTCCCTTATTGGAGGCTAATTTCACCACAATCTTACATTAACTCTATTGAAAAATTATATTATGTTGATCTAGATATAACAAATAATGAATATTAAATTTGAAATTCGTTTATTGTTTCTAGTGATTTTTTTTTTCATTGTGCAGTTCTCCCAGGGTTGGGTTGTTTTACCTCTGAGCGGCACTTTTTTTGCACACCATGAGCAAATGGCCAGGTCACATAGACCCCGAAGTCTCAGAGAAGGTTGGGGGAGGGGACCCACTGGAACAGCTGTTGGGAGAGAGATGGTAGCCTCCCGTCAAGGCCATCCAGCGTGTTCTTTAACGTGCACAAGGTATGGCTCTCTCCCGTACACGGGGCCACGGCTTAATGTCCCATCAGACGGACGGCGACATTTCCAACCCCTCGGTGTCCCCTACTGACCGTGGGCAGGGCGGGGAGTTTCGCGGAGATAAATCTCAACGCTGATCCAGCTGGGACTCGAACCTGGGAACTACAGATTACGAGCCTGATGCGCTACCGACTGAGCCACCGCCGCCCCCAGATCTCCCAGTGGCTTTAAAGAACGAGCCGTCCTTAATAAGGACACACGTTATCTTATCAAATGTATTGGGACACTTCTACGTTATGTAAATAAGGATCCACATTTAAATCTCCATAACTTTAAACATAAGCTTTTTACAGAAAGATGTAACAGGGCATAAAATATAGATATGAATTAAATTTATTGAAATCTCGGTTTTAGACAATTATTTTAATTAATATTTAGAGAGTTATTAAAGCTGAAATATTTGTCAGAAGATGCTGATGATGCCTTCGTCCTAAACACTTTAAAAATTGATGGAATCTTCTAAACCATTACACAAACTTCTAGAATTACATATAGCAAACAATTTGTTATATATTTTTTGAATAAAATTTTTACGACTGGCAACATTGCTGTTAAATGTTTCATAAATGGTCTTCAAATATTACACAAATATTGCTCAAAAACTATTTAAGGAAGTTTTTTTAGATATTCAATTCATTGCCTCTGATATTTTGGGTGGGGTAGCTCAGTCGGTAGCGCGCCAGGCTCGTAATCTGTAGTTCCCAGGTTCGAGTCCCAGCTGGGTCAGCGTTGAGATTTATCTCCGCAAAATTCCCCGCCCTGCCCACGGTCAGTAAGGGACACCGATGGGCTTGGAAAGGCCGCCGTCCGTCGGATGGGACGTTAAGCCGTGGCCCCGTGTGTGGGAGAGCCATACCCTGTGCACGTTAAAGAACGCGCTGGATGGCCTTGACGGGAAGCTACCATCTGTCTCCCAACAGCTGTTCCAGTGGGTCCCCTCCCCCAACCTTCTCTGATCCTTCGGGGTCCTTGTGACCTGGCCATTTAGCCCATGGTGTGCAAAAAAGTGCCGCTCAGAGGTAAAACAACCCAACCCAGAATATTATAAATTATATGCTAAGTATAATATTAGTATATTGTGTCATTTTTACAGTATTCGGTAACAAATCTATAATGCTTAAATTTCCACATCGTTTTCGATTACATTACTTCCTTTCTTCACTGCTGTTGGTAGCAAAAATTGTATATTGATAAAAAGCAACAAAAAAAATTCTGGGGCAAACCCGTTTTTTGGGGGAGGTCTTGAAGAAAGTGTGTCAAACAAAAATTGTCGCATTCTGCATACCTTTCGAGAATTTTCTGCAAGAGAAATCGACTGACAGTAGCCTGTATTGTTGAATATTGAATCGAAATTTTGATACGATTTGTCAGGAGTTATTTATTTCATTGAACTTCAGCAGGTCAGTCTATGAAAGCACATTAGGCACGATAAAAAAACGCATTGCAATAATTGTTAGTCAAATAACAAACCTGCAATCTTGTTAATCAAGTATATACTTGTAATCTACCTACTTATAAAGTAATCGAATTAGTATTTGTATAGGCAGGGATGTACCCATGGAAGGGAGGGGGACCAGGGAGTCCGTCCCCTCTGAAAATCCAGTTGTCTTATACGAAATCTCAAACTTGTCTACCTACTTTGAAATCCAAAACATTTCTCTTTGCATTATTTATTTTAGCCCCATAATATATGTCAGACACTAAAGAAAATTTAAAAACAACTATGGCATTTTATTCCATGTAGAATATCATGTTAACCTTTCGTGTCCGGTTGAATATTTTAGTAACTAGGAAACCCTACTCAAGTCTTATTTTTAGACTCCCCCCTACCCCCAAAAAGGGGGGGGGGGGTGGCTCAGTCGGTAGCGCGCCAGGCTCGTAATCTATAGTTCCCAGGTTCGAGTCCCAGCTGGGTCAGCGTTGAGATTTATCTCCGCAAAAATTCCCCGCCCTGCCCACGGTCAGTAGGGGACACCGATGGCTTGGAAAGGCCGCGGTTCGTCGGATGGGACGTTAAGCCGTGGCCCCGTGTGTGGGAGAGCCATATCCTGTGCACGTTAAAGAACACGCTGGATGGCCTTGACGGGAGGCTACCATCTGTCTCCCAACAGCTGTTCCAGTGGGTCCCCTCCCCCAACTTTCTCTGAGCCTTCGGGGTCCATGTGACCTGGCCATTTAGCCCATGGTGTGCAAAAAAAGTGCCGCTCAGAGGTAAAACATCCCAAACAACAATCCAAATCCCCCCAAAAAATCCCCTAAATTCCCGGGTATGAGCTTGTGTGTAGTTACAAATAAAAATAAGCATAGATCTTTATTTCTCACTTAAAAAATGATGCTTTTAATTAATATTAAAAAATATATAATTATAAAAAATGTCGTTTTTATTAATAAACGCGTTTCCCAGATTTGGTGTTTCTGTCAACATTTTTTAACCTATTGAAATATCTCTGTTGCAGGAGATATTTCAAATATTTCGGAGTTGCTGGATTTGAAAGTTTCAACTATACTTATCAGACAATGAAACGGATAAATATGACAAGTAGAAAAGTTGCAAAATAAGAATATTGTACATGTGTTATTGATATTGCAGAACTCGGTCAGTTGTAATCAGAATCATATTGGTTGGGACATTCTGTTCTGAAACACAACAACCCAGGGATATACGTTGTTGGATGGCGGATGAAACGAAAAAGTGGGAGTTGCTTTCAAGTCCACTTTTTAAAACTACTTCGTAGAAAGTTCACCTGACCGCCGCTGAAGAGTGGCCGAGAGAGGCCACTCTTTACGCATCCTAAGATATCAAGCAAACGTACTTGGAGCTGATCTTGAACGAAAGAAGTTTCGGCAAAAGATAATTTCCTTTCGTTTCCATCTGCAAGAATTTCCAGTCGTCAAGAGGGATCTTACAGGTTTCATTTAACCATTTCTTTTGTGCAGTTGGGTTGTTTTACCTCTGAGCGGCACTTTTTTGCACACCATGGGCTAAATGGCCAGGTCACATGGACCCCGTAGGCTCAGAGAAGGTTGGGGGAGGGGACCCACTGGAACAGCTGTTGGGAGACAGATGGTAGCCTCCCGTCAAGGCCATCCAGAGTGTTCTTTAACGTGCACAGGGTATGGCTCTCCCGCACACGGGGCCACGGCTTAATGTCCCATCGACGGACGGCGGCCTTTCCAAGCCCATCGGTGTCCCCTACTGACCGTGGGCAGGGCGGAGAATTTTGAGGAGATAAATCTCAACACTGACTCAGCTGGTACTCGAACCTGGGAACTACAGATTACGAGCCTGGCGCGCTACCGACTGAGCCATCCCCGCCCCTAAAGTAGATATGTAAATATATATAAGTGTACGAATGAATTTCTCCCAGCAGACTAAAGCCATATTGACCAAGTGTAGAGAATTCTTTGATTCTTAAAATTTCCCATCATCTTTTTCCCAGTTGCAGACATTATTAAGATCTCTGAAGCGCGTTATCGCTAAAAATGTACTTACCTACACCATAATGAAGTCCTCCCGTAATTGTCATCGTGGTAGCCAAGAGTCCTTCAGGAGCGAGTTCTGCAGCATGTGTAATCACAGCCACCCACAGGAGATTATAGGTAAAAATCCCAGTCAGTTCATACAGCACAGACCACCATGGGTTGCCGAGGTAGGCGTAACCGAGACAAAATATGACATAACCGATGAGAGCCTTTACGATTAAAACCTTGGAACCGAATTTGGCTATCCACCAAGGTGAAGTCATGAGAAAGGGCAAACCTGTGAGGCTCGATACTGCAGGAAGAAGTCCCATAAGAGAACTTGGAGCATGAAGTCCTTCAAGATACCAAAAAGAGAATATCTTCGTAAAACCCCAGAAAGTTCCCAGCACAAATACTATAAAAAGGAAGATCAATACATCAATATTCTTTAGTAGAATGATGGATTTTTTCCACATATTTTTCTCTGGAGTTGCTATTTCGACGTCTAAAATCCACACTACGAAAATAGTGATCAGTGTCATAAATTCAAACAAATAAAATGCATGATGGTAGTTTTTGGGGCCCCCTGTTGGGCTTGTGGCATCCACGATAAATCCAGCAAGAGGAGAAAAGACCAGAATTCCAAAAATCGACCAAAACCTTTGCTGGCCGAAATTTGAATGATATGTTTTTATCATAGTCACAGAAGTAATATCAAAGAAACGATAACTTGCTGTAAATGTTGTGTGAAACATCATGATAAGGAAGAGAGCAATTCCAAAAAGTTGAGATCTATTTTTACTTCTTGTTTTGCACTCCGAGTTCCATGGTTGCTTTTCTGTGGTGAAGTTTATGAAACAGGTGAAATTGCATCCACGCACTAAATGAATGAAACTGCAAGACACATTTGCTGGAAGAGTGTTGTTCAGATGAAATAAGTTTACGTTATATGAGCACTGTTGAAATGTATTGTTTGATAATTCCCTTTCTGGCAGTACTGAAATAATAAAATGCTTAGAAGTGTTTTTCCAGGATAAAGTGCTGCACATTGAATCATCAGTCTCATCACAATACTCAGCAATTGTTTCGTTTGCGTCTTCTGAGCACTGGAGATCGCATTCAGCTTGTTTCCTTTGGCTTGGAGGAATCCCACAAGCAGCCCAACCTTCAAATGTCATCTCGGTGGGGTTCTGGTGATCACAAGAGAGTGCCATTTGGGTTTTTGGACAGATGTGGATTTTATCACTAGGAACGAAGATCATTGCTGTCACGAAGATCATCACGAGCAGAAGAAAGCCAATAAGGACGGGTTTCGAGCGACCAATTTTATCAGCAATCACTCCTGCTATTGCTGGTCCGAAAAACTGGGATGGTGGTAGGATTATGTAGATGATGGAAAAATCAGATATTGTCAATCCTAGTTGCTTAAAATGGACTCCCACAAATGGAGACACTGCTGCACCAGCTAAAAAAACGAGAAAGAATTTATAGTTGTCATATGAGGCAATGTTAAAAAAATATGTAAGATGACACAGAAAAATAGCGAATGTTATTACAGGGGTAAATGATAGGCTAGACCAGGGGTAGGCAATTGTTTTCGTGCACTGCGCATGCGTATTGACGTGGCCGTCCTAGTGGAAAATACGAGACGAATCTTCGGTCGCGCACGGGAAGGAAATCTCGGTTCAAGGCGGATTTTTCTGTCTTGGCGGGCCACAAAAAACTCTTAGCGGGCCGAATGTGGCCCGCGGGCCGCTATTTGCCCACCCCTGGGCTAGACCAATATTCATAACAACAATTCTATAACAGTGAGAAGATACATTGTTTGAAATGCGCTTAAGATACTTAAACCTTAGCAATGTAAATCGTTATGTAAAAAAATGTTAGAAAAATTGGAAGGATTTAATTAAAAATAGTGATAAAATATTGTTGTAATGTTAGGGAAATTGGAAGCATGGTTTTATGAATTTTAATATTGTTGCGGATCACAAAAATTGATAGCCACTGAGCGTGAGTATTAAAAGCTATATTTCAAAACCAAATTCAATACAAGGTAAATTGTTACAAAGGAAATATGGATGAAGTATCTTATTAACAAATCAACTATTAACATGCACAAGTCATCAATCTTCCTGCGTAGAGCACACAATATCAGCTCTGTGTATTTTACTAAATACTACCTTTTACTTGATTTACCAGGTCACCCGAAGATCTTCACTCGTAAACCAATTCTCGTCCTGTGCTAATAACTTTTCACACACTAGCCGAACAAAAAGACAGTCCGTGTAGACATTCGAAGTTAGCCATAAAAGTTCCCACTTTTATACTTCCGCGTATACACAACACATCAAGTTACTTCTTGATACTTAACGATAAAAGATCCCACTTTTATCCTTCCGCGTATACACAACACATCAAGTTACTTCTTGACACTTACGCGCACTGTCTCAGAACAGCTCACCGTCCATTTTCGAACTCACGACCGTTACAACACAACGACCGTTACAATACAAAACGACCGTTAACGCTCCACTCTTCTTCTCCAAATTCTCCCAACGTTCTTATTCGTTGGCTGAAACTTTGCTTTCGGTTGCCAGATTCTTCTGTCGTAACACTGCCCCCTTCCTAGGTATTGTTCGTCCCGAACAATTCTGGATTCCAAAGCTTCTTCAGTTCTTCGATGAAACGGGGCCAAACGATCCACGTGAACCACCTTGCACTTTGTAGCTGGACGTCGACGAATGCGATATACCACGTCTGTGTCAAAATGAAAGCGAATCTCATTATGACGTAGATTTCTTTTCTGACTGAAGCCTCGTCCACAAACATAATACGTGTAAGGCCTATAGCCCTTGTGAACACGTTTATGTCTCCGCAGGGAGAAGAATCGACTAAGAGTTTTCGTGCAAAACCTGTAAAAAGTTTTCTTCTTTGTCGAAAGTTTTCTTCTTTGGATTTTTACTTCTATCAACAGTAACAAGGAATGAAAGTCATTAGTGACATAAAATCTAGGGAGGAGTTTCATCCTCCAGTCTGACCCTTTTGTCAGTTGACTTTCACTTAATTCAGAACTGTCGTGATGAACCTTCAGCCATATTTCACCTGATTCAATTTGATCCCCAAGGTGCTTCACAAATATAATATCAGCTCCATAATTCTTTTTAGCGCTTCGGTCCATCTCCTCCTTCCATACTCTTGCTAGAACTGCAGCTTCTAATCCGACAACCTTACCTGTTTCTTCTGTATAAGTGAAATCAGTGATGTGTCGGGCTGCTAGCAATATTTTTTCTGTTTTACCTTCACATAGCCAGCTTGCAACATCTTCAGATACTCCTTGTTCTATTAACATGTTACGGAACTTGTTCAAAGCATTGCAGTTATGCAGAACCTTGCGGACACGTGATGCTTCATCTACCCTATTATCCACAATGTTCACCAAACGCAGAAGTTCTCCTCCTAACTCTTCGACGAGCTCTTGCAGTTCCAAGGATCCGTTACCAAGGAAACACTGAACAGCTTCCATCACTTCCAGAGAGTTGTCAACAGAGTTTTCAAGAGGTGAATCCATGTTGCTGATAACAGCTGAACTCTTCATTCCACGAGTTTGTGATGCTGCAACCATTTTCTTAACTAAATCAACAGCAACATCTTCTGTACTGATGAGATCAATAGCTCCTTTTCCGAATTCAACATCATAAACCAAAGCGCACACTCCTTCAGCCAGCTCCACTGTCTGTCCTACGATGCAGCATCCGACGTCTTCCATCATCTGCTCGATTTTATCTTTAGTGCAGTCGACTGTGAAGCTAGGGATGGATTCCAATTTGTCCAGAGTATCTCCCGTCAATTGGAGAGCACGACCGGAGATCATAGGGACTTGGAGACCCAAAGCAGCAAGTGCAGGAGCCAAGACAAGACTCACTTTGTTGCCGACACCTCCTGTGCTGTTTTTATCTACCATCCGATGGCACCACTCGGGTCTCCAGCAAAACACATGACCCGAGGAGGTCATATTTGCTGTTTCTTCCGAATTCACTTTCTTGGAGCTCTCATTGTAATTAGCCAGGGAAATATCAGTCATGATTGTCAAATTGTTCATTCTGGAGATCAGCGACGAGTTCTGTAACATGATATTGTCCACTTTAGAGCTCTTGTAATCGTGATAAAACTTTTCTATATCCTTATAATCTAAATGGTTATAATGTCCAAATCTGCGCATTGACTGTTCAGAAAAGAAATTCAGCATGATTTCGTTGAGATTGTCTGAGGGCTTTACTTCTCTCTGATCGTAACTCTGAGACTTAGTTTCATCCAGAAAGTTAGTCTTTGAAGTACTGTCTCTGCCTGAAGCTCTTTTACTAGCATCACCTGTTATGCTTCTAAGCCATCCTTCGGAATTCCTCTTCCTTAAATCCCCACTTTCTATAAACGATTCAAGTGTGGCTATATGCTTCGGAAAAATCTCTCCGACTTCCCCGGTAACGACGAAGGGCACTTTGTATCTATGATGAATGGACGCCTCTTCTTTACTCGGACCACTCTGCGAAACGTAAACTCTGTTTCGTTCCCCTTCATTACCACTCGTTACTCTGCCTTTGCGATAATTGTCCATGACGCATTTTGCTGACGGCGAGGAATAGAATACCTTTCGTGTGGATCTCTCTTCAGATCGTGCCAGACTTGTATACCTAGGTATTTTGAAGTGCAAAGCGTACTGTATAGTCTCACAGCTCTCTGATCTGTGTGATTGTTCTTCACAGTTCCTAGACATGTCACCAGCGACATAGACACTCTGCCATGCATTACCAGTAGTTGCGTGGTCAAAGGCATTATCTGTGCTATCTCTACAATTCTTGATTTCCAGTAGCAGATCCACATTTTTATATGCGTTGCCTTTCTCTTTTCCATGTTTACAATCTAACTTAACACTATCAAGATCATCTTTTTCACTGACAAATTCAACATTTAAACTATTGCATTGTCTATTGAGTTCGGTTTTATGATCCTTGAAGTGATCAATAATCTTACCAACTCGAGAAGCCACTTCAGCTCTCATCTCAGTATTTTGTGCGGCCATTTCGGCTTTCAACTCACCTATTTTATCGCTTTGGGCAGCTATATCACCTTTAATCTCAGTATTTTGTGCGGCCATTTCGGCTTTCAAGTCACCTATTTTATCGCTTTGGGCAGCTATATCACCTTTAATCTCAGTTTTTTGTGCGGCAAGGTCACCTATTTTGTTAGCCATATCGGCTTTCAAGTCATTATTTTGACTTTTAATGTCATTCATCTGTGTAGCCATATCGGCTTTCATATCAGTCATCAGCGTAGTCATATCGGCTTTGAAGCTATTTATCAACTTTACTAATTCATCCATACTTCTAGTTAACGGCATTCAATTAATTAATTATAATCCCACTTCTGACACCAAATGTTGCGGATCACAAAAATTGATAGCCACTGAGCGTGAGTATTAAAAGCTATATTTCAAAACCAAATTCAATACAAGGTAAATTGTTACAAAGGAAATATGGATGAAGTATCTTATTAACAAATCAACTATTAACATGCACAAGTCATCAATCTTCCTGCGTAGAGCACACAATATCAGCTCTGTGTATTTTACTAAATACTACCTTTTACTTGATTTACCAGGTCACCCGAAGATCTTCACTCGTAAACCAATTCTCGTCCTGTGCTAATAACTTTTCACACACTAGCCGAACAAAAAGACAGTCCGTGTAGACATTCGAAGTTAGCCATAAAAGTTCCCACTTTTATACTTCCGCGTATACACAACACATCAAGTTACTTCTTGATACTTAACGATAAAAGATCCCACTTTTATCCTTCCGCGTATACACAACACATCAAGTTACTTCTTGACACTTACGCGCACTGTCTCAGAACAGCTCACCGTCCATTTTCGAACTCACGACCGTTACAACACAACGACCGTTACAATACAAAACGACCGTTAACGCTCCACTCTTCTTCTCCAAATTCTCCCAACGTTCTTATTCGTTGGCTGAAACTTTGCTTTCGGTTGCCAGATTCTTCTGTCGTAACAATATGTTTACTGATTTTGAAAAATGAGAAGATTCAAATTTGAGAAGATAGAATTATTTTGCGATCTGAATTATATACTATGAAATGTCAGTTGTTGTGTTGGGTTCTTTTACCTCTGAGCGGCACTTTTTTGCACACCATGGGCTAAATGGCCAGGTCACAAGGACCCCGAAGGGTCAGAGAAGGTTGGGGGAGGGGACCCACTGGAACAGCTGTTGGGAGACTGATGGTAGCCTCCCGTCAAGGCCATCCAGCGTGTTCTTTAACGTGCACAGGGTATGGCTCTCCCGCACACGGGGCCACGGCTTAACGTCCCATCCGACGGACGGCGGCCTTTCCAAGCCCATCGGTGTCCCCTACTGACCGTGGGCAGCGCGGGGAATTTTTTGTGGAGATAAATCTCAACGCTGACCCAGCTGGGACTCGAACCTGGGAACTACAGATTACGAGCTTGGCGCGCTACCGACTGAGCCACCCCCGCCCCGAGATGAAATGTCAGTATAACGAATTAGAGCTGTTACCAAAATACTGTTGCGGATCACAAAAATGGATAGCCACTGAGCGTGAGTATTAAAAGCTATATTTCAAAACCAAATTCAATACAAGGTAAATTGTTACAAAGGAAATATGGATGAAGTATCTTATTAACAAATCAACTATTAACATGCACAAGTCATCAATCTTCCTGCGTAGAGCACACAACATCAGCTCTGTGTATTTTACTAAATACTACCTTTTACTTGATTTACCAGGTCACCAGAAGATCTTCACTCGTAAATCAATTCTCGTCCTGTGCTAATAACTTTTCACACACTAGCCGAACAAAAAGACAGTCCGCGTAGACATTCGAAGTTAGCCATAAAAGTTCCCACTTTTATACTTCCGCGTATACACAACACATCAAGTTACTTCTTGATACTTAACGATAAAAGATCCCACTTTTATACTTCCGCGTATACACAACACATCAAGTTACTTCTTGACACTTACGCGCACTGTCTCAGAACAGCTCACCGTCCATTTTTTCGAACTCTCCGACCGTTACAACACAACGACCGTTAACGCTCCACTCTTCTTCTCCAAATTCTCCCAAAGTTCTTATTCGTTCGCTGAAACTTTTTGCTTTCGGTTGCCAGATTCCTTCTGTCGTAACACTGCCCCCTTCCTAGGTCTTGTTCGTCCCGAACAATTCTGGATTCCAAAGTTTCTTCAGTTCTTCGATGAAACGGGGCCAAACGATCCACGTGAACCATCTTGCACTTTGTAGCTGGACGTCGACGAATGAGATATATCACGTCTGTGTCAAAATGAAAGCGAATCTCATTATGACGTAGATTTCTTTTCTGACTGAAGCCTCGTCCACAAACATAATACGTGTAAGGCCTATAGCCCTTGTGAACACGTTTATGTCTCTGCAGGGAAAAGAATCGACTAAGAGTTTTCGTGCAAAACCTGTAAAAAGATTTCTTCTTTGTCGAAAGTTTTCTTCTTTGGATTTTTACTTCTATCAACAGTAACAAGGAATGAAAGTCATTAGTGACATAAAATCTAGGGAGGAGTTTCATCCTCCAGTCTGACCCTTTTGTCAGTTGACTTTCACTTAATTCAGAACTGTCGTGATGAACCTTCAGCCATACTTCACCTGAATCAATTTGATCCCCAAGGTGCTTCACAATTATAATATCAGCTCCATAATTCTTTTTAGCGCTTCGGTCCATCTCCTCCTTCCATACTCTTGCTAGAACTGCAGCTTCTAATCCGACAACCTTACCTGTTTCTCCTGTATAAGTGAAATCAGTGATGTGTCGGGCTGCTAGCAATATTTTTTCTGTTTTACCTTCACATAGCCAGCTTGCAACATCTTCTGTACTGATGGGATCAATAGCTCCTTTTCCGAATTCATCATCATAAACCAAAGCGCACACTCCTTCAGCCAGCTTTTTGGACACAATTGAGCATCTCATTAGAGGAACGCTATCTACGGTAGCCGTCAGATCCTTGCAGCGGTAAATCTCCTTATCTGTTGGCACCAGCTCCTCTGTCTGTACTACGATGCAACATCCGACGTCTTCCATCATCTGCTCGATTTTATCTTTAGTGCAGTCAACTGTGAAGCTAGGGATGGATTCCAATTTGTCCAGAGTATCTCCCGTCAATTGGCGAGCACGACCGGAGATCATAGGGACCTTGAGACCTAAAGCAGCAAGTGCAGGAGCCAAGACAAGACTCACGTTGTTGCCGACACCTCCTGTGCTGTTTTCATCTACCATCCGATGGCGCCACTCGGGTCTCCAGCAAAACACATGACCCGAGGAGGTCATATTTGCTGTTTCTTCCGAATTCACTTTCTTGGAGCTCTCATTGTAATTAGCCAGGGAAATATCAGTCATGATTGCCAAATTGTTCATTCTGGAGATCAGCGACGAGTTCTGTAACATGATATTGTCCACTTTAGAGCTCTTGTAATCGTGATAAAACTTTTCTATATCCTTATAATCTAAATGGTTATAATGTCCAAATCTGCGCATTGACTGTTCAGAAAAGAAATTCAGCATGGTTTCGTTGAGATTGTCTGAGAGCTTTACTTCTCTCTGATCGTAACTCTGAGGCTTAGTTTCATCCAGAAAGTTAGTCTTTGAAGTACCGTCTCTGCCTGAAGCTCTTTTACTAGCATCACCTGTTATGCTTCTAAGCCATTCTTTGGAATTCCTCTTCCTTAAATCCCCACTTTCTATAAACGATTCGAGTGTGGCTATATGCTTCGGAAAAATCTCTCCGACTTCCGTGGTAAAGTCGAATGGCACTTTGTATCTATGATGAATGGACGCCTCTTCTTTACTCGGACCACTCTGCGAAACGTAAACTCTGTTTCGTTCCCCTTCACTCGTTACTCTGCCTTTGCGATAATTGTCCATGACGCATTTTGCTGAGAGCGAGGAATAGAATACCTTTCGTGTGGATCTCTCTTCAGATCGTGCCAGACTTGTATACCTAGGTATTTTGAAGTGCAAAGCGTACTGTATAGTCTCACAGCTCTCTGATCTGTATGATTGTTCTTCACAGTTCCTAGACATGTCACCAGCGACATAGACACTCTGCCATGCATTACCAGTAGTTGCGTGGTCAAAGGCATCATCTGCGCTATCTCTACAATTCTTGATTTCCAGTAGCAGATCCACATTTTTATATGCGTTGCCTTTCTCTTTTTCTTTTCCATGTTTACAATCTAACTTAACACTATCAAGATCATCTTTTTCACTGACAAATTCAACATTTAAACTATTGCATTGTCTATTGAGTTCGGTTTTATGATCCTTGAAGTGATCAATAATCTTACCAACTCGAGAAGCCACTTCAGCTCTCATCTCAGCATTTTGTGCGGCCATTTCGGCTTTCAAATCATCTATTTTATCGCTTTGGGCAGCTATATCACCTTTAATCTCAGTATTTTGCGCGGCCATTTCGGCTTTCAAGTCACCTATTTTATCGCTTTGGGCAGCTATATCACCTTTAATATCGGCTTTCAAGTCATTTATCAACTTTACTAATTCATCCATACTTCTAGTTAACGGCATTCAATAAATTATCCCACTCCTGACACCAAATGTTGCGGATCACAAAAATGGATAGCCACTGAGCGTGAGTATTAAAAGCTATATTTCAAAACCAAATTCAATACAAGGTAAATTGTTACAAAGGAAATATGGATGAAGTATCTTATTAACAAATCAACTATTAACATGCACAAGTCATCAATCTTCCTGCGTAGAGCACACAACATCAGCTCTGTGTATTTTACTAAATACTACCTTTTACTTGATTTACCAGGTCACCAGAAGATCTTCACTCGTAAATCAATTCTCGTCCTGTGCTAATAACTTTTCACACACTAGCCGAACAAAAAGACAGTCCGCGTAGACATTCGAAGTTAGCCATAAAAGTTCCCACTTTTATACTTCCGCGTATACACAACACATCAAGTTACTTCTTGATACTTAACGATAAAAGATCCCACTTTTATACTTCCGCGTATACACAACACATCAAGTTACTTCTTGACACTTACGCGCACTGTCTCAGAACAGCTCACCGTCCATTTTTTCGAACTCTCCGACCGTTACAACACAACGACCGTTAACGCTCCACTCTTCTTCTCCAAATTCTCCCAAAGTTCTTATTCGTTCGCTGAAACTTTTTGCTTTCGGTTGCCAGATTCCTTCTGTTGTAACAATACATTCGTTGTACACAACTGTAATGCAAAATGTGCTAGATAGTTAAATACTAACAAAAATAATCAATATAAAAGAAATTTTACTTGTATTAGGATTTACTTCTTATAAAAGACGGTAATGTTTTTAACTGTCTGTTCCAACAAGCATCTCTCTCCGTGAATTCTGAGTAATTGCAATGATTCCATTAATTTCACAACTATTCAACACATTATCCAGAATGTATTTCCGTGCCTTTTACGAAATGGCGAAGATTTCGCGCCATATTGACTGTTAATAATGAAAGTAAACAAATTAGCAAACTTAATTTAAACAATAATAAGGAACAAATATAGCAGTAACTTAAATTTAACAAATGATAAAATTAAACGCATGGTTGGAACTGCTCTGAAAGAACTTTTCGCTGACGCTATCGTTATTTAAAATGCAATATAATACGCGTAGATCTCCAAGTGTGAAAAAACCTCTTTTACGCTAGGAAAATGTGGTTGGGTTGTTTTTCCTCTGAGCGGCACTTTTTTGCACACCATGGGCTAAATGGCCAGGTCACATGGACCCCGAAGGCTCAGAGAAGGTTGGGGGAGGGGACCCACTGGAACAACTGTTGGGAGACAGATGGTAGCCTCCCGTCAAGGCCATCCAGCGTGTTCTTTAACGTGCACAGGGTATGGCTCTCCCGCACATGGGGCCACGGCTTAACGTCCCATCCGACGGATGGCGGCCTTTCCAAGCCCATCGGTGTCCCCTACTGACCGTGGGCAGGGCGGGGAATTTTTGCGGAGATAAATCTCAACGCTGACCCAGCTGGGACTGGAACCTGGGAATTACAGATTACGAGCCTGGCGTGCTACCGATTGAGCCACTCCCGCCCCAGGAAAATGTGGCAACTCCGCTTTAAAGACATGTAGAGAACATCTATACTAAAGGCCCTATAATAGGTAGAGGTTGGCCATCTCAAAATTGGACGCCATGTTTTGTCGTTGACCGATTGTTTAGCGTGCAAAGTTCAATGGTATTGCACGAATACTTATGGATTCCGGAAAAGGGTAGGTTAATATTTGATAAAGATTTCAAATGGCTAAAAATGTTCACGATTGGAAGCACTTTAGAAAACGGCTAAAAAATGAAAAGTAAATTTTAGGGCTTTTTTTTTTAAAAAAGAACAATATTTTCGATTTGCCGTCTGTCTTTCTGTAGATATCGAACTCTTTTGTTTATACAGAAAAATGAAAAATTATTTTTGCGTTGCATAGATATTGATGAAATATTACGATTTGTTGAATATTATTACGTTGAAATTTCAAAAATTTCAAACGATGTATTTATAATAGAAATTTGAAATTTTGGTGTTGCAATGTGAAGGTCACAAAGTTACCATTGGCAACAATGAGTTGATCGAACAGGAAATTTTAAAACCAAAAAATTTTACTTTATCTCTAAAAATTTAACAATTTTCTGTTAAAATCAAAACAGTTGCATCCCCCTTTTTGACCTAGGGGAGTGCAACTTTTTTCTGATTTTAACAGAAAATAGATAGATATATAGATAGATAATTTTTATTTCAGATAATGTTTTACAGTATACAAAAGCTTTTGAGATCTCACAAGGGTAGGCTCGTTCGTGAGATCTCCATACAGAAACAATTTCAATTGAAAACATCAGTCGTCACATTGAATAATACACAAAAAAACGAAAACAACTCAAAACAAAAAATTTCTAGTAATCCAGAAGTGTGAAAGTCAGAAAGTCAGAAACATTCAATATCCATGTTACATATAAACAGTTCTGGTAGTTTAGTCCAAAAAAGTTTCCACATCATCCAGTTTCAAAATGTAGTTCTTGAGAACTTTAGAAAACAAATGAAAATTCGTGATATTTTTCATGCTGACCGGGAGAAAGGAAAGGAATTTCGGTGCTAAGTACAAATAATAGTGCCTAAAAATTTCCTTATGTAATGCAGGAATTTCATAATTTATGTTTTTATCTCGTCTTAATTGGTAATTATTCGTATCAGTTTTAATGCTATCATTTCTAAAGTAAAAGTATTTAATAATTTCGAAAAAATAATCATAGCGTAAAGGCAAAATTCCTGCTTCTCGAAACAAAGGTAATGAAGATTGCGTTTTTGGGCTTTTAGTTAATAAACGAATAAATCTCTTTTGCAGCACTAAAAGTTGTTTAAAATTATTGAAATACATGCCTCCCCAAGATTTTATACCATATGTTAATTGAGAATGGATTAATGCATAATATAGTATACACATAAATTTAAATGAAACTAAAGGTCTTACAAGATATAAGCGGGCCAGGTTACGGATGACCTTTCTTTTTACCCATGTTACACGCACTTTCCAAGTTAGGCCTGCATCAATACAAATACCTAAATATTTATATCTTTTTAGAGATAAATTAAAAAAATATTTTTAGGTTGGACATGATATTGATGAAATATTACGATTTTTACTTTCCGAATCTCCCAAAAACTGTAATTGCGACCTCTAACGGTGGGGAAAAAATTCGAAAAATTCCAAAATTTTAACAAATATTGAAAACTATGTAGTTATGCTAGAAATTTGAAATTTTGGTGGTGGAATGTGACGGTATTGAAGATTTCATTGACAACAGTAAGTTGACCCTTACGCACAGGTTAAGGTAGGAAATGCAACTGCTTTGTTTTAAGAGATAATTAGAAAATTTTTTTAGTTGGTACTAATGATATATTGTAATTCGCATTTCCAATGGTAGTTTTAATTTATATCGTTAGGCATCCTAAATATGCACGATAAAACTTTTAATGAATTGTTGAAGTGATCTGTCTACGGTAGAAATCTGAAATTCTGGCTGTAGAATGTCAAGAGACATCCACTTAACGTTATTTATTAACAGCAATGATCTGCCCCCTTTATTTTTTCCAGAGAGATGTGAGAAAAGCAACTTTTCAAATTTAAGAACTAAAAGACAAATACTTCATGTTATTGTTATATCTCTCTTATTTATTATTGTATTTCTATTGTCGTTGCGTATACACCGCAGAGCCAAAACATTATGACCAGCGCGTCTTTATGCAAATCGAATCAATTGCAGATAAACGACGGCGTATGTGAAGGACATGAAATAATGAAAAATACACCTGATACTTAATAAGTGTTATTCTTGTTCTTCAGAAGTGAGAGGCAGCGGACTTAAGTCAGTTTGACAAAGGCCAAATTGTAATGGCCAGACGACTGGGTTAGAGCATTACCGAGACGGCAAGACTTGTGGGTGCTCACGGTCAGCCGTGGTTAGTACCTTCAAAAAGTGATCCGAGGAGGGAAAAGCCGCGAACTGCTGGCAAGGTGTGGGCCGACCACAGCTCATCGATGCCAGAGGTGAGCGAAGGCTATCCCGTATGGTACGAGCCAACAGAAGGGATACTGTGGCGCAATTCGCCCGTAATTTGAATGCTGTTGATGGGAGTAAAGTGCCACAATACACAGTACATCGAAACCTGCTCAAAATGGGGTTGCGTAGCTACAGGTCGCTCCAGTGCTCATGCTAACCTCCGTTTGCCGTCGAAACGCCCACAATGGGTATATAAGCCTCAAAACTTTGAAAAATTGAATGATTGGAAGAAAATCGTCTAGTCCGATGAATCTCGTTTCCTGTTGCACCATGTGGATGGCCGGGTAGGTGTGGTCGTTTATCTGGGGAAGTGTTGGCACCAGGATGCACCATGGGACAAAAACAAGCCAGTGGAGAAAGCGTAATGCTTTGGGCAATGTTCTGGGAAACTCTGGGTCGAGTCATTCATGTGCAGGAAATTATGACGTCTACCACCTACTTAAACATCATTGTAGACCAGGTACATCCTTTCAGGGCAACGGTATTCCCCCCTAGTATTATCTTCTTTCAGCAGGATAATGCGCCATGCCACACTGCACGGATTGTTCGGGAATGGTTCGCGGAACATGAGGAAGAAAGACTTCCAGGTGAATACCTGGAAGTCTTCCTCATGTTCCGCGAACTGGTCTCCAAACTCTTCAGACATCAGTCCAATCGAGATCTGTGGTTTGTGTTGGAACAGCATATCCGATCTGCGGCGGCTCAAACACCTAACTTACGACAGTTAAAGGATCTTCTGGTAACGTGTTGGTACCAGATACCACAAGGCACCTTTAGAAATCTTGTAACATCCATGCTTTGCCGAGTAAGGGCTATTTTGGCGGCACTTGGAGGGCCAACATCATATTAGGCAGGTGGCCATACCCTTCGGTGTATATAGCTGTAGTTTTAACAAATTGCACGATCACAACACTGGAAATAAAGTTTTTGATAATTACTGTCAAAAACGGGCAAGAGGGTACCTATATTAGCAAGATTATAACCATTTTTTTGTGGGTTGAGTTGATTTGTTTTATTTCTGAGCGGCACTTTTTTTGCACACAATGAGCTAAATGGCCAGGTCACAAGGACCCTGAGGACTCAGAGAAGGCTGGGGGAAGGGGACCCACTGGAACACTTGTTGAGAGACAGATGGTAGCCTTCCGTCAAGATCATTAAACATGTTCTTTAACATGCACAGGGTATAGTTCTGCTGCACATGGGGTCACGGCTTAACGTCTCATCGGAAGGACTATGGCCTTTCCGAAGCCCAACGGTGTCCCCTACTGACTGTAGGGAGAACGGGGAGTTTTACGGAAAAAAATCTCAACGCTGGTCCAGCTGGAACTCGAACCTGGGAACTGCAGATTATGAGCCTAGCGCGCTACGACTTAGCTACCTCCCTTTGGGGAGAAAAATCTCAATGCTGGTCCAGTTGGGACTCGAACCTGGGAACTACAGATTACGAGCCTAGCGCGCTACTGACTTAGCTGCCTCCCTTTGCGGAGAAAAATCTCAATGCTGGTCCAACTGGGACTCGAACCTGGGAATTGCAGATTACGAGCCTAGCGAGCTACCAACTTAGCTACCTCTCTTTGCGGAGAAATATCTCAATCTGGTTCAGCTTTGACTCGAACCTGGGAACTACAGATTACGAGCCTAGCGCGCTAACGACTTAGCTACCTCCCTTTGCGGAGAAAAATCTCAATGCTGGTCCAGTTGGGACTCGAACCTGGGAACTGCAGATTACGAGCCTAGAGCGCTACCGACTTAGCTACCTCCCTTTGCGGAGAAAAATCACAATGCTGGTTCAGCTGGGACTCGAACCTGGGAACTGCAGATTATGAGCCTAGCGCGCTACCGACTTAGCTACCTCCCTTTGCGGAGAAAAATCTCAATGCTGGTCCAGCTGGGACTCGAACCTGGGAACTGCAGATTACGAGCCTAGAGTGCTACCGACTTAGCTATCTCCCTTTGCGGAGAAAAATCTCAACCTCTGGTCCAGCTGGGACTCGAACCTGGGAACTGCAGATTACGAGCCTAGCGAGCTAACGTCTTAGCTACCTCCCTTTGCGGAGAAAAATCTCAACGCTGGTCCAGCTGGAACTCGAACCTGGGAACTGCAGATTACGAGCTTAGCGCGCTACCGACTTAGCTACCTCCCTTTGCGGAGAAAAATCTCAATGCTGGTCCAGCTGGGACTCGAACCTGGGAACTGCAGATTACGAGCCTAGCGAGCTAACGTCTTAGCTACCTCCCTTTGCGGAGAAAAATCTCAACGCTGGTCCAGCTGGAACTCGAACCTGGGAACTGCAGATTACGAGCTTAGCGCGCTACCGACTGAGCTTCCTCCCTTTGCGGAGAAAAATATCAACGCTGGTCCAACTGGGACACGAACCTGGGAACTGCAGATTACGAGCCTAGCGAGCTAACGTCTTAGCTACCTGCCTTTGCGGAGAAAAATCTCAACGCTGGTCCAGCTGGAACTCGAACCTGGGAACTGCAGATTACGAGCCTAGCGCGCTACCGACTTAGCTACCTCCCTTTGCGGAGAAAAATATCAACGCTGGTCCAACTGGGACTCGAACCTGGGAACTGCAGATTACGAGCTTAGCGCTCTACCGACTTAACTACCTCCCTTTGCGGAGAAAAATATCAACGCTGGTCCAACTGGGACTCGAACCTGGGAACTGCAGATTACGAGCTTAGCGCGCTACCGACTTAGCTACCTCCCTTTGCGGAGAAAATTCTCAACGCTGGTCCAGCTGGGACTCAAACATGGGAACTGCAGATTACGAGTCTAGCGCGCTACCGACTTAGCTACCTTCCCCCCACCCTGCCGCCCTCTTTTTATGTATTATGATTTTGAATGCTAAATAAAATAATGCAGTGATTTATACGAAATCTCAAAGGCGGAAATTTAAAGAGTATTAAAAGTAGTTACGGGCTATTCCTTAGGTATGTCGGGAACGATTTGATAAACTCGGAATATCACGAATTTTGTTTTAGAGTAATAAAAATCAACTAATGCTTTCTACATTTCTAAAAGCAATTTTGACATCGGAAGAACATTTATGATAATGGCTATGAATAATTAAACAAAAAAGGAAGAAATACAATTAACTAATATTAATCAACGATTTATTTTAATTACTAAAAACAGTAAATATGAATAATAAATTCAATTGGGAATGCAGTTCAAAATTCGCTTTTTTTAAAATTTAAATTCAAATTTGTTTTCAATAAGTATTATCTATAATTATTTTACATAAAAAATCCCCCTAAGCCGAAGCTTATCAGCGGGAATGTACATATAATGTTTTATAGATATGATCTAGATTACATCAATAGTACATAAAATGAAGGAGAGAAAAAAAAAGAATAAATGAAAAAGAAAAACCGACAAAATGATGAAAGTTTCCAAATAAAAACATCACTTTTTCATCAACCACTGAAAAAATTTATCTTTAACATCACAATTTTTTTTAAGTTAACTATTTCTCTAGGAAGGTTAAATAGGTAGGGAATTTGATATTCTTTGGAATTTCGTCCGTAATTATTATAAAATTTTGGTTGTTTCAAAAAAACCAAAGCCTTTTTTCTAGTAAACTTATTGTGGCAAATATTTCGCTTATAAGTATCATCAAAGAAGTTATTGATAGCAGAAACAAACACATATAAACTTTCAATAGGTAAAATTTTGAACAAACTGAATATATCATCTTTCGTTGTAAGGCAATATTTAACTTCTGAATTACACAATCCTTTTAGCAGACTAATTTCTATTCTTTTAATTTTATTTAATTCTGTCTTATAGGCTGTCCCATAAACTGTTATCTAATTATAGATTCAAAAAGTGTTTATATACTAAAATAGTTATCTGTGTATCAACAAACAAGTTTCCTAATTTTAAATGCTACAAATCGTAGTCTTGAACACATCCAATCAATATGTTTATTCCATTTCATTTTCGAATTCGTTTTCAAGCCTATGTAAATTATTTCGTTTACTTCTTCTATTTTAGGACAATTGCATGTACCAGGTGATAAATCATCCAGCATAGTACAACTTATTCGATGCTTAGTAATTCTCCTATAAAATGTAGGTTGTTGAGAACCAATACACATAAATTTAGTTTTTTTTTCTCGTTTACACTGTTTGTTAAGAGCAAACCTTTTAACTGCTTTATTAAAATCATTTTATAGATGCAACTAGCGTATTCTAAATCAGAGTGGTAGTTGATTAGCACTGTATCATCAGCATACATATATAATTTACTATAGAAATTAATATTAGCCAAATCATTTACGCATATTTGGAATAGCATAGGACCGAGAATAGATCCTTGTGGAACTCCAAAATTGATCTGAAATTTATTGCTAAAATTATCATTTATTTTCATAACTATTTCTCTATGTAATAAGTAGCTTTATTTTATTTATTTATTTTTATTTATTTAGACCTTACATGCTACTGGGACATTGGTGAACAAGCACCTCCTACCCACACAAAATTTTGAACTATATGAATTTGAGAGAAAAATATACAATTGATAGGTGAAAAAAATAACAAAATACAACAAACTAAAGTCTGTCTAACAAGTTAGTTTCAGAAAGGAAAAGAAAGAGTTTTTGTAGGCGTTTTATTTGAGTTTGAGAGGTTGGAATGGCAAGTAGGTTTGGCAAAGTAAAATCAGTAAGTTAGAGTTTTTTTAATTTATTAAATAGTATATCTCTTTCATGTGTGAATTTTGAGCAGTTTAAGATGACATGTTGAATAGTTTCAGGAACTTTGCAAGTTGAGCATTTGTTTGTAGTTGCTTTTTTATTATGTTTAGATAAAAATTTAGGCCAACAAAACCAATTCTTAGGCGATAGAAAGTTGAGGTCAGTTTTCTGAGCAGTTTTATATTAGCTAATGTTGTGATTTTTGGTTGTAAGAAGAATCTATGGGGACTGAAGATGGGACCATTTATCAAGAAATTTTTTTTAGAGATTTAATTTCAAAGTTTTTTGTTTCATTTTCGAAGTTTACAAAGAAGTGATGTGTTGTGGTAATGGTAGAGGAGGAGAGGCCCTTTTTTGCATAGTAATCAGCCCAATAGTTGCCATCTATTCCACAGTGGCTTGGAATCCATTGTAGTGTTATTGAGTTTTGTTTTATAGTGTTTTGTGTTAATAGGTAGTAAAAATCGGTAAGTAAGACAGGGTAGCAGGTGTAATAGTAGTCTTGTTTAAGAGTTTGGTGGGCTGATTTAGAGTCAGAGTAGAGAATGATATTTGTGTGTGTGAGGTTGTCATTTATCCATTTGATGGCGAATATAATAGCATAGAGTTGAGAATGGAGGATATGAGTGTGAGAGTCAAGTTTGAAAAGATTTTTTTTTTCTGGGGAATAAAAAGCAGCAGATGATGATTTGGTAGTTGGGTCATAGGAGCCATCAGTATAAATTGGAAAGTAATTTTTATAATGGGTATGACAGTAAGAGTCAGTTTAAATATTTCTGGCATGAAGGTGAGAGGGATGAAAAAAAAAAAAGTGAGTGAGACTGAATGACCAGTAGGGTTCATTAACAAAGACATTTCCTTTGTTGTGAATTGTACAGATGGTTTTGAAAATAGGTAAGTGTTGAAGACATTGTTTATATGGGGCTTTTAATTTGTTATTTAAGAGGGAGGTTAGAATTGGGTGATTATTATGTTTTAAGTGGAGTCGCATTATTAATTTTAATAGTAATGATTGAGTTCTGATTTGGAATGTTGGAATAGAGGTTTCAGCCAGAAGTGCTAAAGATGGTGAGTGTTTGTAAAGTACAAGAATGAGTTTGATAAATTTGTTTTGAATTGTGTTTAAGTGTTTGAGTTTGTTGTCAGATATACCACATAGGAATTCAGAGTCATATTCAATTTTGGGTCTTATTAAGTTTAGGTAAAACTGTAGTAAGTTATGTTGGGAGGTACCCCAATTTGTTCCAGTTAGGCATTTGGTGAAGTTCAATAATTTTGCAGCTTTGAGTTTTGTTTCAACCATTCAAAAATATTCCCTCTTATACCAAGTAAATATAATTTCTGTAGCAAGATGTCAATGTCAACTGAATCAAATGCTTTATTTAAGTCCATAAATACCGCAACGCATTTCTTTCCTATATTGAAATTAATATTAATATTATTAATAATCCCATACCTTTAAAATAAAAAAAAAATAAATACCCCCTCAAGCAGCTGCTTGCCACAGAGGTCTGACAGGAGCCTGTCAGTTTATATGCCAAAGTAAAAGATCTGAGAGGATGGCAGGACCTCAGCAGAAAAACGACACATACATCCATGCCTTATCCGGGGCTCGAACCCAGGTCCCTTAGATTCGTAGCCAAGCGCGCTAACCACTCGGCCATGACGGAACCCAAATTGCTGACGACAGAAAATTTATTACTGGTCTAATTCACACCGTTTGCAAGAAATAATGAGAAATTTCAAGAATCGTGTTTCTGCATAATTTACTCACCACCAAACCAGCAGAAGAGGGCCACCTTCAGAGGAATCAGCGGCCTGTTGATTCTCCCTGGAAGTAGTTTTTCGAAGCGCAATAAAAAATGTTTTCGTTTACTCTAGAAAATACACATAAACGTATTGTTGTAATAGTAAACATTATTTAAAATATTTCACATTCTTTTAATTATATATGTAACACTCAAATGATTTTTTTTTAACTTAAATTCTACTTTGTCAGCAAAAGAACAAATCGCCTTTTAGGTCGTTTTCAAAAAAACGAGCTAATGTTTTCACTTTGTCCTCTGTAGACTATCGACTTCTGTTTTTTTAGGGATAAAGTAAAAAGCCTTTTTTGGTTGGAGAGATATCGATGAATTATTACGAGTCGTACTAATAGTTGTAAGTGCGCCCTCTAACGGTGGAAAATTTGAAAAGAACATTTTAAATGAATAATACAAGCGATGTAATTAAGTTAGAAATTTTATATTTTGGTGGTGAAATGCGGAGGTCACGAGGTTTTCATTGACAACAATTTTTTTTACCGTTAATTACCCCACCCCCCGAGGGAGAGAAACGCAATTTTTTTGTTCTGAAAGATAACTGTTTGTTTTTAGAGATAAATGAAGAATTCCTTTTTGGGTAGGTTGTGGGTTGTTTTACCTCTGAGCAGCACTTTTTTGCACACCATGGGCTAAATGGCCAGGTCACATGGACCCCGGAGGCTCAGAGAAGGTTGTGGGAGGGGACCCACTGGAACATCTGTTGGGAGACAGATGGTAGCCTCCCGTCAAGGCCATCCAGCGTGTTCTTTAACGTTGGGTTGTTTTACCTCTGAGCGGCACTTTTTGCACACCATGGGTTAAATGGCCAGGACAAAGGACCCCGAAGGCTCAGAGAAGGTTGGGGGAGGGGATTCACTTTAACAGCTGTTGGGAGACAGATGGTAGCCTCCCGTCAAGGCCATCTAGCGTGTTCTTTAACGTGCACAGGGTATGGCTCTCCCGCACACGGGGCCACGTCTTAACGTCCCATCCGATGGACGGCGGCCTTTCCAAGCCCATCGGTGTCCCCTACTTACCGTGGGCAGGGCGGGGAATTTTGCGGAGATAAATCTCAATGCTGACCCAGCTGGGACTCGAACCTGGGAACTACAGATTACGATCCTGGCGCGCTACCGACTGAGCACCCCCCCTTTTTTTTTGGGGGGGGGGGTAGGATAGGTATTAATAAACTATTATGATTCACACTTTTGGAATCTCCGAAAAGTTTTAGTTGCGCTTTCTGATGGTGAAAAAATTTGAAAATTTGAAACGAATATTGCAAACGATCTATTTAGTCTTGAAATCTGATATTTTAGTGGTGGAGTGTCATGATCTCCCTCATCGCCCCCCCCCCCCCGGGATGTGGGGAACTGAACTTTTTGCTCTAAGAAACTAATGAAAATTATTTTTAAGTTGAAGTAACGAAATATTATGATTCGTAATTTTCAAATCCTCCAAAAAAGTTTTAATTTACATCTTTAGAGGACACTACATAAAGAGATATATTTATGCTAGAAATTAGAAGTTCTGGTGATATAATGTATTGATCAAGAACACACCTAGATAACTTACTAATAAAGAATAATAAAGAAGTAAATATTCCTTCAAGCAGCCGCTTGCCACAGAGTCCTGAGAGCAGCTAGTCAGTTTTATACGCCACTAACAGATTTACCCGGCATTGCTCGGGTCTGAAACTTTTTGAAATGTAGAGTAGATGGTACTTCCCACGTCGCAAACTTTGATTTCGCATAAATACCATTACACTCGATTCCTCCCCCTCAGAGGGAGGGAGGGGGGGGGTGGCTCAATCGGTAGCACGCCAGACACATAATCTGTAGTTCCAAGGTTCGAGTCCCAACTGGTAAAGTCAGCGTTAAAATTTATCTCCGCAAAACTCCCCCCCCCCCTGTCCACGGTCAGCAGGGGACACCGATGGGCTTGAATAGGCCGCCGTCCATCGGATGGGACGTTAAGTCGTGGCTCCGTGTACGGGAGGGCCATACCCTGTGCACGTTAAAGAACACGCTGGATGGCCTTGACGAGAGACTACCATGTGTTTCCCAACAGCTGTTCCAATGGGTCCCCTCCCTCAACCTTCTCTGAGCCTTCGGGGACCTTGTGACCTGGCCATTTAGTCCATTCTGCGCAAAAAAGGGCCGCTCAGATGTAAAACAACCCAAACCCCCGTTCCTGTTAAAATTTTCACCCTCTCTTTTAGGTGAGAAAAGAAACGGACATAGTTCGATGTACCCATAATCTTCACCACGTCAGAAGTTTTTAAACCAAAAACCGGAATTTCCTAGCTCAGGTAATCGAACTTTTCAAATCACTTCGTACCCACCAGAGTTTCTCGGATACAATTTGTCAAGAATGTGTAACTTTATAGCAAAAGAAAATTAACTATGGTCTGAGGTGCATAAAAAATGTAAAGGTACAAAAAATTATTATTATTAAACAAAATCATTTATTACTTAACATAATATTTAAAACATTTATTAATTATTTGTTTATACTTTTATTAGCTTTTGCATATTTTTCAAATTAAGTTAATGCTTTTAATTTCACGATACGAATTCAATTTTTGAATCTCGTGTCTGCTCATGCTTAATTAGAACGATTTCAATATCCACGGAAGCTCGCGCTCTTGACCTAGCAAACTAAACAATGAGTTTATCACACGAAATCAGAAAGAATTTAATTTAATGCATTCATTATTTCAAAAGTTAGTGGTGGCAACAGTTATTTTGAATAATTTTCAACCGTTAATGTTAAATGTATGGGGATTTTGAGAAATTCAAACCCTCCCACCCCAATTTTGGATGACCCCAGCGAGTTCGCACGTAACCCATATTCTTCCCGTGGGTGAAGGGAATGTTCATGCAAAGTGTCTCTAGCTCTTCTGAAGGCTGAGTGCATAAGCGGACAGACAAACTTTCTTCTTTATATATTAGTTCATGCAAAGTGTCTCTAGCTCTTCTGGGGGCTGAGTGCATAAGCGGACAGACAAACTTTCTTCTTTATATATTAGTTCATGCAAAGTGTCTCTAGCTCTTCTGGGGGCTGAGTGCATAAGCGGACAGACAAACTTTCTTCTTTATATATTAGTTCATGCAAAGTGTCTCTAGCTCTTCTGAGGGCTGAGTGCATAAGCGGACAGACAAACTTTCTTCTTTATATATTAGTTCATGCAAAGTGTCTCTAGCTCTTCTGGGGGCTGAGTGCATAAGCGGACAGACAAACTTTCTTCTTTATATATTAGTTCATGCAAAGTGTCTCTAGCTCTTCTGGGGGCTGAGTGCATAAGCGGACAGACAAACTTTCTTCTTTATATATTAGTTCATGCAAAGTGTCTCTAGCTCTTCTGAGGGCTGAGTGCATAAGCGGACAGACAAACTTTCTTCTTTATATATTAGTTCATGCAAAGTGTCTCTAGCTCTTCTGGGGGCTGAGTGCATAAGCGGACAGACAAACTTTCTTCTTTATATATTAGTTCATGCAAAGTGTCTCTAGCTCTTCTGGGGGCTGAGTGCATAAGCGGACAGACAAACTTTCTTCTTTATATATTAGTTCATGCAAAGTGTCTCTAGCTCTTCTGGGGGCTGAGTGCATAAGCGGACAGACAAACTTTCTTCTTTATATATTAGAAGATCTGTGAGGATGGCCGGAGCTCAGCAGAAAGACAACAGAAACATCCATGCCTTATCTGAGTCTCGAACCCAGGTCCCTTTGATCAGTAGCCAAGTGCGCTAACCGCTCTGCCACGGGACGGCTAACTCACTAATAGAAACATAATTTATCTCTGTACATACAAGTTAATTATATGTATAGAAATAAAATTTAGTGCGTGTATTTTTTTTCTGTTAATCCGTACTGGTGAAAATTCGACCGGTTGCTCTTTATTTCTAAAATATATTAATATAGTAAACATAAATGAATTATTTTATTTTATACACACTGACTTATCGGTGCCCTTTATTTTTAGATGAGAAAACGCAATTTGTTTTACTTTAAGAGATAAATGAAATATGATTTTTGCGCTTTTATAGGACTAATAATATACTACTATTTGTATTTTCCAATCACCCATTAATATCAATTGCTACTATTAAAGGGGCAAAATTTGGAAAAATATACAACTTCTTTTTTTCTTTTTTTTGAAAACGAACATCCCATATTCACCAGAGGCAATGTTATCATTCTAGTTTCACAATAGAAGATGTTATTTGAATTTTTCGTTTTTTCCCAATGCCTTTTTAATTTTTTTTATCTCGTTTTCAAAAGAAAAATAATAGTTTTATTATTCGTCTCTCTGTAGACATCGAACTTCTTGCTTTATTGAGAAAAATTCAAAATTCTTTTTGTGTTCAATTCTTTTTCAGTTATTGATGGATTTGCACTTTCAGAATCTCTCAAAAGCTATAATTGCGCCCTCTAACAGTGGAAAAGGTTGAAAATTCTAAAATTTCAAAAGAATATTGCCAACGATGTATGTATGCTAAAAAATTGAAATTTTTTATGGTGAAATGTGAATTTTATGAAGTTTCTATTGACAACAACGAATTGACCCTTTTAGACTAGAGGAGTAGGAAAACGCAACTTTTTTTGTTTTAAGAAATAATTGTTTGTTTTTACAGATAAAAATTATTTTCTGGGTTGCTCAGGGATGAATAAACTATTACGATTTTCACTTTCCGATTAACCCAAAGGCTGTAATGTGTCCTTTAATATCGGAATCGGAGAAAAATAGAAAATTTCAAAATTAAAACATTGCAAATGATGAATTTATGCTAGAAATTTGGAAGTTAGGTGGTAGAATCTGAAGGTCATGAAATTACCATTGGCAGCAATGAGTTGACCCCTTACGCCCACTGTGGGTGGGAAACTCAATAGTTTTGCTTTAAGAGATAATTGAAAAATTCTTGTTAAGTTGGGCGGGGGTGGTTCAGTCGGTAGCGCGCCAGGCTCGTAATCTGTAGTTCCCAGGTTCGAGTCCCAGCTGGGTCAGCGTTGAGATTTATCTCCGCAAAATACCCCGCCCTGCCCACAGTCAGTAGGGGACACCGATGGGCTTCGAAAGGCCGCCGTCCGTCGGATGGGACGTTAAGCCGTGGCCCCGTGTGAGAGACATACCCTGTGCACGTTAAAGAACACGCTGGATGGCCTTGACGGGAGGCTACCATCTGTCTCCCAACAGCTGTTCCAGTGGGTCCCCTCCCCCAACCTTCTCTGAGCCTTCGGGGTCCATGTGACCTGGCCATTTAGCCTATGGTGTGCAAAAAAGTGCCGCTCAGAGGTAAAACAACCCAACCTCTTGTTAAGTTGGATTGGTGCTAATAAAATATAATTCGCACCTTTCAAATACTTACAGCCGTCCCGTGGCCGAGTGGTTAGCACGCTTGGCAACTGATCTAAGGGACCTGGGTTCGATCCCCGGATTAGGCATGGCTGTTTGTGTCGTTTTTCTGCTGAGGTCCTGCCATCCTCTCAGACCTTCTACTGTGGCATATAAACTGACAGGCTCCTGTCAGACCTCTGTGGCAAGCAGCTGTTTGAGGGGGGTATTGATTTATTTTATTTACAAATACTTACGTAGTTTTTAATTTACATTATATCGTTAGAAATTACCAAATATGGAAACGGCGAAACTTTTAATCAATGTTGCAAGATATCTGTTTATCATTTGGTAGAAAAATTTCACTTGCTATGGTAGAATTTTTAAATTTCGTTGTTGTAGTGTTAAGAGATATTCCACTGACAGCGAATAATCTGCCCCCTTTTTCGGTGTGATGTGAGAAGAGCAAATTTTTAAATTTAAGAAAGTATAATTAATAATAAAATACTACTATTTACGTTGTTTCCCGTTATCCATTAATTGGAATTAAAACTTTTAAGGAGTGACCAAGTAGGTAAACGAAAATCTTCATTCTCTTTGAAAACGAGATTCCCATATGCGCCAGAGCCAATGTGCGTTCTTCTAGAATAGTGGTTCTCAACCATTTATGCTTCACGTTCCCCCTGGAAATGTTGGGTTGGGTTGTTTTACCTCTGAGCGGCACTTTTTTGCACACCATGGGCTAAATGGCCAGGTCACATGGACCCCGAAGGCTCAGAGAAGGTAGGGGGAGGGGACCCACTGGAACAGCTGTTGGGAGACAGATGGTAGCCTCCCGTCAAGGCCATCCAGCGTGTTCTTTAACGTGCACAGGGTATGGCTCTCCCGCACACGGGGCCACGGCTTAACGTCCCATCCGACGGACGGCGGCCTTTCCAAGCCCATCGGTGTCCCCTACTGACCGTGGGCAGGGCGGGGAATTTTGCGGAGATAAATCTCAACGCTGACTCAGCTGGGACTCGAACCTGGGAACTACAGATTACGAGCCTGGCGCGCTACCGACTGAGCCCCCCCCCGCCCCCCCTGGAAATGTGTACGTAACTGGCGTACTCCTTGCATAGATAGAAAAAACTATAGGTATAGTATAACAATGGGAATAAAATAAAACATATATATTTATAACATATATCTAGCGACTTTTGAGCTCTCACGGCGTACCCCACGTTGAGAACTTATTCTAGAATGTTCTTCTAGTTAAATGAAAGTCATCAGTGGATTTTCAAATCTGATTTTTTTTCTTATTTTCAAATATTTGTTTTTTCACTCATGTCAGTCATCAATAATGCAGTAAGGTTTGTCCCATGTTTCTGCTCTTCATAATAAAGCCATGATTTTATCCGTTTTCCCCGTTAACACTAATTTTTTTATCCACCAGGGGTTTTTAAATGCGGACAGCCCCATCCTCCCGGGGTTCTATTTATATTTTGCGTTGTCAACAAAAATGTCACTTCTTTCACATAGAATTGGTTTCTTTGAATTTCTGGCTTTATCCCAATGCATGTTTTTATTTTTAAAGTGAATATTATCATTGAATTTGGGGCGGGGGTGGCTCAGTCGGTAGCGCGCCAGGCTCGTAATCTGTAGTTCCCAGGTTCGAGTCCCTGCTGGGTCAGCGTTGAGATTTATCTCCGCAAAATTCCCCGCCCTGCCCACGGTCAGTAGGGGACACCGATGGGCTTGGAAAGGCCGCCGTCCGTCGGATGGGACGTTAAGCCGTGGCCCCCGTGTGCGGGAGAGCCATACCCTGTGCACGTTAAAGAACATGCTGGATGGCCTTGACGGGAGGCTACCATCTGTCTCCCAACAGCTGTTCCAGTGGGTCCCCTCCCCCAACCTTCTCTGAGCCTTCGGGGCCCTTGTGGCCTGGCCATTTAGCCCATGGTGTGCAAAAAAGGGCCGCTCAGAGGTAAAACAACCCAACCCATCATTGAATTTTCAGATCAATTTTTTTTCCGTTACCTAGTTTTATTTTCACTCATGTCTATTATCAATGATATAATGTTTGTCCATGTTCCTACAAATGTTATCCACTATCCGCGTTAACATTATTTTTTTTACCCGCAGTAAATCTTTTATCCTCAGAGCGCTTTTAAACCCAGATAACGTCATCCGCGCAGGCTCTGGCTTTACCTATCGATGATATTTTTCTTGCTGAGGTGAAAAGGAGAAAAAATAGAGAAAATATCAATCCAAGCAGGGTTTTCTTACCTTTGAGCGGCACTTTTTTGCACACAATAGGCTAAATGGCGAGGTCACAAGGACCCCGAGGTCTCAAAAAATGTTGGGAGAAGGGACTGGACAACTGTTAATAGACAGATGGGAGTCTCCTGTCAAGGCCATCCAGCGTGTTCTTTGACGTGCACAGGGTATGGCTCTCACGCACATGCGCCAATGGCTCTACATCCTATCTGAGAGATTGCGGTTTTTCCAAGACCATTAGTGCCTTCTACTGACCAAGGGAAGGGCGGGTAGTTTTGCAGAGATAAATCTCAACGATGACCCGGCTGGGACTCGATCCTGGGAACTGTAATTTACGAACTTGGCACGCTACTGACCCACGCAGAGTAGGGATTGAAATCTGAAAACATTAGGTTCCAACCTAATCCCGTTATTGATTGAGGTAACTCCCGTTATCCCCTCCCGAATCTGCCCCCTAAAAAAAAGAAAAAAAAAATACGGAGGAAAATCCAAGAGATGGGTTGGGTTGTTTTACCTCTGAGCGGCACTTTTTAGCACACCATGGACTAAATGGCCAGGTCACATGGACCCCGAAGGCTCAGAGAAGGTTGGGGAAGGGGACCCACTGGAACAGCTGTTGGGAGACAGATGATAGCCTCCCGTCAAAGCCATCCAGCGTGTTCTTTAACGTGCACAGGGTATGGCTCTCCCGCACACGGGGCCACGGCTTAACGTCCCATCCGAAGGACGGCTGCCTTTCCAAGCCAATCGGTGTCCCCTACTGACCATGGGCAGGACGAGGAATTTTGCGGAGATAAATCTCAACGCTGACCCAGCTGGGACTCCAACCTGGGAACTACAGATTACGAGCCTGGCGCGCTACCGACTGAGCCACCCCGCCCCACCGTTAAAAGAGAGATATGGTGAATATCAGGCACTTATGCAGGATTTAGGTTCGGGGGTCTGACAGGAGCCTGCCAGTTTATATGCCATAGTAGGTCTGAGTTGGGTTGGGTTGTTTTACCTCTGAGCGGCACTTTTTTGCACACCATGGGCTAAATGGCCAGGTCACATGGACCCCGAAGGCTCAGAGAAGGTTGGGGCAGGGGACCCACTGGAACAGCTGTTGGGAGACAGATGGTAGCCTCCCGTCAAGGCCATCCAGCGTGTTCTTTAACGTGCACAGGGTATGTCTCTCCCGCACACGGGGCCACAGCTTAACGTCCCATTCGACGGACGGCGGCCTTTCGAAGCCCATCGGTGTCCCCTACTGACCGTGGGCAGGGCGGGGAATTTTTGCGGAGATAAATCTCAACGCTACCGACTGAGCCCCCCCCCCACTCCAAGAGATGAGAGTGAAAATGAATTAAGAGTAGGCAATGGCTGCATAGGCTTTTTCCCACACTGAAAAATGAAATCCAAAGTCTTATCATAATTTCGAAAAATGAGGAGACAACGTTCTGGTTTTTATCTGGAGTAAGTCGTCTAGAGTTGTGTTTTACTAATTTTTTAATTTCTACGGTTAAATTCTGAGTGAGGAAGAACCGACTTACCTCTGACGTCATTTTCGGGCTTCCCTTCGTCTCTTCTAAATCAACTGACTTGGGTTCTGTGGTATCCATGGTCTGTCTCACGCACAGAACTAATTCGTGGGATTCTTGCTTTCCATTAGGTTGTTGCACTCCATTAGCTACCGCATTTTTTGAAGACATTTCTGATAGGCTTCTAGTCATATTTCTGTCGCATAAACAAAATTGTAATTGGTTAAATACTTCCGCACAAGTAACTCATGCTTTAAATGGTATCCTGTGATGCCAATTTCAGGAAATAAATAAATATTCTTAGATAACTCCAACTTTGATAACAAGGTGGTGTTGAAATCCAATGCACAGTCTTGTTTACAAAACGATTAATATTCTATCTCTTTTAAAGCTCTTGGGATAAAATCCTTCAGTGATTAAGTCACATGAGGGAAGAAGTTTGAAAATTTTAACTACCGTATATTTCCGCAGATAAGACGATAGTTGAATCATAAAAAAAGGCCCCCAAAATCCGGGTCGTCTTAAAGGACAGATACAAAAAAATTAGATTGAAATTTATATAAACTGAAACCATTATTACTACAACTTATCGAAAAATCTATCATATTATTTAAATACGCTATATGATAATATATTACATTGTAATAGTAAATAATACATTACATTGTAATAGTAAAACAATACTAAAGCAAAATAAATATTAAAAGTTATGTTAATTGAGCTACTTAGGAAAAAACGGACAAACCGTAATTATTTACTAGTACAGAGTAGGGTATGTCCACAAAATAGAATAGCCCATACGACGCTTTTGTGAATAGTCAAGGTCATTACCCGAATGCCCGAATCAGTGCGAATGTTTGCGAATAGGACATAATTCCGTATACGCTATACAGTATTATTATCCAGATGATGATCGCCGATCTAAACTAAATTCATAGGCCGTTGATAGTTTGGGGTCGTCTTATAGGACAGATATATGCTAAAACTATAAAACTTTGACGAAAATTTATACCTCGTCTTATCTGAAGGTCGTCTTATCTGCGGAAATATACGGTAAATCTTTGCAAAGACCTCTGAGCGGCACTTTTTTTGCACACTATGGGCTAAATGGCCAGGTCACAAGTACCCTGAAGGCTCAGAGAAGGTTGGGAGGGGGACCCACTGGAACAGCTGTTGGGAGACAGATAGTAGCCTCCCGTCAAAGCCATCCAGTGTGTTCTTTAACGTTGGTTTTTTTACCTCTGAGCGGCACTTTTTTGCACACTATGGGCTAAATGGCCAGGTCACAAGTACCCCGAAGGCTCAGAAAAGGTTGGGAGAGGGGACCCACTGGAACAGCTGTTGGGAGACAGATGGTAGCCTCCTGTCAAGGCCATCCAGTGTGTTCTTTAACGTTGGATTGTTTTACCTCTGAGCGGCACTTTTTTGCACACTATGGGCTAAATGGCCAGGTCACAAGTACCCCGAAGGCTCAGAGAAGGTTGGGAGAGGAGACCCATTGGAACAGCTGTTGGGAGACAGATGGTAGCCTCCCGTCAAGGCCATCCAGTGTGTTCCTTAACGTGCACAAGGTATGTTTCATAGGCATTGATGAAATATTACTATTCTCACTTTCAGAACCTTCCTATAGCTATGATTGTGCCCTCTAACGGTGGAAAAAGGTGAAAATTTCAAACGAATATTGCAAACGATGCGTTTATGTTAGAATTTTCAAATTTTGGTCGTGGAATGTGAAGGTCACGAAGTTTCCACAGGCAACAATGGGTTGATCTTCCTAGACCAGGGGGGGGGGGGGGGGTGTTAAAATACATTTTTTAAATTTTTAGACAAAATTGTTTGTTTTCAGACGTAAAATAAAAATTCAGTGTGTTATTTATTTTCTGTGATTTTATTATTTATGTAAAAATTCTTTGTAGATATTGATGAAATATTACGATTTGCACTTTTAGAATCTCCCAAAAGCTGTAATTGCGCCCTCTAAGTGGTGAAATGTTCGAAAATTACAAAATTTCAAACGAATATTGCAAACGATGTAGTTATGCTAGGAATTTGCAATTTTGGTGTTGGGATGTGAAAGCTTCCATTGGCAACAAAGAGTTTGACCCCTTAGACCCAGGATGGAGTGGAGAAATGCAATTTTTTCTGCTTTAAGACATAACATTTCCTTGTAGAGATAAATTAAAAGTTATTTTTGGGTCGATAGGTATTGATGAACTATTACGATTTGCACTTTTCAATACCCCAAAAGCTATAATTGGGTTGTTTTAGGTTGGGTTGTTTTACCTCTGAGCGGCACTTTTTTGCACACCATGGGGTAAATAGCCAGGTCACAAGGACCCCAAAGGCTCAGAGAAGGTTGGGGGAGGGGACCCACTGGAACAGCTGTTGAGAGACAGATGGTAGCCCCCCGTCAAGGCCATCCAGCGTGTTCTTTAACGTGCACAGGGTATGGCTCTCCCGCACACGGAGCCACGGCTTAACGTCCCATCCGACGGACGGCGGCCTTTCCAAGCCCATCGGTGTCCCCTACTGACCGTGGGCAGGGCGGAGATTTTTTTGCGGAGATAAATCTCAACGCTGACCCAGCTGGGACTCGAACCTGGGAACTACAGATTACAAGCCTGGCGCGCTACCGACTGAGCCACCCCCGCCCCTTATAATTGGGAAAAATAAACATTCTAATATTAAAACAACCTCTAACATTGAAAAAAATCGAAAGTTCCAAATTGTTTAAAGAATTTTGGAATAGAGTGATCGTTTTATTGTAGAAATTTGAAATTTCTCTGATAGAGTGTCAAGAGATATTACACTAACAGCAACAATCTGCCCCCTTTTTTCAGAGAGGTGTGAGAAAAGCAATTTTTTAAATTTAAGAAATGAAAGACAAATAATTTTTATGTTGTATAATTACTAATAAAAATACTACTATTTTTTTCATTGTCATCCATTAGCTCAAATTTAAACTGTTAAGAAGTGAGAAAGTAGATAAAGGAAAACCTTGTTCTATTTGAACACGAATTTGAAATGAATTTGCGCCAGAGGCGATATGCGTCGTTCGAATTTAATCTATTTTTAGAGTCGGATATAAAATATGGGGCTGAAATAAAATTACACAAAGACAACTGTTTTGGATTTCAAAGCAGATAGACAAGTTTGAGATGTCGTATAAGATGACCGGATTTTAGGGTGGGGGACGACCCCGGTCCCCCTGGGTACTCCCTATGTTATATGGCCAGGTTACAAGGACCCCGGGAGCTAATAGAAGGTTGGAGGAGTGATCCAGTGTGATCTTTAACGTGTACAGAGACTGGCTCTCCTGCACACTGGGTCACAGCTGAACATCCTATCCGACGGATGGGGGCCTTTCCAAGACCATTGGTGCAAGACCGTCTCAACTAGAGGCCTGCTCCAAGCTGCATATGACGTGATGTGACGTCAATACCATGGGCTTACGCTTTTCGGCTGCAGACGATAAATTGCTATAGTCGCATCTGTATTAAATAATGAGGCTGTTTGTGTATGTGGCATTTTGCTAATACATTATTACAGAAAAATATTGATCCAATTTTTTCTTTCAACAGTTGAAAATGTGTTTCAAACATTTTACTAAACAATTATAGCAAAGTGAGGAATGACATAAACTATAAAACAAAAATAAAAAAGTTATCAGTGTTTACAAGTAAAATGAAAAAATCTTAGAATTATCTTTTAAACATTGAAAGTATTTTATTTACTTATGTCCAACAGTGTCAGCTTCATTTCCCGGTATGTGTACGCAAAAGATATTCAGACTTCATTTCAAAAGAAATATTTTTTTGATGGTAGATGTAATATCTATCAACGTTGAGTGAGTAATTCAAATTACTTAGTAGAATCTCATACATGATTATAATATTTTTTATTCTGTTCATTTGTTTAATTGTGTGAGTAAATATCTTTCAGCAGTCATTTCTAAGCAAATATTAATGTGTCTCTGTCAATCTGTGAATGTGTCTCTGTCAATCTGTGAATGTGTCTCTGTCAATCTGTGAATGTGTCTCTGTCAATCTGTGAATGTGTCTCTGTCAATCTGTGAATGTGTCTCTGTCAATCTGTGAATGTGCCTCTGTCAATCTGTGAATGTGTCTCTGTCAATCTGTGAATGTGTCTCTGTCAATCTGTGAATGTGTCTCTGTCAATCTGTAAATGTGTCTCTGTCAATCTGTGAATGTGTCTCTGTCAATCTGTGAATGTGTCTCTGTCAATCTGTGAATGTGTCTCTGTCAATGTGTCTCTGTCAATCTGTGAATGTGTCTCTCCTGAAGTGTCTCTACTATATACGTATAAACTGACAGGCTCCTGTGAGACCTCTGTGGCAAGCAGCTGCTTGAGGGGGTGTGATGACCCGTGACTCTGATCCTGTCAGACTAAACCAAATGTGATGTCTCCCTTCTCCTCTCCTGTCCAACTGTGCCAGATGTGATGTCCTCGCTATCTGATCCCTTCAGACTGAGCTAGATGTGATGCACTCCCTTTTGGAATGCGATGACTCTGTGAATGTGTCTCTCCTGAAGTGTCTCTACTATATACGTATAAACTGACAGGCTCCTGTGAGACCTCTGTGGCAAGCAGCTGCTTGAGGGGGTGTGATGACCCGTGACTCTGATCCTGTCAGACTAAACCAAATGTGATGTCTCCCTTCTCCTCTCCTGTCCAACTGTGCCAGATGTGATGTCCTCGCTATCTGATCCCTTCAGACTGAGCTAGATGTGATGCACTCCCTTTTGGAATGCGATGGGACTGGGCCAAATGTCGTGGCCGCCGGAGGTCGATGCACTTGTTGTATTATTACTTCACCTTCTATTCGGTAAAAAGACAGGTTCGCGGGTTTTTAGGCCCGTGGCACTGTATGCCTGATGTTCGCTGCGTTGAATGATGAATAACAATGGTCCATCAATTTACTGCACAAGAGTTAGATAGGGACGACACAGTTTTATTCACAATAGGTAGATACAAGTTAGATAGGGACGACACAGTTTTATTCACAATAGGTAGATACAAGTTAGATAGGGACGACACAGTTTTATTCACAATAGGTAGATACAAATTAGATAGGGACGACACAGTTTTATTCACAATAGGTAGATACAAGTTAGATAGGGACGACACAGTTTTATTCACAATAGGTAGATACAAATTAGATAGGGACGACACAGTTTTATTCACAATAGGTAGATACAAGTTAGATAGGGACGACACAGTTTTATTCACAATATATACAGCTACCTGCTGGGAATGAGCTCCACTCTGTGGGCCTTTGCTGCTTTGCTGCTGCAAACATTAATAATGAGGTGGAGAATCGCACACTCTGCAAGTTCTCACTTTACAGACCTCAAACTCGGCGAAAGGATACTCAACCTATGCCTACACTGTGGTTCACTCTGAATCCACAAAACTATTATCAGATTCTCCAAGAATTTTGATTCCCTCTTGGAATCAACCCTCCTTTCAAGGGTTACTTCGAGTAAGACGCGGCGTCCTTCTGACGCGAAACGACTTCCTCGTTCGAAAGCTCACACCAAACTGTTGTCTCAAATCTCCTGCCTAGCCTCCTCGCTGAACTAGCGCCCTAGGCTAGTCATTTACGGCCATAAACAACCTCTGGAATCGATCTTGATGCAAGTAGCCCGCTTCCGACCCGAAAACAATAACAGTGAGTCACATCCCAGCGCAAAAACACACTTAACACAAAAATATATACAATAATAAATGTACAATAGAAATATATCAATAAATAAATAAACATAAAATTCGGGGAACATGACAGGGGTATTTATTTTTATTTTGTTTTAGTATACATCTCTTGATCATCACCCTCTACACACAAAATTTTGAATTTTTAGTTTTAATAGATCATTTGCAATAGAGAGGAGTTCGGGCTCCGGCTCAGAACAATTTAAATTTCAAATATTTCCTGTCACTGTGAAAAAAATATAAAAAAAATTTCATCGGTCTTTAGCTATTAAAAATAAGTACCATAAAGCTTTTAATTATTTTTAACATTCTCTGTCTTTAATAAATGAACGGTTCTTTGCGTTTATAATGATGTAACCCACAAACTCTCAGTTTCGAATAGTATTATTTCTAATACTAGTTATAAATAAATAAATAAAATAAATACCCCCTCAAGCAGCTGCTTGCCACAGAGGTCTGACAGGAGCCTGCCAGTTTATATGCCATAGTAGAAGGTCTGAGAGGATGGCAGGACCTCAGCAGAAAAACAACACGAACATCCATGCCTTATCCGGGGCTCGAACCTAGGTCCCGTAGATCAGTAGCCAAGCGTGCTAACCACTCGGCCACGAGACGGCAATATACTAGTTATACCCTCGTCAAATGTTTGGCGCGAAACAGATCGATAAGCCTTGCCACTGATTAAGTTCATTAACCATCGATAATCTTGCCAATCGATAAGCCTTGCCACTGATTAAGTTCATTAACCATCGATAATCTTGCCAATCGATAAGCCTTGCCACTGATTAAGTTCACTAACCATCGATAATCTTGCCAATCGATCAGCCTTGCCACTGATTAAGTTCACTAACCATCGATAATCTTGCCAATCGATAACTTTCCACCACTCCATTCGCAATTAAATCCCGCCAAAACGGTTGGCGCAAAACTTATATCGATCGATAACTTCATTCATAACTGCGGTGACCATATTGTTATAAAGGACAAATCAGAAATTGTTTCATAATAAAAAAAGCAGGTTGCGTTTATTTGTTTCACTAAAACTAAAAAGCTTTATAACATTTATTATAAAATATAATCATATACATAGCATTTTAAACAATCATATTATTACTTAAAAAAATTTATTTTTGATACTTTTCATAAGAGTGAACTTTTTTTAATAAATCATGTTTGTTTTAAAAATTCATAACTGTATACAATTCATGTCAAAGTTGCATTTGGTATAAATGCATGTTTTCAGTGTTTAGATTTTTAATTGGGTTTTTTTCACTGGTCTACATATTGTTCACTAATGAAAATACTGGTTCAGTGGGGGCATTAGATCCAGGGAGACATAAGCAAAATTCAACGATTTTTAAAATGTTTTTAAAAGATACGTGTTTACCTGTGAAATATTTAAAAATTTCAACCCATCTAAGTTGGCAGGACTCGTCATTTTGTCGCAATTCTTCGATTCACTGGTGACGTAACTTTTAATACTCGAAACTTCATCGAATAATTCGCCGTCATTTATATTTAAGTTCCAGTGACTAGAAATGAACAAAACGTTTTCCTCGATCTGCGCCCACAGGGGGATTTCTCGTGGTAGGACCCATTCAAATACTTCCATTTCCACGAAAGAGCCCACGGGTAGATTTCTCCTGGTAGGACCCATTCAAATACTTCCATTTCCACGAAAGAGCCCACGGGTAGATTTCTCCTGGTAGGACCCATTCAAATACTTCCATTTCCACGAAAGAGCCCACAGGGGGATTTCTCCTGGTAGGACCCATTCAAATACTTCCATTTCCACGAAAGAGCCCACGGGGAGATTTCTCGTGGTAGGACCCATTCAAATACTTCCATTTCCACGAAAGAGCCCACGGGGAGATTTCTCGTGGTAGGATCCATTCAAATACTTCCATTTCCACGAAAGAGCCCACGGGGGGATTTCTCCTGGTAGGACCCATTCAAATACTTCCATTTCCATGAAAGAGCCCACGGGGAGATTTCTCGTGGTAGGACCCATTCAAATACTTCCATTTCCACGAAAGAGCCCACGGGTAGATTTCTCCTGGTAGGACCCATTCAAATACTTCCATTTCCACGAAAGAGCCCACAGGGGGATTTCTCCTGGTAGGACCCATTCAAATACTTCCATTTCCACGAAAGAGCCCACGGGGAGATTTCTCGTGGTAGGACCCATTCAAATACTTCCATTTCCACGAAAGAGCCCACGGGGAGATTTCTCGTGGTAGGATCCATTCAAATACTTCCATTTCCACGAAAGAGCCCACGGGGGGATTTCTCCTGGTAGGACCCATTCAAATACTTCCATTTCCATGAAAGAGCCCACGGGGAGATTTCTCGTGGTAGGACCCATTCAAATACTTCCATTTCCACGAAAGAGCCCACGGGGAGATTTCTCGTGGTAGGACCCATTCAAATACTTCAATTTCCACGAAAGAGCCCACAGGGGGATTTCTCCTTGTATGACCCATTCAAATACTTCCATTTCCACGAAAGAGCCCACAGGGGGATTTCTCCTGGTAGGACCCATTCAAATACTTCCATTTCCACGAAAGAGCCCACGGGGCGATTTCTCCTGGTAGGACCCATTCAAATACTTCCATTTCCACGAAAGAGCATACGGGGAGATTTCTCGTGGTAGGACCCATTCAAATACTTCCATTTCCACGAAAGAGCCCACAGGGGGATTTCTCCTGGTAGGACCCATTCAAATACTTCCATTTCCACGAAAGAGCCCACAGGGGGATTTCTCCTGGTAGGACCCATTCAAATACTTCCATTTCCACGAAAGAGCCTACAGTGGGATTTCTCGTGGTAGGACCCATTCAAATACTTCCATTTCCACGAAAGAGCCCACAGGGGGATTTCTCCTGGTAGGACCCATTCAAATACTTCCATTTCCACGAAAGAGCCCACAGTGGGATTTCTCGTGGTAGGACCCATTCAAATACTTCCATTTCCACGAAAGAGCCCACAGGGGGATTTCTCGTGGTAGGACCCATTCAAATACTTCCATTTCCACGAAAGAGCCCACAGGGGGATTTCTCGTGGTAGGACCCATTCAAATACTTCCATTTCCACGAAAGAGCCCACAGGGGGATTTCTCCTGGTAGGACCCATTCAAATACTTCCATTTCCACGAAAGAGCCCACAGGGGGATTTCTCCTGGTAGGACCCATTCAAATACTTCCATTTCCACGAAAGAGCCCACAGGGGGATTTCTCGTGGTAGGACCCATTCAAATACTTCCATTTCCACGAAAGAGCGGTCCCAGTTATTTAAATAATCAATGCAGGTTTGGTGAAATTTATGAATTGCATCTTTAAATATGTTGGTATCAATGTTTTGGGTTTTTTCTAAATCTGAATTTTTTTTTAGTATTTATAGGTAAAAACCCTTGATTTTTTCGTTCAATTAACTTTGGCTTCAATTCTTTTAAATGCATGGAAGCTTCACACATTGAGATTTCTTGTGATTCAATTTTCAAAATATATTGTTGAAATATTGAAGCTTGGCTGTGAATAAAAAATAACCATGCTTCTGCTAACACATCATTAAAAAAGTTTTTCAGAATCGTGGGACATTTTTCCAGTTCCAAAAGTGCGATTTTAGTGGCTTAAATAATTTTAATGTTCTCTCTAAAGCTGGTAGGAGATTAGCCATCGCGTTTTGCTGTAACCTAATAATTTTTCATATTGAACATCTACATCATCACGAAATTCTTTCAGTTTTTTCACTATGATTGTGTAGATGTAAAAATGTGAATAAATTTTTACTAATATCCCTTCAATATCTACCGGAAGACAATCGACACCAGTGCTTTATGCAGTTATTGGATATGTGGGCAGCGCAATTAACACCAATCAGTTTATTTCCACATAAATTTTGCATTTTAAAGAAAACATTATTTTCTCCTTTTCTCTGTGAATCACCAAAGTTTAAGTTGGTGTTGTCAGCACACAAAGCAAGTAATTTATCAGTAATTTCAAATCTGTTTAGCGATTGCTTGATGCAAGTTGTTAATATATTAGAATTTTCTCCGGGTAGATTCTTTAAATCTAAAATTTTTACTTTGACACCGTGATTGGGTAAAAAATACTTGGCCAGAATCGGGCACAATTTAATATTTCTATGATTAGAACAGTCAGAATAAATAGTAATATAATTTGTTTTACATAAATCAGTTTTAACTGAGGCAACAGAATGCGGACCGAAAACATTACAAATGATCTCTTCTGTTTTTGTTCTGGCACAAGACTACTTTTCGTCAAAACATGTCTTGATCAATTTTGAAGTGCAGTCGTTTGACCGAAATGAGTGATTATGTTGTACAGAATGATAAAACCAAGATGCTTCTTTTAGTGCTAACTGTTTTGCTTTGTAATCGAAAATTTTGCTAACAAGGAACGAGTTTAACGTTTTACTCGATGAAGCCCAGACTTCAGCTTCTTTGTGTTTTGATGTCTGTAAATGCTGTGTAATTGCTGATCTGCCACTATTGGCGATATTAAAATTTGCCGATCATTTATTACATTTGACGTCACTATCCGTTATTCCTCTTTTAATGGAAGGAAATTCTTCCTCCAATGTTTTGTTGAAAACATATTAACAATGGGTCTACAAAATAAAAATTAATATGCAATAACAAAAACAATATTAAGCTTTACCTGCTCGAACATACAATACGTTTTGAACGAACTTCCTACGTAAAGAATTAATGTTGAGCCAAAGTACACCAGTGACAACGCAACGTCGCAACTTCAAGACGTCCATTCACTCCTACCACAGCTTCTACACTACACACACAGTCAAGTACAATATGTACACACGCACATCAACGACGCAACCATAGATGCCCACCGCTGGCGAGTGCAGGTGAAATGACAGTTTCATGTTTCTATGGGCGGTGTGCTGCGCGCCAATATTCAATTTACCATTTTAATTCACAAAATAAAGGACTAAATGGCCATTTTAGAAAAAAAAAATCTAAAGGTCAGAGCAGTGAAATAAAGGACTGTCCTCTTAAATAAAGGACGTATGGTCACCGTATTCATCTCTTCACGCCAATTACTCCATTCACAAAGATAGGCGACGGCAGCGCCGCAAAAATCTCGGACGCTTTTCGGGGATCATTCCCCACCCACGGCAGCTAGGAACCCAATCTGTCACCCAAAGAGGGTTAGAACTAAGCGGCACTCCGCCAAATTTCGAACCGATCATTCAAATAGCAGCGGAACAACGAGGTAACTGCCAATTTCTGCCACCGAGCTTCCATGCCATTCCGTGTCAGCCCGCCCGGAATTACGCCTATTATATATTACGATGATTTTTCGTACCAAATGTCATTAACATTTTAATATTTTTTCCAAAAAAATTATTGTAATTAATAATATAAGAATAAATGATTAGAAGAATTCATTTCTGTAATCGGGATTGGGCTCTCCTGAAATCGGGATCGGCTCAACAATTGTCGAAATGGTTCGGACAGGGGCTCTCGAGTTTAATAATAATTTATTTCCTTCATATACTAAACAAAAAATATGTAAATAAGTCTTTGAAGTCTCGCGAAAAGAACTTTCATGTGAGTAGTAAAAGAAAAAGAGTAGTAAAAGAACGCCCCATGTATAAATGCAAAAAAAGACACAAAAGGGTTGGGTTGTTTTACCTCTGAGCGGCACTTTTTTGCACACCATGTGCTAAATGGCCAGGTCACATGGACCCCGAAGGCTCAGAGAAGGTTGGGGGGGGGGGGGCCACTGGAACAGCTGTTGGGAGACAGATGGTAGCCTTCCGTCAAGGCCATCCAGCGTGTTCTTTAACGTGCACAGGGCGGGGAATTTTGCGGAGATAAATCTCAACGCTGACCCAGCTGGGACTCGAACCTGGGAACTACAGATTAAGAGCCTGGCACGCTACCGACTGAGCCACCCCGTCCCAGACACAAAAGGGACACACTTGACTTACATAAAGATAGCCTTCCGTCAAGGCCATCCAGCGTGTTCTTTAACGTGCACAGGGCGGGGAATTTTGCGGAGATAAATCTCAACGCTGACCCAGCTGGGACTCGAACCTGGGAACTACAGATTAAGAGCCTGGCACGCTACCGACTGAGCCACCCCGTCCCAGACACAAAAGGGACACACTTGACTTACATAAAGGCGAGACTGGCCGTGCAAGCTGGAGGTGATTTCGTTCAGCCATTCTTCACTATAAAATTAACCGAAGCATATCTTCAATATCAGAAGTGCTCATCAACCATATCATTAATTGTTTAGAGAAATTTATATTCGGGATCCAAACTTGTAGTAGAGAAACAATAACACCGTGATCGAGAAAATGACACCGAACTCATCTCTAGTTTGCAATATTAATTTAATGTTTCTCCATTTCGCAAAAAATGGATCTATCTAACTATAAAGTTAAAATTACTAGAAAATTAAAAAAAAAAGAATCAAATAAATATTTCAATAATACCTATCCAATTCAAAGCAAATTTTTCATCCCTAAAATATAAAAGTTATGTTTTCACACCCCTATGGGTGTACGGAAAAAATTCGTTGTTGTTAATATAAAATCTTTGATCATCATAAGCCAAAGCTGAAGTTTCGCAACTCCAGCATAAATTGATCGTTTCGTATCATCATCGTCATCCTCAAGCAGCCATGGGCTACGGAGGTCCAACCAGACCGCGCAGTTTAAGTCTCCAAGCATATCTGTCCTGAGCTACATCTGCTGCATCCGGCCACTGCACACCAATTGTAATAAGGTCGTGTTTGACATTGTCTGCCCACCGCATCCTAGGTCTCCCCCTCCTTCTGAAGCCTCTAGGCACACTGTTCATAACCCTATTCACCAATCTATAATTATCCATACGGGCAACATGGCCAAACCAGCGGAGTCTCTCTCTGCACAATATGCTGCTTAAAGGAGGTTGCAGACTCCTTTGCCTAACCTCATTATTAGTTACAAAGTTAAACCACCTAATACCCAAGATACTGCGTAAGCATCTAGAATCAAAAGCATCTAGTTTCCTGTTATCTTGTTTACAAAGGTCCAAGTTTCACTGCCATAACTAACCCTAGAAAGAATCAAATTATTATACAGTCTAATTTTAGTCTTTAGGTGTATACGCCTATTTCTCCACAATCTCCATAGATTCTTAAAACTCCCGGCAGCAATCCCTATTCGTCTGTTAATCACATGCCACACATCACCATTATCTGTTACATAGCTCCCAAGATAATTAAACTGTGACACCTGCTCAAGACTGCAACCATTCAGATTAACTGAATCACAGCCTGCCTGACCAATTTTCATCACTTTAGTTTTCTCTCTGTTTATAACCAAACCTACTCTACTACCAGTCTCATCAACAGCTCGAATGAAAGAGTTCATCTCATCAACATCATTTGCCAAAAGGGCTAAATCATCAGCAAAATCTAAATCAGAAATTTTCGTATCTCCAGCCCATTTAAGGTCAAAATCTTTCCCTTGAAGTGAATTTCGCATAACATAATCAATAACCAAGCTAAAGAGAAAAGGAGACAAAATGCACCCTTGTCGGACACCAGAAGTAATGCTAAACCAATTGCTACAAGCCTTACCAACTCTCACACACGACTCAGTGTTATTATAGAGCGCTTTCATTACGTTAACTAAATTGTCTGGTATACCATATGATCTCACAATCAACCACAAATTATGACGATCAACATAGTCGAAAGCCTTTTTGAAATCAACAAAGCTAGCAACCAAAGGTTTCTCAAACTCTAAACATTTCTCAAGAATCTGCCTAAGTGAAAATATCTGATCTACACATCCCCTACCACTTCTGAATCCACATTGCTCATCACGTAATTGCCTGTCAACCAGATTCTTAATTCTATTAAGCACAATCATGGAAAGAACTTTACCTGGAACAGAGAGTAGGCTGATACCCCTATAGTTATCACAAGAACTGCGATCACCTTTTTTGAAAATAAGGATAACAATAGCTCTGGTAAAATCCTTAGGAACCATGCCTTTATCATAAAAGATATTCAGAATTTCAGTTATCCAAATGGTAACTGAAACATTACCAACTCTTAGCATTTCCGTAGTAATTTCATCTACCCCTGGGGATTTATGAAGTTTAAGTTTAGAAATATCCAAACTAACTTCAGATTGTGTTATAGGGCCAACATTAAAGCCACCAACGCATCTATCATCATTGCAAACAATAGGAATAGAACTAACTGTATTGTTTAGAATATCACTGAAATGCTCAGCCCACCTAGCCATGACAGGATCCTCACCTTCTACAACCTTACCTTGTTTATCCTTCAATCCCTGTATACCTGTTCGTTTTCTACCACACAAAACGTTAACTATCTGGTACAGCTCTCTGCTGTTGTACTTTCCAACTGCTTCCTCAGCTTTGTCAGCCAAGCCATCAATCCAAAGATTCTTATCAGCAGCTAACTGATCCTTTACACGTTTATTAAGCACTCTGTAATCCTTTCTATTCGGACTAGTAGGGTATTGATTAAGGACATACCTGCAATTCTTTCTTTCTGAAATAAGCTCAAGTGCCTTATCACTCAGATAATTCTGTCTCCTCTGCTCCTTTTTTCCTAAAAGAGTACTGTTAGTTTCCAAAAAAGCCTGTTTGAAATGGCCCCATTCTTCCTCAACTTCGGTATTGAGCAAACCATGACTGTCATAATGACTAAGTAACCTATCATGGTAAGCTTTAGCTATAACTGGGTCTTTCAGAGCTTCAGTATTAAAGGTAAATTTTTTAACCCTAGCACAACACTTTTTAAGTTTAAGTTGCAACACACTTTTAACAAGGTAATGGACAGATCCAATTTCAGCTCCCCTATATGTCCTGGTATTTCTATCAGAACTAGCCCATTTGCTGTTAATTAATATATAATCAATCATATTCTTATGCAGCCATCAGGTGAAACCCATGTGTACTTATGTATGTCGCGGTGTTTGTAATAAGTGTTAGTTATTCTGAAACCATTGAGTTTACTTACCTGTAGGAGACTTGCCCATTGCCATTGCAGCTACCAATACCAAAAGGGCCTATTACTCCTCCCCAAAGGTCAGAGTCAGTACCAACTTTGGCATTGAAGTCACCAAGAACAAGGGTAATATCTCCTTTCTTGACAGAATTCAAAATATCCTGAAGTTGTCCGTAAAACCTATCCTTCTCATCCTTATCGGCATCCTCAGTGGGGGCATAACAGCAGATAACATTCAAGTCTTTAATGCTTGTCTGAAATTTTGCTGTAAGAAACCTTTCATTAATGCATTCATATCCTAGAAGAGCATCACTAGTATGTCTGCTGAGCACGCCTTGGTGATGCTTTCCATCCTCCCTCCCTGTAAAGAGAAATTTAAAGTTATTTTTAAGTATCTCACCTTTACCTGTCCATATGGTCTCTTGCAAGCCTAGAATATCTAGGTTATAGTGCTGGAATTCCTGCGTGAGGACATCAAGAGAATAATCTCTATGTAATGTCATCACATTCCACGTTCCTGCAGAGAGATAATGATTAGTAGGATTTTTAAAGAAACTAGGTTTATTGTGATAGGTAGGGCCAACAATACCAAACAGCCCCCTGATCGCAGGCATGGGGCAGAGACCTGTTCCCCCTCCGCTAACCAGAATCGGTGACTTCGCCCTAAAGGCTGAAGTCACCGATTCTGGTAGGAACTTCAGGCACCACCTTTTCAACTGGACTTTATCAAGAGCCATTTAGCCTGAGACACATTACTCCAGTTTAGGCTTGACGATGCCCAACTAGCTAAGTAAGGTTCAGGTACCTGCGATGGCCTCTGATTAGGATTATCCACCAGCTGATATAAGGTATCCCATGCCTCTGTTCACTTAGGGCCGACAACCCAGAAGCAAACAGAAAACACAGCAGCAAATTCTCCCTCAACAGAGGCCCACCAGTGCAGCAATTCCAGGATCCATAATCAAACTCAAATCCATAAACAGTCCAGTCTAGTAGGTATAAATGGTCAGCACCAGGACCCTGTGAAGTTGACTACTCCTCAGCAGGGTTGAAAAAAAAAGAAAAAAGTGGCCATAGATGACCAGATCATAGGCCATACTGAACTGGCAGCCCTCCCCTTCCGTTCCCTTCCAAAGTATAATATCTCTTTTGAAAGGTACTAACGGCCTGCACCACGAGAAGGCGGGGTCGGACATTAGGTGCTAGACCTGGCCGGATAGTTTTTTTTAAATTTTACAAACTTTTCCGCCTTTAGAGGGCGCTATTAAACCTACTGGGAGATTCGGAAAATGCGGATCATAATGTTTGCTCAATATCTATCCAACCCAAAAAGATTAAGAATAAGAAAAAAAAAAAGATTAAGATAAAGAATTTCTTTTATCCCTGAAAACAAAAAGATCAAATGTTAACAGATGGATAGTAAACAAACAGACAGACAGGAAGACGAAAAGAAGAGAAATGAACAGACAGACCGACGATAGTAGACAAACAAGAAGACAAATAGAAGTCAAATGGATAGAGAGATAGATAAAGAGAAGGCATACGGATACTAGAGTATTTTGACGACCAGCAGTTTGAAACACGACGCACTAGATAACTGAAGCTTTCTGCCAACACTATCCAGCTTCTTGAACGTGCAGAAGATATTACCTCCGGCAAGGTCACAGGTACTCTAAAACTCAGAGGAGGGAGGGTTAGGTTGTTTTACCTCTGACGGCACTTTTTTGCACACTTTTTTGCTGGGTAAATGGTCAGGTCACATGGACCCCAAAGGCTCAGAGAAGGTTTGGGGAGGGGACCCAATGGAACAGCTGTTGGAAGACAGATGGTAGACAGAGGATATGGCTCTCCCGCATACAGGGCCACGGCTTAACGCCCCATCCGACGGACGGCGGCCTTTCCAAGCCCATCGGTGTCCCCTACTGACCGTGGGCAGGGCAGGGAGTTTTGCGGAGATAAATCTGAACGCTGACCCAGCTGGGACTCGAACCTGAGAGCTACAGATTACGAACCTGGCGCGCTACTGACTGAGCCACCCCCGTCCCCGAGGAGAGAGGGAAAAGTAACCACTGGACACTTGCTAGAAAACAGACGGAAGATTCAGGTCAAGTTCATCCAGCGTATTATAAGCAAATACGTACAAGAATATCCTACACACAGAACCACGGCTTAACTTTTCATCCGACTTCGCAAATAAGATGTTAAAGAGAATTTTTTTATTTGCTAAGTGAGTTAAATTGCTAGGAACTAAACACCATGCACTGTATGGAGTATAGATGGGCAAAAAACAAAAAATTTAGAGAATCAGAATTTACAGAACCTACCTTATGACAGATGCCATACAAAGTTTCTACTCCTTTAAGCGTTTTCTTCGGCTGCCATGAGTTTTTTCGGTGGATTCGATGAAAGCTTATTGTGCTGAGATTGTAAAACGGAACAGGCAATAAAGTGAATTACCTCAATTAATAAGATAGTGCAAAAAATGCTATTCAATTGAGAATTAAAATTAAGTAGGATTTATGAAAATCACTCGAAGTTAAAAGCAGTAAAACGTGGAGAAATAAGTGGACCGTACAATGCTACTTGATGCAGTGAGTAAAATTGTGGGCAACAGGGTTGACGTCATCAAAGCACATATAGGATAAATCAGGAAAGTACGATAATACCAGGTATAAAGCAAGCATTTGAATACAAAATGCAGGCAAGGTTAGAAAGGAGGAAATATCATCAGCACCTGAACAAATAGATTTATAAATAACAAAGTGAGAACTGAAATGGACTTCAATTCTTTCAGTTAGCGCTGTTATTATGTGCAGTGAAATAACTACAATCTACATTGTTTTGAGTTGTTGGGTTGTTTTACCTCTGAGCGGCACTTTTTTGCACACCGTGGGCTAAATGGCCAGGTCACATGGACCCCGAAGGCTCAGAGAAGGTTGGGGGAGGGGACCCACTGGAACAGCTGTTGGGAGACAGATGGTAGCCTCCCGTCAAGGCCATTCAGCGTGTTCTTTAACGTCCACAGGGTATGGTTCTCCCGCACACGGGGCCACGGCTTAACGTCCCATCCGACGGACGGCGGCCTTTCGAAGCCCATCGGTGTCCCCTACTGACCGTGGGCAGGGAGGGGAATTTTTGCGGAGATAAATCTCAACACTGACCCAGCTGGGACTCGAACCTGGGAACTATAGATTACGAGCCTGGCGCGCTACCGACTGAGCCACCCCCGCCCCACATTGTTTTGAAGGTTGAGTTAAATTATTTAATTTCTCAGTTATAACTTTCGCGCGCAGGTATCCAAAGTCTTAGATTGGTTAGGAGCTACGTAAAGATACGACACTAACGATTGCGAGAGTGCTGCCGCCAAAGGAGGGAGAAGTTCTCAGTTAGTTTGCTGTAAATATTCGATGAGGCATAACGTACCAAGTTATTTTTCTGAATAATGTGAAGAGAGAAAATATTTACCCTTCAAAAAAAAAAATGCAAAGCCGCTGCGATACATTGCTTTACATTACGTCTATGTAATTTGAAGCAAAACAGCTCATGATGCGCATGCGTATTAGCGACAGTGTGTTAGTTTCATCAATCTGGTTAGGAGATATGAACTAGATAGTTCCAATAGCTGCTAGGACACAGTTGGAAGACTGTCATCAAGTGTGCTATTAATCTGCACAGGATGTGGCTCTTGTGCACACGAAGGCACGATTTAAATGTCTCAGCGATATTTTCATCCCCATCGGTGTCCCCTTTCTCACCGGGTACAGGATTGGTGTTAGCGGAGATAATTCTCAACTTTGGTGCTGACCTGGAAATCGGCCTGGTATGCTGTCGATTGAACCATCTCTCTCTACGAGAGTCATAACTTGTGAATGTTAAAGAATAACTCGATTGGGTTTGACGGGAGGCTTCCGCTTCTTTACAGCTGTTCAATGAATATCTTCTCTTATATAGCTTTCAGTTCTTGGGGTATTTGTGACCTGGCTATTTAACACATTGCATATCAAAAAGTGTCACTAAGCAGCAACCCAATCCAGCTCTTTATAAGTTGGGTTGGGTTGTTTTACCTCTGAGCGGCACTTTTTTGCACACCATGGGCTAAATGGCCAGGTCACATGGACCCCGAAGGCTCAGAGAAGGTTGGGGACCCACTGGAACAGCTGTTGGGAGACAGATGGTAGCCTCCCGTCAAGGCCATCCAGCGTGTTCTTTAACGTGCACAGGGTATGGCTCTCCCGAACACGGGGCCACGGCTTAACGTCCCATCCGACGGACGGCGGCCTTTCCAAGCCCATCGTGTCCCCTACTGACCGTGGGCAAGGCGGAGAATTTTGCGGAGATAAGTCTCAACACTGACCCAGCTGGGACTCGAACCTGGGAACTACAGATTACGAGCCTGGCGCGCTACCGACTGAGCCACCCCCGCCCCCTCTTTGTAAGAAACAGAAACTTAAAGAATTGGCAAACACTGAAATCAGGAACTGAAAAACGAAAACAAAACTTGTTTTCTCTCTGCTCGTTTGGGATGGAAAGATAATTTCGGTTGGCTAAGAGCAATTCGTTCGATTTTTTTTTTGAGGATTAAATTTTCAAAGCGCTACCGAAACATCATCGAATTTCGATGTTATGCTAATGGGAAACGAAAATAGGAAATTAAGAATGAACTTTTTATGGAAATGAGACTGTAGACTGATTAAACATCTAAAGTCTATTTAAATCTGGAATTTCAGCAATATTCGTTCAGTATTTGGCATCTGGAATATTCAACGGCAAGCGTCACTCCTGTTTAAAAATGCTCACCAAAATTGATGAAAACTGAAAAAGTTGTCAGACGAATTTCTACATATGCAATTATCATTTTATGAAACGTTTTGTAAAGGTTTGATATAAAAGAAGTATTACATGTGTTTTATTTAGCTTTTAAAATGAATTCTTACGACATGTAACTTTTACCGTTAAGTATTCCAGCTTCCATTTAACTCTAAATTCACGACCATAAACAAATCATAAAACAATCACTATATCGAATCTCGCTCATTTCTTCTAATTTTTTTACCAAACATTTTAGGTGCATAACTAAACGATTTTGCAAATCATAGTACTCATTAAAAATAGAGCCGTCCCGTGGCCGAGTGGTTAGCGTGCTTGGCTATTGATCAAAGGGATCTTGGTTCAAGCCTTGGATAAGGCATGGATGTTTGTGTTGTTCTTCTGCTGAGGTCCCACCATCCTCAGAGATCTTCTACTATGGTGTATTAAACTGACAGTCTCCTGTCAGACAGAGGTCTGAACCCTGAGACTGTCAGTTAGAGTCAGAGAGAGTGTAATGACAGTCTGATGGCAAGCAGCTGTTTGAGGAGGTATTTATTATTTATTAAAAATATATTTATTTTGTTTATTTATTAAAAACATATATTTTGTTCTTTATTTATTTTTATTTATTAAAAACATATATTTTGTTCTTTTATTTATTTTTATTTATTAAAAACATATATTTTGTTCTTTTATTTATTTTTATTTATTAAAAACATATATTTTGTTCTTTTATTTATTTTTATTTATTAAAAACATATATTTTGTTCTTTTATTTATTTTTATTTATTAAAAACATATATTTTGTTCTTTTATTTATTTTTATTTATTAAAAACATATATTTTGTTCTTTTATTTATTTTTATTTATTAAAAACATATATTTTGTTCTTTTATTTTTTTTATTAAAAACATATATTTTGTTTTTTTATTTATTTTTATTTATTAAAAACATATATTTTGTTTCTATATTTATTTTTATTTATTAAAATCATATATTTTGAAACTCCAAAATTTCAACAAGAAATTAAACATTTCAAAATCTTTAAGTATAAATCACAATAAATATTTCTTTTCGTCTTCATCTATTCCAGAGAAACTTTTTAATATGAGAGCTATGAAGTTTCGATCGGCTTTCAACCGATAGCTAATATGCAGCACATTATTTTGATTATGGGATATAAATTTTACAGTTAACCGCTATTTATCGCTTCTTAATCGAGTTTTTTTAGTTTATTACTCATTAGAAATGCATGCTAAATAGAGGAGTTTTCTAGCGGCTTTTTAATATTTTTTTTTTCTTTAGTGACTCTTCATTAAGTTGGGTTGGACAGGCCTATTTTAATACTGAAGAATATTGCTAAAATTCAAGATTTGGATATTTAATCTATCTTCAGTCTTATTCGCACAAAACATTTCTTAAATACATTGGGCATCTAATTTAGCTTTTCTTTAGCGTAACATGGCCATTCTTTAAGGATTGGGTTGTTTTACCTCTGAGCGGCACTTTTTTGCACACCATGTGCTAAATGGCCAGGTCACATGGACCCCGAAGGCTCAGAGAAGGTTGGGGGGAGGGGACCCACTGGAACAGCTGTTGGGAGACAGATGGTAGCCTCCCGTCAAGGCCATCCAGCGTGTTCTTTAACGTGCACAGGGTATGGCTCTCCCGTACACGGGGACACGGCTTAACGTCCCATCCGACGGACGGCGGCCTTTCCAAGCCCAGCGGTGTCCCCTACTGACCGTGGGCAGGGTGGGGAATTTTGCGGAGATAAATCTCAACGCTGACCCAGCTGGGACTCGAACCTGGGAACTACAGATTACGAGCCTGGCGCGCTACCGACTGAGCCATCCCCGCCCCCATTCTTTAAGGAGCTGGTTTAAGGTCTGCATATCAAGAAACAATAGAAGGATGTTTTATCACTTGACGATTAATTTAATGTTTAGTTTTTCAAGAAACGATTAGGATACCAGTTCTCCAACATATCAGTTCACCAAAGGGGAAGTAGGAAGGCAAAATAATAAAATGAACCGGAATTTCATTTTAGGAACGAAATTTTTGGAAAAAAACGGGTTATAAAAATGTAGTTTTCCACTATTATTTTCTGCACTTTTTTTATGTGTTCTAATTTTATTTTTCAACTACAAAAATTAATATTGATCGTATATTATTTAGAGAATAATTTCAGGCATGCGTACTGTTAAGAACAGTCTTAGAGCAGGCCACTTTTAATGAACGAAATCTGTGAATTGTGTGAACCATTAAAAAAGAAATATTTTTTTGAATAAGGTTCAGTGAAAAAACGGATGGGAATAAAAAAATTAGTGTCATTCGTTAGGGAACGACTGTTTTCAATGAACGGTGAACGACGAACTATCTACCCCCCAAAAAAAGTCACTTGGTCCAATGCTTCCCAACAGGAGTGGCGAGAAATATTTCTGTTTGCTCAATTGTTATCGAGCCACAATCAATTTTGTTCAAAGATACAAATTCCCCTCTAGAGCAATGGTTATCAACCTTTTATGCTTCACGTACCCCCTGGAAATGTGTATGTAACTGGCTACATAAATAAAACTATAGTTATAGTATAAAAATGGTTATTTTTACTTTGTTACTAGATCTAGCGACTTTTGAGCTCTCACGGCGTACCCTAAAAAATTTTACCGCTTATCCCACGTTGAGAACCCCCCTACTCTAGAAGAATGAGGACAATTTAAAAAAAAAAAGACAATTTCTCAGTAGCATGAGTTGTTCAAGTTTTTTAGTCATTTTTAATAAGAACTTACTAAAGCGTTATTTAAAAAATGCATTCGTTAGTTTTGTTTTTTTACATCACGAGTAATTTTGATATAGATTTTCTTTTTATTTATACCAAGTAATTGGGAATGTTTCTGTTATCTTACGATCAAGAAGATTTATCAAAAAAATTATTTAATTCCTCTGAAAATTTCATTAAAATTTGAAAAAAAGGAAAAGCTTAAAAATTTTGTTTCTTAATCTTTATATAATTGAATTTTCCGTAAATGTTTTGCTGATATAAAATATAAAAACAAATTATATTAAATAGCTGATTATATTAAGTAGTAAAAATTACTAATATTTAGCTTTATTTAGCTATGCATGTTCTTTTCCTGATTTGCCGCGAAGAGTTTTGAATTCTGAAAAGTGAGATGTGAACTGAAAAAGATTGAGAGGCACTAATTTAGTCCTTCTTTGGAAGGCACACTAGAGTTCCGAGATCTTTCCCTTGGGGGCGCTCTAGCCTTCTGGACTAAAAGGAAGTGTTCATCTGTAAACAGAGTATCCAAAGCGTACTGAGCTCATATGCACTGCGGAGATGGGCTAACAACGGAGTTTTTAGCTATCAAATGATTCTCGTAGCTAATGAAACACATCACACAATTAAATGAAACAAGAAATGTACTTACGTCAACTATGCTGTTTCTATTTTAGAAGTTCGTTAAATGTTAGATCGACCTTTCCAATTGTTAGGTGTATTGGCAGAATTTTAATCACTCCAAAACCAGTTGCACATCCACCTGTAGTCTCGATAGCAGGATATCTCCACGTGTTGGCATACTGCTTTTGAATATCAAAAGCGAGCAGTAAGAAAAGGATGATGACGCATTTAGCCTTGATATTCTAGTTAGTCAATCGAATTTGTCTTAATCAACAACTAGTGGATTGTAGACCAATAAACTTCACATTTGCTTTTATCAAGTAATAAATTTGGGACTCTTGGGGTTCTATGAATGCTTGACCAACCAATGTACTGGGCGCTTTCGTGAAATTGATAACTGAATGTTGTAATCACGCACGCGCTTCTCCAAAACCAGAGAATGAGAGTAGGGTTCAGTAATGAATTGTGTTAAATTGCTGACAGGATGTTGTGGAAGCTCTGCCGATTATCGCCGATATTTCCGCTTCTAAGTGGTTTGTCTGCGTTAGTGCTATCTGTAACACCAGTGTTATATAAAAGTGAAAGTAACTTTGAAGCTCCATGACTTCAAAAATAAATTTTTTATGCAAAAATGGCATACCATGTGCATTATTTTACAAAGGAATATGCGAATCGCTTTTAAATTATTGAAAATTGTGTAGGGAACAACAAATTGAAGCAATATAAATAAATTCGGAAAACTGCAATCTATAATGATGAAGCGGAATCTGCACGTACAATGAAAGCGTGACCGTCTTATTACGAGACACGCGAGATACAGCACGTGTGAATTACGTTATGATTGTATTGGAACACTGTTGATTTAAAAAGATATGAGAATTCAGTGGATACTTGTGTGGTAAAATTAGTTTGTTTGGTAGTATAACAACAGTGCATCTTTCATTTGTAGGGAGTGGCATTTGGTTCTTTTTAAGGTTATTTATGGTAATCAAACTTGGACGCTTTTTGAACAAGATAACAGGAAACTTGATGCTTTTGATTCTAGATGCTTACGCAGTATCTTGGGCATTAGGGGTTCAACTTTGCAAATAATAAAGTTAGGCAAATGAGCCAGCAACCTCCTTTAAGTAGCATATTGTGCAGAGAGAGACTCCGTTGGTTTGGCCATGTTGGGCGTATGGATAATTATAGATTAGCGAATAGGGTTATGAACAGTGCGCCTAAAAGTCTCAGAAAGAGGGGGAGACCTAGGATGCGGTGGGCAAACAATGTCAAACAGGACCTTGTAAGAATTGGTGTGCAGTGGCCAATGATGCAGATATAACTCAGAACAGATATGGTTGGAGAATTAAATTGCACGGTCTGGTTGGACCTCCATAGCTCATGGCTACTCGAGGATGATGATGTCATTTCCTTCACAAACAGTGTTTCCATTATTTTGATAAACTCCTGTATTTTCGTGTTGCTCGATATGTTTAAATAACATTAAAAAGTCATTTATCCCTCATTTTGATATTTTAAAGAATTCATATTTTTATAATTAGGATTTAAATGTAATTCATATTCCTTTAAAAATTTCCATGTACTTTTCTAAATAGACCTACGATCACTATAAAAGGGCGACGCTTTTTAACTTGTACACAGGCTGGTAAGCTTCGCATCAGCCCTGGATGAGACGTTAAGCCGCGGCTATGTATGAGGGAGAGCCATACCCTAAGCACGTTAGAGAGCATGCTGGATAGACTTTACAGGAGGCTACCATTTGTCTTCTAACAGCTATCCAGTAGGTCCCCTTTCCGAAGGGGGCGAGGGTGGCTCAGTCGGTAGCGCGCCAGGCTTGTAATCTGCAGTTCCCAGGTTCGAGTCCAAGTCTGGGTCAGCGTTGATTTATCTCCACAAAATTCCCCGCCCACGGTCAGTAGGGGACACCGATGGGCTTGGAAAGGCCGCCGTCCGTCGGATGGGACGTTAAGCCGTGGCTCTGTATGCGGGAGAGCCATACCCTGTGCACGTTAAAGAACACGCTGGATGGCCTTGACGGGAGGCTGCCATGTCTCCCAACAGCTGTTCCAGTGGGTCCCCTCCCCCAACCTTCTTTGAGCCTTCGGGGTCCTTGTGATCTGGCCATTTAGCCCATTGTGCAAAAAAGGTGTCGCTCAGAGGTAAAGCAACCCACCCAATCTCGTACGCACTGATGGTATCTTCCATGTTCAATAAATGGAATCAAGAACTTGTTCTAATTTACAACGAAGCTGATTATGTGGTGATACGACTGAAATCAACTATTGGATACAGGCCCGTATCTAGAATAAAATCGAAGTAGGGGTGGAGACTGAATTTCCAATGCAGAGTAACATTTCCCATCCGTATCCAGGTCGTGAAAAATATTTTGAAAATTGCATGAAATATGAATGTTTCATAATTTTTTGTCTCTTTACCAATTATTAGCATTCTGAATGGGAGGAGGAGAGAGGTGTACGTCCCCTTTGACACCCCGAGATCCGGCCCTGAATTTGGATATAACTGGTGCTAATTTAGTCGTAATTACCACACATTTCCCATTCGAGAAATTCGCTTGCTGTGATCGATGTGTTGTCTCAGGCTTCATACCTTTCGAGTTTTTACATAGTGAAATTTTGTAAATTCAAATGTTTGCCACGCAGTGCTGTCCAACTTCTCTAAGACCGCGGGCCACTTTTAATTTTGCCAATATTTCGTGGGCCAAAAAATAAGAATAGGGCAGGATAGGTAATTGAAAAGTCAGTTCATGTCACCTCAAAAAATTATTTTATTTAAACGAAAAATAATAAGTAATAATAAACCAATATAAATTTTCTAAACCTTATCAAATATTTAGTAAATTTAATGGGAGCATTGTGGCCGTAGTTGTTGGGCAATAAGAATAGAATGAGTAAGTTGAAATAATGCAATAATAATTGCAAATAGAATGAATAAGTTGAAGATTGCATATCAAGTAATATAAGTTGGCAAAAAAATTATAAGGTGGATTACAGATATTTTTTTAAAATTTCATGTAAAAACTTGATTTTGTTCGGGGGCCGCCAGTTGGACAGCGCTAACAGTAGTTAATACCGAGTGGAGAAGTTTTTTGTTTAAAAAAAATTGACGTATTTTATGTATTAAAAAGTTTAATTGAAACGTATAACTCTAGCAGTTAAATAGTTATTTATTTGTGCTTTTACTATATTAGGATAATTCATAAGTCTGCGTTTCATCGTCTACTTGAGAAATGAATATTACTATATAAATAGGAAACCTTACTCAGCGAAACCATCATTCTCAAGTTTCTAGCCATTTGTCGGCAAGTTGTTCGATTCTTCTTCGATACGATGTTTATTCTAAGGTGAAAAACTCCCGACATCCGTTTTGGACTTCTAGAAATATTTGAAACTGACTACTTCGAGGAAAATAATCAACGGAGCGGAAGAGCTGGTTGTCAGAAAGAGCTATGTTCGAACTATACACTGGGTGGGGAAGATTCTCAAATGCGTACCCTACCACGACAGAAGCCACTGCTACCTCAGTAGCAGTGACCACTACCTCAGTAGCAGTGACCACTACCTCAGTAAAAGTGAACAGAAAGCGCTTTCTGGAACAGTTAACTCCCTAAACTATTCTGCCACTTAGGCCAAATAACTCTTGATTGATGATCAAGTATGGCTAAAAATCGGCTCATGCCAGGGGCGTAGGGAGGGAGCTATGGTTGGGGTGGGTGGGTGGGAGGAGAACGAAAATTTTCCAACTGGGAAATCAAATTTTGCCAACTGATAAAAGTAAGTATTTTACAAAAATTTAAATTTGTCTTTGTCATGGAAGGTACCCAAAATTTATTTCCAGAAGGGGAGAGCAGTTCCCTAAGATTTTGCCAACTCGCCAAAACTTTAGAAGAAAAAAAAAATTTTTTTTACATTTCACCTGAATTTTACCAAGTTATCTCGATTATGCCAACTCCCCTTACTTTCACAAAACAATCCCAATTTTTGCAACTGACCTGTATTTTACCAAGTGGTTTCGAATTTTGCTAACTCCGATTTACTTTGTGGGGGGGAGCCTACCCCTCTCCCAATAGCTACGCCCCTGGCTCAGGTCATATATATATATATTTAAAGTATACTGAATAATTAGAATTATGCCTTTTTCTGACTGAACTGTTGTTAATCGGTACTTGAAATAAAACTTATTAGCTTATTTCACAAATTGAAAGCATATCCTCCTTTTAGAACACTGGCGTTGGTAACCCTATATGCAATGTATATTAATTTTATTACAGTGCCTATAGGCATTATAATTTTACTATTATTTTAAATTGTATTACTCATCAATAAAATTCCTACATCCATTTCAATTACATTATTTCCTTCCTTCATGGTTGTGAAAGCAAAAAAATCAGTATTGTTTATAAGAAATAAAAACCTACTGTAGATAAGGGCGCACTACCACTTCTTGTGCATTAGAGCACTTAAGATGTAAATCTGGCCCTGGTATTGCAACTTTTAAAAACAAGCAGATCTAGCAGTCAAAGTATCGCAGTTCATAATAAAGAGTGAATATAATGTAGCTCATAATAGTCGAATAGTGGACATAATGCAACTCAGGAAAAACAAAAAACTGATTTAATAGTAGACGTACTGCAGTTTTGAAAAATAATCAGAGGATTCAGCAGCTCACAATAACGAAACGGTCTCTAGCAGTAGAAGTATTCCAGCTCATAATAAGGAGCCCCATAATGCAGCTCATAATTAAGAAACAGTGGATATAATGCAACTCAGAAAACGTAAACAGATTATCAAGTAGTAGAAGAATTTTAGCTTTCAAAGAAAAACAGAGGATCTAGCAGCGGACTTATAACACTTCAAAATAAACTGCCTGACAAAGTGCAGTAAAAATATTACAGCCCGTAAAGCGGTGGATTCAACAGTATTGCACAATGTAATAGTAATAATCTCACCATCCAGACTCAATTCAGTATTATTTTATAAAAAAAAATGCAAGGATAACTATCAGTATCTAATTAAGCGCCTCCAACCAAGAGTAAAAAAAAAAACACATTTACCTTCTCATTTAATACTGTTTTTAATGTCTCAAGATTTATTTATAATAATCTCGGCATTACAGCGTATACCATAGTTAACGAGGATATGCTAATTTCGGCCGATTTATGGCATATATTAATAATCACTGAAGACGTTAATTTGTCATTACATTTAGTGAATGAGCTTTAAACACTATGCAAAAATTATCTAGTATTTTTCGTCATTGTCTTATTTGAGTCACAAAAGCAATGTTAAATACAAAGAGACTTACTTGATAACTCTTTGAACAAAGAAGCAGCTTCATATAGGTGTATCCTTTTCCTCGAGTCAGGATCAGAGGTATCTCCTGAATTGCTACAGAAGTATCGCTTCCAGTTCAAATTGTGTTGTTTATAAGGTCAGATTATTATCTGTTAACTTTCGAAATATATCAAATGGTCAATCGCATCGAAATGAAGCGCACGACACACAGCTGTCACCACTCCAATTATAAAACGGTCCAACCCTCTAATCATATACCGAAACTGCAAAAAACCGCTTTCATATGGATGACCGATATTCAGTTTCACGATAAGAAATTAGTATCCACGTTTTAGTCACAAATCCCACCTCGCTGATAACAACAAAGTAGTTTTTAACAGCAGAATAAATAAAAAAAAAAATAAATACCCCCTCAAGCAGCTGCTTGCCACAGAGGTCTCACAGGAGCTTGTCAGTTTATATGCCAGAGTAGAAGGTCTGAGAGGATGGCAGGACCTCAGCAGAAAAACAACACGAACATCCATGCCTTACCCGGGGCTCGAACCCAGATCCCGTAGACTCAGTAGCCAAGCGCGCTAACCACTCGGCCACGGGACGGCTTTTAACAGCAGAATATAAGTACTCATTTCTTTCAAATATCACCGATTTTTTTTAAACACATTCACGAAGGGACATCGGAAAACTTGTTTTCCCATAATCAGCAGACTTCTGGCGAAATGAGACATTTTGCCTTTATAAGCAAGTAGCAGAATAATCCAACATTGCTCGTGTTTGAAATTAAGTATTTAAGTACATAATAGATGCACTCATTTCGTCCCAAGTTTTCATTTGGCATAAAAATCATTACGCTTGATAACGGTGAAATTTTATTCGCTTGTTTTATAGTATTAAATGAGTAGCTGAAATATCCCACTCGACTTCATAAGTTTTAAAACCGAAAAATAGTATTGCCCCTAAGGACATAGAATTTTTCAAATATTTCCATACTAGGGTTGGGTTGTTTTACCCCTGAGCGGCACTTTTTTTGCACACCATGGGCTAAATGGCCAGGTCACATGGACCCCGAAGGCTCAGAGAAGGTTGGGGGAGGGGACCCACTGGAACAGCTGTTGGAAGACAGATGGTAGCCTCCCGTCAAGGCCATCCAGCGTGATTCTTTAACGTGCACAGGATATGGCTCTCCCGCACACGGGGCCACGGCTTAACGTCCCATCCGACGGACGGCGGCCTTTCCAAGCCCATCGGTGTCCCCTACTGACCGTGGGCAGGCGGGGAATTTTGCGGAGATAAATCTCAACGCTGACCCAGTTGGGACTCGAACCTGGGAACTACAGATTACGAGCCTGGCGCGCTACCGACTGAGTCACCCCCGCCCCTTCCATACTAGGATAACCATAATTATTTCTCGGATGTAATTTTTTAGACACAGATAAACTTATTGGAAAATAATATTAAATATGAGCAAATTTTATATGTCTGGTCTAATAAACTATTTGATTCAAAGTTGTACCAAAAAAGGTTTAATAAGATTGTCAGGTATAAGGAAAAAAGAAAAATTAACAATTTATTAATTAGCATATTTTACGACATTCGCTTATGAATACAATTATTTAACACGTTTTACCATATATATATATACACCGATCAGCCAATACATTAAAACCACCTCTGCATTATGCAAAGAAGCGCGAGTGCAGCCAATCAGTGTCACGTGCCAAGGTCGCGAATGATATATATACCTGGGTCGGAGCTCTCGCAGGCAGTATTTCGTTTCGTCTCAACATGGGAAAAGCAAAGGATTTATCTGATTTCGAGAAAGGCCAGATCATTATGGCAAGATGCCTGGGTAAGAGCATCTCCGAAACAGCGACGCTGGTAGGCTGCTCACGCTATGCAGTAGTTAGTGCCTATCAAAGATGGTCTGAAACAGGTGGCACTTAGAGCTGTCGACAAGGCGTGGGCTGGCCACATCTCATTGATGCCAGAAATCAGCGCAGGCTATCTTATCTTGTCCGCAGCAACAGGAGGGCTACTGTGGTTGACATTACCCATTATTTCAATTGCGGTAAATGGCCCAAACACATAGTTCATTGTAAGCTCTTGGATATGGGTCTCCACAGCCGTTTACCATCATCATCGCTTGCAGTGGACATGTAATCATCGACATTGGACCATAGAAGACTGGAAGAGGGTCGCATGGTCAGACGAATCCAGTTTTCTGTTACACCATGTGAATGGACGAGCTCGTGTGCGACTGTTTTCGACGAAGTTTTCTCACCTGGATGCACTGTGGGACAGATCCAGGCAGCTGGAGGGAGTGTGATCTGGGCAATATTTGGGGAACACTTGGACCAATTATCCCTGTAGAGCAAACTCTGACATCTACCTACCTGAACATCGTGGCTGACCAAGTACACCCCTTTATGGCGACTATATTCCCTGGGGAAGATGGCGTCTTTCAACAAGCCAATGCCCCATGTCACACAGCGAAGGTGGTTCAGGAATGGTTCCTAGAACACGAGGAATTCCGTTTATTACCTTGGCCCCCAAATTCACCGAACGTGAATCCTATCGAGCATTTGTGGTTTTAGTTGGAGAAACGGTTACGAGCAGCATCACCCCAAACACGTAATTTACGGGAACTTCTGTTGCAGTCAGGGTACCAAATATCAAGGACACCTACCAACATCTTGATGAATCTATGCCTCATCAGGTGAGAGCTTTGGCGGTGAGAAGAGGACCTACATCATGTTAGGTAGGTAGTTTTAATGTTTAGGCTGATATTTATAATAAAGATATATACAAAACATAATTTAAGCTTTCAGTTTAAGTTAAAGCAGTTTCATATGCAATATTTCCATTTTTCTGGCATTCGCAAGGAAGTTAAATTTTTTTTATATAAATACCGAATATGTATAGGACTCACCGCTAAATAAGCCGCAAAAGAACGATAGGACTACCTAGGGTTGTCTATCAGGATCCTGTTAGATAACCCCAGGAACTGAAAAATGGATCAATGAGATAACCACCGTAGCCCTCAGATAAATCTAAACCCTAATGTGCTGTTTTTCTGCTGTCTCGCGTTCCTCACAGATATTCTCTATGGCATTGTTTAGCTGTCAGCCTTCTGTGGGAAGCAACTGCTTGAGGGGGGGGGGGGGGGGTAAAAAGAATATATAGGGTGTGGCGATGGATAAACCACTATGCTGAATATTAAAACCCATGAATATCGCATTCACATAATATTTATTTGTTTAAACAGATTATCCGATACAAATTGTGATGATGAATGAAAAGTATACACATAGATGCCAGTTTATTAAGTACACCTATCTAGTAGCGTCTTGCGCTTCTTCCTTTGGCCTTCAGAACATCCCGAATTCGTCGGGCATTAAAACTTATAAGATGGATGCGTTGTGCAGGAATGTTGTATCATGCGGAAATGATTTTGTTCAGTTGCTGCAAATTGGACGGCGGCACAGTCTCACTGTGAACAGCCATTAGCACCTTATCTCAAAGATGCTTGATAGAGTTTAGATCTGTGGACTGCGAAACATTCTTCCAATGGCTTCTGCAGGTGTTAGAGTTTAAACCTCGTAATCATCTGATGAGCTTTGAGGGCACTTCCATTTCAAATTTTATTGATAAATATTTTGTGGAAAACATTTCGCCGACATACGGGAAACTCGTTATTGATATACTGACGTTAAAATGTCGCCCAGGTAAAGCTGCGATTGTCACCTATTTTAAACATTTTATTGGGTTTACTACTTGGATATTATATAAATAAGATACAACGCAATTTTAAAATGCGTGTAGTTGTTCTGACACTGCATTAACGTCATCTATCGACTATTTAACTAAATGTCGATTATTTAATATGACACATAAACGGCAAGAACTTTTGTGGTTACCTGCTATTACTAGTATTTTTCAAAAAATTAGTTAAAAACCACGAAAACGGAGAGGTAAAAATTATACTAGAATGGCATTCCAGTTCATTTTAGCTTCTTTTTAACACCTTCTCCCTTTTTACTCCTGTTATTTGTTCCCCCTTATTTATTTCTAGATACAGGTCACATGGCAAATGTGGTTTGCTTACAACTGAGGTTGAGGGACCATTTTAATAGCTACACTACAACTCAAAAATTCCAAATCCATTGGCTAAGATGAGCTATAACGTACAGAGCGTGCATTTCATACTCATCCACTCTCCAGTTGAAAGGGCAATTACGTCTAATTTTAGGATTAAGAATACACAATTCTTCTGGATTTTATTTACTCAACTGTTACTAATATAAACATATTAATACCTGCATATATTATATTGGATTGCAATCTTATATTATTGGACTGGAGTTAAGAACCAATTTCTGCATTATATAACTGAATAGAAACTGCTGTTAAATAACAATCACGATATCTTTATTTGTACAGCTGATAATACAAGACACAAGATGTAATTATTGATGTTTTCATACATAGTATGCAGTATAAGCCATTTAGCCCAATGTATATCAGATACAGGATATTTATCTGACGGAAATACAGTTTGAATATTGATGATTTGAATTTAGACGTCTACAATATAAATCAGCTTGTCAAAGGAAAATCACATTTCAACAATCAAACTTACATTGTGAAGCTTGCACTCAATTCTATGGCTGGAACTACTCTGATGAATAAACAATATTGCAAAAGATTACTTGGAAGTGAAAATGATTTGAATTAAATATATTAGAATATATTGGAAATTTTGGAGAATGGCACAGTAATTTTTTGTGACACCCTAAAATATATTAAAATTCTAATATAATACTTTGCTGAAACATTCCATAATATTTATACAAAGAAAGATATGTCTAGGTTCTTTCAAAAACTGCAGCACTTCCTCTATTTCTTATAAATGACTGCATTTTAATACATTTTTCTTAAAAAAGTTAAGATCATTCGCAAGAGATGTATTTAAATGTCTGGAGAAAAACTTCTTCATGGTTTATGCTTCTGTAAAGTTAAAGTCCTGTCCATACCAAAATCAGTAAATCTTAGGAGAAACAAGTGACATGTCTTTCTGCTGTGAAGACTAATTCATCTGACATTTAATCATAATGCTTGCATACGCATCTGCACATACAAAGAAACATTAATCACTTGAGTTAAAGTTACAGTAGCAACAACTGCTACTATTACAAATCTGTTTCGCTGATGTAGTTATAAATAATTTAAGGCTTCCAGTACAAGTAAGTGAGCAACAAAGATATTCATTTTATACCACTAACTGGCATGTTATTGAAATACACTTTTTACAGGCTTAATTCACTCTTATCATATTTACTGTAATACAGTATGAAGTAGAACAAATAAGCTCTTAAAAGTTAAGGCAGAAAGGGATTAAAAATGTTTCTGCACTAAACACTCACTATATTAATGCTATTCTTTTTATCAGCATGTAGATTTGAAAGCAATCTATAGTGCCAGTATAAAACTCTATTGACCCATACTGTTGTTGTTTAAAGAGGTAAAGTATGAAACTAAATTAGATATTCAATTAACCCTTGAGATATTACCAGAGTATCATCAGCTTACCCTATTGATAATGCAAAGGTTATAAGATCTATAAAATACTACAAGGAAAAATAATAAATTTCAAATAACAACTTTCATTCAAGTCAAATCACTTTTTTCAAAACAAATTAGTATCACTCTTCATGTTTATTATAATAGCATGTCAGAAACTGTGGATCACAAATTATCCAATTTTCCTATCACTTTCAATTTCACTGTTTTACAATGCTGTAAATAGCAACAATATATGGTTACTGAAGGGTATTTTAATAAAATTATTTAGAACTAATAATAGTGATTATTATGTATTGTTTAATCTGGAAATAAATGTAAAATCTAGCAACTAATTATTCAAAATATGCACTCATATATCCTTAATATAATCCGTACAAATCCAGCTCTTTAGACCCCTTACCCTTAGAACAAGTTGACTCAAAAAATGATAACTCCTGTGAGGAACATACACAGGCTACATACTTAAGAAACAGTTTTGTTTTTATCTATACAAAAGTTCAAATACACCCACGAGCGTACTAAGCACATTCGGCATTAGCTCAGTAGTTCACTACCCAATATATCATGTACACTTTATATAACAAAAGTATGTTCTTTGTACAACAATTTATTAATAATTCAAAAGTATCTGCATAAAGAACTGTACAGAAATAAAAGGATAAAATCTGAGACAATCTGTAATATATTGCAGATATAATTGATGTTTCCCCCCCTCTATTACAATAACAGTCTAATTAAATTGTTTCTAACCCAACATTCCTGGAACTCTCTTACTCAATATTCCTGATATAATATACAAATGTAGAATATAATGCTTAATTATGGCAGAAAGAAAAATAATAATATTGCTATATAATTATGTAGTACAAAGGAGAAACATTTAATAACATAGCAAACTGAAAATAATATACACAGTTTGAACATGAACTAAATTTACATTTTATCCTAACAGCTGGTTTGAGATAGACCATTCATTTCTTCCACATGAAGCAGATTATTGGATTCCAAGTAATAGAAAAATTAATCAGGACAATAATGAAGTATATATATATATGCTAGGAAAATATGAGAATGTTTAATCATTGTATTTGGATTCGCTTGCTTCCTCTGATTAAGAAAATAGCACTCTATGTAAATATAACTTAAAGATTCATTACAATAAAATATTAAAGATCAAGAAAAATCTTCCTAAGATGATTTAAATGATGAAAGGCATAATTTTAAAAAAAGTTAAGAAATTTGGCACAAAAACCAAATTTCATAACTTCACAAAGGATCCTAACATAAAAAGGTTAACAATATATAAGAAACAAAATATCAATCTGGAGTGTTAAGATTGAATTCAAAACAGCTGTTTTAAAAACAAATAAAAAAATATATGCTAGTCCTTTCAGCAATGTTTTCTAAGTGCTAGCCTAAAATTCTTTAAAATTTATATGAGAAGATTTAATGCATTTGATATAATTACTAGATGAAAAATTTTCAATTCAGAAAAAAATATCTCTGTGCATTAATACATGCTAATCTCCATTCATTCCCATATGTTTATCTAATTTTTATTAATAAGAGAATGGGAGTGACTTATAAATTTAACATTTTCTTCTCCCATTTAAAACAAAAAAAATCAGGTTTGGTCCTGGAACATAAATATTTGGGATACATCTACTTAATGAATGCAAAGCCCTGATAATTTTCTATTTAAAGAAAAACAAACTTTTTTTTTTTATATCTAGGAAGGAGGGAGTGGAAAACACAACTTTTGTTTAAAAAACTGAAGAGTAAATATAAAAAAAAAATTCATTACATTAACTATCTTTCCCTCCTGAAAAAAAGAGTTATATTTATTCAGACTCTAAAGAACAAAAAGGGAGAAAGAAGGCTCTTTACAAGTATAAAAAAATGTGAAGAATTAGTTGAAAAATAGTTTCAGCAGGCATGGCAAAATGCATGATCATGCTTCAATTCCTTCTCCCACCAAAACCCAATTTTTCAGCAACACATCCCAAAATTCTATAGGATATCTGCCTGTGAGTTACAATTCAAGATGAAAAACATTACCCTCCCACCCCCTCAAAAAAAAAAAAACTTTTATTTTGTTGTAGGCCTTGGTCTGTTATTCTGGATACACTATTGCTTGGTTGTCTTTGTGCTAGATTTGTTGCCCATCACATCAGAAACAACATCTTAATAAAAATTGCCAGATCACATAGGCCTCTTCAGAGTGAAATGCAGTAAAGAGAACAACTGGTCATGAGCTAGTTAAAAAAAGGAATCATTACAAGGCCTGCTGAACACAATCTATCTGAATCTTTTCAAGCCTACTGCTTTGCCCCCATAGCAGGATATTAAAAAGAAAGACAATCACTATCCTATAAGGATATAATACTTGAGTGTTTAAGGGTCGAGTAATTGCCTTTTGAATAGCTTTTTCAACTGAAAATGGAATTTAAGAAACCACCAAAAAAATAGTTTACACACATCAAATTTGACGATGGCAAATGAGTGAGGCAACAGTATTGTTCTTGCACAAATTTAAACCTCCCTATTTTTGCTTCTTTCTTGTTCTTTTTAAGTTTAAAAGATCCAGACATGAAAAAAATTGATGAGCTGAGTACAGGGATACAGTATTTTCACATGGGCCATAACTACTTTATATTTGACTTAAGTGGTTACTACAAAAATATTAGTGCAACTAAAAGTTAACTTTATTCCATTAGAACTTTCTTCGCCAGCAAAAATATGGTATAATAAAACAATTCAACCTTTTTACAGCAAGCTAAAACACAATATACCAATGGTATAGAGCTAAAATTTGTAGAAGGCAAACTTAAGTCTGCACATTGCTTCAAGGACTTTGGCAACATATTTTTATTAGTTTTTGGTTATATATTTTGTCTGCAAATAAACATTTGCTAAATATTTGAAACTCCAGTAAACTAACACTGTCATATTTCAAAAAGACAAATGGAAGTTTAAAGAACTGTTATGATTGTAAAACACTTGAAAAGGTTTGAATCACTGCATTTTTGTACTATTTAATAAATTCTCAATTGATATTAGGAATATTGTTTTATAGAGAAATACACTTCATGAACTATGGGAAGACATAGTAAATAAAAATACTTTGTAGCACAGGTCAAGTTAATATTTAATATATAGTAAATATTTTTGACATATAAACAGACAACCATTATTTAGGTTAAAAAATGCTGGAAATAGAATACAAGACTATGAAAATTTAAATCTATTACCTCCTTAGTTAAATATTGTGACCCCCATTAAGATTTTATCCTGGTTTTGCATGCTTGAAGTAGCTTTTTATGTGCCAAAACACTGACCATGTTAAATATTAGCCTTTGCTACAGCAAGATATTACGACTTGTTAGGAAATTTGACAGGTAATCTAGTCATTTCACAATGTTACAAGAAAAATTTCTGTTATAGCATTTGTATTTTGTTTATTCCAAACATATTAGAACATTATTTTTATTTCTTGGTACAACTTAATACAAGGTAAGAGGATCACAGAGAGTTATGAACACTGTGTCTAGTTTTTGGCAATAATAAAAGATTTTAATGGATTTCTTTCCTATATCCAGCTTGGAATACATTGCAACTTAAAACTATACCATGAATAAGAAAAAATCCTCTGAAAACACTTATTGAAGAATAAAGAGGATTGAAAATAATCTGAAATGATCAAGTGCCTAATAAGTTTCCTGTGTTCAACAAATAGAAATATATATTAAAATCTATGTTAGTAAAATCTCACAAAAGATACATTACTTTTATTTATATTTTGCAATATACATGGCTTTTAAAAGCCACATGACCAGCCGTATTACAACCTGATATGTGAATCTGAAATCAAGTGAAGAGATTTTCAAAAGAAGAAAATTACATTGTACTACAATAGCAAATCTAAATATTTAACTTTAAAGTGAGTTTTGTAATTTTAGAAATATAAGGATTTTGATAATATATAAATATGTGCCATATAGATAAGTAAAACATATTATCTATGAAAGAAATAGATAAACAGTTATAACAGCATTAATTTCTAAATTATTATGTTTTTTCATTTGGAAAGAAAAGCATCAGAGTTTGGGATTGGTCCAGGATACTTTGCAGGAGCACTAGTTTTTACATGCATCTCTTATGCTGGGTTATACTGCTGTGACTGCAACAACCTTTCAACAGCTGCACTGATATCTCCGAATGTTGCTATCAAAGCTAAAATGAAGTGGGGAAAAAAAGTCACCAAAAGTTATTGAGCAGTTAACAATACATATAACATGTATTTATAATTCAAGTTCAGCTTTAATTTTTATAGAATGAATTCAACATATACAATATACAGGGTGTCCCTGAATTCATGGCCCAAATGTGAGGGGATGGTAGTACACACTGAACCCACCAATATTCGTCATAGAATATGTGGCCGCAAATGCAGTGAGGAGTCGGAAATAAAGGGCAGACACAGAGGTTTCCAGAGTGATATTTAGCGGAGATCATTACAACAAATGCTCAAACGTCTGCCCGCCAACGTTGATACAGGCGGAAAAACAGCGGAGTAGTGATCGGTGTACCTGCTCGTAAACACCAGGCTTGTCATGCGCATCGGCGGCTGAGAATGCTGGGGTTTGGCCAATCCAGTGCTTTTAAGCCACGCTGTCTTGTCTGCGCCCCCTACCGGCACCAGGCTGTGTTTGCAGCCACATATTCTATGATGAATACTGGTGGGTTCGGTGTGTACTACCATCCCCTCACATTTGGGCCATGAATTCAGGGACACCCTGTATAACTTAATTTAAATATGCTGCAATGTATAACTTTTAAAATAATATTAGATAACTCAAAAAATTTTCAATATATTATATGCCATTAATACTCTCTTCTCATCCATTATTATTAGAAAAATAAAGTTCTTAAAGTTGGACATAAATATACATCTGAAATACCCCCTCCCCCATTTGCTCATTTTAAAAGTAGAATGAATAACTAGATCAATATCAGAAATAGAATTTCTCTTAAAATTGCAAAACATGGTTCTTAAATAAATTTAAAAAAAGCAGTAGTGTCAGTGAATGAATCAAGAATGTTTTGAAAATTTTTACACCTGGCTTAAAATTGTTCAATGTAATTACAACTGTATGTCAAATTTTTTTTCATTTCCTGCCTGGCATTCTACATTTTAATGATAGAATTGTTATTGTCCACAGAATTTGGTATTATTATATGATTATGATAGTCCACAGAATTTATTTGAAATATCAAATAAATATTGCATTCACATGGAAAATATTAAATATTTTAGACGCAAGATTGTACAATTTTCCTTTTTAAATGACAGTGAATTCCATTGACTGAAATACCACACAATGAGCATTATCAATATCATGTCAAAATTTATTGTAAAAAAAATATACATATTTTGTATTTTAAACATAAAATATTTAAAAAAAAGAAAATACACTTGTTATATATGCACTGTTTGACATTGAAACTGCATCATGCAGCAGGAATAGCCACATTTGCATGCAAATAAACATATGCATACAGGGCAGTGATATATATGAAATGTTACTTGAATTGTTTTACCATGAGGGCTAAATGGCCAGGTCACAAGGACTCCAAGGGCTCAGAGAATGTTGGGATGGGAAACTACTGAGCTGTTGGAAGATAAATGGTAACCTCCTGTTAAGGCCATCCAGGGTGTACTTTAATGCGCACAGGATATGGCTCTCCCATACACAGTGCCATGGCTCAATATGCCATCCAACAGATGGTGGCCTTTCTAAGCCTATTTAGTGTCCTCTACTGACTAAGGTCAGGATGGGGAATTTTGGAGATAAATCTCAACATTGGCTTAGGTGAGACTCAAACCTGGGAACTGCATACTACGAGCCAGGCACACTATCGGATTGAGCTATTGTTAGTGACAATGGTCTCAAGAAGGTACTTAGAAACACCATGCAGGATGTCAGACATGCAACAGCAAACGTGGATTGCTATTTCATCAGCTGGATGTAGCAGAATCAACTGCAACTGTAGCTACCAGCAACTGTAGCTACCAGCAACTGCTGACATGGAAGTTCCCAGCATAACCAAGACCATTGCCAGGAGTGGCAGACAAAGAGCTGCAGGCCTAGTGTCCATTGCACAGTCCTTGACTGCAAGCCACTGTCAGGGTTGGTTCGATTGGTATTGGAGTAAATCTACCTTAAATAAGGAATGGAAATACATGGTTTTCAATGATGAATTCTGCTTGGTTGATGATTAATTGTTGCATCCACTTCTGGAGATGTAGGTAGAGGGCCAGCTGTCTGCAAGTGCCAATAGGGTGTCCTAAACTGGAGAATTATCAGTAATGACAGCAGCTCACCTCTGTTATGTGAAATCAGTAATGTAAATGCCCACTGATGTGTTCTGATGTCATATAATCAGTTGCATTACCATTTATGGTGGGCATACCTAATACCATCTTCCAGGAAGATAACACTCACCCACAGAAAACTGCCATCTTCCAGCAAGATGATGCTCACCCACTAAGAGTTGCCATCTCCAGGGTAAGTCTATAAGATACCCAGACAATTTTGTGGCCAGCCATTCCACAGACCTTCACCTATTGAACATGTTTGGGACAAGATTGGATGCTACCTACAAGCCACCCTTAATTAGTGCGGTGTTATGGAACCATGTGATATGGTGGCTAAAGAATGTACCTCAGGATACCATCAGAAATTGTTATGCTTGGTTGGATGTTTGGTGTTTTATGGCACAATAGTAACAAAGGCTATGTTATTCCAAATGAGGGTAAATAAAAAGATAAAAGGAATCAAACCCACAACCATAGTTAAAAGCAACGCACAAAGAAGAGAAAAGCAAAGAAAATAGAAAAGACATAAAAGAAAAGTATAACAAACAATAAATATAAAAGCCAGGGTAAAAAGAGTCAACAATTGTAAAAGAGAAAACATCAATTGGGATATAGGACCCATAGAATAAAAACAAGTCAAAGATCAAAAGGTAAAAACATTAGATATGTATAAAATAACAAGTAAAAGGTACAAATTTGAAAACAGGGATTAAAAATGAGTCATCAGATAAAAGATGTCCAGGTGTAAGGGGCTCAGACATAAAATCATGAGTTAAAATATAAGCAGTGGTCAAGGTTAAAAGCTGAAAAATGAATTAAAATATGTTTAATGGATAAAATGGTGTCACAACACTCACACTTAGGTTCATTGTTTACCCATAGAAGAAAAGAATATGTTATTAAAACATGACCTAAATAGAGCCGAACAAGTACAACTTCCTCCTTGTGATTTCTGCAGAAACATGACTACACAGTTTGACAATAGGCTTGATCTTGAACAGTTTATAAGCTGTTCAGACCAAGACTGTTACTGTGTCCAGAGCTAGGTGGAAAAACACTGCTGGAAGTCCATATATGGAACTAGCAGTGGAGAGGATAGATGTCCAGTGGAGAGGATAGATGTGGCTGACCTGGCAGCAGCATCTGCCAAATCACTGTTTCTGATCCCAACCTGACTGAACAGAACAGAATGGTAATTATGGCAGCCAGACAATGGAGCTGTTGGTGGATATTGGAAAGAACAGGGTGAGGTCGAAGCCTCATTAGAAATTGCTATGCCTCTAAGCTGCATGTATCACTGAATGTATTACAAACCACGGTGATTTAACTACATACTAAAGAATGCAGAGTTTATTCTATGCAATTCATTTTGTTCAAGGCATTGACATGAAAAAGAAATTGTGTCATACCTATCTGATTATCAGCAATTGTATGCCCAAATGGGCTATCTTTGCATTAACAAAGCAAACAGACTTTATGTGCAAGCAGACAACTTAACAATGCTTTGATACTAACCTGGTGGTTATAAGACTACTATATAATTTCAGCATATAGATCTATCTACCATTTTATAACTAGAATAGGTAAACTGTTTACCTTTATGATTACATAAAGCAGGTACCTGTTTTGGTTGTACATTTAATATTTATTGGCTCAATGTTAGATAACATTGAAAGTAACTTGCCCATTAGTGCTGATCAGATAGCATTTAGCCAGTTCATACCGACCTGAAGGAATGCTATTTTGCTGTCCACTGACCTACCAGTTATTATCTTCCGTTGCTATATGGTAATCTGCAGTCAGCAGATGTTAATTGCTGCATGTTACAGTTCTAGTATAGTCAGAAGGAATTACTTGAGTCCCATTATAATATAGTCGCTTTATATCAGATCTCTTACATTTGGTAAGATATACACTGATTTCCATAAATTAAGGAAAATCCCTATGTTAAGTCAATCGGAAGCTAATGTCAAAGCTCTATAACTTCTAAAATAATTTTTTTTTGTTTTGAAAAATGCGATTGCAGATAAAGATCTCAGCCAAATAAATCAATATCTCGATTTTCAACAATATTTGTTCAGCATTTAATGAGTTATGGAAGTTTGAATATTTAGCGAAACACTGCCAACCACAAAAATTTACTTCAGAAGTTAATTAAAACTTAGTAATAAGTATTGTATCAGAGTGTTCAATAAAATAAGTTTGTATTTTAGAACTTTGTGTAAAGAATTCTTTCACAGTTTTGTATAAGTTTCTTAAGACTGGCATTGCTGTTGTTAAATATTCGAACTTCCATAACTCATTAAATACTGAACGAATATCGCTGAAAATTGAGACACTGATTTATTTGATTGAGATCTTTATCTGCAATCACATTTTTAAAAACAAAAAAAAAAAACTTATTTTAGAAGTTATAGAGCTTTGACTTTATCTTCCCATTGACTTAACATAGGGATTTTCCTTAATTTATGGAAACCAGTGTACTTGCTGGATAGTAATATCATCACTATCTGCAGTCTATGATACTAGCTGACACTATGGATCTCACAGTCAGATGGTAAGGATAAATTTCTCAGCTGTTCTTATGTCAATGCTTAAATTGAATATATATATCAAAGCAACCAACAGTCGAAGATCTTAGTGAATCTTAAGCTGAAATGTGGCAGACTCAATAAGCCTAAACTTTCTTGACAAGTTGTGTTTGAACTGGGTTACTAACTTTTTATTTTGCTAAGAAAGGATACTTGTGTGAAATATTTAGAAACAACATTAGATAAAGTATAAAACGTATTGAACATATAGTCTACAAAAGAATCCCAATATAAAACTGCATTTAACCATTTTATTTTTGTAAAAAAAACTGCATTTAACCATTTTATTTTTGTAAAAAAACTGCATTTAACCAACTAAACTACAAATTACACATAGCAATTTGTAGTTTAGTTGGCTAAATGCAGTTTTTTTTACTGTATAAAGGTCTCTGTTTCTATCCCAGCTGCTGTTATTATAGGCTTTTTTCAGTCTTTTTTTTATAATTCATTTTATTACCATATAACTTTTTCACAATTTGTTGTAAAATAAATCAGTGTATGTAATAAATTGTATATATAATAAATTAATATTGAAAATTTAATACAACCAGACAGCTGCCCAAACTAGACAGCTGCCCAAACTACTAGACAGCTGCTCAAGTAAAAAATTATGAGAAATTCGGTTTAAAATAATAAATATAAATTTATAATCAGAAGGGAGTAAAAAAAAATAGCAAATCCATACATTAAACATAATTTTCACAAATAGTTTTTTAAAATTCCACTAGAACAGATAGGAAAAATGCACACACATATATAGGTAATTATTACAGTGGAGAAGCAAAGTACAGAATTGAAGGGGAGAGGACAAAAACATCTTTCCAAATGTTTTTTCCCAAATTTTTTTGTTAAATAACGTATTTTGAGAATAGCTGGAAAAAAAGAATATATGCATTATAAAATGTATTTTCAGTCCTATTTGGATCACAAAATTCCACTCTCTGACCTTGGTCAGTAAGGGACACCCACTGGCTTGGAAAGGCTGTCATCCATTGGACGGAGTGCTAAACCATTTGGAAGTGTGTGGGAGAGCCATACCCTGTGCATGTTAAAGAACACACTAGATGGCCTTGATGGGAGGCCATCATCCGTATCCCAACAGCTGTCCAGTGGATTCCCTACCTTCCAACCTTCTGTAAGCCCCCGAGGTCCTTGTAAACTGGCCATTACACATTGTGTGCAAAAAAAAAAAATTCTGCCCAGAGGTAAAACAACTCGATCTATACGGTGTTAACTGTTGAAAATTTTTTTAGTGAGTTCATTAAAGTTCAAAAATGGAAAAACTTTTACACTGGCCTCCATATATCAAGAACATGAAAACTCGTTTTTCTCAAAAATACTTTTGGATCTGTTGCATGCAAATCAGAAGATAGGTATTTATAAACACTGTGCACAAGAATTACAGTTCTAACATGGGATAACACTTTTAATTCCCAAAACTATACATATAAAGATAAAGGTAAAAAGATGAAGGCCAACTTAGATAGCCCAAGTGGTTTGATATGGGCTGTAGGTTGTAATCTCCATTACTCCTCCAAAACATGTCGAAACTCCAAGTGGCTTGCAGGAGAGGGATTCAGGGGAGCAACCAATCTCCCAAAAGCATCCCATGCATGTTCTATCAGATTTAGGTTGGAGGACCAGGCTGGCCAATGCGTACAGTTAATAGTGCTCTCTCCAGATAGCAATCAACAAGGTGACAATGGTGTAGGGGAGTGAAGAGCATTATCATCCTGAAGGAGGAAGGCACCACCTATTGTACCCACATACGGTGGAATGAAAAGATTCAAGGTTTCATTTCTGTACTGGCGACTGGTGATTTACTCTGCTGGAAGAACATGCAATCTGTGTGGCTGCCCAAAAAAATCTGTGTGGCTGCCCAAAAATATCCTTCCTCAAACCATGACACATCACCATCATAGGTTCATGGATATTTGTGGTATGATAGCATGTTCCTGGTTCCTTCCATATCAACTGATAGCATGAATCACGTGAAGGGAAAATCTTGATTAATCCATGAACATCATGGGCAGCCATTACTCCTGGGTCCATTTAACATGTCTGCATCACTTTAGGCAAAGGTCATTGCTGACTCAGTGCGTGCTCTCAGAGCCCATGACAAACGATCGAGATATTTATTTTGTCAGATTTTGGTATTCTGTTGTTCCCGACATACTTCACCAAAAGGTCTCAAATTTCGTAAGCGGGTTCCCCCTGCCCGACCCCATGTTTGGTTAGAAAATCAGGTCCCAAGCTGCAATGGAATGCTTGAATAATACCTTTGGAAATGTGGGGAATCTGGCAATGGCAGTAGATTTAAATGCTATTTTAACTCTTTACTTTCACAGTTAGAGAGTAGAAAATGGCAACAATAAATTTGACAGCAATTCTTGTTTCCCACAGGAATACCTTGGTAAATATTTTTGGTTCTAGAAAGCCCCCCCCCCCCCCTTTGGACTTTCGACCTGAAATTTGGCACTGCAATCCGGAGCACAACCAGAAACATTCTCTGAAATTTTGAAGCATGTACATTGATTTCTTGAAGAGTTATGGATGCCACAAACACATAGTTTCAACATAGTGTTTTATAGTGATAGATAAAGGGACATTTCTAATAATTTACACTGTGGTTTACTGCTATATAGGTTAAAGGTAAATATTTACTATCATTTTTTGCAAAGTCCCAGCTCTATTTGTGCCCTATTTGATATGCTGCATGTTGTGATCTTCCTTTTTTTTATTTCTACTTTGTCATAATACTTGCAAAAATAAAGACTTGTTTTCCTGATTCCACACTTAAAATGCAGACTGCTGCAAAATCATGTATTAGAAATATACAACAGGTAATAATTTTTGAAGTATTCAAAACATGGGAAAACCTAGTGTTGATGAAACTGTAGTTTGCACGGAAAATAGAGATATAAAATTTGCTGTAGTTTGCAAGGAATCAAAGATATAAAATGAATCATAAACCAACAGACTATGGTGACAGAAAAACGTTTTATGTATCCAAAAAACTTTATGCCCTTTCAGTACAGTTTTGATATTATTTTTAGCTTTAAAAATAGTATTTTACCATAGAGAAAATCTATCTGGTAGCTAGAACTGAAATGGAACTTATTTTTCAGAAATTTAGTAGTCAATTCATCAGCTCCTTAGTGGTAAGCCAATCTTAAAATGTAGATGTAAAATAGATATTTAATAAATATAAAATATTTATTTTACATATACATTTTAAGGAAATAATATAATGAAAATAATTACCTTGAAGATTAGCTTCTCTATTCATGAAACCCATTGAGGCAAGCTGTTCTAGTTGAAAACGATATCTTTCTTCAGGTGGTTCCTGCAAAGAATGATTTACTCCAGTTACTTTCGATGAAGCACTCCTCACTATATGTAAGGAATGTGCAGAGAGATGCAAAACAACATTTGTATGCTTTAAGAGCCCTATGAAGTTTTTAATCCTGTAAGAATTTAGTACAAAATATTGAAAGGCAAAAAGACAAGGATTTTAGTTTCATTTTTAACATAAATAAAGATATGCATGGCCTAGCCATACTTCTTGAATAGCTCATAACAGAAAAAAAAAAAAGTTATTTATGCTAAGTGGTCAAATTTTACATGATAAATGTTAAATGGTGTATGCAATCTTGTACATTTCAATGGCCTGATTTAAATATATTAACACAACAACATACAGCAGAGTGAAAAGGTTTTAACTAACACTAAACAACATTTAGAAAGAAATTTTACTTACATCTTTATAGTTCTATCTTTTTCACATATTAATAATTAATATTACAAAAACATATCAAAGAATTAAAGAGCTTTATGATAGCCTTAATTAAAAAAATTAATCATATAATTTGAGAAGAATCATAAAAATATTTACTTCAATTTAAAATTTGTGATAAATCAAAAACAAAATTCTGTCCTTTAAAATAAAGCACTTATTCTAATTTCACTGGTCTGTAATACTTTATATATCAGCCATTTTTATCATGTATTGAGATGAAATGTGATATTTCAGGTTTATCAATGGTACCAATGAAACCCATATGGTTAGTTTTACTTCAGCACTTTGCAAATCATTGAAACAGCTTTTTTTTTTATGCCACCCATATGCTTAGAAGAATGAGAATTGTAAATTTGTAAAAGAACCTCATAGGTAACCAATTTTAGAGAAATTTTGTGGTGGATGCAGAAAATCTAGGAAGATTGTTCAATGATTACAGAGTATTCACATGGAACACTGTGATAAAAGGACTATTGCACAACTGCAAATAAAGCGATATTTAAATATGCAATAGACTGCACTATTCCTTTTTTTCATAACTTGCATAAAATTTATTTTACATAAGTTATGAAACATTATTGTTTCCTTCCTAAATCATAGCTGCTTTAAATGGGAATTTTTAGCTAGCAGTATAAAACAAAGGCTAAGTAATAGGTTTAAATGAAATTTTTAAAAATGTGTAAACAATTTTCCTTGATGAAATTTTCTTATATTAAAGTAGAAAATTTAAATTCTTACCAATAATTAGTAATTCTTTCAATAAAAATGAAGGAAGGACTTAAAGTTTAATATTTTATTTCATATTTCTATTTCAAACACATAAATGCCTATGGCTAAAATTTTGTCCCATAATTTTTCAGGTTTGAAAAGCATGCAACCAAAAACTGAAACCTCTCAAGCTAAAACTTGGAAGTTTTTAGATGCATATAAAGTCAACTGTCACAATGGCTGGTTAGCATAATGGCTATGGAACAAATGGACATGGGTTTCAGCCCTGAATATACATGGAAGTTTTATTTTCTTGTGTTGTCTTTCTGCTGAGGAATCACTTCCTTACAATCCTTCTTTAAGGTGTATTATACTGACAGGCTCTTATTAGACCAGTAGCAAACAGCTACTTGAGGGGTAATTTATTTAAAACAAAGCTCACCATCTACCTCAAACCCTTTTTTTTATTGATATGGATCTACAAAACAAACTGGTTTTCATTTCTTTTGAATATTAATTACAATTTTAAATGGAGATGTTAATAAGTTTAAATAAATTATCACTTTAACATTGTATCCAGTTTAAAAGACAGCTCCTACATTGAGCTTATGGAGTCAATTAACTTGCTGCATTGAGACTCATACTACATGGCAGTACTGGTATGACAATGCATTACACATTCAATGCTGTGTCTATATCTTGCCAGAAGTGGCTATTATAAATCAATGTTGGCTGTCTTGGTCAATAGCTATAGAATTACATTTGTGATAGCTGAAGAAACTATGTGACAGATCTGTCATTAGCAGCAGTTTCTATCATCAACTAACAGTGTAACTCATTGAGATAACATTTTGTTTCAACATCTCTGCTGGCCTCAACCAAGCTGCATTTCCACCACTGACAGTGAACCTGAACCAAACAAGAAATCTGCACTAATGTCTCTAGCCAATCACTCAACAAGTAATCTACAATTATGGAGTTTCCCCACTGTGCCAACTCAAGAACTTTCTTCATAAATTGCAAACACAGTTATGTCTCAATCAAGAAACTTCTCAAGACAACATTGATTTCTAAACAGCAACTGCCAGCAAGATACAGACACAGCATTGAATGTTTCATGGACTGTTGTGCCAGCACCATCATGAGGTATGAATCTTCATGTCTCCATCAAATTGTCAATTGATATCGTAAACCTAAGGAAAGAGTTATCTTTTAGGTTACGAAGGGTGATCATTTAATTTGTGGACTGACGTCATAAGTATTCATATGTAGTGCTTTTTCCAAAGTAACACTAGATGGCGCTGTGCATGACCACTGCAAAGGAGGCTCCATGTACCAAGGTCATTTGGCATCGACTGCTGTTGTGCTAAGATTGTGATTCGAGTTGCGTGTCATAGATATTCGTTCAGAATGCTGGAAATTCAGATGGGCCCTATAAATGAGAGGTATGTTATTCGTTATTGTTCTAGGTGAGGCCTAAGTGCTGCTGTGACTGTTGAAGAGATGAGTGAAGTCTATGGTAATGACTGTCTTCGTAGGTCTGCCATTTTTAAGTGGCATAAGTGATTCAAAGAAGGACGCGAATCTGTTGCCGATGTCCCAAGATCCGGCCAGCCTTTTTTCTCAATAACTCCTGAGCAAATCAAAAGAGCTCTGGCAATCCTGGATGAAAACAGACACATAATACTTCGTGAAGTGGCTGTGAAAATGTCAGTTTCATACAGGAGCACTTACGTGATTGTGAAAATCCAACTGAAAATATCATGAATCTGTGCTCAATGGATTCCATGCAGTTTGACTCCAGAACAAAAAAGGGCATAGTTGTGCAAGGAGATGCTTAACCATTTTGAAATCCAGGGTCCAACCTTCATGAGTTGGATTGTGACTTGTGATGAAACTTGGATCTTTCACTACGATCCCGAAACAAAAAAACAGTCGAGTCAATGAAAGCATACTGATTCACAGAGATCCAAGAAAATTCAGGTTTCTCGTTCAGCTGGGAAATAAATGGCTCATGTTTTTCGACATTGAAAGTGTTTTCGTTACTCACTTTGTGCCTCATGGAACAACCATGAATAAGGAAGCCTATTTGAAGGTTCTCAGAATCAAACTTCGGTGTGCCATTCGTAAAAAAATGTCCGGAACTTTCTGGTGTGACTTGGTTTCTCCATCATGACAATGCCAAGCCCTATACGGCTAATATTGTGCAGCCAGTGATCATTGCCATAGGTGCTGAAGTTCTGCTACATCCTCCATATTCCCCGAACTTAGCACCCTGTGATCTTTTGCTCTTTCTGCGACTGAAAAAAGCTTTGAAAAGGAAACATTTTGCATCTTACAACGAAGCTTGCAGAGTCACAATGACAATACTTCGCATGCTTTTGAAAAATGGCTTCAAAGATGCTTTTAATGCATGGGTACAATGATGGCAAAAATGTGTGAAGTTCAAGGGAGAATATTTTGAGAAAGACAAATGCCAGGAAGATTCAGAGGATGATGATTTAATGTAACTTTTTGCTTTTGTCCATGAATTAAATGATCATGCTAGGTATATCCCATGTTAATATGATAATATATTTTTCAATTTATTTTGTCAACTGTTTTGTTGCTTTCAGGTTATGATGAGGTGCAATATTAGGTGAATTTATGCTGAAAAAATGTCACAAGATTTATAACTACTGAATTTGCCTCATAAAACAGGAATGAATGTCACAACAATGAAGAGAAATGCATTAATTTTATAGATGCTCGATATGGAGTAATGAAGTAAATATCTCAACAAAATTCAATTTCCTCCCATACTGTGTGTACATCAAGAGTTACTTGGGTGAAACCAATAGTAATCCTGTCCTTCAGTTCATTGATGGATTGTGGATAATATTCTGCATCTTTAATGAAACAACAGAAAGAATTGAGGGGGGTGAGGTCTGGTGTATGAGGCCACTTAAGGAGACTATCACAATTGAATGCAGCCTGGGAACTGCTATTTAGACAATATTTCACTTGTAGCAGGAAATGGGGATGTGTGCCATTTTGTCCAAAAATGATTCTCCATTCTGGGTCATTATTACTGATTTGCTGTAAGTTTTTTTTTTAGCATATGCAGATACATGACACCTGTAATTGTCTGACTGATAAAAATAAAAACATATGTAAACTTTTACAAATCAATGAAAAACACATACACTGAGATGTCAGTTAGGTATACCACTCCTTGTCACATAAATGGTTCAATTCACATAATACATCACATGACCATGGTGTGTGGTATAAATCAGGCAGATCAGCTCTTTGAGCATCAGTAGAGTTAGATTGAGCAGCAAAACAAGTGACCTGAGTGACTTTGAATGCAGTATGATAGTTGGTGCTAGGCGTGCCGGCAAGCATCTTCCAAATGGCCGTCCTCCTGGGCTCAAGGGTTTACCAAAAATGGTGAAAAAAACTACTAGTGATCAGTGATCCTGTGGACAAAAACAACTTGTGGATCAGAAGGGTCAAAGGAGATTGGCAAGAATCATGCAAGTGAACAGATGGGCCACAACAAGGCAAATCACAGCAGAATTAAACATTGGTATGCAAAAGGTCATCTCCAAATGCACCATTTATTGGACCTAGTCGCAAATGGGCTACAACAGCCACAGACCATATTGAGTGCTGATGTTATTAGCAAAGAACATGAAAGTGCATCTCTAGTGGGTGTAGGAGCATTGACATTGGACCATTGAGGACAGGAAAAAGGTAGCCTGGTCGGACGAATCAAGGTTCCTTTTACATCATGCTTTACATCATGGATCAAAATTTGGTGCAAGCAACATGAGGCCATGGAGCCATTTTGTCTGATGTCAACAGTACAAGTTGGTGGTGGCAATGTGATGGTGTGGAGAATGATTTTCTGGCACAAATTAGGCCTCCTGATAACCATTGAAGGACAGCTGAATGCCATGGTATAATTGAGCACTGTTGCTGACCAAGTTCATCCCTTCATGGCTAGTTCATCCTCACTTGGATGGAGATGTTCAGCATGATAATGCACCTGCTCAAAAGGCATGCATGGTTCTAGGAACATGTGGATGAGTTTTCCTTGCTTCATTGGCCTGCACAGTCTCCAAATCTAAACCCCATCGAGCATCTTTGGGATGAGGTGGTAAGGGCTGTTTGCAGCAAAACTGTGCCATCATCCAATCTGCAACTGTGCAACACAATCATTTCCCCATGGTACAACATTCCTGCACAATGTATCCAGCATCTTGTAAATTCCATGCCCTGACGAATTTGGGCTGTTCTGAAGGTCAAAGGAGGCACAACACATCACTAGGTAGGTGTACCTAATAAAGGTTTAATAAAACATGATAAAGCTGTTACATTTAGATAGTTCAGAGTATCAAATCCTAAACATGTGAAGTGCATAGTATATTATACGTGGGTTGGTACCATAATAACTAAGACTTGTTATTAATGAAGTAACTTATAAAGTCATAAATGTAATCTTAAAACACATGTTAAAATACACTAGCTTTAAAGTATAACAAAGATAATTACCACATCCTAGTTGCTGGTACATCTGCTTTAACCAAGGTTTTCACTCATGATATGATGGAATTATCATTGCTAAAACACTTCAAAGTGTTTTAGCAGTTTCACTCATGATGTGATGGAATTATCACTGATCACTGTGATCATTCCACCATATCACGAGAAAAAACCTTGGTTAAAGCAGATGCACCAGCACTAGGATGTGGTAATTACACTTTAAGGTCTAGTGTATTTTAACATGTGTTTTAAGATTACATTTATGACTTTATAAGTTACTTCATTAATAACGAGTCTTAGCTATTATGGTTCCAACTCACGTATAATATACTATGCACTTCACATGTTTAGAATTTGATACTCTGAACTATCTAAATATAACAGCTTTATCGTGTCTTATTAAACCTTTATTCTAGTTTGCTGTGTTTAAATCATACATAATGCACCTAATAAATTGCTATCTCAGTATATTTCTCTTCATTGTTATTTCATTTGTTTTCTTTTCCATGTGAGAACTAAGGAAGTTCTATATGTTTCAAGTTGTCAAGTTACTTTGTAATTACTCTGAATATTGTGATATTTAAATAAAATATTCCTGCGATTTTAAAATAGAAGTTTTTATAGTTTGCAAACTTCAATTATTGTTCTATAATTCTACATTACCTGACATTCCAACCTTCAATATTAAGTTATTATTTAATATTTGCTTACATTAACATTATTGTCAGCTAATGACATTGTTGAAAACATGTTAGCCATAAACCGACTGAAGTCTTCTGGATTAGCACCTAATCCCATTAGAGGCAGGGTAGCAGTGCTATTGCTTCCAGGTGTTGTAGAACTTGGACTTGTACCTGCAGTGGTAGTACTTGATACAGTAGAAACAGGTGTACTACTTGATGTAGTACTATTAGGCGTACTGGTGGTTTCTGCCACTCCACTGGGTGAACGGTTCCTACATTGGAAACCAGCAGCTATTATATAACAAGAAAAAGTAACTGTCTAACATTTTTTAATGTAAAATTTGTACAAAAACTGGTTAAAAATATTTAAATAGCCTATGAAATAAAATCAGTGATGATCCAACAATAATAGTCTTGATGTAATCAGTAATGTGGCAAACTTGTTCATTCATGGATAAAGGTGAACAATATTATTTCAAGTTTATTTCAATAAACATATTTTTTCAAGCTTAGAGAATTCATATTACACTCAGCAAGAACACAATTCTTTCACTTTACACCTCTGAATGCAGTACTAAGGGAAAGTGTAAAATCCACTGTATCAGTCCATAACTATTATAAGTATAGTAGGAGTCTTGGTTCCTTTCATTAGAAAAGTGGCACAATGTGTGAATAAATTATTGAAATTCGTACAATTTTGTCATTCTGGAAAAAGGGTTTAAAATCTACCAAAGTGACCTGAGAAATACAAGAAGTGGAAGGTGAGGGGGCAGTCTCCATTTTTTCTGCTCAAGGTTGGTTCAAGAAGTTCAAAAGTGTTGGCATGGGCCTCAAAAGTAAGCTGTGATTGAGGCAGCCAATATCAGTAGATTGCAAACATTCTCTGTACCAAGCTGTTGAAGCTAATCCATTGACAAAAATTTGAGGCTCTCATTTGAACTATCTCATCTACACTATAGTTGCTCACAAACAACTATAGTGCAGCATCTGCCATGCATCAGTAACATAGCCAGGAGTTACTGAAGTGTTCCACATGAACTGATTACTGAAGAAGCAAACCATTCTAGGTCTGCAGGAAGTACTTCACTAATCTATGCAACTATTGTTTCATCAAGTGAATTGCTATATACAATGAAAAATGGATCTTTTTCAACAATTCAAATACATAAATGACCAGCCTGCACTTCCTATCCCAAAGAGATGATTTGAAATGAAGTCAATGTTGAGGGTATTGTGTACTTTAAACTGATTCCCGATGGATGTGACATCAGTGCTGACTTCTACTCAGCACAACTGAGGCATGTGCACTCTGTGATGTTTGAATGCTACCCAGTATTGGTAAACATCAACTACTCCTCCAGAAAAGACAATGCAAAATTGCATAACACCTTTAAACCAAAAAAAAAAAATTTTAAAAACTGGCATTTCAGCTTCTTCCTCAACAAGCAATAGTCTGAAACTAGTTCCTTCTGACTACCACCTTTTAGCTCATTACTCCATAGCTCATTTACTTCAATGTAGACAGTTTCAAACATTTCAAGAAGTCAAAAATGGATATTGGGAGTTTTTTTTTACCTCCAAAAACCAAACATGGTATTGAAGAAGAATCAAACAACTTGCTGTCAGATGGACTATTGGAAATGTTGGTTATATTTCGCTGAGCAAGCTTTATATTGTAATAATCATTCCTCAAGTAGATGATAAAACAGACACTTTGAATCACTCTAGTACATTACAAAATTATAAAAAAATAAATATTATGCAAATGAAACCTCCAAATTCCTCCTGTAACAATGTTAAACTAGCTGTATTAACAAATGACACATCATGGTTACCACAGCTGTAACATAACAGACAGATTGACCTATTACATTTTACTACTAACCACTTGGAAATACCCATGAAACTTTCCTGTATCGTTAAAGGCTGCAGGACTAATCATTACTACTAACCACTTGGTAATATGCATGAAACTTTCTCTGTACCTTAAAGGCTGAGTTCATTACTGATAAATTTCATCTCTCTGTTATCAGTACTCCGATACTATTAATATTATATATATAAAACTCTTACAGAATCAAATTACATAAATAAGGATATATATATTATCTTTTTCAATGAACTCAACACTTTTGATTTACTTAACCATTTATTTACCTTATAATCATTATTTGGGGGCTTACTTTTTCTTTGAACCAGAGCTATTCCCTCTCTGTTAGGTTAGAGTTGCAAGCATAACCCACTCAGGCTGATGAATGTGTAATTGCCTCCAGCACTGTGAGTGCCATCACAACTGCTTATGACAGGGGTGCTCAAACCATGTTTCGTGGGCCACTTGTGTTCCACCTGACCCTTTAATTGTGGCCCACAAACAATGAAACTCCCAAAAAATATTTATAATACACTGCTCACAAAAATTAGGGGATATTTCAAAACGAATATGAAGCGATAAAAAAAAAGAAGCATTTGAATTTTTTTTATTAAACAAGAACATCAGAAAAGCAAACGACAAGTCAAAGAAAGTTGTTCAATTATGCAAATGAGATACAAACTCAATTGTCGTGATTGCGTAGCAAGTGACATATTGGTGGGGGGTGAATAGAAGCATGTCAAACTGGACGAGAGTGCTACACATTGACTGTTCAGTAGGGTGTATGGTCACCCAAGACTGCCAAAACACACTGACAGTGATGGGGCATGGACAGGATCAGAATGTCCAGCAGTTCTTGTGGTATCCTCTGCCACCCTTGCTCCAGGGCAATTTCCAGCTCAAGAAGTGTTGTGGGAGGCATTAGACGATGCCAGACGTCTTCCCAGTGCATCCCAAGCATGTTCAATGGGATTCAGGTCTGGAGAACATGAAGGCCAGTCCATGTGTTCAATTCCTGCCTCCTGAAGCATGTTGTTGATGAGATGCACACGGTGGGACCTTGCATTATCGTCCATGAAAAGAAAGTTGTTTCCAACTGCTCCAGCATAGGGTACCACTATAGGGTGCAGGACCTCATCTCGATATCTGACAGCAGTCAGCGATCCGTTTCTGATGACGTGGAGGTCGGCATGACCACCAATGCTGATGCCAGCCCACACCATGATTCCACTACCACCAAAGGAGTCCCTTTCTCGTATGAAACATGGATTCTCCCGTGTTCCTTGCTCACGCCAGATCAGGACACGATGATTGTCAGGCTGTAGACTGAACCGCAACTCATCAGAGAAGAGGACAGTTGACCACTCATTACGGGTCCAATGACGATGCTCATCAGCCCACCTTCTACGGGTTCTACGGTGTTCAGCAGATAACAGAATGCATACCATTGGTCGAGGGCATGCAGTCCAACACGATGGAGCCGATTTCGTATGGTCTGGGTGCATATCCGTCGTCTAGTAGCAGCAAGGAACTGTCCCCGCAGTTCTGTTGCATTGCTGTGTCTGTTCCTTCTTGCCAATAAGGTCAAGTAGTGGTCATCTCTTGCTGTTGTGGCAGATGGGCGACCCTGCCCTCGTCTTCTACGTAGTGTGCCAGTCTCTTCAAAGCGATTCCACAGTCTGCTAATCACGCTTTGGGATGTTCCAAGTGCTGTGCCACTGTCGTCTGTGCTTGACCAGCTTCAAGACCTCCTATGGCTCTCCAGGCAAATCGTGTTGCAGGGGCATTGCAAGGGCTGGAAAATTGCAGGATGTGCACTTTCAAGATCAGGGAATGTGCAGATACTCCAGTGCTTTCAGCCTTTTGTATAGTGCATTTTCACCAATGAAATAAAAGTTGGTTTTGCATCTCATTTGCATAATCAAACAACTTTCTTTGACTAGTTGTTTGCTTTTCTGATGTTCTTGTTTAATAAAAAAAAAAATAAATGCTTCTTTTTTTTATCGCTTCATATTCATTTTGAAATATCCCCCAATTTTTGTGAGCAGTGTATAATCAATGTGACTCAGATTTGAAAATCAAATTTGATGAAGTGTCTCTCCTAGAATTTTACCAAAAATATGTAGAAAAATGAAAAATTTTGTCAATTTAAGAATGTATGTGGCAAGATTCTTCTCCCTCTTCAGAAGAACGTACTTATGTGAACAGATATTTTCCAGAATGAAGCAATACTAAGTCAAAATTGAGGACAAAAATTACTGATTGTCATCTGGAGCACTGCCTCTGATTAGCTACCACCGAAATAGTTCCTGACATTGAATTATTAGTAAAAAATAAACAGTCAGTGTTCACATTAACTGAATCTTTCATTGCTATTGTATTGTAATAAACTTTGCTTATAAATGCAGTTGGCTTCATTCTTTTAAACAACCCCTAGGTTTACAAAACAAAGTTATTACATGGAGTTGAATTCAGAAACAACTCTAAAGGAAAATATTTTCAAGTCGAAAAATTAAAAGAATCACATTAAAGTGCATGGAACAATACTGCATTTTATTTTAAGCACTTTTACTAAACAAATTAAATATTGAATAAACTCGACTTTCTTGGTATATACTAAATATTAACCACTTTGTAAGTCGATTTAATTTTAGAGGAAAAATTGTCTTGAGCCGGCTGGGATATGAACCCACGACCTCCTGATAACATGTCAGGTGCTCTAAATCAATTAGAGGAAATCTTGATCGGCGGCCGGTAGCTCAGTGGTTTAGAGCACCTGACATGTTATCAGGAGGCGTGGGTTCGTATCCCACCTGGCTCAAGACAATTTTTCCTCCAAAATTAAATCGACTTACAAAGTGGTTAATATTTAGTATTTACTAAACAAATTTTCCTTTAGGTGTTGCTTCTGAATTCAAGCCTAAAAGCAGTATATAAGACTTGTCTATTGTATGACCTGCGACATGTACCAACTTTTCAAATTGGTCCGTGACTTCCAAAAGGTTGAGCACCCCTGGTTTAGACATCAATGCTGCAGTGCTATGCAAACATATCTTGCCTAAGAGACATTTAAACAGGTGTGCATTGAGTGGTGTAAAAAGAGGAGAGCTGAGTGGGGAGAGTATGATTATGCATAGCGCCTAGAATTGTTACGCTAGTGTTTGTATTTGACTTTTGAAGGCATTTATTTACACTCATAATCTGTAATTGGGGAATTCAGAATTTAATAAATTGTTTTATTATATTGAATTTGATATAAGTTTTTTTTTTCCTTGGGCAGTCTGGAAGTTAATCTAGTTTAGTTTTGTATTTGATAATTCGGAAAATCACTTAACACAATGAAATTCATCTCTCATACATTCAATTAAGGAACTTTAGAAACCATTTTTGGCAATTAAGTATATTGCCTTGGCACCCAATCCAGCATTTGATTGATCTACGATTGGGAGTGTTATACTGTTATGGAAATAAATCTTTTAATTAGCTTATAAAATACATGTTCATCCTATACTACAAAGTTAAAGATTTAAAATCCTTGGCACCGTCTAGCTCCCTATTATCATGTGCCGGTATTCCTTGTCTGAAGCCAACCAATAAAAAAAAAAATAAATAAATACCCCCTCAAGCAGCTGCTTGCCACAGAGGTCTGACAGGAGCCTGTCAGTTTATATGCCACAGTAGGAGATCTGAGAGGATGGCAGGACCTCAGCAGAAAAACGTCACACACATCAGAAAAACGACACACACATCCATGCCTAATCCGGGGTTCGAACCCAGGTCCCCTATCTAAATTTAATAATTTTTGTAACTCTGTGCTATAATGATTGCAACATTTACCACAAAAACTTTATTTTAATTCAAGATTCAAGAGTTGATTCTTAAATAACATTCTGAATAGTTCATTCCATTTAAAGTAAGTTATTATATTCACAATAACTCTTTAAAGTTAGTAATATAATTAACAGCTTACTGATGGTTGGTAATTTATACCAAATATGATGGCCGAGTGGTTAGCGCGCTTGGCTACTGATCTAAGGGACCTGGGTTCGAGCCCCGGATAAGGCATGGTTGTATGTTGTTGTTTTTCTGCTGAGGTCCTGCCATCCTCTCAGATCTTCTACTTTGGCATATAAACTGACAGGCTGCTGTCAGACCTCTGTGGCAAGCAGCTGCTTGAGGGGGTATTTATTTTTATGATACTTTTGGACTCCTCCATTCCAGCCATGATCAATAATCAGTACTCACTGGGATAGTCATTTACCAAAAAATATATGGGTTTGTAAAAAAAAACTAAGCACACCAGAGAAAAAATTAGTCACCCCAACCACAGATGGTAGGTAGCAATACACTGGTAGATGTTATGCCTGTAGAAATGAAACACTATATAGAGACATATAACCTTCCGTGTGCTTTGTAGTGTCATCAGTCCCAGTGAAGTGTTGGTTTATGCATTGTTCCTGCTGTGAATCATGGGTTGGAAGATGAGACTGAGTGGCAAAAGGGTGTTTACTGCATTTGGTAGGGCTAAAGAAAATGCTGTGAAGAAATCTTGCAGATATTTACACAGATATTATTGTATTAACTGAAATCTGGATAAAAGAAATTGAAATACAATTGTATAAATTGCAGCACTATTGTATTTATTTTAAATACTAATTAAGAAACAGATCTGGAGGTGTCTTAATGTATGTTAAAAGATGAATTTGTTGTTATTTCTTGTAACACTGCATTCATGAATGCAGACCTGGTACAAATGGAATTTAAATCTGACAAAAGGTTAGATTTTATTAAAGATTTAGAATGTAAGTTAAATCAATAAATAAAACTTATGCTATTATAATTGGCGATATGAATGTAGACAACAAATAAGGGAAAAAATATGAATTTGATTAATCACCTGGGAATCTATGTAGGAAATAATTTAGTAACTAGAGAGGCTACAAAAACCTGCTTAGATCAGATTTTTGTGAGCACACCAAACCCAAATGAAGTAAATACTTACCTTATTTAAACACACATAACTGGCCATTATTACCTAGGTATTCATTTGGAACTGGATTTAGATAAAATTCAAATGAATAGTAAAGGAATAATTAAAACAGATTTAGTTATATTAATAAATAAAGTTTTAGAATATGATTGGGAAATTGCAAAAAGTCACAATGATTTAAATATTCAATTTTAATTATACTACTGGCCATTAAAAGCGCAACACCAGAAAGAACTCATCAGATTGTTCCGAAACATGCAAGATGGGTAGCCCATGGGAGAACATGCAAATGATTCAAAGTGCAGCACATATGCACATCATATGTGACAGGAACACCCCTTGGAAGTGGTATAAAAGGAGATGTATGCGACTGCAATGGTGCCAAGAACATCGCATCGTCTTTTCAGACAAATCCCGTTTTAGTATGCAGCACCATGATGGATGAATCCATATCTGCCGGTACTGCAGTGACAGGCTCAGTGAGACATGCATGATGCAGTGCCATACAGATCCAGCCCCTGGTGTTATGGTATGGGGTGCCATTGAACTCCACTCACGCATGCACCTCGTACGCATTACTGGGTACTTTGAATAGCCAGCGTTACATCACTGAGGTGTTGGACCTGTGGTTATACCTTATCTTCAGGGGTTCTCTGGTGCCATTTACCAACAGGACAATGCCCAACCACATGTGGCATGCATCGTCCAACAATTCCTGGATAGCCACCATGTGACACTTCTGCCTTGGCCTGCACATTCACCAGATCTGTCCCCAAATGAACATGTCTTGTCTGGTCCATGATCTCACAACGACTAGCACACCAGACACCAGCAGCTGTTTACAACAGATGAACTTTGGCTACATATCAAAACTGCACGGACTGACATTCCCCAAACACACATCCGATGTCTCATCCTCTCAATGCTTGACCACGTAGCAGTGGTTATTGCCGCTCATGGTGGCTACACAAGGTACTGATTTCTTTGAATTCCACAAGTCTAACCGAGTTGTATTTGTAATCATGTGATCCTTATAACATAAGCTATGTATTCACTAAATATGGCTTTGTTATCTCGTCTTTCCTAATATAAGTCTATATATAATAATATATATATATAGACTAACATAAATATATCTTGTCTTTCCTTTTATTATTAACTGTGTTGCACTTTTAATGGCCAGCAGTGTATTTATAGGAAAACTATAAGAACTAATTAGAGTTTCTTTCAAGTTAAAGTTGGTTTGGTTGTTTGTGCAGGGGTTTTATGGCACATTAGCAGATGTGGCTATTATGTGCCAAACAACAGCTAAAATAGAGAATTTAAGATGTGAAACCAACAATGAAAGTTAAAATAGAAACAATCAAGGAATTATAAACACATTCGAGAAATCATATTAATCGTAATACCTTCTGCTTCCCTTATCCATATAACATAGAGTAATATTGTGAAGTACATTAACAAAATCCATTTTTTTTTCATTCCAGTTTTTTTTTATTCATTTGATTAGCATATTTACATTGCAATAAATATTTTAAATATATTTAAAAACATTAAAAAAAATGCAATTTTATGAAAAAATGGAAAACAGAAAAAAAAATAATTTTCATTTGCCCAGGGCAGATGAAAGGTCACTTTTCCTTGACATATTTCACTTTGAATGGTCCAAACTAAAGATGCAACAGCTTGTTTTAGGTGTCCCCTCTCCCACTGGGAATTAAAAATATCGGTGTGCAAAACTAGATCCTTTCTATTGAATACAATAAGTATATTGAAACCGGTTGTAACAGTTGATTAGTTTCAGAGATATTGCATGCACAGACAGATGGATGGATGGATGTTCGGACCTGGCAATAATATAAGCAAGTTTTGCTTTCAATGTATTAAAAACAAATAGAAAAAAAAATGTGATTCACAATAATAACCATGAAATATAATATTCAGGCCCAGATCTAGAAAAAAAATAAAGGGGAAATGGGGAGGGGGGAGGCAAGAACTCAGTGAACTCCTTAAACATTTCTTAAAAAATTCATGAACTATACATGTTTATCAGTTTTTCATCTCTATTACCCTTCCTAGAAATCTCAGGGAGGGCATGGCTACCTTCCCCCCAGATCCCGCCTTGATAACATTATTTTTGCCCTCACTGGCACTTTTGGAAGAGTTGTCCTATTGGATAAATCGTCATTTGGACTAAATGTCCTTTGGATGAATTGTCCCTATTAGACAAATTGGCATTGGATCAGTTGGCATTAGACAAATAGTACCAGAACTCTTTAATGTGCACAGAGTATGGCTCTCTCTCTTACACACATGATCATGCCTTAACATCCTATTGGCCGGATGACAGCACCATTCAAAGCCTAGTGGTGTCCCCTACTGAGAGCAGGGAGGGGGGTTTTGTGGAGATAAATCTGAACATTGACAAACCTGGGAACTACAAATGATGAGATTGGGACACTACCAACTGAGTCACCATGCCCCTATTATTAGCTTTTGTATTACATTATTTGTGCTATATTTTCATATAAATTTATATTACATATATAATATATGGGAAGAAAAGAAAATGCTAACTAATGGTAAAATTTTACATACTACAAATCTTTAGGAATATATATAAACTCATTTTTAAATATTACTTACATGCCATTAAAAATGGTAGGAACAGCTTGATGGAGCTGTGATAATCCTTGATTAATCTGCATCAGTGCTTGAATGGCCTGTGGATTTGTAATGAGATTCCGAAAATCTGGATTTTGTAGCTAACATAAAGAAAAAACATTAAGTATAACAGCATTTTATATTTTTTATAAATAAATTACTGAGATAATATAAATTCGACAAATGATAGAACTGATTAAATATATTGTACATAATCATAGCCTTTAAAAAATATAAATACCTGGCATAATAACTATATGTATGCTTGCAAGCAATCGTATATTAATAATGAATCCTTAGATTATATTATATTCTGCTAGTTGTCCAATACTACAGATAGTACTCACATAAAAAAAAGGCATGTCTAAATGACTGTAATTTGGCTGTGAATTAAATTTCACCACTAAATGCAAATTTTCATTTCTTTCAAAGTGTGGATCATGATTAATTAAATGCCATTAACAATTAACCTTTCCAGTGTCCATGTCATCTGTATACATTTGCAGAATCTGAAATGAGGAGCCAAGGATTATGTATCTGTTTTTAGTACAAAAAAAATAAATTAAAAAAAATCGCTGTTATAATTTTTTGAAATTATATCTTATAAAAATATATAATTCAGGCTTGAAAAATATTGTTTTTTAATTTGATGCATATTTTATTAAACTACAATATAATTTTATAAAGCCATCTGATTGCCATTTCTTAGAAGCACTAAATGGTATTGCCAATTTGCTTGTTAACGTTTCTATTTGGTGAAGCAACCTTCTGATTTAAGCTCACATGTTTGGTTTGAACTATTATCTACAAATTTTTCCTTAAATTTTCAAAAATCTCCCAAAAATTAACAAAAAAAAAAACTGTTATTTTAAAAAATGATAGATTTTGGAAGTAATTACAAAGTATGCACCACCATTTTTTTTTCTCTTTCACACTCTTTTCTGTCAAACTTATTTCAGTTTCCAAAATTATTTTTACCATTTTCCCCAGCATTCTATGCACCTTTCCCACTCTTAAAATCGAAACTGGAAGTAAACACATCCTTCTTAGAAGTTCTGGTTGCAGCTGCATTTAATTAGTTATGCTTCACTGAGGCAAATAAGAGGCAGATGGCTGACACATGCTATCTCTGTTCCATGTGCTATAAGTGATTTTCACAGTTTTGGTACAGCATATTGGATATCCTATGTAAAGTTAGTATTTACTTTTTTTATATTTAAACCTTAGTTTTCATTTCAGTAGATTTATTTTTGGAAATTAAGGATCTTTTAGCTTATTGACAAGTATTCGTTTTTTCATAGTTATTCTACATTGTATGGCCGGCCTGCAACTTGTTGCTATGGATATTTTAACATTGCATTAGGCTATATATTAATTTTTATTATTTATTACCTTTCCCGTAAAACTTTGATCTGGTATCATTTACTGAAAATAAATGAGATCTTGGATATGGAAGCAAATTCATTTCTCTAGATTTATTTCAGTAAGTTAGTGATCTATTGGTCTGCTGATTTATCGATCTTCTTGAGTTATGCTATATTGGAGGCTGGCTTAAAAGTTGTTGTGAATATTTTACTTAACATCCCATTAGGTTATATGTATTTTTCTTTTATTATTTATTGTTTGTTTAGTAAAAAAACTTTGAGCTTATACTGTTTTCTGAAAAATGAATGTCTTGGATATGAAAGTAAAACAACTTACTTGCTGTGGAAATCAGCCATCATGTGAGAGCACAATTTCAGGAAGGCTTCCAGTCCATTAAACTCATTGTGAATGCTTCACCCCCCTCCCCAGAAGAATATATATATTTTAAATTAAGGGTTTTTACGTTTCTATTGAATGATTTTAAAGGCAACCCCCCCACCTCCCCCATGCACAAACTTTTCTGCATTTAGCCAAGATCGCCAAACTTCAACATCCAACGAAAAAATTCATAATGTTTAGTTAAAAAAGCAGCCAAGAAAGTGTTTTTTTCTATTTCATAATCAGTTCAGAAAATCTCATGAATGTGAGAAGTCCAATCACTTTGCATAACACTGACCATATTTGAAATATATGATACTGAAAAGAATCATTAAAAGAAATAAAAATTATATTTTAAGGTTGAATATTATATTATTTGTGAGGAAATTTCCTTTCAATAAATATATAATTTAACCATTTTTGTTCATCAGGTTTTCCAAAATGAAGCCTTAATTGTATAGTGTGATTTTTTTTTTTCACCATATTTAAAAAAAATTTTTTTTTTGTTATTCAGAAGTAAATAGCCTTTCTATTCACGTGCATTATAATCATTTCTGTCTATTAGTTTTTTTTAAAATTAAGTTTTATTTTAATATTTTAATAGGACTTTTTTTAGAGTCATGTAGTAAAAAAATGCATTTGGCAATACAAATAAAAATTTGTCTTTTTCATTAAATATTTTATTTTCAGAAAATCTGTAATTAAATGCTGATTAATTTGGCAAATTCCTTTTGTTAGTTATTTGGCAAAAAAGTTTTAAAGTTTTTTTGGCTGAGCATAGGGAGAAAATAACTTGGCCTCAGAACGGAAACCAGTTTTTTAAGTTGGATACTGGAAGGGTTAAGGAGCAAATCAAAGCTATAGAAGTTGTACCATAGGTATAAAAATGTGACAGAAATTCAGTATCAGTGGAAAATTCAATTTAATTCTCTTGCACCCACAAGAGCATGTATTCTTGCATTGGTAGTAAAGTTCCAAGGGAACGGTAGTGTGCAATCAAGCCTGGATTCTATGTGGCAACATTTCAGGAAACAATCCTAACCAATATTTTCACTTTGAAGTAAACAACATATGTATGTTACAACACAAAGTAGAAAATGGTACAAGAATGATCAATGGAAGTATCAACTGATAAATTTTCAGATTTCTTATACTATTTTCATGAGAAAAACCAACATGCAAAGTTTTGCTTTCAACTTTGATATGCAAACTTTTAGATTTAATAAAAAAGTATTGAGAATTGCAATTTTTTTTCAGATTTTTGGTATTTTTCAAAGTACTTGCTAATGAAATTCATACAATATTTTTCTACATAATTATGTTTCATAAAGGATCTTAAGGCTTGAAATATTACAGAATTACACAGGATTATGCATTAAGTGGTAAGGAGCAGAACAGTTGCAAAATGAGTGCTATAAATCAATGCTGAAAGACAGGCTATATTAATGTAGTGCTAACAGCATGTATTTAGGTTACCTTTCAATATGAGACATACACAACAGGAAAATACACTGCTCACAAAAATTAGGGGATATTTCAAAATGAATATGAAGCAATGAAATATCCCCTAATTTTTGTAAGCCGTATATATCAATTTAAAATGCTGGCATAATTTTAATAATTAGTTTACCAGGATGTAATTTTAGAAAGATATGTGTAAAGGGGTTTGAGAATTTTCATCTCATATTAATAGTTTAAACCAGAAGTGTTTTTTTCTCTGTACAATGGACTAAACTGTCAAGTCACAAGAACTTCAAAGCATGACTGGATTTCTAATGGACAGTTGTTAAGTGTAACTAGTAACCTTTAGTAGTGGTACCATCCCAATCCAATTTTTTTAATAATCCCTTCTCTTCAATTAATTTTTATTTTATTATTATTTTTAACATATAATAAATTTGGAGAATCACCTTTCTAAATAAATAAAAGAAAACTGTACTAATGCCCTGTGAGGCTGCACAGAACTGTGCAGGCATTAAACCTAAGTCTGATGCTGCCTTGTCATGTTGCAGACCATTAGAACCTTTCAAAGGAGATATTCACTTCTGGAGGGGAACAGATGGGGAGGGCTGTCAGATCAGTTTGGCTTATTGATGTGGACATCTATGCCCACTTTCTTTTTTTACCCACCTTCACAGAGTCTTGGTGCTACCTTAAAAGCATAGAGTTGTCTAATGGCTTTGAGCATCATTATGAAACTTGAACTTACTGCACTGGTGACTTCTGCTCAGGGAAACACTACTACTGTGTTTTCTGTCTGTTTATGGGTTGCCAGCTTCAAGTGAACTGATGCACAGTATACCTTGTATCAGTTGGTGGATAATCCTGATCAGAGGCCAACACAGGTACTTGAACCTTCAGTTCTAGGGGTATCACTAACCCTGTATATGTCACAGGTAGATCAATTAAACTTTTGATTCTAATTCTGGAAAAGATCCATTTGCAAAGTTTGTTTGAAGCTCCCGAGCATTGGTAGCTTAAGTTTTTAGTGATAGAGAAATTGGTCTTTGTCCCATGCATATAATCAAAAGATTATTTGATATTGATGGCCATATTGCTTTCAATAAACATAGATTCATAAGTACCTGGAATGTGAGGACTAGAGATTATTCTCTTATGCCCTCAAACAGGAATTGTAGCATTACAACTTATGTATTCTGGGCTTGCAAGTGATGCTCTTCTAGGATATGATTGCATTAATAAAAGATTTCTTACAACCAAATTTAAAACAGGGATTAAAACTTTTATTATCTGTTATACCCACTCTGAGGATTCTGATAAGAATGTGATTTTATGGACAAGAACAAGATCTGAATTCTCACAAGACATTATTCATGATGGATGACTTCAATGTCAAAGGTGTACTGATGCTGACTGACTGCATAATAATATGATTGATTATATAGGGTGGTGCACAAGTTGTGCTCCATAAGATATTTCTATTACATTTTTTTCAGTAATTGTTTTCCTTCTTTCCATATAAATAATGGCTTCTAAACTAGCACAAAACGAAAGAATTGAGTTAATGGGTAGAAGGGTAGGAGTATCAAAAGAACAATTCAATGAAAAGTATCCAGACCTTCCATTCTGATGGACAACTAGAATATCCATTGTTCAAAGAACAGTTGGATGATTACTTAATTGCTTTAAAACAACTGGATGTGTTCATGAGTTGACATCAATGTTTCTTAATCTTTTTTTTTTTGCTCATGGCCCCCTTCTGAGTTTCTTCATTTACCTCTGTGGCTCCCCCCTCATAGCTGCTGTTAGTTGGAAAAAATGTTCCATGTTGCCCCCTGGGGGGACCATATGGCCTAGACTGAGAACCACTGGCAGAGCTCCCAACCTTGCATGATGAAAATTACAATTTGGGAGAGTGAAAAATCAGAGGAAATCAGAGCAAAGGCAGTTCTGCAGTTTAGGGTACTTAGGTGCCATTTTTTAATTCATTGTGTCTGATGGAATGCTTGACTTCCAAACTCCTAGTGGCGACAAAAAAATTAAAATTTTCCAGAATTATAACAGGTTTCTTAATATTATTCCCATAACCCCCCCCCCAACTAAATATGTGATTTAAACTAATCATAAAAACGTTTCAATATCAATCACATTAGAAAGAATATTCAGCAAAAGTGCTGATCTAGTGATGGCCGCCATCTTTATTTTTTTAAACTGATGGTCCTTGGATCGGCATTTTTCTGAATATTTAACTTCTTGGAAAGTTCTACAAATGGGATTGGATGTTGGGATGTTTTACCTCTGAGCAGCACTTTTTTTGCACACCATGGGCTAAATGGCCAGATCACAAGGGCCCCGAAGGCTCAGAGAAGGAGGGGGGGGGGGGAGCACCCACTGGAACAGTGTTGGGAGACAGATGGTAGCCTCCCATCAAGGCCATCCAGGGTGTTCTTTAACGTGCACAGGGTATGGTTCTCCAGCACATGGGGCCACGGCTTAACGTCCCATCTGGCGGACGGCGGTCTTTCCAAGCCCATCGGTATCCCCTACTGACCGTGGGCAGGGTGGGGAGTTTTGTGGAGATAAATCTCAATGCTGACCCAGCTGGGACTCGAATCTGGGAACTGCAGATTACAAGCCTGGCGTGCTACCGACTGAACCACCCTCGCCCATTCTACAAATGATAACCTAAACAATTGCATTACTAAGAGTAAAGAGGCCGTACAACAAGAATATGCTGAGTAAAGAATATAATGATAAACATTTATTCCTAAGCATAAAATTTTGCTTCCACTAAAAATAATAGTATCTAGACATATTTTCCTAACTGTGCATATCATTATACGATGAATGCTGGTTGGTCAGTACCATTTGAGACTACTTGTTTCAATCTATTATCACTAACAAACAAACGTTCATTTTGTATTTAAAAAAATAAACCCTACAAAAAAATCAATAATTTCTTCAGAGATGGCTATTCAAACAAGCGCATACTGTTGAACAACGAATTGCCATTCCACAATTTAAGAAAACTCAGTACAAAATTATCGGAGATTACCATTTTAACCTAAACATACTGCTAAACAACGACTCGCCCTTTTTACTGACCAAAGCCTAAAAACAAAATTGTAAACTATTCACCTCCAATCTGCAGTAATAAAAAAAGCCCCCAGAAAAAATAATCCCATCAAAAACAACAAGCCTGAAACACATGAATTATCCTAAATAATGAATCGTCAATCCACAATATAAAAAAGCCCCTGCTAAATAATCCCATCAGGGAAAACAAACAAGTTTTACCTCTGAGTGGAACCTTTTTTGCACACAAAAAAGGGTAAGCTGGTCATGACACAAGGACCCATAGAAGGTTGGAAGAGGACCCACTGGACAGCTATTAGGAGACAGATGGAAGCCTTCTGTTAAGGCCCTCAAGTGTGTTCTTTAGTGTGCACAGAGTATGACACTCCTGCACATGGGACTATGGCTTTATGTCCCATACAATAGACTGTGGCCATTTCTATTGATGTCCCCTTTCTGAGCAAGGGCAGGGTGGGAGTTTAGCAGAGATAAATCTAAATGCTGGCTCAAACCTGTGGACTGCAGATTATGAGCTTTGCATGCTACCAACTGAGCCAACCCCTGCCCCTACACACAGTGTATTGTTTGTCACATACAGTTTATGCTAATAACAGTCAGCAATGGGTCAGGCTTTTTGGCACTTCATTTATGTTCAGCATTATAAAACACTCACTTGGCTTAACATTGTTGGTATCAGTGCCCTTATCTGCTGCTGCAGTGCTGGGTTTCCCATTAAAAGAGGGTTGGAATTTATCATCTGTAAAAGATAAAAGAAGTTTAAGTAATGCTTTTATTATTCAACACCTTATTTATGGTTATAAAAATGTTATTTCAACTGAAAGATATGCAGTGGTAGAATATTTGGGATCTAATCACTGGTTGTATTCAAGGTTTGACAATATCAATTTACAATCTTGAAAATTACTAGGAGAGTTAAATTATCAGGGAATTTTTATGCACAATTACTTATAGGTACAATTAAGTCTATTTTGATGACAAATTGTACACCATGATCAGACATCTTTCTACCTATAAGGGCACATACTAATTTAATTTACTTGCATTTTATTGCCACTTGTTTACAATGATTGCATGCAAATTGCTTCTGGCATTCAACTTAACCTCCAGGTAGATGGATCTTTCCACTTCACTTATCTGTTTCAGTAGCATTACTAACATGACACCACTGCTTGACTCCCTGTAGCATTTAAAAGTCTTAGAGAAAAATGGTAGTGTTATGTTTGAAGGATTAAATTAACTTGTAACCTTCAGCACAAAGTTTTGTTTCATCTTTTGGTGTTCTCAAAGTTTATTTTCTCTGCTTTAAGCTTATCATCCTTTTTAACAAAATTATAATTTTTAGCTCAAATTCTTGAACATGAAATATTATTTGGCTGAAAAACATACTATTGGAAATCAGAGTAAACTTAAGTCATGTCATTACAAAGCTCAGTCTGTTAATACGAATGATGTCTCTTTCTGCTGAGGTCTTTCCTTCCTCACAGACCTACTCTAAGGCATATAAACTGACAGGCCCCTGTCAGACCTTTGTGGCAAGTAGCTTCTTGAGGGGGTATTTATTTTTTATTTTATTCAGACATGGCACTGAACAGGTTAATGATCATATGCTTAACATTTATTTCATAATGGTAAGCATAGGATCAGTGTTATTTATAACATGATCTTGATTTCAACCACATTCTAAGACATTATCATTTATAAACTGTTATGTTTGCAAATAATGAATACCAAAAATATGAATGCTTTTGATTTTTAGCCATGGATTGTGTAACACTTAAAAGAAATGCTAGGACTCTTTTTCAGTTGTTTATAGATTAACAGTATGTTGATGTATCAAAATAGATATGAATCAGTCAGCAAATTTAAAACACACTTTTCTGCTACACTACTGAACAAACTACCAAGTCAGAATGGCCTCAATACTCAGGATAAGATGTTATAAAGTCCATTATGCTGCTATGCTTTTATATACAGATAGTACTTTGCATCAAGGCTATACACAATGTTCTTTAATCAGGAAGAGGTTGCATGTGGTCTACAGAAGATTACTACTTAATCTCTTTCTAGCGAGAATTTAATTTCAATCTTAACCATAAATTTTTATCTCTTTTTAGTAAGAAAACATGTAACTCAGATTTTTTACCTTCATGATATTGCCACATTATACATTATTTTTAATGTTATTACTCAACAGCTTCACCCAGTTGTTTAACATGAACAGCATCTTGTGGGGTCCACTGACCCCCCCCCCCCTCCACACACACACACATATACTACTGTATTTCTTCGATTCTAAGATGCCATTGATTGTAAGACGTACCTTAATTTCAGTACCACCAACAAAAAGAAAGCTTTGATTCTAAGGAAAAATAAAAATAAAATGCTAAAATATATCTAACAAATATTTTTATTATAATAGAATTCAATTTACTAACAACAATAGTACCTATTTATCAGTAGGTATGTTATTCATCACTTCCTTCTGAATCAATATCCGAGTCTGATTCTTCAGAGCTGTCGATATCTGCATCTAAATCAATAACAGAGTCTACTTACACATTCAGAGTCTGATTCTGATTCTTCTGAGCCATCTTCATCTTCATTATCCCATAATATATCATCTTCTGAGCCATCGAGAGCATTGGTGATGCAATATTTTTTAAATGAGTGCTGCACTATTCTTTCTGTGTTGATACCCATTCCACCAATTTTGATGCTGGCGCTTTAATTTTTCTTGGAAGGTGTCAGCGGAAGGTTGTCAGTCAACGGCCAGGTTTCATATTCCTTTCTCAAGTAATCCTTAAATGGTTTGCTGACTGAAACATCGAGACTGAAACTGCAGTTGGCCAGTCATGCCGTCAGGAATCACAACCAAGTCACTATGTTTTTGCACAATTTTATTTTTGACCTGTTCAGACAAACATTCATGAAATGCATCAAGTACTAGCATGCTAGGTGGGTTACAAAGACTTTCAGGATGTCTATTCCATATACATTTAACTAGTCCTCCATAAGCTCTGCTGTCATCCATCCATTTTTTTGTGCATGCATAATAACATCTTAGGGGAAAATTTCATTCTTTGGTATGGTTTTTCGATTTGAAATTAAATATGGTGGCAACTTTTGACCATCAGGGGTGATACGCTGCTTTTTGTAACCCATGCTTATAATCTTGATTTCTTTAGCACCTTTAGCATTGATGGTGCAATTTTGAGGCATATTGAAGAAGACCAGGTTTCATCAGCATTTCCAATTTGACTAAGCTCAAAGTTTCTTTTTTTCCCCTTAACCCTTCCAGTGTCCACGTCATCTGTACATGTTCGGAGAATCCGTAAAAATATGTGGAGAACGTATACACACGTTTTTAGTACAACAACAACAAAAAAAAATCGATTTTTTAAAAATAAAAATTGCCGTTGGTATTTTTATATATATATCTTATAAAAATATATAATTCAGGCTTCAAAAATAATATTTTGTTTTTTAATTTGATGCATATTTTACTAAACTAAAATTTAAATAATTTTTATAAAGCCACCTGATTGCCATTTTTTAGAAGCACTAAATGGTATTGCCAATTTGCTTGTTAGCATTCCTATTTGCTGAAGCAACCTTCTGATTTAAGCTCACAGGTTTGATTTGAGCTATTATCAACAAATTTTCCCTTAAATTTTTGAAAAATCTTCTAAAAATTAACAAAAAAATGCTATTTTTAAAAATGATAGATTTTGGAAGTAATTACAAAATATGTATCGCCATTTTATTTTTCCATTTCACACTCTTTTCTGTCAAAAACCTAGTCAGTATTCCCAAGTTATTTTTATCATTTTTCCCAGCATTCTACGCATCTTTCCTCCCTTCAAATCGAAACTAAAAGTAAACATGTCCTTCTTAGAAATTCTGGTTGCACCTGCATTTAATTAGTTATGCTTCACTGAGGCAAACAAGCGACAGATGGCTGATGCAATCTCTGTTGCTTGTGCTATGTGTTGCTTAGTTTTGGTCCAGCATATTGGATACTCTTTGTCTAGTATTTTTTTTTTATATTTAAACTTTAGTTAGTTTTCATTTCAGTAGATTTATTTTTGGAATTTAGCGACCTTTTGGCCAATCAATAAGTATTGATTTTTTCATAGTTAAGTTATATCGTATGGCCAGCCTACAACTTGAGGTAACATCGCATTAGGCTATATGTCAATTTTTAATTTATTATTTATTACTTTTCTAATAAAACTTTGAACTAGTATCATTTTCTGAAAATAAATGAGTTTTTGGATATGGAAGCAAATTCATTTCTATAGATTTATTTCCGTTAGTTAGCAATCTTATGGTTGGCTGATTTATCAATTTTTCCGAGTTATGCTAGATCGGAGGCCAGTTAAAAGTTGTTGCTGATATTTTATTTAACATTCCATTAAATTACATGTAATTTTTATTTTATCATTTTTTTTTTAGTAAAAAAAATTTTGAGCTTGTACCATTTTCTGAAATTGAATGTCTTGTATATGAAAGCAAAATAGACCTTCGTTGCTACAGAAATCGGCCACCATTTGGGAGGGCAATTTTGGGAAGGGCTGGTCCTTGTTGCACAAACTTTTCTCACTTAGCCAAGATTGCCAAACTTCAACACCCCCCAAAAAAATTCATAATATTTAGTAAAAAAAAAGCAACCAAGGAAGTTTTTTTCTATTTCATAACCAATTCAAAAAATTCCGTAAATGTGAGAAGGCCAAATCACATTGTATAACACTGGCCGTGTTTAAAATATATGATACTAAAAAGAATCTTTAAAAGAAATAAAAATCATATTTCTGGTTGAATATTATATTATTCGAGAGGAAATTTCCTTTCGATAAATATATAATTTAATTATTTTTATTCAGCAGGTTTTCCAAAATGAAGCCTTAATTGTATAGTGCTATCTTTTTTTACCATATCAATTGAAAAAAGGCTTATTAAAATCAATATGTTTGCACATTTGTTAATATTATTTATTTTCATAAAATTCTATTTAATTTGGTATATAACATGACCTATTTTCATTGATTGGTTATTTTTTAAAAAAATTCTAGTTTACTTGTTTATCTGACTCGGCACAGTTGGCTCAAAGCCTGGAATTTTCTCACAGTATGGTACTGAGAAAAAAATTACAAAATGAGAAAAATATTTACTTAAAACCAAAAAAGTAATTTTTTTTTATTCAGAAATATATAGTCATTCTATTCATGTGCTTTGCAATCATTTCTGTCTATTAGTTTTTTTTAAATAAATTTTTGTGTTGCCAGATGCATTTTTTTACTACATGACTCTAAAAAAGTCCTATTAAAATAAAACATATCGTGTGTTTTGTTAAATATTTGATTTTCAGAAAATCTAGAATTAAATGTTGACTAATTTGGTATGCAACATGCCATAATTCCTTTCATTAGTTATTTGGCAAAAAAATTCGAAAGTCAAAGTTTTTTTTGGCTGAGCATAGGCAGAAAATTGCTTGGCCCCTGGATAGAAACCTGTTTTTCAGGCTGCACACTGGAAGGGTTAATTTGATCACATGTCGCTGAAAGTTAATCAGCTTCTGCTGAAAGCCTGCAGGAATTTTTTAACAGATAGATGTTCGGCACTTTAATGATAACCCGCTACGATGCACGAGTCTGTTGCACCAGCCGCAACTGCCTTTAAAAATTATTTCCTCTATTCCGAGGGAATTGGCAATTTCTCTGGCTTTCAATTGCATGACTTGTCAAGTGATGGGTAATCCTTTTGCGAATGTCTCCATTACAAAATGTATCACAGCATCATCGACTTGTAGAAATCTTCCTTAGGTCCTGTAAAGCACTTGGTTATTGCTTTGCACGAAAATATGGAATTGTGATCATTTCTCTAAAGACGAACATTTACTTCAGTAAAGTCAAAATGTCGACCTGCAGCTCTATTTATAAGTTCTTCTGCATACACAATAACTTTTTGCTTCAATGCAACTTCGTAGTACAATCTTTTTGACAACATTTTGATGTGCAATAAGGTATCAAAATGAACGAAATATAGTAACTCAACTTCTTACGTACTTTTGAAGATACAACCTAAATTTCCTAGTTGTCGCTAAGTGAGCTTCACTATAATGAAATAACACATTTGGAAAGTGTGGGAAAACACCCACACCACTTTATTCTTCAATGGAATTGGAGAATGTGATAACAGTCACACTTGGAGGCGGGGTTTCCGCGTAAAAAACAAAATGTGTGGTGCCATGTGCAAAGCATAGGGGGGGGGGGAAACTGCAATTCTAAGACGCACCCTGTTTTAGAGATGTTTATATGGGGAAAAAGTGTGTCTTAGAATCGAAGATATGGTATGTGCCTTTTAACAATTACCTTTTTAAATTGCTTTTTAAATCATAGATTGTGTTAGTGGTTTTATTCTCCTTCCATATTTGGTTATAGTGATGCTATAAAAAAAAGTTTAGTTTCAGTTAATTTTTAGTGAATGAAGGGATCTTAAGAGAAAAGAACCATATCCTCAATGGTACTGATTAGTAATACGGAACTCAAAGTGCAAGAAGTTATGTGGAAAACTTTGTGAACAGTTGTTGAACAATGAATTTTCAGTTAATTTTTTGTGTTTTGAATATTTTTAATTTTCTTCTCGGTTCACCGTTGAAATCACCTACAATGGGCAAGTGAGCACCAAAACTGGATGGACCTTGAAAATTTCAGACCTTAATGATTGGAAGAAGGTCATCTTTCTGTGTTATGCTATACTGCTATAAGAACTTCAATATATAAAAATTTGAGAAAATCTAAAATTTATTTTGCTTTTTTTTATAAGGAAATAATTAGAAAAACTTTTACATATTTAAGTATAGTAACAATTTCTAAATGTATTTCTATTTCAGGCAAGCTCATCTTGATCTGTTACAAGAAATATGTGGTCATTTTCTCAGGGCTCAATAAATCCTCATGGTGACTAGTCTTGTAGCCCAAGAAGGTACATCTCATGTTGGTTACTATGCATAGATAGTGGTTATCCTATACACAAGACATTGTAACTCATTCCTGTCAAGCTGCATATCTGAAGAAATTACCACCTTTCATTTATGCAACTAGGAAAAACTTTAATTATATGAAAGTTGACTTATTATTATTGAGTATGCCATGCTTGTAACTTAAAATTTCAATTTAGAAAATGTTACATAAAGTTTTCTAAAATAAATTTTTTGGACTCATCATTACCCATCTATGTTGCACTTTTCATTGATGAGTAGTTTGCAACTATTCCCATTTTTCACTTACAACAGAATAAAAAGAACAATTGACACTGTTGCAAAGAAGAGATCTCTAAAAGAAACCCAAGTTAAGATAACTGTTTTGATTGGTCAATTTTGACATTTAATAATGCTCACTTTAGTTCTTATAAGTGTAATTTTACATCTTATATCAGGGGCATTGAACCTTTTCACTGGTAGGACATTTTTCATTAACAGCAACTCACAGGCCAGAAAATTTATACATTATACTGATTAAGTGGAATCAATTCATTTTTAGATATGAGCAAAACTATCATATCTACAATGTACTAATTCAGAAGCTATCATGTACATTCTCTAAAAAATAAAAAAAAAAACTCAATTACGTTTAATACCAGTTTTTAACAACACAAATATATTTATACCCATCTACATTTGATTAGTGGATGAGACAAACATGTTTTGCAGGCTATGTATTGTACATCCCCTTATATAGACAATAGAAAATATAAAACCATAACAAAAATAAAGAAGTGCTTTTAGTATGTAATTATATATTAACATGGAAATCAATGCGAGAAAAACAGCAGAAACAGTTCAATTTACCTGAGTTGTAACATCAGGATTGGTAGCAAGTGACTGTACCACAGCTTGCATAAATGGAGAACCCATATTTTGCAGTAATTGAGGATTATCATTTAGCTGTTGAAAAGCACTCTGCATACCTCTTGAATTAAACATACTATTTTCTGTAAGACCACTTAAGGGTGTAGGCTGAGTTTGAGAGGATGTTCCTGACTGAGTAGTCCGTGGTGCCCAGGGGTTTGGCAGAGGGTCTCTGTTTTCAGTTCCCTGCTGATCAGAAGCACTCCGATCTGATTCTAAAATGTAAAAAAATAAGTTACTGTTATATCACACACACACAAAAGATACATGTTTTTCTATCAAAGTCAGTGTTTAACAAATTTTCTAAATAAATTAAGGGATAGGTATGAACCATTTTCTCCTGAAAGGAATTTTATGATGCTCATGGGGTGTTGTCATGACACATTAATTTCAAAACACTAAGCATACATACACCAAAGAGCCAAAACATTATGAACATTATGAAGGTCATGCATGAAGTGTTATACATAACACCTGATCCTGAGCTCTGTTAATCAGTCTTATTCTTGTAGTTCAGATGGGAAAGGCAGCAGACTTAAGTGAGTTTGATAAAGATCAAATTGTAATGGCCAGACGACTGGGTCAGAGCATTTCTGAGGTGGCAAGGCTTGTGGGGTGCTCACGGTCAGCCATGATTAGTACTTTCAAAAAGTGGTCTGAGAAGGGAAAAACCATGAACTGCCAGCAAGGTGTGGCTGACCATGGCTCATTGATGGTAGAGATGAGTGAAGGCTATTCTGTATGGTATGAGCCAACAGAAGGGATACTGTGCACAACTCGCTCATAATTTTAATGCTGGTGACGGGAGTAATGTGTCACAACACACAGTACATCAAACCCTGCTGAAAATGGGGTTGTGTAATCGCAGACCACTCCGAGTACCATGCTAATCTCAGTTCACCATTGAAAATGCCTACAATGGGCATGCGAATATCAAAACTGGACCTTGAATGATTGGAAGAAGGTCATCTGGTCCGATGAATCTCATTTCCTATTGCACTATGTGGATGGACGGATATGTGTGCATTTTATACCTGGGAAAGTGTTGGCACCAGGATGCAATATGGGACAAAAACAAGTGGTGGATGAAGTGTAAATGCTTTGGGCAATGTTCTGCTGGTAAACCCTGCAGTCCAGTCATTCATGTGCAGGAAACTATGATGTCTGCCACCTACCTAAACATCATTGCAGACCAGGTATATCCTTTCGTGGTAATGGTAGTAGTGCCTTCTTTTAGTAGGATAATGTGTCATGCCACACAGCCTAGATTGTTCGAAAATGGTTTGCGGAACATGAGGAAGGCTTCTAGCTATTGCCCTGGCCTCCAAATTCCCCAGACATCAATCCAATTGAGCATTTGTGGTTTGTGGGAACAGCATATCTGATAGCGGTGGCTCAACCACATAACTTACACGAGTTAAAGGATCTGTTGGTAATGTTTTGGTACCAGATACCACAAGATACCTTTAGAAATCTTATGTCCATACCTCAAAGAGCTGTTTTGGCAGCATGTGGAGGATCAACATCATATTAGGCAGGTGGTCATAATGTTTTGACTCTTTGAGGTATAAGTCACAGGAAAAATATATGTCACAAAGAATACACTTTTCTTGAAAATAAACTTTTCAGATATTTGTTCTGAATATTCTATACCTGAATTGTTAACTAATGATACAAATGGATTTGGACCAAACTGTTCTTGAGCAGCATTCAACATAGGTTCTTGAAATTCAGTATACATCCTCCTAAGTGCATTATAACCACCAGGTATGCTCTGAAAGGGATATAAATCTACAGTATATACAATTCAACTTAGACAACATTTAGTTAATACTTAAATTTATATAATATTATGAGGTAATATTTTTCTGAATTATCAGACAACTGCATTTCCTTATAACAAAAACTTCTAAGGCATAATTTTATTTGACAACCAATAATTGGGTACAATTTAATGAAAACATAAATGGTTCATTTCAACATGTAATATGTCATGTGACCAGCTCATTGATCATCAGTTAGAGTTACATTGAGTGTCAGAATGGACAAAACGAATGACCTGAGAAATTTTGAATGTGGTATATTAGTTGGGTGTATTTATGTGGTATATTAGTGGATTGGGGGGGGGGGGGTAAGGAAGTGGCAAAGTGACAGCACAGATCTGGAGCACAGTCCGGGAATACAACTTTTGTCTCTGTTTTGGTCTTAAATAAGTTCTTGCAAAATATGCAAACTATAAGAATATATGTTTAATATTTTTAAATTATATTTACTGTTAACTGTTAAATTGGTTTGACCTAACTTGTGTAAACCACTGCATAGATGTAATAAAATAAAAAAAAAATCATTATTTTGTATTTTTATGAAAAATATATTGCTGGCCATTAAAAGTGCAACACCAGGAAGAACTCATCAGATTGTCCCAAAATATGCATGATAGGTAGCCCATGGGAGAACATGTAAATGATTCAAAGAGCAGCACATACACACACATCACGTGTGACAGTAATGCCCCCAGGAAGTGGTAGAAGAGGAGATTACAAAAAGCCAGTGTGAAGTACTGGAATTGTGTTTGCTCACAGTTCTTGTGCACTAAAGGATCAAGTTGTGATGGTCCATCCATTCACTTTCACTTTTCCTTAAGCAGTTTTACTTTATTTATGCTATATTTATCATTTTGGGGATTATTTCATTTGGACTGATCACAATTACTTCCGAGCTGCAAAACGAGTTGTGCATGCGCAACTGCGACTTTTGATTGCCAGCCGCTAATGCGTGCATGTAGTACACGACGCCTTTTGCATCATAGTTAGCATGATAGATTATGCAAATGTTTTCCCGGTGTGCAACAGACATGTGCTGGATTTGTATGCCACATATTATAACTAAGTGACATTAGGTCACAGAGAGAGAACTGGAATTGACAGTTTTGTGAGTAGTAGATGTAGAATTGGTATTGACAGTATTGTTAGTGGAAGCTGAGTAGAGAATTGGAATAGTTGGTAGTGTGTTGAGTAAGGTTGGTTTGGTTGTTTTACCTCTGAGCGACACTTTTTTGCACACCATGGGCTAAATGGCCAGGTCACATGGACCCCGAAGGCTCAGAGAAGGTTGGGGGAGGGGACCCACTGGAACAGCTGTTGGGAGACAGATGGTAGCCTCCCGTCAAGGCCATCCAGTGTGTTCTTTTAACGTGCACAGGGTATGTCTCTCCCACACACGGGGCCACGGCTTAACGTCCCATCCGACGGACGGCGGCCTTTCCAAGCCCATCGGTGTCCCCTACTGACCGTGGGCAGGGCGGGGAATTTTGCGGAGTTGAGTAAGGAAGTAGTATGTTGAGGTATTGGAATTGTTAGTAGCGTGTTGAGTAAGGAAGTAGTATGTTGAGGTATTGGAATTGTTAGTAGCGTGTTGAGTAAGGAAGTAGTATGTTGAGGTATTGGAATTGTTAGTGTGTTGAGTAAGGAAGTAGTATGTTGAGGTATTGGAATTGTTAGTAGCGTGTTGAGTAAGGAAGTAGTATGTTGAGGTATTGGAATTGTTGGTAGCGTGTTGAGTAAGGAAGTAGTATGTTGAGGTATTGCAATTGTTAGTAGCGTGTTGAGTAAGGAGGAGTATGTTAGGAGAAACTGAAATATGTTGAAGTAGTATGTTGAATCAGTATGTATTGTGTAGATAGAAGGAGTTGTTAGTAGAGATTTAGGTAGATGTGAGTTGTTAGTACTCCAACTTTTTGTAATCATCAATTGAATTGGTGAGTGTTTGAATTTTTTGGAAATAAACTTTGTTTGTTTTAGAAACTTTTGAATTTTTGCTATTTTTTTCTTCAGCAATGTTAATTGATTTTTGATTAGATTTAAACTTTAATTAAACTTGAAATCCTTTTCAAATTCTTACTCAATAAGTAACGCTAGATAAATACAAAATGAACTATATTTCAACTTTATTTGGCAAGTTAATATTGCCTGGTGCCCGATAAGATATCTGGAATTTTGAATAAATTTGGATCAGACAAAAAGCCCAACTTGAAAAGTTAATAATCTTTGGAGTGTTACAAAGTATGCCCTGTTGAAGAACATGGCATCCATATGACCCATATGATAGACGGAGAATTGTGGGATTACGGGGAGGTGGATTATCATACCAAGACATTGGTGCACATATAGGATGGAATGCTGCCACAGTGATGAGAATATGGTGTCAGTGAGTAGAGGAGGAACAAACTCATCGACATGAGGGATCTCAATGGCCATGTCCCACAAACGAATGAGAGGACAGACATCTTGTGTGCATGGCTTTGAATGATCGTTCAGCCACATCAAACACCTTAGCTCAACAGTTAGGGTGTGTTGCACATAAACCAGTGTCTGCACATACGGTTCAATGTTGTCTGTAGCATCAGGGCATCTTTGCTAGGTGGCCATTGCTTCGGCTACCATTGACTCTACAACACAGGCATATGCAACTGCAATGGTGCCAAGAATGCCATGCATGGATGTGCAAATGGCATCACATCGTCTTTTCAGACAAATCCAACTTCAGTATACAGCACCATGATGAACGAATCTTTATCTGGTGGTATGTGCTGACAGGCTCAGTGAGACATGCATGATGCAGTGCCATACACGTCTGGCCCCTAGTGTTATGGTATGAGGTGCCATTGGACTCCACTCACGCATGTGCCTCATACGCATTACTGGTACTTTGAACAGCCAGTGTTACATCACTGATGTTTGGAGCTTGTGGTCATACCTTATCTTCAGGGGCTCTCTGGGGCCATTTACCAACAGGACAATGCCCGACCACATGTGGCATGCATTGTCCAACAATTCCTGGATAGCCACAATGTGACACTTCTGCCTTGGCCTGCGCATTCATCAGATTTGTCCCAAATTGAACATGTCTGGTCCACGATCTCACGACAACTAGCACACCATACAACAGCAGCTGCTACAACTGATGAACTTTGGCTATGTATCAAAACTGCATGGACTGACATTCCCTAAACACACATCGATATCTCATCCTCTCAATGCCGGACTGTGTAGCAGCGGTTATTGCCGCTCCTGGTGGCTACACAAGATACTGATTTCTTTGTATTCCACAGGTCTAACCGAGTTGAATTGGTAATCATTTGATCCTTGTAACATAAGCTATGTATTCACTAAATATGGCTTTGATAGCTCTTGTCTTTCCTGGTGTTGCACTTTTAATGTCCAGCAGTGTAGGTTGCTATAATGTTAACCAAAAATTATGAGGAAATTTAAATTTTGCTATAATGAAAATCAAAATGAAAAATGATATTAAATATTTGGCTATAACAAAAAACACAAAATGTTTTTTTTTTCTTCTGTTTGCCATCAATCTTGATAATTGATGTCATAGCAATTTTTGATCACGAAGATTTATTCACTAGGAACTAGTTAGCTGAGACTTAATTAGTCTAGAATAGCTCAGAAGAGAATTGAACATGCTCCCAGGAATTTGTGATTTCAAATTCCAATTCTGCTAAAAATCAAGTTTTTATCTAATTATTTTGAATTAATATGAAAAGAGCTTTTACCTCTAAGTTGCTCAGTGCTCTATCTTGAGTTCTCATAACTTCTTGAAGCATTGCTGGATTCCTTATTATCTCCATAGTTTGTCTTATGATGTCAGGATTATTCAATACATGGCTCAATTCAGGATTTCTCTGTATATTAAAACAACAGATGTTAACTGATGCATACAAAATATTACTAATTCAAAAATACAAATGATAACTGTAATTTAAAATTTTATTGGAACAACCAATTACAATGTTTGGGTTTTTATAAAGAATAGAATAATTTGATACAACTTGATGTATCTTAGTTACAATCAGGAGAAGTGTGCATTTAATACTGGTTACTTAAAACTGAATGTTAGAGAAAACGTTCAAAATGGCAATGTTGCTGCAAAATGTTTAATTTCCAGAAAGTGTTAAAATACTAAATATTCTGAAAAATAAAATAAAATAAAAAAATCACGACTTAAAAAAATACATTTTCCCATCTCTCTCAGGAAAAAAACAACATTACCCCTAATGGCTTATTGCTGATGACAGAAAATGCAGGATAATTTTGCTAAGGTAATTATAACCATAATATGGGTAGTTTTTGAGAAGATCTTGCTTCAACAAGAATATTTTCAGGGACCATCAAACTGAACATTGGACTGGACTGTTAATTTAATGAATTTGTTCATAAGAATATCATTATAAGGGGTATTTTAGAGTACATATTGGACTTTCATTATGTTTATTTTTACTCCATATGTGCATATAATGCTTACTTACACAACACTAAAAGCATTTAAAAGTAAGAATATATAAATTCATCATAATAAAAGTGAAAACTACACTTAATATATCATAGAGTATATGTTCCTCAAAACTTAGTTTACAGGACATGAATTATCTTACTATAAAAATAATGATCCTCAGTGCCTTGATGTAGCTAGTCTTGTAACTGGAAAAATGTAACAGATGTACAATTATGGGTGTGGCACTTCCTATCAAGTAAATGTTTGAAGGCAAGACACTCTGTTGGTATGTTTCAATGACTAAAAAATGCATTCATACTATGCCCAACTGCTTTTATGACTGCTAAATGCATAATGTGAATGAAGCAGAACAGATTACTTTCACTTACAGCATACAAAGCTTTAACAGACAAGCAGCTGCTTACACAATCAGGAGGAATGTGCAAAGTGAAACAAAATATTTATTCCCCTATCACATATTTGGCAACTATTACAATTAACTTGAACCAACATAAAATATTTATATCCATTTTTTTTTTCAGATATTATATTTGTAATTAGATGTAGTGTCATCCTGGATGGTGCAAAGGCAGAACAGAAGAGTGGGTTGCTATGCTTACCAAAGTCAAAGTGTCACTGATGGGTAATTCCTAGATTTAGTTCTTTTTAATACAGATTTGTGTTTTCCAATTACTTTGCATAGTTCATTATTTATCATGTGAACAGAAAGTATAAGGATCAGTAAAATGAAAAGTGAACAAGTTGGAAATGCAGTGTAAATCACTTATTGAATCATTCAAATTAATTGTAACTTTTGAGACATTTGATCCAACATGAAATTAGCAATATATCCTCTTTCCTAGAATGACTTTGGCTGTTGCGCGCATCTCTTTGCCTGACTTCAGCTTCCTTCTTTTCATGGCATTTTTTCAAAGTCCAGAAAAGTAAAAATCTAATTGGGGAGATGTAAGGACTATAAGGGAGATGTTTCAGGTATTCTCAACTATATTGGTTCAACTCTGTTATTGTTTCTTAGGGAGTAGTGGAGAAGACAATGTCATGTAACCATTTCACTCAAAGGCACAGGATGTTTCAACTTTATTGCCTGACTTCAAATGATTATAGTTTCACAATATCATTTGTAGTTGAAGGTGTCACCAGGTTAATATATGTATAAAAAAACACCCTGCTGTGGGCACTCTATCAGTTTATTAATAAATTCAGTTTGGTTGTGTTCTGTTGCAACCAAAAGCAAGCAATATAAGCATAGATAAATCTACAATTTATATTGCTTTGGAAATGCGATATATAAAAGAAGATGTGTGTGGTGTCTGTGGCAGCCATAACTCATTGAGAAATCATGGTAGATGCTTAAAATTTTCACAGAATGCCTCTGGTTGTGGCCCGGATTGCAGTGCCAAAATTTCAAGTCGTAAGTTCGAAAGGGGAGGCTTACTAGAAGCAAAAATATTTACCATATTATTCCTAAGGGAAACAATAATTGCTGTCAAATTTATTGTTACCATTTACTGCTCCCTAACTATGAATGTAAAGAGTCAAAATAACATTTAAATCTGCTGTCATCGATAGATCCCCTACATTTTCAAAGGCATTATTATTTTAAGGGGTCCCATTGCAACTAGGGACCTAATTTTTTAACCCAACGTGGAGTAAGGCAGGGGAGCCCACCTACAAAATTTTAGACCTTTCAGTTAAGTATGTCAGGAATTTCGCTCCCTAACTATGAATGTAAAGAGTCAAAATAACATTTAAATCTGCTGTCATTGATAGATCCCCCACATTTTCAAAGGTATTATTATTTTAAGGAGTCCCATTGCAACTAGGGACCTAATTTTTTAACCCAACGTGGAGTAAGGCAGGGGAGCCCACCTATAAAATTTTAGACCTTTCAGTCAAGTATGTCGGGAATCTCGATAGTTTGCAACGAAGCCACGGGCCCTGAGAACACACACTGAGTCAGAAATGACCTTTGCAACACTGGGAAATTCTTCATGTTGAAGCTATACTAAAAAGTGATGGTGGGGATACTCATACTAACCTTTAGTGCAGTAAAAAATAGAATATGCAGATTAAAGGTGAGACCTGTGCAGTGACAATTTGTGTAAAAACGAAACCATGGGCCAAGTAGGAACCCGATTTTTAAACTACCAGGGCACACAGGGGAAGCCATGCAAGAAATTTGGACCATGCAGTCAAGAAGCCATAGGGCAGCAAAATCTTTCGTAATGTACATAAAGATCTTGATAATTAGGTAGAAACTAAGCCATAGGCTATGAGAAAGCACACTTAGCATCAGCAATGACCCAAGCAAACACCAGGAAATTATCTTTGTGTTTAATCTGCGCTAAAGTGTCAGGTGGGGGCTGGTACTTACAAAACTTGACTTCAGTGCAGTGAAAATAAGAATATACAGATTAAAAAGTGATACCCAGGCAGTGTTGGGTGTCATTCAGCTAGTAGGTAATAAGCAAGCATTATGTATGGCTTGATTATTGTTTATATAATCATTTTACTAGGAATAAATATGGAATCATAAATAAATTAAAGTAGAAATAAGTTAACCATTTAAAGTAGATTTTGGGTATTGAAAGTTAGAAAATATTTTAAACATTCTTACCTCCATCAGCTGTTGCATCTGAGGAGTATTCATAACAAGATGTCTCATGTACTCCGGATTGTTCAGTATTGACTGCATAGCAGGGCTTTCAAAAAGTTGGAGCACCATTTCAGGGTTGTTCATAAACTGTACATTTTTTCCATGGATGAATAATTTATTTTTGTTCATAAAATACACAATATCATTTGATTAGACTCTGTGGCAAATTTGACAAAACACCATATTAAATGATTCTACAGTTATAATCAATATTTTGACAATATTGCTAAATTTGTTGTGCCTCTTTCATCCACAATACTGATAATTGTACACTCAATTTAGCATTAAAATATAGGTGAAAAAAACAAACAAAAACTTAATAGACCATATAAAATGGCAAAAAAAAAAGAACTATCACTAGATAAAAACTTGCTTGCTGAGTTAGGTAAGTGGATGAAATAAAATTGATTATTAAAGAGGCAACTTTGGAACTGGTATATTTTATGCAGCAATAATATGCATTTAAGTTTCAGTCAAAATACTGAAAAAAATGGAAAGGTTCTTATACAATTAAAACATTAAAATCAGCAATATTTAATTCAGGTAAGCTTCTGTAAAGTGTGAACATTCTTCAGTATAGAGGAAAAATTGTCTTGAGCCAAGTGGAATATAAACATATGATCTCCTGATAACTTGTCAGGTGCTTTGATAACTGAGCAACCAGGCTGTCATTAGCCCTTCCAGTGTCCACATCATCTGTATACGTTCACAAAATCCAAAATGAGAGGCCAAGAATGTATGCATCCATTCTTAGTACAACACATAAAACTTTATTTTTTTTAAACTAGAAATATCGGATTAAAAAATTTTAATATATACTCGGAAAACTTATATTTTAGAGGTGTTAAAAATATACCTTTTTAATTTAGGATGAATCTTATTCTTAAGTGGCGTAAAATATCCCTGCCACATTTCCAATAGCCATTCAGACAGCACAAATTAGAGTATCACTGCACTCTGACTTTCTGACAAATATAACTTTTCTGCCACTAAATTTGCGGTTGTAATTATGATCTGAAGTGTTGCCAGTTAATTTTATCTTAAAAGTTTGAAAAACTGCAGAAATTTAACAAATTTTTTTTTCAGAGCAACTTTAAAGCATTTAGCAAGCATGTACTTTTACTCTTTCCTGCTTTAATTTTTTTTTCAATATTCTTATATTTTTTTTTCTTACTGAATATACATTTTGATGTTGGGGGGGGGGGGAAATCGATATTTTTAGTGTAATTGTAACTGCGAAAGTTTCCATGGCAGCCAGTTCAAAACAGTTTTAGTTCTGTAATTGCTCATGCTAGCTGTACTTAGTATTATAGTTGAGTTCTTTTATATTTCAAAAGTTAATTTTTAATAATATATATTTATTTTTTATGATATGTAAATATTAATTTATAAAATTTATATCTGTGATAAAAATCATGGCTTCATCATCAAAAATTATTGATGAAGAGCTGAGTAAAGTGCATCCCAAAAATAGAGATTTTTTTTTTGCAATATTTTGGGGACTCAGACGAGTTTAAAGGATTTTCCAATGCTGATAGCCTACTAAATGATGAAACTTTTTGGATTCTGATGTAGGTGAAGAACAAACTGAATGTATGAGCCATCAAGTGAAAGTTGCAGTGATTCAGAAGATGAACCTGCCACTTCCAAAGCTGAGTAACTTTCTGCCAAATGGGCTAAGCTTGAAGAAAGCACATTTTTATCAAAAAGGCATGCATTCATATGTAGCCCTGGGGTAAAAATTAAACTGCTGAAACAGTGTTGCATTTTTTTAAGCTTTTCTGAAATTTTTGAAGAAATTGCACAGCAAAGTAACTGATATGGTGCTGCCTTGCTTGGAAAGACTGAAACCAGTTCTGAATATTCCACTTCAAGAATAAATAGGTTTCATGAAAAACCAACCTCGGCTGAAGAAATGAAATGTTTCTTTGCTTTAGTCCTAACAACAGGCCTTGTTCAAAAACCATCCTTGATTGAGTACTGGTCTATATTTATACCTTTGTTATCAAAAGTCATGTCAAGAAATAGGTTCAGACTGTTGCTGCAATGTTTCCATTTGTGTGACAACCTCATTGTGAGGCTAAAGAAAGATGAACCTGGCTATGATCCTTTAGCTAAACTAGGTCAGGTGTTTCCTGATATTATAGATAGATTCAGACCAACATATGTTCCAAATAGAGAGCTAAATATTGATGAGGCAATAATTGGCTGTAAACGTAGAATTTATTTCAGAGTATATAATCCCAAAAAAAACCTGAAAATTTTGGCATAAAACTTTATGTTTTATGTGATAGCAAAACAGCCTATTCCTGGAATGTAATAGTGTATACAGGCAAAGGAATTGTTCAGCCTCATGCCAGCAACATAGCCCATGCACATGCTGCCACTATAAAGCTGATGGACAGTTTGCTATACCAGAACTATCATATATACATGGATCGATGGTATTCCTCTCCAGCCTTCTACCAAGAACTGTGTGAAAAAAAAAAATAAATAAATAAATCTCATGCAACAGGCACTATAATGCCAAATAGAAAGGGTCTACCTAGTTATAATTTACAAGAGAAGTTGGGAAAGGGAGATGTCACGTCAGTCAAAAAAAGGCTCCCTTTTAAATTAAAATAAGATATCACACAGCTAGAAGTTAGTAATAAGAATTTAATTCACGATAATGCTGTGGTTAGTTTTAAAACATTAAAACATGGTTCAGGGAGCAAGTCTCAAAAGTAGGAGAGTGCTTTACATTTACAAAAACCTTTTTACGGGTTTTACCTTACGATTACCCATAACACTATATACCATATCTATATGGCTCTTTTCTCACAAGAGCCACTAGAAACGTATTATATAGTAGAAAACATATTTACCATAATTTATGGTACAGTTGCATATTGCAGCATTCTCATGTTGCAAGATGGTCTTTAAATATGCTACCAGTTCTATTTATGGAAAGTTCGTTCAGTTGTTACGATGTTGGTGTAGTTGCTTTGGAGCGACACTGGTTTTTCTTTGTCCACACTTGGTGCTTTGCACTATACTGGCTCTTGTTGTCAGTGATTTCTGGTGGCACAAGTTCTTTGTGATGTCCACAGCTGTTGTTGCATGTTGTAACCAACCGTTACTTTTATATGCTTAATGGGTATAACACAAACTGTTCTTTTTGTTTTGATTAGCACACAAAAACTGAAACATTAAACATACACAAATACCGCGACGAGGTCTGCAACACCGAGATCCCACCCCTTCCATCGGCGTGGCATCTCCTGTTGCACGCCCCGTCACGAGATGCGCACGTAACATGTAAAACGCAGAGGCTATGACTAGAATGAGGCTGACTATAAATTGTCACACACTGTTACCATCGCTCCTGCCTGAGGAAGCCATGTAAAGAGAGCGTGGCGAAACATGTCGCACGGAGCACCTGGGGGTTCATGTTTGTTTTTTAAAATGTTGTCTTAAAAAACGTTTTTAAAGTTTTAGAATTGAAGTAGTAACGGTTTAATGGTGGAGCAAAGTTAATATCTTCGCAAAATTGGAAAAGTGCTAATCACAACAAAAAGAACAGTTTGTGTTATACCCATCAAGCATATAAAAGTAACGGTTGGTTACAACATGCAACAACAGCTGTGGACATCACAAAGAACTTGTGCCGCCAGAAATCACTGACAACAAGACAGTATAGTGCAAAGCACCAAGTGTGGACAAGGAAAAACCAATGTCGCTCCAAAGCAACTACACCAACATCGTAACAACTGAACGAACTTTCCATAAATAGGACTGGTAGCATATTTAAAGACCATCTTGCAACATGAGAATGCTGCAATATGCAACTGTACCAGAAATTATGGTAAATATGTTTTCTACTACATAATACGTTTCTAGTGGCTCTTGTGAGAAAAGAGCCATATAGATATGGTATATAGTGTTATGGGTAATCACAAGGTAAAACCCGTAAAAAGGTTTTTGTAAATGTAAAGCACTCTCCTACTTTTGAGACTTGCTCTCTGAACCGTGTTTTAATGTTTTAAAACTAACCACAGCATTATCGTGAATTAAATTCTTATTACTGGCTCCCTTTTAGTTATGAAGTGGCATGATAAAAGATATGTTATCATGCTCTCTACCTTTCATAATGCTGAAATGTCAGAAGTCCAGCAAAGAAGAAAGAGGCAAGAAGGTGCATCTACTCAAATTATTTTGAAGCCCAAGTGTGTCATCAACTATAATGCTCAAATGGGAGGTGTGGACCATGCAGACTAGTTATTTCAGTATCATCCAATAAAACGCAGATGTTTAAATTGGTGGAAAAAGCTATTTTTTCCATATAACAACTATTGCTGTTGTAAATGCCTATATTTTATTTAGGAAAAATAATCCATCAGTGAGCCATATCAATATAGGATTACTCTTGTGAATCAGTTGCTTGAAGAAAGTACAGATCTATCTAACCAGGGCAAAGCACGTATCCAAAGCACTATACCTCCAATTATGTGGTTAACTGGAGTCACTTTTCCAGAAGATTCCAAAACTGCATCACAAGAAACAACCATCTCGAAAATGCATTGTGTGTTCAAGCATTAGGACATAGAAAAGAAACAACATATAAGTGTGAACTGTGTGAGGTTACCTTATGCAATGATTCCTCGCCCTGCCCACGGTCAGTAGGGGGCACCGATAGGCTTGGAAAGGCCACTGTCTGTCAGATGGGACGTTAAGCCATGGTCCCATGTGCGGGTAAGCCATACTCTGTGCACGTTAAAGATCACGTTGGATGGCCTTGACGGGAGGCTACCATCTGTCTCCCAATAGCTGTTCAGTGGGTCCCCTCCCCCAACCTTCTCTGAGACTTCGGGGTCCATGTGACCTGGCCATTTAGCCCATGGTGTCCAAAAAAAGTGCCGCTCAGAGGTAAAACAACCCAACCTTATGCAATGGTGCATGTTTTAAGTTGTATCATAGTGAAAAAAATTACAAGAGGAAGTAGCTTTCTTCTTCAAGGTAAATAAAAATATATTTTAATATTTGGAATAAAATATTCTTTTATTTGAATCCAATAAAACAAATTTAGTTTGTAGATTTTTCAGAATTAGGTCTTAACTGCCATACAGACCCTTTTTTTTACATCACTCTGAAAAAGTTTTATTAAAATTAAAATACTTCTCATTTTTAAACATATTTTAGTTTAAAAAATACAGAATTAAATTCCACTTAACTTCATATATAACATAACCTATTTTGTTGATTAGTTTTTTTAAAAAATCCTAAAGCTGACTTGTTTATCTGACTCAGCACAATTGGCTAAAAGCCTGAATATTTCTCAAAGTATGGTACCGAAAAAAAATTACAAAATAGAAGAAATGTTTACTTTAAACAAGAAAATATTTTTTTTTTGCTATTCAGAAATAAATAGCCTTTCTATTCACGCGCATTATAATCATTTCTGTTTTTTTTAAATAAATTTTTGTGTTGCCAGATGCATTTTTTTTACTACATGACTCTAAAAAAAAGTCTAATTAAAATAAAACTCGTCTTTTTTTGTCAAATATTTTATTTTTAGAAAATCTAGAATTAAATGCTGATTAATTTGGCATATGACATGCCATAATTCATTTCATTAGTTATTTGGCAAAAAAGTTCTAAATTAAAAATTTTTTTGGCTGAGAATAGGGAGAAAATAGCTTGGTTTCTGGATGGAAACTAGTTTTTCAGGATGGACATTGGGAGGATTAAAAATCTCTATTGCTAGCTTTAAGCCTTATACCATGCAGTCAGTCATACCAGCCACCAATCAAGATCTCTACTGTTGGCTATACAGCATTGTACTATGGGGTCAGTCATCTAATGACTAACCCCATAGTATAATGCTCAAATCCAACAAAAGAGGAAATCTTGATCAGCAGCTGGTAGCTTAGCTTCAGAGCACCTGACATGTTATCAGAAGGTTGCAGGTTTGAATCCCTAGCTCAAGATAATTTTTTCTTTATGCTCAAGAATATGTAGCTATTTTTATACTTCTAAGAAACAAACAAAAGAAAAAAAACGTCATAGGGATATTTTATCATTTTAAAGAAGATAAATGTGATTTATTAGCTTTAAAATATATTGTTTCCAAGCACACACACATAAACTGCATATTTAAATTTTTAAAACATTGAAAGTTTGTGTTTTAATAAAAATGTCTGCGTATATTTCTGGTCTGTAGTTTAATAATTTATCAACAGCTGCAGATGATGGGTTACCTGGAAGGATTATATTTAATAACCACACTTTGTTTCCATTATAAATTTCTCCTTTTTCAATAACTTTACCACATTTAAAGAGCATTAATTATAGCATTACGGTGTAGGAAGCTGGATGAACCTATAGTTCCATTATCTTTTTAATTCAACTATATTTTCAGACCAACCTACACTGAAGTTTACTCTTTATTATCTCTCTTTCCAAACATATAATGGCTTAAAAAAGTCTATTTTTCTTTGAATAGATAAACTGCTAAAGTGGTTTTAGTAATATAAGCAAACTGATCATCTTGAGGAAGAGCAAGATGTCACATAACTGAAAACTGCAACTCCATTACTCAATCTACATTTATTTCAGAGTAAGATTTTTTCCCATCAATAAAAGAAACTTGATTTGGTGTCTTATATTCCTTTTAGATTACAACATTACCCCATTGAATGTTCAAGATGCATTCCTGGAGAAAAGTGTTTCAGTAGGGTCATTATAACATATTTGACATGGTTGGTTGTTTGGGGTTTTATGGTGCAATGGCAGTGAAGGCCATATTGTGCCACATACTTGATATGGTCATACATTCCTAAACAGTGTGTCTTTACCTGTGAGTGATACATGATACTCAATTTGGTTTCTAGAACATATATATATATAGACAATTGATTAAAAAATAAACTATGGTATATGTAGTTGCATAATACATCACAATATCATTAAGTCTCTAAATTTCAGTAAAATTAATAAAATGAGGCACATTGTAAAATGATAACAAGAATTGCATAATAGTCTCTCAAGTACTTATGTTGCTATGCCAACATTTACATTTGCAACTTTTGTCCATTGGTGTATATATCCCACACAACCACAATATCCTGAATAGAGCCAAAAGATATCAGAGATAGCTAATGGGTATTTTATAGTCATCTTAGATATCTTATGGATATTGTGGTTGTGTGGGTAATAGATAAGTATTAGCCTAAAAAATCTATTTAAATGAAAGAAAAAATGTTTTATAACATTGCATCACCTGCCAAAATTCATAACACAGCAGCTCATCAAATTTTTGTGGCCCTAAGTGCTAGGCAAAAAAATGGCATTTGGGGGCCCTATGTACTAAAAAAAAACACATTCAATACTTTAAAAAACACTTTTTATGAGCAAAAATATTTGATTAATCCATAAATTTTGTATGCAATTTTAATAATGTATAGAAAACAGCTCACTTATATGTCTAGTAAATTGCATGATTTAGGTATAATTTTTACATAAAGCCATGGATGTAACTGAAAGGGGTGTCACTGGTTTGGATCCTTAGTGTCAAGAGTGAAAAGTACCTCTGTATCTGATTTTACATATACACAGTCGTATCAGAATAATATAACCACCTACCTAATAATGGGAATAACCACCCTTGGCCCAGATCACAGTGGTGAGATGGCGTGGCATGGATGCAATGAGGCCCTGGAAGGTTGCCAGAGGCACATGTGCCCATTTGGACTCCAGCAGAGCACTGAGGTTCCAGAGATGACATGGTTGTGGGTCCACACGCCGAACCTGTTGATGCAAATGATCCCCACAAGTGCTCTATGGGATTGAGGTCGGACGATTTCACTGGGCAAGGGAGAATGGAGACATCACTGTCGTGTTCCTGGAACTAGTCACGCACCACCTTAGCAACATGACAGGGCACATTGTCCTGTTGGTAGACACCATCACCACCAGGGTAAACATCCAACATAAAGGGATGTATGTGATCAGTGGGGATGCGACAGGTAGCCATTGGTGTTCAAGGACCCATTCAGTGGTACCAGCGGTTCCAGGTCATACCAGGAAAAATTCCCGACATGCACACTGCCACCACTGGCCTGTACTTGACCAACAAATGTGTCCAGGTGTTGGTTCTCATGTGTCTGACGCTGTATCCGCCACCATCCATCACTTCTGTGCAGTAGAAACCTCGATTTGTCGGAGAAGGCAACCTTTTTTCACTCTTCCACTGTCCAATGATGGTAGTCCCATGCAAACTGCAGGTGTTATTGCTGATGGACCTTGGTTAACATGGGTGCCTTTATGCAGCATCGACTCCGGAGACCCATGTGTAACAGGGTTCGATCTATTGTTATCGGGGACACGTATCTGGATGTTCGAGCATTCATTTGAGCGGTCAATTGCTGCACTGTTGTGTGTCAATTGCCCTTTACCAGTCATCAGAGGCGATGTTCTCTTTTGGGGTTGACGGCATTTGGGGCTCCACAGTTATGACGTCTGGAGGTACTCGGTGTGCCAGCAGTCCATTCTTGGTACACCCTTACTACAGCACCTAGCGAACAGCCCACGAAGTCTGCTGTTTCCACCCTTGGCGCGGTAGCTGATTATCATTCCTTTTTGAACATCTGTCAAATCAATACCTCTGCCCATGGCCTTTGGGGCTCCACAGTTATGAAGTCTGGAGGTACTCAGTGTGCCAGCAGTCCATTCTTGGTACACCCTTACTACAGCACCTTGCGAACAGCCCACGAAGTCTGGTGCTTCCGAGATGTTTCCACCCTTGGCGCAGTAGCTGATTATCTTTCCTTTTTGAACATCTGTCAAATCAATACCTCTGCCCATTGTGTTCACGTTACGCACTATGGCTCATCTGTCCTGGACAGCCGCTTATATCTCAGTGCGGTTGACCTTGTCATGTGCACTCTGTGACGTGCTGAGTGGGTATACTGTGATTCTGTGGTTGGTCATATTATTCTGATATGACTCCGTATATATTTGATGACATATTTATATACATTTCTCATACAACAGAGTTGAGGAGTTGCATGCACTTGAGGGGAGAAGGGGCTTTCTTACTAACCTGCTCTTAGGTCCTTACAAATCTTGCTACACCCCTGCCTATATCTATACAATACTAAGTTAATGGGGTTTTACTGTACTTCTAATGCAAACATTAGTTTGGAAACACTTTAGAAAATTTAATTACTTGAAGTAACTTTTTCTTAGTTATGATATATGCTTTATGACTGAAATCAAATGTTGTAGTGCCATTTTGCACCCTAACTGTAATCCAGGGTTAATGTTCAATACAGCCCAAAATCCAGTTTGAGCATTATCTTTTAACAGTTTGGCATTATTATTATCAATTTCTTTTGGATGTGGAACCTAATATTTGTGTTATATTTCTGCAGTTTATCATTATACAAAACACAAGAAATCATGGATTGTTATTTAATGAAAATAATTGGAACTTTACCTCTCTCTGCATTCGCTGCTGCACTTCAGCAAAATGTGGAGAGTTCATCCCACCTAAACCTCCTAAACCAAGACCAGGGAGTCCACCAAAACCTCCAAGACCAAATGGATTACTGGTTGGAGGAGTAGACTGGCTTTGCTGTAATAATAAATATGCATAGCTAATCTGATAATACAACAAATCTAATAAAATAAAAGAATATTATACAAAACTATTTAATAAAATGAAGTTTTAGAAGTTTAACTAATAATTCTTTATTATCATTCAAAGAAAAAACTTTTTAAGGGGGAGTGATGCTGCTGTTAAATATTCCAGCTTCAAAAACTCTTCTAAATATTGTATGACTATGGTTGAAATACATGATTTAGACCTGATTCAGACCTTTATAACAATACCACAATTTTGTGTCATTTTGTCATCATACTGCTGATACATAGAAGATATAATCCTCAACTGCATTGCCAAATTTGAAATTGTGTCATCTATTGTATTGTTTTTTCTATCCAAGTAACATCACCACTTACATACATACATACAAAATCCTCATGCAGCCATGGGCTACGGAGGTCCAACCAGACTGTAATTTTCCTCTCCAGATGTCTCTCTTTTGAGCTACAGCTGCTGCATTTGGCCACTCTAGGCCAATTCTAGCAAGGTCCTGTTTGACATTGTCTGCCCATCACAACCTAGGTCTCCCCCTTTTTCTGATACCCTTAAGCACACTGTTCATAATCATAATCCTCTTTGCCAATCTGCAGCTATGCATACGAGCAACATGGCCAAACCAACGCAGTCTCTCTCTGCACAATATGCTGCTCAAAAGAGGTTGATGACTCCTTCTAACTTCATCATTACTTACAAAGTCAAACCACCTAATGCCCAAGATACTGTGTAAGCATCTAGAATCAAAGGCATCAAGTTTCTTGTTATCCTCTCCACAAACTTCAACTAACTTAAGCCATGTCCATCCACCATGTACATATGATGTAACATTTAGTATTTGGCCGTACAGTATTATATTCATAAATTATTTTTCTTTTTATTGACCACAATATATTTTTATTTCCATTCAATTACATTAATGTATTTCCCCCCCCCCCCAATATTTTGTGGATTATTATTCTCCATTATTAAAATATATTTACTCCGATTACTTAAGAATTTAAACAAAGAATACTGGAGTGCCAGAATATAGATCAGATACATTACCAAAAGTGTTGACTCTTCCATGTTACATGAATAAAAAGCCACATACTTTTGAAAGTAAGCTTTTGATGGAAAAAGCCCCTGAATATTAATTGAAGATCTTGCTCAAATCTATCTAAATCTCTATTTTTCATCTACATTCATTTAATATTTAAAGAGTGACTGAAGTTGGAAACATTTAATTGCAGATGCTATTATATTCATGCTAAACATTTTTCTTTAAAATAATGAAAAACTGAATCATTACTGTAATTATACTTTTGTAAGCAATTTGCTTTAACTTCTGAGATAAACTGATCAACAATGCTGCTGTCAAATACTTCAGTCTTACAACTTTTTAAATAACAAAATGAATATTATTGAAAATTGAGATTTCGAGAAATTTGAGTGAGATCGTCAATTTATCTCCAATGATATTTTCTGTAAAAATCTTATTTTCAAAGTTAGTGAGCTTTGAAATAAAATTTTCCATTCAAATAGAATAATATCTGAACTTTTTTAGTGCATTTTTGTTATTTCTTATGTGAAACAAAAACCTGATTTGTGTCATTTCATTTTGTGTTGTGCTTTCTAGTATTCCAACACAAACTGACATAGTGGTGTATCTTCAGTATCATTTTTACTATTAAAAAGAACATATTTTGGAGGTTATTGGAGTTTCAAATTATGTCTTCCCTTACACGATACAGAAATTTTCTATTTTATTTTAGGAAGTGTACAATACTGGCTGGACACTGTTAGGACATATCTCATAATGGTTACATTAGCCTTTGCTACAATTACCTCATGACAAAGCATAAAGTCCAAAAGGTTTATTAAAACTGGAGAAATTCATTAAGTCTTTGATAATTTTGAAAAGGAAACTATGCAGATTATGATAGAATTTCTTTTACAGTTCCTCCAATTGATGGGCCAAAGGATTGAGTGCTGGAACTTTGGTGATTGTAGAAGATGCTTGTCATGTATTTACATTACTTTTTTAAAAGCACTGATTACAATTAGTGTACCAGTGTAGCAATGTAGAACATACAAGATCATCCATGGAGGTATGTGCAATGCTGCACCTGTATACTACCTTACAAATGACCAAAAGTGTATGTTTTCACCAGCAATCTGCATAGTTAGGAGCATAAAATTTGGCTGTGTAGTCTTCAAACATTTGTATCTTCTATCAAAGCTAAATGAAATGAAGTGAAGCTTCAGATCACACTTTTTACTGGTAATATTTCTGTTTTTATTTCCCAATTTATTACATTATTGCAATATTGAATATTTCTGCTACACAAAACGTTTTGTATTTTTTCTTAAATATTTTAGTCAAATCTGTATACATCATATGGCTTAGAAAATTGTTAAAAAAATTTGCTTTCCAAACAAAACAATTTTTACATGAAAAATTATAAAAACATATCTAAAATTCTAAAGGAACTGCAAAAAAATATATTAATACTTCACAGTATATTAAATTTTTGAAGAGCTTAATGTGTGCTTAGCACATAGTGTCAAATTTCAGTGCTAATTGCACTGAGTTCAAAACATTGCTGCAAAAAAAGCAGGAACAATTTTATTTAAACTGCTAAATAAGTTTAAAAAGTGATTAAAATGTTATTACTAATCACATCTCTTGTAAATGTTATCCCAAACTTCTCAAAATTCCAAATGAAACGCAATGACATTTCTGCTGCTTTTGGTAGGAAACACAATTTATGTTAGTGATTTAGCTGGGTTCAGATATGGTTGTGATTTATAATTATTGTTCCATGAAACTGAATCATTAATAAATAATAACAATAATTCTAGAAATAAAATAGCTTTAACACCAGATGGTAAAACATAAAAAACATACACTTAGAGAGGGATATAAAATTATTCTAGTAAAAAAAGTTTCATTAATTTTTGAAAGGTTGTGTTGTTTTACCTCTGAGTGGAACTTTTTTTGCACAGAATTAGCTAAATGGCCAGGTCACAAGGACCCCAAGGGCTTAAAGGTTGGGAGAGGAGACCAACCGGACAGCTGTTAGGAGACAGATGGTAGCTTCCTGTTAAGGTCATCCAACATGTTCTTTAATGTGCACAGGGTGTGACTCTCACCCAAAGGGCCAAAGCTTAACATCCCATCTGATTGATGGTCCTACTGACTGAGGGCAGGGTTTGAAGTTTTGTGGAGATAAATCTCAATGCTGGCCCAGGTGACTCAAACCTGGGAACTGCAGAATATGAACCTGGAATGCTGCCAACTGTGCTATCTCCATCCCCTAATTTCAGTATAATTTTTAAATTATTTAAACAACTTGTAAAGATTGATAATGATTGTAATGGTAGACAGAGGAGCAACATGTGTTTGAGAAATATTTAGGTTTGTAATCATATTTTCTTCAAAATTTAAGTATATAAATATTACTTAGAAACCTAAAAACATTTTTTATTATTAAATTTCTTTAATATATTTTAATAACCATTTATATTAAAAAGTTTCTTATGTTGCATTGTACAATCATCAAAAAAAGAGAGATACACCAGTGAATTTGTCTTTTGATGCACCAAACAATGATGGGTTAAGTGTTAACATATTCAACTTAGTTGAAAGGATTATACAAATATAATTTAGCGCAGTTATTAACACCTGTTACAGCAGTCTGTCCTCATGCAGAGAGCATAATTACTTGAGTCTTACCTAGAAATCAAAGCCAGACCAGGAGAGCAGCAGCCTGGTCCTATCCACTAGAAGGTGCATTATATTAAAACCAAATGCAATAATTTTTTTCTACAAATTTTTATGATTAGCACATATAACTGATATCATGCAACTAAAAAAAAAAACCTGTTAAATAATCAAGAAAAAAAAAAAGAAAACCAAGTTCAATGGCCAGCACATTAAGTTTACTTGTTAGAAATATGTTCTTATAAGTGTTTTATTGAAATTTTATTATTTACTTAATAAGTACCTGTATTATTAATGTTCTAAAGCTTTTTGAACATTGAACAATTATACCTTTTCTTATGCAAAAATTCATATTATTAGTAATTTGCATATATTTTGCAATAGATTAAGCTTAAAGGAGCAAAAAGGAATTGCAATGAGTTTAACCATGAACTGTAATATTAACAAGGCTTTTTTGCTTTGGAACAGATTAATTACTCATCATAAGAAATACACATTTTGCACAGTATATTTAGTAGAAGTAATAATTGTTCATTAAAACATAAAAAGATTGATTACTCCATTTTAAGCATATAAAATAGTTATTGGCAATGAAAAAAAAAAAAGCTTTTACATGTACTGCATTTCACTTAAATTTTATAAAGATCATTTGCAATTTTCCAAAGATTCACTAAAACACAGTTTAATTTTGAAATAAAAATACCCCCTCAAGCAGCTGCTTTGATCTATGAAAACTTGAAGTCTGTGAGGATGGCAGGACCTCAGCAGAAAAACGACAAACAGCCATGCCTTACCCGGGGCTCGAACCCAGGTCCCTTAGATTAGTCAAGCGCGATAACCACTCGGCCATGGGAAGGCTTTTTGAAATAAACACTATACAAATATTAAAACAAGACACACTCGATTTTTACTAATAAATTACCAAACATCAAGTATTCACTTTTTATCAGTAGGTACATAGCAGTTTTATTTATGAATTATACTAAATGGATTTGATGGGTTATTCTGCAATAAGAGGCTTAGCACCTAATGTCTGACCCCACCTTCTCATGGTGCAGGCCCTTAGTACCTTTCAAAAGAGATTCTATTTTGGAAGGGAATGGAAGGAGACTGCTGTCAGATAGTATGGCATACTAAAGTGGTCATCTATGGACACTTTTTTCCTACTCTGCTGAGGAGTGGTCAACTTTACAGGGTTCTGGTGCTGAGTTTCTGGTGCACCCTATAGACTGGACTGATTTATGGCTTTGAGCCTTTTTAGGACCTCCATAGCCCATGGCTGCATGTGGATTTTGTATGTATGTAAGCCACATATGTCTTATGGTCAATTTCACAGTTCCTGTCTATGACTTTTATAATGATTGCATTCTTTAATGACCCTGCAGGACTTTCTGTTCCATATGAAGAAACTTCTGCTATTTAAAGACAATCATAGTTCCAGAAAATTATCCTACTCTACTATTTATTTGATACTTACATTGGAAGGTTGCTGACTGGGTTCTGGGGTCTGAAAAATTAAATATGTAATGCTATAAAACTCAAATTAATAACACTTCCCAATATATATATTAAAAGAAATAAATTCACTATTTAAAATTATAGACCAAAGGAAAAAAAAAGGTGCATTTTAATCAGCAATTTTTACAAACTTAAATGGAGATATTATACTGGGTGACAATGAGTGGTATGTCATAAATCTGAGAATGTTATCAGGCAGGAAACTGAATCAAAAACATATAATAAATATGACACCTAAAATGTACCATTACAGAGTTACAACTCTATCAATATTTGGGAGCATACACTACCCATCCTATGCAGACAGCTTTTCACACTGGCTTGTGCAGCAACACAGAGTTCAGTGGGGGGAGGGGACCCACTGGACAGTTGTTAGGAGCCAGAAGGTAGTCTCCCATTCTCCCATCAAGGCCATCCAGCATGTTCCTTAATGTTCACAGAGTATGTCTCTCCCTCAAACTTTAATCCTTTCAACAGCTCCAAAAAATGGCCAAGATTGTAAATAGACTCATCCAATCAATGCTATTCCTTCTTCACTACCTCCTACTTGAAATTTGGGATGTTTGGGTGGTATGGTAGAGAAAGGGTTAATTGCTTATCAACCCATCCAATGGATACAGCCATGGCTTAACATTCCATCCATCAGATAGCAGACTTCCAAATTGATTGGTGTCCCCTTTCTGACAGAGTGTAAGGGGTTTTGTAGTGATAAACCTCAAAGTTAACCTAGGTGGGACTCAAACCTGGGAAATATAGATGAGCCTAGAACACTACCAACTGAGCTTCCCCCCCACTACCTCATAGGTGGGGAAGTTCGGTGTAATATCAGACTCATACTGTACAACAGACAAGTACACTTTAAAACTACAAATAAACAGGACACATCAGTGATGTGAAACATGAAGGCATGCATATGTAGACAAAATGGGTTGTTATTGGCATTCACCATCATAATACACTGCTCATCACAACAGATGCTTGAAGTGTCCTCTGCTGCTGCATATATAGGCATCAGCATGCTGACAAAAGGACTGCACAAAGCTATTGAACCAGGGCCAGACTTATGCATAAGCTAACAAAGCTACAGCTTAGGATTTCACAATATCAGGGGCTTCAAAGAATGTATTTGAAGTTTTACTGTGTTGCAAATTTTTTTAAATATTTAATCTATTGTATGAACACTGTTCATCTTTGTTTACTATGCTAGAATAATGGTTCACTACATCACTTTTGTGCTCATTTTCAATGTTTCCCTCAATCAGAATAACATATATATATATTTCGACTTTCGAATTTTTGGGGTCTCTTAAATTTGAATAGCTTAGAGCTTCTTAAATATGCTTTAGCTTAGGGCCTCAGAAGGTCAAAGTCCAGCCTTGTTTTGAATATTTCTGGGGCACTACAGATATGTGATGCCACAGATCATCTTCATTGTCCACAGATGCGATCCCAGAAATAAAAGTCAACTGGGTTCTGGTCTGTGGGTTGTTTTACCCTTGAGTGGCACTTTATTTGTGCACAATGGGCTAAATAGCCAGTTCACAAGGACCCCAAGTGCTGAAAAGTTTGGGGAAAAGAGATCCACTGGACAGATGTAGGCATACAGATGATAGCATCCAGTCAAGACCATCCAGCATATTCTTTAATGTGTACATAGTATGGCTCTCCTGCACAAGTTTAACATCCCATTGGATGGATGGTAGCCTTCCTAAGCCCATAATCTCCCTTTCTGACCAGGCAGGAGATGGCTCAAGTAGAAATAAACCTTACAAGTGAGACTTAATAAACCTTACTACACACACCAACTGCAATGTGGCAGTGTGCCCTTATGCATGAACTACATGAACTGACACATGGCCAAGGGTATATCTTTCAGCAACCTACGTAAAACAGCATTGAGGAAGTGCAGGTATTCATGGTCCAAAGCATAAAGGCAGCCAGTACAGGCCAATGAATATGTTTTGCAAGATGTTAGCCCACACACACTGATGGAAAAATTATGATGGTGTTCTATACAGTGGGCTGAATGAGGGTTGGCCTCAGCCCATATATGTTGGTCATGGTAATTCATGATTTCATTCTGGTTGAAACTTGCCTTGTCTGTTATCAGAATGTATTATGGAAATGGAATCATAGGCAGATATATATACCCACCATTCATAGGAAGCCTGTTGAGGACGTCTGCTTGTTTGTGACAATGGCTGCACTCACTGGATGCGATATGGGTACAGTCTGTTATCATGCAGTGGTTTTTACACAAGACTATGACATTCCCACCAATACTGCTATAGTTCTGGTGCTCATGGTCCAAAGCATAAAGGCAAGCCAGTACAGGCCACTGAACATGTTTCCAAAGATATTAGCCTGCACACTGATGGAAAAATGATGATAGTGTTCTATAAAGTGGACTGAATGAGAGTAGAAATAAAAGAAAGCCCTCTACATGGGATGGGTAGTTTACACCCCCAAATATCGACAGAGTTGAACTCCATTATGATGCATTTTAGGTACCATGTTTACTGGACCTTTTTGTCTCAGTTTCATGGTCTGATAATGCTTCCTTATTTATGACATACCATTCAAGGTCACTCTGTCCAAAAATATAACACTATTATTTCTAAATATTAAATCTAAAACAAGCCAAGAGCAACTATGATTGACATTACTTATTTATAATACTCTCCATAATATTCACAGAAATTTTCAATTATAAGTCAAATACTTCATTAACAGTAATTATAAAAATATAATCATTATAATATAAAATACTGATTATTCAAATACAAAGACATTTATAAATATTATTGGGTTTCACCTGATAGGTTATATAGGAATATGACTGATTATTATTAATAGTAAACAGAATAGTTCTGTTTGGAACACAAGGTCTGATAGGGGTTACTATTGCTTCTAAAGTTTTGAAGAGACCACGAAATACAAAAAAAAGCTTAACATGATAAGCTGATGATTCATTATGGTTTTACTTAGTAATTATGTTAAGGAAGAATAGGACCACTCAAAAATAGACTTATAAATGGTAACATTATTGTTTTGGGTTGAAACAAAAACAGAATAACTTCAGTGATGGGTATTTGCAACTTACTTGCAATAGAAAGGAGTGGCAGAAAATAAAGGAACACAGTGTAATAAACATTAAACAAATAATTGAAAGCCAACAAAACTTTTGGTTTGATAAATTAGAAGAGTAAAGAAAGCTGTAGACAGCAATCAACAATATCACATTAGAGAGTAAATATTTTGTGTGGGAAAAACCATAATAGTGTGCAGGGATTGAGGGATAAAGATGCAAGGTGGGACTGCAAGGATATTCTGAATAATGTGGTTAATTCTACTCTCATCATTTGCAATGAAGATAAATTTATTTCTGGATTTAATATCAACCCTATATTATAATCTGAAGTTGGTTTAGCAATCTGAAAATTAAAGTTTTACAAATCACTGCAGGTAGATGAAATTACTACTGAAATGCTGATTATTGGGGATAATTTTGTATCATATGGTTGAATGAAATGTTGAATATTTTCTATGATTAAAATGCTGTTCTTAAGGATTTTACTACAGATGTAATTATTTCTATCTTTAAGAAAAGCAATATGGTTCTTGAGACATTCAGAATTGCAGAAGATTAAAAACAAAGGCAACAGTCTATTTTGGTCCTGATAAAGTTCTTTTGTGTAATTGTGTATAGTAGAATTAAATATTTGGTTGGTGGACAATTTCAGGATGAATTGTGTGGGTTCATAATGGTGGGGGATGATGACTTTTTTTCACTCAGGCAAATTCCTGATAATTGTTTAAAATTTTCAAAATCATGTAGTTACTAGCTTTGAAATTTCAAGAAGACATTTGATGCTGTTGATCAGCATAATTTATGGTTGAGCGTGGTCTTGTCACATACCTGAAAAGTTAGTCACTATAATAATGGATCTATTTAATGACACTGAGTCACATGAGAGTTGATAATGCTTGCAGTGATTGGTTTAGCATAAAATTAAAATTAGACACATTACATTTTTCCTCTGTACCCAATGATATCATCATACTCTAGCAGCTTAAATACCTTGTGAAGATACATTTTGTCACCTTGCCTCCTTAGTTTGTGATGAGAAAATCTTAGAAATAGTCTAGTGTTAGTCTAGAGATCTTAGATTATTGATTGCCTCCCCCAACTTTTTTTTTTCAATGGATGAACTCTGATTACAGCTACAGTACTGTGCGAATTAGTTGCGACAAGCGAAGGAACGCTAAGTCCCTTCCGTTGCAGAGTCTAAACTGCTGCAAGTTGGGTTGTTTTACCTCTGAGCGGCACTTTTTTGCACACCATGGGCTAAATGGCCAGGTCACATGGACCCCGAAGGCTCAGAGAAGGTTGGGGGAGGGGACCCACTGGAACAGCTGTTGGGAGACAGATGGTAGCCTCCCGTCAAGGCCATCCAGCATGTTCTTTAACGTGCACAGGGTATGGCTCTCCCGCACATGGGGCCACGGCTTAACGTTCCATCCAACGGACGGCGGCCTTTCCAAGCCCATCGGTGTCCCCTACTGACCGTGGGCAGGGTGGGGAGTTTTGCGGAGATAAATCTCAATGCTGACCCAACTGGGACTCGAACCTGGGAACTACAGATTACGAGCCTGGCGTGCTACCGACTGAGCCACCCCCGCTCCTAAACTGCTCTAAGTCTAAACTTGTTCGTAACCACCAAGGGTCATGTTTTGGGGATGTTTCACAGCTTCTGGGCCACAGACGCTTTATCCCATTGAAGGAATGATGCACAGCAAAAAGTACATAGGCGTTCTGGAAGCGAAAATGGTCCCAACACTGCAGAAACTGTTTCCTAATGGCGAAGGGGTATTTCAACAGAATCTAGCTCCATGCCACAATTCTAAGCTTGCTAAGAGCTTCTTTACCCAGCAACATTTGAAGGTATTGGAGTGGCCAGGAAATTCACCCAATCTAAACCCCATTGAAAATTTGTGGGCCACTATTAAAGCGTACATATCTAAGATGGATTGCACGACGAAAGCCAAAATGGTAGAAAGTATCATGAAAGTGTGGTACAACGACCCTGAAGTGAAGGAGATGTGTGGAAAGCTAGTGGCATCAATGGTTGAGAGGGCAAAAGAAGTAATTAAAGCTAAGGGGGGGCACATTCACTATTAACTACACTACAATAAAAAACAAATAAATATTTTAGTTGCGTCTTAGTTACTGCATTTTCCTATTGTCCCAACTAATTTGCACAGTACTGTATTTAAAAAAGTTTGGTCTTGAGTGCAATGAATTTAAAATAATAGAAACTGGTCAGGTGAGTTATTTGGAATAAGTTTCTCAGTTTAATTACATTGGTAGTTGTGAGAAAAATACTGAGGATGTGTATGTGAAGCAAACAGGAAATATGGAATTGCTAGTATTCTTAAAAATCTGTGGAATTACCTTAAAGATAAAACTCAAGCTTCACAATAGTTTGGCCTTCTCTAAGTTTATTATGGCAGTGCAACTTGGACCTCTAGTGAAGAGGATGATCATAAGTTTGACTGTTTTGCCTCTAGGTATTCATGCAGTCTATTGCACATTAGGTGGTTTGAATATGTGAAGATTCACAAGATTAGATGAAGGAGTCATAAGATACCTTTATGCAACATCTTAGGAAGGGAAAGACTGCAGTGATTTTGCTGAATTTAGAACTACAAATTGGTAAACAGCTGGGCTGAGATATGAGATAGGTTGGCAATGCCAAACATGACCTTATTAAAACTGTCCTGCAAAGCTGGGATGAGCAACAGCTGGGATGAGATAATGAGATATGTTGGCGATGTCAAACATGCCTTATTAAAACTGTCCTGCAAAGGCCAAATGCAGCAAATTTGCTAAAGGATGAGATCATAGGTATGTTTGACAAACAAAAATGCATAGGGTAATTGGACCTCTATTCCATAGTCTTTATCTATTTGAGGTGTTTGTATTATACATATTTTATTCATGAAAAATTAATTAAATCCTTTCAAATTAAAAGTGATTCAACTCTTAATTCAAAGGGCCACATAAACCTTCTAGATTACAAATATCCTACAACCAAGTTTAATACCTGTAATCTATGTTCAGCTGATATTTGCTATAAAAATGTACTTTTAATATTGTCATTAAGGAGAGCTAAGAGTATGTTTTAACAACCAAATATATTTATTTTCTTACAGTTGCTATTATAAAAAAAAATGACTGACGTTAGTAATGTTAATATTAAAATTTTAAACATTATTTGATAGTTAATGAAAACAGAAACCAAAAAAAAAATGCAAATTTGAACAAATTTATATTACTAGAATGATTTATAAGTCTGTGTTGAGTCCCAGCTGGTCAGCATTGAGATTTATCTCTGCAAAACTCCCCGCCTTGCCCACAGTCAGTAGGGGACACCATTGAGCTTGGAAAGACTGCCATCCGTTGAATGGGGCGTTAAGCTGTGGCCCCATGTGCGGAGAGCCATATCCTTTGCTCGTTAAAGAACACGCTGAATGGCCTTGACGAGAGACTACTATCTGTCTCCCAACACCTGTTCAGTGGGTCCTCTCCCCCCAACCTTCTCTGAGCCTTCGGGGTCCTTGTGACTTAGACATTTAGCCCAAGGTGTGCAAAAAAAAATGCCGCTCAGAGGTAAAACAACCCAACTCATGTCTGTGTCAAGTAGAGGAACTGTCAATTCTCTATGACACAAGCAGTTAAAGCCAGATACCAATCATCTCAAGATGTTGTGATTACTGGTTGGCGATACTGGTCTGAAATTGTCTCCAGAGCTTGAAGAACATTTGGGGCTTTCGACCATCTGGCTACAATGGCTTGAGATTGACCAAACTCAATTCTTTCAATGACATGCTACCTTAAAGGTCATCTAAATGATTTTGAGACATTTTTTACAAAATGGCAACTAGTTAGTCGAATTCCTTCATATATTTTGGTAATGCACAGCCATATAAGCTTATATTATATTGATCATTTTCAATTTGCTATGGAAAGTATTATATGGATTTTAAACAGATCAATGCAAAAATATTTTCTCAGTAACTGCAGCACAGGTGTAGGTAAAATGCAATAAAATTAAATCATTATTCAAATAACCTTTCAGCTTCTATTATACTTAAATAACTCATTTATTTGAAATATTGCAATGATCTCCAATTTGCAATTCTTGGATGAACAATAAGGAATGAATTAATAATTCAATTCATGGGCAAACAATACACAATGCACAAACTGTTACATGGCACCTTTTATACTGAGAGTTCATTTGCACATTTGGAGTCTCTGGACTGCTTTTACTGCTGATTTATATATTCCCTAAAAATCACATAAGTATGCCAATTTTCAATTTTTAACTTGATATATTTTTTGATATGTTACATATTAAGGAAAACTGACATGTATCTTAACTTTTGCACTTGAATATAGTTATTGCTCTGCTCTTTGATTCAATCTAATGAATTTTATTCTTATAAAATTCACATACATATAAAGGCAGAAGTAGAGTCTTTTTATAACTGCATATAAAGGTTTTATCTGAAAAAAAAGTAATTTTTAGGAACTTGCAATTTTTATGTTGATAGTAGGTTTGATTCCTCAAGACATGATCATCATGATGAATCAGAGTTGCCATCAACAAAGGAAAGCACAAGTTTCTGAAAATCTTCCTGGGCTATTTTTAATGCAATACCTTTCTATGTAGTTATAAAGTGACAAACTCTACTTTTGCATTAAACTAAAGGATGAGACAGATGTGCTTCCTCTTTTTACAAACATGCCAATTAAAGAGTTAAGAACTGCTACATTTTCAATAAATAACTATATTAAAAGGACATATTCCTATTTAAAATGGATATATTAAGTAGAAACTGAAAATATATAGGCCTATCTAGTGTAGTGGTTAGAGAACCTAACTATTAAGCCAGTGGGCACGTTATTGTGTGTTTGTATATTGCATGAGAAACCAACGTAAGCTAAAAGCTTACAGGTTATCTCCATTTTTCATGTTTACTAAAAAAAAAAGCAAAGTTTCTCAAATATTTTCCCCTTTTCAAGGACCTATTCATGGAAAATACTAAATACCAAAATCAATTATAGAACAAAAATTTAGATTTTAGTAAGGAATTGATGGAATATAAAAAAATACATTGTTACTCTTCAAATTTGAAACTACAGCAATACTATTAAAATTAATTATCTTAATGAGGGGTGATTGTTTTAAATGATGAAGGAACAGCAAGCAACAGATGTGATAAGAAGAGGGAAGAATGCAAATATGTAGGTAAAAGGATAAGTGGAAGAGAATGTAACAAGAGAGATTGCATTATTTTATTTCTGAGTGGCACTTTTGGGCACATTATGCACTAAATGACTAGATCACAAGAACACAAAGGCTCAGAGCTGGGTAGGGTAATAGGATTTACCTAGGCAGCTGTTAGGAGATAGAAGCCTCCTACCAAAGCTCTCCAGCATATTCTTTAATCCTTTCACTACCATACTGGTAGAGATTAGTCAAAAATAGCTCTGCCAAAAATGCAGAGATTTTAAACATATGTCCATTCTCCTATTACTTCCCTCTTGTCCGACCTGAAGTTTCGACTGGTTTGGATTGGTATGGAAAGGATTAATGTGCATAGGATATGGCTCTCCCATTGCAATTAGTACACTCCTTTAGTACTACAGTTGTAGCCATATCTTAATATCCTACCTAACGGATGACAGCATTTCCAAGCCCATCCATCAGTGTTCCTTTTTTCCCTAAAGGCAGAGCAAGAACTAACAGAAAAAAAAAATCACATTGCAGACATAGTGAGGACTTCAGACTGGGAACATCAGTTACAAACCTGATGTGCTATGAGCTGGGCCAACCCCTGCCACATTTAGGTTAAGTAAAATTAGGTATAACAAGCCAACATTTAATTTTGTATCCTTAAAAACCAATGATGAAAATCCCTAGCTCAAACTGCATTAAACTATTGTCTATTTAAGTTTAAGCATTAAGCTTAGTCTATTTTAAAAATAATTTTTATGGTGAGATAGCTCTCCTCTTATCACAAAAATCCTACTTTAAATACTTTTAAAATCACATTCAAGTATTATTTTACTTTGCATTATGTAAGTACACAGCATTCTTATGTGTTACTCATTCATGAAAAAACAGCACTAGAATAAAAAGGTTATACTTACTCTAGCTGCTGATCTAATTACAAGATGCACTGTTAATCCATCTTTTATATCTAAAGGTTTACAATAAAATAATTAGGCAAATAGAAGTAAATACTGAGCTGCAAAGATAGAATGCTATTTTACTGATTTTAATTATCTTCTAAAATCTAAAAACAAGGATTAAAAACACACACACACTAAAAGGAGGGAGAATATCCCTCCATCAACTATTTAACCATATACACCTATATAATAAAAGAAGATGTCTGTCTGTGTCAGCCATAACTCATCGGAAAATCAACGTATATGCTTAAAATTTTCAGAGAATGTTTCTGGTTTTGGTCTGGATTGCAGCGTCAAATTTCAGGTCAAAAGTCCAAAAAGGGGACTTGCTAGAAGCAAAAATATTTACCATGCTATTCCTATGGGAAACGAGAATCGCTGTCAAATTTATTGTTGCTATTTATTGCTCCCTAACTGTAAAAGTAAAGAGAAAAAATAAAATATACTGACGTTGCCAGATTCTCCACATTTCCAAAGACATTATTGAGACATTCCATCGCAGCTAGGGATCTGATTTCCTAACCATACATGGAGTCGGGCAGGGGGAATAAGTCTACAAAATTTGGGACCTTTCGGTGAAGTATGTCAGGAATTATAGAATGCCAAAATCTGACAAAATAAATCTTGATCATTTGTCACGGGCACTGAGAATGCGTGCCGAGTCAGCAATGTCCTTTGCAACATCGGGAAATTCTTCATGTTCAAACTGTAATAAAATGTCAGGGGGGGGGGGACTCACAAAACTAACCTTTAGCGCAGGAAACAACAGAATATGTAGATTAAAAGTGAGGCATGAGCTGTCACAATTTGTGTAGAAATGAAGCCACGGGCCAAGTGAGAACCTGATTTTTAAACCAATCACCGAGCCACACGGGGGATACTGCGCAAGAAATTTGGACCATGCGAACGAATATCACGGGAGACATAGGGCGGCAAAATCTATGGTAATGGAAATAAAATCTTGATAGCTTCCGCAGAAACTAAGCCATGGGCTATGAGGAGTGCTCACTGACATCAACAACAATCTGGACAAATTTCTTCCTGTTGAAAATCTGTACTAAAGTGTAGGAGGGGGAGGGGGTTCTTACAAAATTTACCTTTAATGCAGTGAAAATAAGAATATACAGTTTAAAAGTGACACCCAGGCAATGCCAAGTATGTTCAGCTAGTCTGAAATAAACATTAATCATGCGACAGAGAGTTATAGTAATTATTTTAGCATTCTTTGGCAGTAATATCCGAGACCTTCATCCAGTCAATTCTAGGTTAGTCAAACTAGAAGAATCCTCCTCTAATAAATGGAAGACAATACACATAATTGGAACAAGCAATCAGAGTTCTTGTTGAAGCAGTCTCATTCAAAATATAGAATCCAATTTCTTACAAACATAGATCATTATTGCATACACTCCATTTCAGCTCTACAGTACCAAGAACTGGCCGAAATTTAACCACAGCAAAATACCAATGGCAATAGTAATTTAAAAATTACAACTGGTTCATGTAGAATCTTACTGAGATACTTTTACTCAACAATATATCAACCAACCCACATAATTTCAGCAATTAATATGGCTTATGCTTCTCAGTAATAACTATTTTATCACTGCTTATAATGTAGTTAGCATACTGTTCCAGGTGCACTTTCACTACAAACTCCACAGTTCAATCAACTTTGGTAAATATGGAATGCTTCTCTTCAAAGAGAATAAAGTTCGTATTTCCCAACTTTAGTACTCTGTAATAGTGGAAACTCAAACTAATAGAGTGTTTATAATATGTGAGCAGTAATAGTTATAGTAAATATCAATCCAAAGCAAAATTTTCATTTATCTCTTAAAACTAAAAAGTTGAATGTCTACACAGAGACAAAACAGATGGAGAAGACAAAGTTAAAGACAACATTTTTAACTCCTTCAGATCCAAAGTTTTGTTACTAGGGCAAACAAGTTTCCAATTAAATGTGCTTTATTTATAACAAAAGAAACAAGAATATACGAATTTTTTTACTGAATTTTGCTGAAATTCAGCATATACATTATGATTTTAAAACTGTACTAAAAGTTAAAAAATTTTGAAATCCTAGAAAGCAGTGAAAAGGAACACAAAAAGAAAAGAATTATATAATTTACGAGCAGAATTGCCTGGCATTGCTTAGGACTTGGTATTTGACAGAGTAGCAGGCATATTTCTAAAGAGTGGGAAGACACTCATATAAGTCCAGGGTTCCATCACTGGTGGCAGATGTTTTTGGCTCTCCATAATTCTGCAGGTACTCTACTGATTGGTCATAAATTTGATGTGGTAGTCCCACTCAGTTCTTGCTATGTCGGGTTTAGAGATCAAGCTCCTAGCTGCAGTGGGTCAAGATTAAACCCATCACAAGTGTTTGAAATCTCTGAGGATGCTGCGATCACCTATCTAATGAATGGAGTAGTACATTATTGATCTGCAAAGTTATCAATGTACATTGGGCAAATTTTGGGGGTTTGAAATCCTAACAGTGCACTAAGTAATGGTGTGATGAAGCTGTAGATGGTCTTACTGTCTAGGAGATGTCAAACAACACGCAGACAGACAAATCTCTATTTTATATATAGAAATATGAGTCATGAAAAAAAAATCTAATGAATGATACATGTGAAATGTACACCGCTCAAAGTGGAAATCTCAACACTGCGGAGGAAGTGATGTATACGCCTGAAACTGACAGGACTGAGGGTAAATGTGCAATTGATCAAAAAATGGAATATGAGAAAGCAAGGTATGTGCATTTATTGCAGATTCCTCAGTACATAGTAGGTCCACCTTAGGCAGTATACAAGCCTGTGTACATCTCAGCATTCCATCAATCAGATAGTTAATGGTGTTATAATGTATGGTGCACCAAACAGCATCCAACTGAGCATGCAACTATACCAGGTTCGCCGCCAGAGGGTGGCAAAGGTGGTGACCCATAAGGTCTAATATGCTCAATGGGTGCCACATCTGGGGAGTATGGCAGTCATGAATTCCACACCTTGGAGACTGTCCATTGTTGCATGTGCAGTGTGTGGAGTAGCATCCTGCTGCAGAATCAGTCCAGGCATGGTGGTAAGGAAGGATCATCCATAGGATTAACAATGTCATTGATGTAACGTTTTGACTTGAGCACACCAGAAACACGGATTAGAGGTGTTTGGCCACCATATGTGATGCCAAGCCACACCATTGTACCATGGTGGGAGCCATATAGTGGCAAATGGAATAAACTTCCTTATGCCATTGATGCTGCCATGCCATGTAGACAAATGGCTATCTGGCATGCCAAAACAGAATTGGGATGTCCATGAATGTTTAGTTCACAAGAGTGTGTGAGCTCTATGAGCAATGGCACTGTGTTCACATTGTGAGCCATGCACGTGGTAATCACTCAAAGGCTCAATCTGAGCTCTTGCATATTGACGATTCGATCTCTCTCAGAAGGCATTAATTGCACATAAGAATCCTGCCAGCATCTCCAAGGCATGTTCTGAACATTTTCACAGCATGCACTCCACCTCACTGTCGGTCGTGCTGTTATATGAGCTCATGAGTGCTTGGTATCTATCCACGGCTCAGCTGGGTGTCACATGTTTATTTGGTGTGAACTTTGATCACTTGCATATCTCTGATGGCCGATTGCCTCCTGTGATTTACATCTCTACTTCTATTCCTTCTTGATGTTGTGATTTCCATCTTGAGCAGTGTAGTGAAACAGTACTTGTGGTTTCCTGCAAAATATAGCAGAACAGTACTTGCTGCATAACAGGCATAGTTATCTTCAGTGTTATTATATTTAGTTTCTATTATATCCATAGATGGCACCAAATTCCAGTCCATTCCTGCATGATAAAGATTGGTCTACATTTTGCAAACATTGCAACTCTACAAATACATCTCTTCCTGTGTTGTAAACAATTCCAAAAAGCAATGAACATTGTAATAAGTACACAGAGTCTGAAGGAGTTAAACAAGCCAAAAACAGAAAACTTAACACTCTGTGAACTAAAAAAATGAATTATAATGAAGTGTCTCAATTTTTCACCTATCTTCCTATTGCTTTTCGCTTGACATTTGTTGGTCTGTCAATTTATTGGTTTGTGGATTTGTCAAAAGAGTTGTTCCACCATATTTTTGAATGTGATGGAGAAACTTAATGATTAATGAATCAAATGAAAACTTGTGACATGGGGAGTGAGTGTCTTAAGCTATAAAAAAAAATTGACTCCCCTATGCTTTCTTACACTACCCCTAAAAAAAGAAGGAGGGAAATATGAAAACAATTGTTCCTCTATATCTCCTGAAAGCGAGTGCAAAAAATAACATGTTATGTGTCAAAAATGAAAGCTTGTGATGCAGTAAGTGTCATAAGCTATAAAAAAAATTGACCCTCCATGCTTTATTCCCCCATAAATAAGGGGAAATATGAAAACGATTGTTCCACTATGAAAGTAACAAGCTATGCATTCAATGAAAGCTTCTGGTGCAAGGAGTGTCATAGGCTATTAAAAAATTGCCCCCCATGCTTCCTTCCTCCTAAGAAACGTGAAAGCTATTCTACTATATCTTCCAAATGCGAGGACCTACAGTTACAAAGCCGTCTCATGGCCGAGTGGTTAGCACGCTTGGCTGCTGATCAAAGGGACCTGGATTCGAGCCCCGAGTAAGGCATGGGTGTATGTGTCATTTTTCTGCTGAGGTCCTGCCATCCTCTCAGACCTTCTACTATGGCATATAAACTGACAGGCTACTGTCAGACCTCTGTGGCAAGCAGCTGCTTGAGGGGGTATTTATTTTTTTATTACAGTTACAAGTTAGGTATCAAATGGTAGTTCATATAATGACCCTAGTAACCTTTTTTGAATTTTGCCTTCACCATTCTCACCTACCTTTATCAGGGGTGTGGATTTCTGATGGGGTTGACCTTAATGAGTAATACTGTATCTAAAATTAATGCCTGTGATATCTCCAATGCCATGGGCTACTTCAAACACAACTCCAAAAGGGAGGAAAAAAGTGGCCAATGTTTATGTGTCATATATCAAAATGAAAGTTTCTGAAGGTAGGTGTTTTTAGTGACAATGAAAAAAATATAAGTAAATAAAAAAAAAAAACATCTTCCTATATGGGCCCTAAAAAGTAGAAAATAAACTTAACATATCGATGGGGCAATTAGTTATTAAGTTCATATTGTCTTCAGAGGAAGATAGGGCACTGATTTACCTACTCAAAAGGATTGATGTCGCCTTATCTTCCTTTTAAGTGAATGTGAACTCAGTGACTGATTCACTATCGATATGATTTAGGTTTATTTTCTACTTTTTAGCCCATATAGAAAAACAGTTTTTGTTTATTTTTTTACTTATTTTCAGAATGAAAAAGATTGAGAAATGAAGTAATCTGTACAATAAAAAAAAGGACAAAGTGACTCAATAATGAGACACTTGAAACACAGAAATAAAACATTCTCCTCAGACTTCTCATGGAAACTTCAGTATAATATGACAAAGATCTATAAAGGAGAGACCTAAGCAAAAACACATCATAAAGTCACAAAATCATCCATGCCTTATCCAGGTTTTGAAACAATCCATGCCAAAACATCCATGTCTTATCCAAGTTTTGTACCTCTGCTCTGCAGTTGAACTCATTAACCACTAAGTCATTAACTCAAACAAATATAATGCTGAAACACAAAGAACTTTGAAGCAATAATTATTTGTTCTGCTTCATTTGGCTTTCAGATGAGTAAACATCACTGTTAATGATGACCTTCATTGTATAAAAGAATACAAGGATGATATAGTAGTAAGTGAATAATACATTTTTAAACCTATGGAAAAAAAAACTCCATTATTCTTTTAATGACTAATAAGTGGCATGTGCACCATAAACATATGGTATCTGAACTGAAAAATGCTACTCTACACAACTACTGGAGCTATTTAAGGGCTTACTACAGATTCTTCCAAACAATAAATTATGTCTGTTAGAGCTAAAGAGGAATAAATAAGGTTGTATTAAAAAAATGTTATCATTTTTCATTCTTCCTAAAAGTTAGTAATGATAAATCAATGCTTTTGGGGTATGCATACAGCACATATTGTTTCTTGCTGTAAAACTGAGTTGAAAGCTCTAAATAAAAATTTTGGCTAAGACAAAATGTATCCAAAGTTGTTAAGACATTTCAAAGCTTGCAAAGTTAAGAATTGTCATTGCACATAAATACCTAAGAAGTCATCATCATACATGTTTTATTCCTCAGTTATGAAACTGAGATTACTCTGAACTAGTTCTAAATTTAATAAAATGGTATTGATATTCTAAGCATTGACCATAAGGAACAAGTATTGGAAAATTAAACTGAATAAAAAATCATATGCAGGTCATTACTGATGAACTCCTAAAGTTTCAGGTTTCTCCCAATGCATTCAATTCTGACAAAGATAATTTTTAACATTTTTTCAGTGGAAACCAACTGAACTTTAGAATCTTATTCCACAATAACTAACATATACATACAAATTATCTTATATTAATCTTGTTGAGTAGGCAATTCGACATCATATTTTCCTTTGAAGTGATTACATGTGAATTCAGTGACTGATTGCACCATCGATATGTTTTTAGGTTCATTTTCTACTTTTTAGGGTGCACATAACAAGATAGGTATTTTTAAAATTTTAAATTAATTTATATTTTTTGTCACTAAAAACACCTACCATCAGAAACTTTCATTTGATATATGACTCAAAACATCAACATTTTTCCACTCCACATTGGAGAGTATGGCTGTTTCACCTCTGAGCTACACTTTTTTGTAAACAGTATGCTAAATGACCAGGTCATAAGGACCTCAAGGGTTCAGAAAAAATTGGGGGAAGGGGAGTCACTGGAAAACTGTTAGGAGACAAATGGTAGCCTCCAATCAGAACCATCCAGTTTGTTCTTTAACATGCACAGGATATGGCTCTCTCATACATGGGGCCATGTCTTCAAGTCCCATCCAATGGACAACGGCCTTTCCAAGCCCAGGTGGGATCAAACCTGGGGACTGCAGATTACGAGTCTGGCTATACCATATGAGCCACCCCTGCGCTTGACATTGGAGATGTCACATGCTTTGAGATATAACTCGCTAAGGTCGATTCCCATGAAAGGAGATAATGGTGGTGATGGTGGTATGTGTTTGGGGCATAATTCTAACTAACCTACAACAGCCTCATTATGAGCTTTTCATCTGACACAACTCATAACTGTGTTCTCATGTTTGGAAGATATAATAAAATAACAACTTTTCAATTTCCTCTTGTTAAGGGGATACTTTTTTTATTGCCTACAACATGGGGTATGCAGCAAAATTTTTTGGGGTATGCCATGAGCTCAAAAGTCGCTAGATCTAGTAACAAAGTCAGTGTTTTATTTTATTCCCATTGTTATACTATAACTATAGTTTTATCTATCTGTACAAGAGGTATGCCAGTTACATACACATTTCCAGGGTGTACGTGAAGCAAAAAAGATTGAGAACCACTGGCCTACAACATTCCTCATATCACAAGCTTTAATTTGAGATACAACTTATGTTCAGCCCTCACTTTTTAAAGATATAGTAGATCAATTCTTTGCATATTTCCCCCTCCCTTTTATTTGGGGGGAGAGGGGAAGCATGCAGGGAAAGTTTTATAACCTATGACACTCCCTGAGCCACAAGCTTGCATTTGATGCATACCCATTACTTTCGGCCCTTGTGTTCTGATGATACAGTGGAACAATTGTTTTCATATTTCCCCTTTTTAGGGAGAAGGCATGGGGGTAAATTTTTTTATAACCTATGACACCCCCCACTTCATAACCTTTCATTGACACATTTACATATTACTGTTTTCTTGCATTTTCCAATTCTACTTTATTAAAGAAATCAACACAAAGAAGTCAAAGACCAAACAGATATCTGCTTATGAGCAGCAAAATTAACACCACATTTAATGCATAGTATCATTTATATATATATATACACTAGTGGTAAGCATGCTTGGCTACTGATCTAAGGGACCTGGATTTGAGCCCCGGGTAAGGCATGGATGTATGTGTCATTTTTCTGCTGAGGTCTTGCCATCCTCTCAGACCTACTACTGTGGCTTATAAACTGCCAGGCTCCTGTCAGACCTCTGTGGCAAGCAGCTGCTTGAGGGGATATTTATTTATATTATATAGTCAAATGCTGAACCTTAAATAATAATAGTAATCCATAGTCTAAGAGAAGCTGTCATGAGTAAAATAATGTTCATCAGAATGCAGAAATTGACCAAAAAATTAAATGCAATCTTGTTTTTTACCATTTCAGCATGCCATACATGACAGCCAGATGAAGCCTCTCTCACGTGTAGAGGCCAAACACATTGCCTTCTCTTATTTTGAGGTTTGAACTTTTAATTGTTGATTTTATCTAAGTTAAAATTTTAATGCTTAACTGCTGCATGAGTATGACTATAGTGCAACTTGCTATATGTGATGTTGAAAGTTAGCATGTATTACCACTTACTGTGTAAAATCAACTTTTGGCTGCTTTGCAAAAATTGTGACAACTTGTCTTTGGTGACATCAGCTCTACAGTGATATTCTAAACTACAGCCTACAAATCCAATGTTTACTACTTATAAAGACTGGTATCCAGAATTCAAGCAATTATATTGTAACTGTTGTAAAAGTCTCACAGCTAATCAGAAATGGCACAACTCTTCTGCATAAGCCAGTGATCAATAAATATTACATCAAGTGGTAATATGCTTCACTCTTTTTTGAATTTACACCAATATAAACTTGAAAAATTTCATCCTATATAGGACTCTTTAAAGTTAATGAGCATCAGCCAGTTATATTATTGTCATCAATGCTAAATGAGCATTGAAATTATTTACCATTGTAAGAGTTTCTGGTCATTAGCTCAAAAGGCACTTAAGTAACATTAATAGTTTTCATGAAATTTGCTATTCTAAAGTTGTAAAGAGTATGGAAAATGAGGATATTTTTTTGCCACCCCTTGGAAAAATTCCTGCTGATGCATATTACTACAGCAAACCATAATGACAAATGTTCAAGTGATAATTTATGACAATTCAGTATAAAATAAAAAAATAATTTACAATCATAACTGAGTAGGGAAAAAAAGTAAACTTATATAATATAAATTTTGTATGAATTGTTTTTTAAAATACCACTAAATGGAGAGGAAAATCCACATACAGATAAATAATTATATGGGAGGAGCAAGATACTGATTTTTCTGAAATTTTTTTTTTTCTAAATAATGCATTTGAAGAACAGCTGAAAAATGAATATATAATTTATGGAATAACATTGTTCCAGTCTAGTACGGAGGGCATTCAAAAGGTTCTTGAGTTGTGTCTGTAGATTTGCACTTGTTTATTTGAAGTTAATGAGCTACGACTTGTTTGAAAGCTTGTCTAAACTTGTCATTACATGTTACAAACAAAGGCTGTATCATCATCTCTCTTTGCTGGTGGCACATAAAGTTCAGTCTATAAAACCTGTGTGCTGTTGCTATGGAGCCTACTAATGACAGGGAAAGATTTTACATTTTCACTATGATGTAGCTTGGATGCAACATGTGATAAATTGGCATGAATATTTTTTCTAAGTATATGGGGATCATGCCTGTTCATATGGCACTGCTACAGGATAAATGTGCAAGTTCAGAGGACAGCAGAGCTTCGAAGACCTCCCTTGTGCAGAAAGACTGAAGGAGGCTGTGAATGAGAAAACCACTGCTGCTGTTCATGAACCGATTAAGGAAAACCCATACACTAAAATTCAGATAATAAGTTTAGATGTAAGCATGGAAACAATTATTCATCAACATTTAAAGTTTTCAAATATCTGTGCCAAATGGGTACCCCAAAAATTCACAGAATAGCAAAAAAGAGCTATAGTCAACTTGTGCAAGGAGATAATAGTAATATTTGAACCTAGTGGGCCCTAAATGTTAAGCAGACATTGCCACAGGTGACAAGATTTGGTTTCATTACTTATACAACTCCCAGAAAGATTGACAACCATGTTTGAGTTGTGGAAGATGAACCATGTCCCCAAATTCTGAGACAAGCTCAAGGAAGAGGATGTTCACAACTTTTTTTCAATTTCCAAGGAGTGGTAGCCATGGACACTTTACCTAAAAAAAAATTACTATAAATGGCAAATACTACACCAACAATGTTAAATGGTTAAGGAGATGAAGGAGTCGCATTCAAACAACAGGTGCGTCATGGGTTCCCCTTCTTCATGACAATGCCGGTACTCACAAAACCAGGCAAGTTACAGCCTATCTGGAGCTGGAAAAAAATCAAACAACTACCTAATACTGCATATTCACCATTCTTGCACCAATGCAATTTTTGGTTGTTTCTGAAAATTATAAAAGAACTTGCTGGGAAGCATTTTTCAAGGGTGCAAGACTTTGTAAAATGCCTTCATTCAGAGTTGTGGAGTATTTTCCAACAGGATTACCACCAAGTGCTCCAGAATTGGCATAGAGGTCTGTAATTTTGCATAGATGATGGAGAGGAGTTCTTTGAAGGACAGTAAAAGTTTGGCTGAAGTAAGTGCAATGATTTCTATTCTGCAGATGCATGTTAAGACGTTATCAATGCCCCTTGTACAGTTCAATTTAGTGTCAGACATCTCTCAAAAAAAAAAATAAATTAAAACTTTTCCTATATCTAGGCCTTGCCTGCACTAGCCAAAATGCTACAACTAAAATTTTAGACACAAGCTACCACTGGATTATCTGTAATATTGCTAATTATTTCATTTTTTGCTGAATGCATTAGTTGGGCTTCCTGATTCATTCCAGTACTTTGGCTGGATATTGAAATGGTTATTAGAATTAAGAAATTAAAAGAACTTCAAATTACCATGTCAAAAACCCCCAACTATTTACTTTATATTTAATGAAAACATTTAAATATATATATTGTTATGAATTAAACTGATGGAAACTGAGCATGAGTTCAAAAATAGTATTAACAATTATAATTCTAAAATAATGTAATTTATTACAAAAGTATGAATAAAAACATTTATATAAACTAAAGTCAACCAACACAAATCCTCATCAGTATAAAAATAAACCTTCAGAAGAATAAAGCACCTTTTTACTATTCCTACAAAGAGAAAATAAGGCTTTTACAACAGTCGATAAATGGCACATTCATATCTGTGAACAAACCTGCAATCTATAAAGAATAACCTTACCAATTCCTAAACAAACTAAATATAACTATGCATCAGTTGATGAACTCTTCCTATAGAAAAGTTGAGATCAGTTCTGCTTGTTCGACTAACGTATAATCTCCTCAGCCACATATCTAAGTGTCCTAAATATTCTTCCTTTTCATACCAGTCTGCTAACAGGATCAACACTAATAAATTTATTTAACCTCCCACAAACACACCAAATAAAAAATATATTTTTTTATACTTTAGTGTACAGACATAGACAAACTACGTTTTCCTTCACACTCTAATTCCTCTTAATTACAACTCTTTTAATCTTTGTTTTTAAGTTCATTCGAAGTGGTTGGTGACAATTCTCATACTGTAGTTCACGCAGGCATCAAGACAATACATCACAAGTTCATTGTAACATGTTCATCTGTTGTAACAATATTATGCTAAATTTTTACAAGTGAGAGAAATCCACAAAATATTTAGTGAGAGACATTTGTTAATGTCAAGATTAATCTGGTTAGTGCCTGTTTTAATATGTCGAAGTCATTTATGAGTAAATTGTAACCCAATATGTATTTTACACTATTTTTTTGTCAGAATTATTTAAAAATATTTAACAAATAAGAAAAAAAAAATTACAAGTGTACTTACTGTGGGAATTAAGTGTTTCATGGTCTTTTAGAATTTTCCCTGCAAATATCAGGCATACTTGTTCTAGTGTTGTGCTAAACTGTTTAGCTACTTCTTCTTTGAGCTATATAAAAAGTGGTGGATTAGGAAAAATATAAATCAGAAATATACAAAATAGAGTGCACTATATTAAAGCAATTTGTAACTATGTATCTTTAGCCAGCTGGAGATACATAGTTGCACATCTTTCACCAGCTGGAGAATCATCTTGAATCGGAACAGAACTAATGACATGGCAACATGATGGGGGGGGGGGGGCAAGTAATGCATAGGAAGTAGAAGTGGCGGATAATGGGGGGGGGGTGCGGAAATGGGCATCATAGATAAGCAAGTCAAATATAACATAAATTTATTATGACTTATTAAAAAAAAGTAGTAATGTTCAGTCATAACAATTATTTATATGCATCTTTCTCACCTTCAACAATCTACTGCTGACTTCATGTCATCACTAACGCAACGGAATTTTCTCCACACATTGTGAACATTGATGCAAATATTTTATCAGGCATTAAAAATACAGATAATGACATTTGAGAAATACACAGTCATATCAGTATAATATGACCACCTACCAACCATAGTATGTATGGTAGGTGGTCATATTATTCTGATACGACTGTGTATGTTTCATCAGTTTTTTATAACATGAATGATAAAACATGAAATAATACAAATTCAGTATGTGATGTACATAGTACATAAAATACATGAAATAGTAAGCTGAAAAAAAAATTAGTTTTGCTCTGTGGGATTCGAACACATCTCATACTAGCATGTCAGGTATGCTAACCACTACACCATCAATGGCTAATAATTTTTTTTTCTTCAGCTACTGTTACATAAAGTTTCCCACATTTTTTATTTGATTCACTCATGGCACCATCTATGTCAGGAAATGGATAACTAAGTTGCCTCATATGGTTGATTCACTCATGGCACTATCTATGTCGGGAAATGGATAACTAAGTTGCCTCATATGGTGGAATTTAATATTTGTCACTCATGCTCATGGCTTTAAATCAGTAATGCAGAAAAGTTTAAAAGAGCTGAAAAAAAAATGGTTGGCATACCTGGCATGTTACTAGGAGACATGGGTTCAAATCCCACTCATGTCAAAACCAATTTTTTTCAGCTTACTCTTTCATGAGTTCTGATGTCTACAGGGCATCTCCTGTGATACTTTACTACTGTGTTTTATTACTTGAATAGTATATAAAACTATTATTTGTTGAAAATACATTATAAAGAGCACATCATGCTTCTTGCAGAAATTTGGTCTACAACTGCTCAGGTAAAGCTCTTATTGACTGTACGACACAGTGAAATGACAATGTAATGAAAATTCGGTATAATTATTTTTTTTCGTTACCAGCTAATTTACTCTGCATCTTTCAGCAAAAATGCTTCATTTTAATAAATATCATTATAATGTAAATATCAGTTTAAGTTAATAAAAGTTTATCCTAGTTAAAAAGAAAACCCTTAAACAATATGTACAAAATTCACAATTAAAAAGACCTTGTTCAGAAATTAATTAAAATAACTTAAAATTTTCTGTTGCTGAGCAATAAAACCCTTTTTGCATACAACATACACTTTTTGATGATATGTGATTTTGTTTTTAGCATCTCGCAATGCTGCAATGATTAAAATGATTTAAACACTGTAAAATGTCTAGCCAATCACAGCATTATGCATCATGTGCTATTGTGCATCGCTCGTCATTCATTTTTATTGAATTTACCGCTTTTACCATAGATGCTCCCTACAAGTGCTGTGCAGCAATGGCAGTGGCATTGTCACACAGTCTTAACTGTCCAGCAGTGGCATTGTCACACAGTCCTAACTTAATAAAGGATTTTGCAAACTTTGAAATCTATGTAATTCCAATTGCATTGCAAGTAACAGTAGCATCCAGAAAATGTTGTTTCAAAGCAATTCCAATGCATGTTATATTTTATCAATTTCCAATGCAATTTCCAGTGCAATATTATATTCCATGCAATTTCCAAGCAATTCCAATGCATATTATATTTTATCACTCATTAAAGTTCAAGTTATTATATTTGTTTGCTATTTTTTAAGAATTTGTTATTTTTTAAGAAGTAAACTCTATTACACTGTAAATTTCTTATTATTCAAAAATGATAAATCGCGTTGCTCAGGGTGTCATATTTTCCGAGATGTAGGATGGGACAACTTTTAATATTTTAAACGTTATTTTATCAGTTTTAATGACAGTTTGGATAGCTCAGGTGTAAAAATAATTTAACCTTTATGTAGTAAGTGCAAATGTTGGACAACCTTGGATAATTACCATTTACCAGTGTTTCATCCTGTGTAATTAATCCTGTGTAATGATCCTTTGTAATGAGGTTAACAACAACTTTTACCCATGTCTCAATATACTGCCGATGCTTGAAGCAAGAGTTAAAATTCAAGGTCAGGATAAGTAATGATTTTACAGTATACATGGTTTTATATGAGATATGCAATGTTCTCAAAGGAACAGTGACGTCAGCAATCGGGATCCTAACTATGTGTGTATTGGAAGATGGCGACTAACTTCTAATGAATACTAATAGAATATGGACAAAATACCATCTATCTATCTATCAGTGCATGGAATTTATATGCTGATGGAGTTAAAATCATTTGGATATGAAAGTAGTAACAAATGAACAATCATCGTGGGCGTACACATTTCACATGGCCTAATGTCACAGATTTTGTTCAGTAGACAAGGACTGGTAGCTTAATAATACCTTGGCAATAATAATACCATCATGTTACATCTGAAGCTTTCAGACATGGCAATTGTACCAGCAAATGGAAATGGTAAATATCTATGTATTCCTTTTAGATCTAATGTATCTTAACAAAGTTTTCAGGTTATATATAGACTTTAGGTTACTCTAATAATAACATACTATAGTTATTTGGTTTCCAATGCAAGTATTATATACTTGGCATTTCTCTGGTTAAGAATTGTAATACATTGTGCTATCTAAATGTAAACAGCTGGATCGTGTTATTAAATTCCGTCCCATGGTCGAGTGGTTAGCGCGCTTGGCTACTGATCTAAGGGACCTGGGTTCAAGCCCCGAGTAAGGCATGGGTGTATGTGTCATTTTTCTGCTGAGGTCCTGCCATCCTCTCAGACCTTCTACTATGGCATATAAACTGACAGGCTCCTGTCAGACCTCTGTGGCAAGCAGCTGTTTGAGGGGATATTTATTTATTTATTTTTAACTATACAGCACTTTTTTTTATTGCATTTCATTTTATATTGGTGCATTATAGGGTCATTATAATACATATATTTTACAGTGTTATATTTTATTCAAAAATTAAGTATTAAAAGCAACCATGTGTCCAAAATGCTGAATTTCCAAATCACTGGATAGTAGAGGGTTGGGTTGTTGGGTTGTTTTACCTCTGAGTGGCCCTTTTTTGCACACCATGGGCTAAATGGCCAGGTCACATGAACCCCGAAGGCTCAGAGAAGGTTGGGGGAGGGGACCTACTGGAACAGCTGCTGGGATACAGATGGTAGTCCCCCGTCAAGGCCATCCAGCGTGTTCTTTAATGTGCACAGGGTATGTCTCTCCTGCACACAGAGCCACGGCTTAACATCCCATCCAACAGACGGCGGCCTTTCCAAGCCCATCGGTGTCCTCTACTGACTGAGTGCAGGGCAGGGAATTTTGCGGAGATAATCTCAATACTGACTCAGCTGGGACTCGAACCTGGGAACTACAGATTATGAGCCTGGCACGCTACCGACTGAGCCATCCCCGTCCCTAGGATAGTAGAGGTGGACCAATCTTGTGGCCCCTGTAAAATCCTGATTTGATACCACTAAACTTCTAATGCTATTAAAAATATTGTCTATTCAAAAGAAAAAAAAAATGTAATTGACAGCATTTAAAGGAAAAGATTCAATGCAACTTTTGCAAGTGTTACACCAGATATGCTGAGCCAAGTATGTATGGAAGTTGAATAACATGCCACCAATGGCACCACAAAGTTTGTTGAGTTCCATGGCTTGGGTTGTTTCACCTCTGAGTGGCATTTTTTGCACACAATGGGCTAAATGGCCAAGTCACAAGGACCCTGAGAGCTCAGAGAAGGTTTGGGGGATGGGCCTACTGAATAGCTGTTAAGAGATAGATGGTAGCCTTCATCAAAGCCATCCACCATATTCTTTAATGTGCACAAGGTATGGCTCTCCTGCACAGGATCACAGCTTAATGTCCCATCCAATGGACAGGGTGGCCTTTCCAATCCCATCGGTGTCCCCTACTGACTGATGGCAGGGTGGGGAGTTTTGTGGAGATAAATCTCAACACTGGCAGAGGTGGGACTCGAACCTGGGAAGTGCAGATTATGAACCTGGTGTGCTACTGACTAAGCCACCCCCACCCCTCTACACATGGCAACTAGATAGCAGATGATAACATCACTGGTAGCTTTCCTAGAAGTGCAAATTCCAAGGGATAGTTCAAATCTAGAAGTACCTAGTACATAAGATAACAACCACATAAATCTACTTTAAATTCAACTTCTCTCTCCATGGAACCCTAACATTTAATTCCTTCCTCCTCAGAACTTTTTTATAACTGGAACTTAAGTTTTTTTTCACTGCAACTTAATCATGAGGTGGTTAAGCAAATGGTAATAAAACAAAATTTACACTCAGGGTATGATGCTTTTGATAAAAATCTCATATAAATGTATTAAATAATTTATTTTAATGATAATTGTGGCAATGCCAAAATTTGTTCCAAGTGCATTAAAAAGATTTTGAAGTTAATCTAATATTTTTGCTGGATATGGGAAACATTTCTTAACTGTTGTGCACAAGTCAGACAGGCATTAAATAAGTTTTTTGGGCAACCTCTCAGTGTCTCACAGAATCCTACTAATATTTCACAGAACTCAAAGGTTCCACAGAACATATTTTAAAAACCACTGATCTATGCAAGAATCAGCAACTAAAATAGAATGCAACTTAGAGAATTATCTAGTCAGGCAGAAATTTTTGTACATTCTTAGATGCAAGCTTGTAGATTAGGGGAAACAACTGTTGTGATAATCATCACAATAATGCGATTCCTTAGTTATTAACATGAAATTTTAAATGGCCAACCAACAGGGTTCCTAAATTTGACAGGAAAATGAACTGATAAGATTAGATGCATAGTTTTAGAAGAATATTAGAATAATATTCTTCTAAGTTAAATGACAGAACGCAAACACAAACTTGAAGTGATTTTTGATACATCTTGTTCACTATATTGAAGTTACTGTTCAAAAGTGATTACTTCATCACTTTAAGGCAAAAAAGAAAAAGGGAGGGGGGGGGGATACCTACATATTAAGTAGCTAGCACAGAGAAATGATTTCCATAGTTTTGTGCCCATTGTATTATTAAAAAGAATTAAAAGCAAAAAGCAATTTTAACTGGAATTCAACCTTGATTTACTAGTAATGAAATAATCAATAGTACATAAATATGTAACTCTGTGTTTTTACTTTTGAGAATACATATTTTCCCCCTTTTTAAGAGGAGAGAGGGATAAAGCATACAGGAGAATTTTAATAACCTGTGACATTCCACATGTCACAAGCTTTCATTTAATACTAACCTACTACTTTTCGCCCTCACATTCCCAAGATATAACAAAACAAAATTATTTACAAAAGCATTGAGGCAGGAAAAAGCAAACAAACATTGACACTGTTTCTAGATCTACAAAAAACTTTCGATACAGTGGATTGGGAAATACTATTAAAAAAACTCTTTGTCAGTGGTATAAGAGGACATATCTATAATTGGTTTAAAAGCTACCTTTTAGCAAGAAGTCAAGCAGTAATGGTAAATAAGTTTGTTTAGGGAAAAAAGGTGTACCTCAAGGCTCTGTATTGGGTCCCATTTTGTTCTTTATTTACATTAATAACTTATGCGATTTACATTTAAGAGGATCATTAATATGTCATGCCGATGATATTGCAGTAGTTTACACAGCAGATACTATTTTAGAAATGGAAACAAATGTAGAAAATGATCTTTTAAAAATAGATAAGTGGCTAGTATTGAATAAATTAAATTTGAATATTAATAAAAGTTTCTTTATTCTGAATTGCTTAAAACAGATACTCTAATAGAAATTAAATATGATGTTAATTGCCTTGTTAATCACAATTGTATATGCCCTAAATTAGAAAGAGTATATAATTACAATTATTTGGGGGTCGAAATGGATTATTCTTTAAAATGGAGGACTAATGCAAATAAGATAATAAAGTGGTTAAGGTACATATTGTTTAAATTTTATCATATTCAAAAAATAGTAGACAAGAAATTTTTAACAGTACTTCATATTATGCCTGGGTTTACTCTAATATACAACATGGTTTGTTAGTTGGGGAGGTGATTATTATATTAATTTATATAATTTATGATACATAAAAAATATTTAAGTTAGTTTTAATGTTAATTTTTCTACTTTAGACCCATTTATTTTATTTCATTTTCATCAGATTAGAAATATTTATTTATACAAAATTCTATTGTTTTTATATCAAAATAAGCAATGGGTAGAGAGTAAATGCATTGAATACAATTTATGAGTGAAAGGAGTAATGTTTGAAATACCGTTGGCAAAGAAGAATATTTTCCAGAGGCACTTCGCTTATTTGGCACCAAAATTTTACAATTCTTTACCACTGGATATAAGAGATTAAAACAATTTGACTGTCTTCAAAAAGAAATTACATACACATATATTAACAGTTATGAATCCAAATTTAGTCAATTGTTTAAATCTTTTATTTATAATTAATGAATACCCTTTCTTTTATTATTTATGTATCAAGTTATATTAAGAATTAATTGTTATTCCCATTATTGGCTGCCTAGAGTTTTAATATGATGTTGATAATCAAAACGAACCTGGATGGGGCAGTTTAGCCCCTTGGTTTCGGCATGTAATAACTAAAATTATGTCTGTGGTTTTTATTTTTCTTGCTCTATTTTTGTTGGATTTGCGCTAGCATTTTAATTGTTACATGTATGAAATTTTGTGATATATATATATGGATTATGAGTGGAAATAAATGCTACTACTACTACAATCATTTTCATATTTCCCCTTTTTTAGGGGATTAAGAAAGCATGGGGATAATTTTTTTTAATAGTCTATGACACTCCCTGCATAGCAAGCCTCCATTTGAAACAAAGATCATTAAGTAAGTTGGTCACATTCAAAAGATATGGTGGAACAAATGCTTTGACAAACTGACAAACCAATAAATGATGAGGGAAAAACAATACAAAGATAGATACAAATATATGGTATTAGTTTTTTTTTAATTCTTTGAATATAAATGGAAACATTAATACATTTGTTGATGATACTGCAGTAACATTTTGGGCTGATAACCTTGATGATTCAATTAGAATTACCAATAATGACCTACTCTTGTTGAAGATAAGTTCAGAATGAATTTAACCATAAATATTTCAAAGGCAAAAATTATTGTTTAAAAACAGAATAGTTGAGTTAATAATAAAACTCATGACCTTAGTTATCTAAAGTTCTTAGTTGGAAAATAAAAACACTGAAGTGAAATATAAAACAATATAATTTTATTAAAATTAATTACTTTAATGAGAATTCAGTTTGCCAAAGTTTGACTTCTCCTCTATACATCCTTTTTCTCTTTTATAAATTTAATAGTCATCTGTATCTCATGGGCCACACAAAGAGGTGGTGGGCCATTGTTTGCCCAGGCCTGTTCTCATCTTTAGCTATGGTGAGCACAAAAATTCAGAATATAAAATGCTCAGTTCTTTTACCACTGAATAAAATTGGCGAACTGAAGCCAGTTTAAAATATCGTATCTCGAGAACGCAATATAGTTTTAACAGTGAATTTTGTGAATACAATTTATTTTTAATATTAATGCCATGCTTGTAAATATATTTATTTCTTTTTATTTTTATGGATTTATCAATTTTTCATAAGGAAGGTTTATTTCTTTTTATTTTTATGGATTTATCAATTTTTCATAAGGAAGGTTTATTTGGAATAAGAATGATAACTTACATTATTTCATTACTGCAAAGTACTAGTGGGAGTAACACTATTTACAGATAAGATTTATGAGTTAGGCCTACAACAAATGATAATTTATGTAGTAATATTGGTTACCTCTAAATTAAAACTGCATAAAACCCCAGGGGTAGATGAAATTACTATTGAAATGCTTAGAGCTGGGAACATTTGTGTTTTCACATGGCTGACTGAAATTTTGAATATTTTTTATTATACAGATGTTGTTCTAGGAATTTTACTTGAGTTATTATTATCCCAATTTTTAAAGAAGGTGATCACAGTTCTTGTGATAATTATAGGGAAATGATTTACTTTCTATTACAGGTAAAGTTCTTTGTATGATTATGTATATTTAATAGAATTAAGAATTTGGTTGATGGACAATTGTATGATGAACATTATGGATTCAGAAGTGGTAGGGGATGTATTGATCAGATATTTTCACTTAGGCAAATTCTTGAGAAATGTTTAGAGCTTCAGAAACCTGTGGTTTCTAGCTTTATAGATTTCAAAAAGGTTTTGATGCTGTTGATTGATATAATTTGTGGTTGATTGTTAGATCGTAGGGAATACCTGATAAGTTAGTTAATGCAATGAAAGCTCTCTATAATAACACTGAGTCATGTGTGAGAGTTGATAAGCTTGTAGCGATTGGTTTAGCATTGTTGTGGTTAGCATGCTTCCTTCTGATCTAATGGGACCTGGGTTCGAACCCCGGATACGGCATGGATGTATGTGTGGTTTTTCTGCTGAGGTCCTGCCATCCTCTCAGACCTACTACTTTGGCACATAAACTGATAGGCTCCTGTCAGACCTCTGTGGCAAGCAGCTGCTTGAGGGGATATTTATTTATTTATTTATTTATTTATTTATTTATTTATTTATTTAATGAAGTTAGACAAGAGTGCATTTTGATTTTTGTCTCCTTTTCTCTTTAGTCTTTGATTGCTGATTATGCTATGTGAAATTCTTTGCAAGGGAAAGATTTTGATCTTAAATGGTCTAGAGATTTCAAAATTCTAATTTAGATGAGATGAATTCTTTCATTAGAGCTGATGATGAGACTGGTATTACAGTGGGTTTGATGATAAACAGAGAAAAAACTAAAGTGATGAAAATTGGTCAGGCAGATTGTGCTTCAGTTGTTTCGAATGGCTGCACTCTTGAGCAAGTGTCTCAGTTTAATTATCCTGGGAGCTATGTAACAAATACTGGTGATGTGCAGCATGAGATATAGAGAAGAATAGGGATTGTTACTGGAACCTTTAAGAATCTTTGGAGAGTGTGGAAAAATAGACAAATACACCTAAAAGCTAAAAAAATAAGTTGCATAATAATTTGGTTCTTTCCAGAGTAAGTTAATGGTAGTGAAACTATTTTTAGCAAGTATTTTCTTAGCAAGATGACAGGAAACTTGATGACTCTGATTTTTAGATGCTTATTCAGTAAATGGGCATTAGATGGCTACACTTTGTAAGTAATGATGATAGTAGGCAAAGGAGTAGACAACCTCCTTTAAGCAGCCTATTGTGCAAAGAGAGACTATTGATTGGCCATGCTGCCCTTATGCATAGCTGTAGAATGGCAAATAAAATTATGAACACCATGTCTATAGGCTGCAGAAAAAGGGAGAGATCTAGTATAAGAGAGATGGGCAGACGACAGCAAACAGAAGCTTGCTAGAATTGTCTTACATATGCAGTTGTTGCTCAGGATAGACATGTTTGGAGAACGAAATTGCACAGTCTGGTTGGACCTCTGTAAATTTATTGTATAAAGCAATTAAAATAGTGAAGACCACTTTAATTGATGCACAGCAAACATTGACTAAAACATTTTTTGTTTCAGCCATTTCTGCATCAACATTAGGTCTAATCTTTGTGACCCATTAATATGTTGGTGTTTCCTAAATATTATTATTTAAATGAAAAGAAATTAAGAACAATAAGATAATAAATTGTAATTAATTTGTTAAAATATCAAGAACTGAATAAATAAAATATTTTTATTGGATCATTTTGAATGATAAATTTGAATCATACTTTTTTTTATATATATAATCCTTTTTTTCTTCTGGTTAACTGATATCTGGAAGATTCAAAAATTTGTTATCTGATAACTGCAGTTATCAAAAATCCAGATATTTGGAAACCTTAATTGAGAACACAACAAAATCATCAGATATAGGTCATTATTATTTAATATGCCATTGTGCTACTTACTCGCAAATGTGGTCAAGTGCAAACTTTTTTTTATGGGATGTCAAAATCAAGTAATCTGACTATGCTGCCATGACCTAAAAAATGCAGTTCACAAAGCCTGCATATACAGCCACAAATGATAAATTCCATCATTAGTACCATTAAAAAATTAAAGTTTGAACTAATTTTTCTATTTATATATAGACTAGTGTTCACTTTTATGAAAATCAGAACACCAAATAGGATCAATCAGAACATGCTCATACTTGACGGTTCAATGTAGCTTTTTGAAGTAATAAACAATTACAATATGGAGGCAATTGGAGAGTTAATACTGAATTGTTCAATAATGACTATGTCCATCCTTGTTTTATGACCTACTCTACATTGTGAGCAGGGAATCAAACAAATGTTTGATATCCGATTATGGAAAAGCTGTCCAAGCACTATGCAGCCATGCCCAAATTTTGTCTCCGTTGTTGTTTTTCATTTCTCCATTTGTTGTGCCACTGCCATCACCCGATGCACCACAGTTGTCTGGCTGCTTTATGTTGAGGTGTCAGAGGCAGTTTTAGCAATGGTTGGTGCGCATGCAGTCTGAATTGCAATAAATGATGTCAAACTGTTACTTCTGACAGGTGAGGTTACTTCTGACATTGGAAGATGTGTTATTAACCTCCACTGTTGGGTCAAGGCAACAGATGAGGCAGACCAATCTGTTATAGCCAGCCTCTGAAGGTCAATCTTCCCATGAGGTTGTCAGTTGATAAGATTCAGAACTATCCTGACATGTTCACTGCCCATCTTCAAACCATTACACAATTAAAAAGACCTTTCTCAGAAATTAATTAAAATAACTTAAAGTTCTCTGTTGAGCAATAAAATTAAGTTATCCTTCAAACTATTTGCATATTAAAAGTTTTTAAGAGCAAACTCAGAAGCTTTTTGGAGCAAGGACAGCATTCTGTTTTCAGTGAAGTGACACTATGTGGTGATGTTAGGGCTATTAAGAACTTCTTTCCACATGTAGTGAAGAGTTTTAGAGGAAAAATTGTCTTGAGCCGGATGGGATACTGCCCGGCTCAAGACAATTTTTCCTCTAAATTTCCTTTATTATCACTAGCATACTTGTAAGATATGCTTTCCATCTATATGGCAAATAGAAAGCCGCTATATGTGACATAATAGAAATGTTCATAGCGTTAATTAGAGGAGATCTTGATCAGCGGCCAGTAGCTCAGTGCCCCAGAGCACCTGACATGTTATCAGGAGGTCGTGGGTTTGTATCCCACCCGGCTCAAGACAATTTTTCCTCTAAAACTTGAATCGACTTCAAAGTGCTGATTTATTAGTACATCTCTTTTCTTGATAGAATTCAAAATATCTTGAAGCTGTCAGTAAACACTATCATTTTCATCCTCATCAGAGTCCTTTGTGGAGGCATAACAACAGATAATATCAAAGTCTTTAAATTGAAATAATCCATTGATGTTCTTGTTCAATTATCAGGAAAATTTTCACTTTTAGTTTATCATCAATATGAATTTTAGAGGAAAAATTATGTTATCTGGTGGTCTTGGGTTCATATTACACCCAGCTCATGACAATTTTTCCTCTAAAATTGATATTGATGGTAAACCAAGAGTGAATATTTCCATGATTCAAGTCACAATCTAAGTTTTAAATTTAGCTGTGCAAAATCTTTCATTAACAGAGTCATATGGCATGTCTGATGAGAAGCAAACCTACAATTTCTATCCTCCCACTCTGAAAAGAGAGATTTAAAATTATTTTTTATGCATCTGACCTTACCTATCCATCTGGCCTCTTTGCACACCCTGAATATCTAGGTAATGTTGGAATTCCTGTGTGAAGTCATCAAGAGAATAATCACTGTGCAACATCCTCACATTCCAGATATCTGTGGTGAGAAAATGATAAGATTTTCAAAGAAACTAGGTTTGAAAAAACTAATGCCACTTAGTTGAAGAGCTAGTCAGTTCCTCGGTGGTCTAGTGGTTAAGATGCCTGGCATGCTTCTAGGAGACCTGAGTTCGAATCCCAGTCAGGACAACCAATTTTTTTCAACTCATTATTTCAGGTGTCTACAGGACTTTTCCTGTGATAATTTATTACTAAATAGTTTATTTAATGCTGTAGGCGTGAGTGAAAACTACCATCAAAAATGTGGTGGCTTGACTGCCCAACTCCTGATAATAGATGGTGCTACTGGTGACTTAACAAGAAGACATACATGTCACTTAGTTAAAGAGTTGGCCAGTTCCTCAGTGATCTCGCAGTTAAGATGCCTGGCATGCTTCTGGGAGACATAAGTTCGAATCCCAGTCAGGACAAACAATTTTTTAACTCATTATTTCTAGTGCTCCTTGTTGACAGGACTTTTCCTGAGTTCATGATAATTTAGTTCGTTTATAGTTTTGTGATAATTTATTATGAAACTAGATTTATTTAGATAGGTAGGGTCAACACAATAGCAAATAGCCCCTTAATTGCAGGCATGAGGCAAAGATCTATTCCCTCACTGTTAAAGCCTCAAGCCACTAATGCTAATAGGAAATTCAGGCACAACCTTTACAAGTGTACCTGTTCAAGAACCAGAATCTAGATAGAACCTGACCTACCTGAGACAGATTACTTCAGTGTAGGATTAGCAGTGCCAAACTAGCTAATGAGGGTTCAGATACCTGCAATGACCTTTGATCAGAATCATACACCAGCTGATATAAGGTATCTTGTACCTCTTCACTTAGAGCTGGCAATCCACAGACAAAGAGAAAACACAGTGGCAGATTTTCCCTCAACAGAAGTCCACCAGTGCAGCATCCATAATGAAGCTCAAAGCCATAAACCAATCCAGTCTAGTGGGTATAAATGATCAGGATCCTATAAAGTTGTCCACTCCTAAGCAGGGCAGAAAAAAAAAGTGGCCATAGATAACCAGATCTGACACCCTCCCTTTCTATTCCCTCTCAGAACAGAATATCTCTTTTGAAAGTTACTATGTTACTATGGTTAAGACAGGGTCTGACAAGGCATCAAGCTACTTGAACGTTTAAATTAATATCCAAAATTACCTGTACCTTGGCTTTACTGTAACCACCTGCATGAAATAAACTATTATTATTATTACAGGTGCTAGGCCTGGCTGGTTATGTGCATCATCACAAGGGATTGGTAATCTCCAGTGATGATTAATTCTTCCAGTATATGCCTAGGTACCATTTATAGAATATATTGCTTCTCAAATATATACTGCAATTAGAAAGAATAATTATTTGAAGCTTGACTGAAAATTAAATTATTAGGTATGTGATTTAAAATGGTAGCTACTTTAAGAGGATCTGATTATGACATTATAATGAAAATTTTAATTTTCAAATGATAGGCTTAGTTTAATACTATTTTTAATTAAATTGATGTAATTTCATAGCAAGCATTCAGAATTTGCATTTTTAAACAAGTTTTTGCCATTGTCATAAAGTTACACTTTTCCAAAATAGTATCTAATACAAATTGATCTGGAAGGGCTCATTCTCAATTTCTGTGGTTAAAATAAACTATATGTGCTTTTAAATATTTTTTATTTCTTCATAACACTTTATCCAGTTTTAATTATATATATTTTTAGTTCTTATCTAAATTCTCTTGTTTTTAAAGCAAAATAAATTTTTGTAACACTACTAGCCTTGAAATAACAAGCTGGAAAAAATTGATTTTGTCATGAGTGGGATTCAAACCCATGTCTCCTGGAAACATTCCAGTTATGCTAATCACTACATCAGCTGATGTGACATTCAGTTTATATGTCACATCAGCTGGCAATATAAACTGCACCTGGCAATTTGCATTCCCAGATGCATAATTTTACTACATGCCTCTATAAAATATATTAATTAAATAAATTATTAAAATAAAACTGATATTTTTTGGTTAAATATTTCATTTTTATAAAATCCAGAATGAAATGCTGATTAATTTGGCATAGAACATGCCATAATTCCTTTCATTAGTTACATGACAAAAAAGTTCTAAAGTTCATCTCTTTTTAACTGAACACAGTTGAAAAAAGCTTGCCCACAGGGTACAATCAGGTTTTCAAGCCTGGAAATGGTAAGGATTAAGGAGGTCTAACAAAATAGATAAATAAAGAGTTTTAGACACTGATTTCCAAAAAGAGGTATAGAAAAAGGTAAAACCACTGTATGTCTTTCATTTTTTGTAAGAATAAAAATTATGCACACATAAGCAATTGTATATGTATTCATGTTTGGTAAACCCAAATAACATACACAATTGCTTACATGTTCATAGATTATATTCCTCTAAAAGCCTGTTAAATATGCAATTTAGGCTAATAGAACTTGTTAATATCAAAACACCAACATATATTACAAAGAGAATTTGATTAGTAAAAGCAAACAAAAACCAAGTTGTTGCATGATCACAAAAAGTTCTTCACATGTAAAATACATTTATTTATGATAGGCCTGTTGGACTTCCATAGTCCATGGTTGCTTGAGATGATGATGATGAGATCTTGCCTTCCCCATAACATGAAAGAAAGTATAATTCTGCAATTCAACAGCAGAAAAATGCTCTTTTTTTTTTACTGATAACAGTTCAATTCCTCAAGCATGTACAATTTTAATTCACTTTACTTTCTTTCAATGCTATACTTAATTTTTGGGTTTCAACAAGAAAACACATAGGATATGATTCTAAACAATAGGAATCTGAGTGTTTGGGCTGTAGGAGCAAAGCAGAAATGTATTTGAGATTATGCTAAAAACATTTTTCCTTTTATTTATAAAACAGGTACACTTCAGTTACCCAGAAGTATTCAAACTGAAAGATGATGAAACAAGTTTCGCCATAAGAGAAATGTATTGCTACAATAATTAATGGCAGTCGAGATTTTCCTTAGCTTGATAATTAATTTATATAATCCAACTTATTTCTTCACTGATAAGTAATAATTTCCTTTTCCAATTAGTAAACTACCTAACTGATATTAGACACAGATGCAGTAAATGACTATATAAATGCTTGAACAATACTATAATTAAGGTTACTACTAGAATTAGGTGCCCAAGATTGAGATGGTTTTAAGCTTGGGCTCATTATATTAGATTTCCAATTTTCCTCATAATTATGTAAAAAAGAAAATCACATTTGATTATTATTTCAATCTTTTTATCAGTCTCTGGTATGAAAATAAATAACATTTGAACTTCAATTTTTTTTCTTTCAGGTATTCTCTATCATTAATGAATCACTCTTAGTCTTTATATCAGAATCAATAGTTTTGTGGGAAAAAAGTTTTGTCTGCACATAGGCGAACCTTTTTTCCACAAAACTATTTACTGATTAAATTTAGATCAGAATTTTCAGTTTCTATGATTATTTCTAGTATTTTTCAGTTCAAATAATATTAAGCTTCCAATTTTACCTACAAATAATTATAATTATGTTAAAATTTGCAATAACTTACAATAAAAAAAGAATAAAAAAAAAATGGTTTTGTCGCATGAATTTCTACATATACCTTTGCTTTAAATGTGTCAAATTCTTTTCTCTAATGGGATCTAGCTAAGAAATTACTGAAATAGTTCAGTTCTGATCTCTAATTATGACATCTGTGTTCTATATGGCTAACTGGTAAATAATTATCTTTTATTCATCGAAATGAAAGTAAAATGTGATCTGTTCTTATTATGCTGTTTAGTGTAAATAACAAAATATTGAAACATGGACAGATGGTGTTTACCTAATTTGATTTTTTTGTTATTGGCTAGACAGAAGAAAAAAGTTTGAAACAAGGTGGTATAAAAATTAACACAACATAAAGCCTTGAATTATGTAGGCAGAAAACTGTGCACAAGTGCAGAATTTTTATAATGACTCTCCGAAGAGTATTTTGCTACCCAAGGTTAGAACCCAATCATTGGAAACAAGATTGACTTCAAACATTTCTGAATCTTAGATCCAGTTTGCCCTCTCTATTCTATGGGAGAAGAAATGAATGGAGCTGAATATTCAGATTCAGGAGCAATTCTGAGGAACCAAACATAGCTATGTAGTAAACTTAGGGTTTTCTGTCTGCTGAATCACAAATTATCAAAGATGTGAAAGAGATTTTTTTTCAATGCTCCCCAAGGTCAGAACCCAATCATTGGAAACAAGATTGACTTCAAACATTTCTGACTCTTAGATCCAGTTTGCCCTCTCTATTCTATGGGAGAAAATAATGAATGGAGCTGAATATTCAGATTCAGGAGCAATTCTGAGGAACCAAACATAGCTATGTAGTAAACTTAGGTTTTTATGTCTGCTGAACCACAAATTATCAAAGATGTGAAAGAGATTTTGTGGAACTGGTTTCTTAACCCTTAGTGCACAAGGTGAATGAGACTCCAGAAGTGTGTGATTACAAGTTTTCCAGCCAAAATGTAGGTAGGTGTGGCCAGATCCCCATTTCAGTATCTTTTTATCCCTTCACAATAAACAGAGAAGAATCTTTAAAAGGAAGCTGTAGTACACAAGCAAAACATCAGAAGCATTCAATCAAATACATAGACTACAAATCATTTGTAAGAATCATCTAATTGACTGAGGTGAAAAATCACAATGAATTAAAATAAAAAAATTTCTTCACCTACAGCTTTATTTTTCAAAAGATTTAATATATTCAGGATATTTATCACCAAATAAACTCTAAAAACAATGAATGAATTGCATTAAGAAATAAAATAAATTATCCCTCAAGCAGCTGATTACCAGAGGTCTGACAGGAGGCTTCAGTACAATAAATATGCCATAGACCAAGATCTGTGAGGAAGAGGAGACTCAGTAGGACAACATGAAAAGAAACATCCATGCCTTACCCAGATCCCTTTGAACAGCAGCTAAGCACATAACCACCCAGCCACAGGACAGCCTTAAATAATGTAAATTAAATTGTGGGGAAATGTGAACTCATGAGATTATTAATGCACCCCAAAGTTGAAGTGACTAAAGGTTAAGGTCAAGGAGATTGAGAGAAATTCTTTGAATGAAGCAATGAACACTTTGTCAATGCAACAGATTTGTGAAATGATGAGCAAAGTATGGAGATGGGACTTCCCTTACTAACTGTAATAAAGGTTAAAATCTGTACCATGTGTCAACTCCAATCATCAAGAGATTAAAAAGTACAATTTTGCACAATTTATTTATTTGCACAATATTTAAATACATAGCTAATACATAGTCAAGTTCCACAAGAGTTAGTATTTAACTCGCAAGTGGATATTTACAAAACATATATATCCTGCAGTCCTGAGTACATCAATATATACAGTCGTATCAGAATAATATGGACACCTACCATTATATATATATATACTGTGGTAGGTGGTCATATTATTCTGGTATGACTGTGTATATAAATATGTAAACAAAAAATAGCAATTTCAGCCTCTGTAATATATAAATCTATCTCCTACTATTGATATATCATTTCAATGCAATCAGTTAATACAGTAAATAAAACATCAGTCACAATCTCCACCATTCAACAACCACTTTTTTTTAGTTCTTTAGAGAAATGTATTATATTATTTATAATTTTCATGTTATCTGGCAGTGAGTTGAATAGTTTTTAAGCCACTATATCCATATTTTCTGAATAACTCTGTTTGGTTTTGGAATGCAAAAATCCTGAGCCACTACCACTCTAGTAAAATGTTTATTAACCACTACATCAAATTTGTCCTTATTATGAAATACATGCTTTGCTAAAGCCATTTGGTGTATTTGTTTTAAGTTGAGTATTTCAAGTTTTTTGAAACTTTGCTCAGACAAGTCGTACTTTCTTTTAAATGTCATAATCTTTACTATATATTTTGGCAATTGCTGCAACTGATTTAAACAACATGAAGATGCTTCTCCCCCACAAATTAGAATTGCATACTGTATTCTGGAATAGATTAATGCATAATGTATGTTCTTCAAAATTTTTATATTCATCATATCTCTTAAAAGATACATCTTGGGAATTATTTGCTTGATTTTTAATACTACTTTTTGCACATGATCATGCCAGGTTAGATAACAGTCGAAATTAACTCCTAATGTGTGCTGACTTAAAATTTTAACCAATTCTGCCAATAATATTCATTAACTTATTAGTGAGGTCCTTAAGTTTTGGCTGTAGCATGGCAGCAATATCCTTTAATAATTTTATATAAGATACTGGCAAAGAAATCATAACACTGAAATTACCTTACCACCATGATAGAAATTAAATTTTTGTTTCGGAAATAAAGTATGGGGATTTGTTGTTTTGATTATGAATAAGCATACCACCTTATGAGCTATTGTACTTGTTTTCCTGCATTTTTTTGTAGTGTTTGTGCATTGTTCATAGTCTTAAGTTGCTCTATGGTAACTGTATTTGTTAAGAAAATTTCAAATATTACTTTATTCACTTTTAATAATTCACTTCATCATCATCAACAATTGATTCTTGAGAAGCCATTGTCTACCATCTCATAGCAAACACTCCCAGATATATATTTCAGATATCACCAAAGGAGAATATTAGGAACGATGGAAATTAAAGAGAATTTCTGAAAAGAAGTTATATTTTGTATCTTGCTAGCAAGTGACATCAAAGATTAAACTTGTCACTCGCAAACATCCTGGAAGTTCCTGTTACTACTCATCCTCTGCAGTATGGTACATAAATTTCTGCTTAATAACTTCTGATACTTGATAGCATAGAACATTTGTTGAAGCGTTTAAAAACATCTAACAGTGTCAGAGAATTAACGATTTCAACTTAATTTTAATTACTGCACTGTGAACCTCTACTGTAATTTTTGTTATCAGCTTGTTATAAGGATTAAAAGGTTTACTAAATAAATATAAAACAAATTCAGGAAGGATCATAGGAAACAACAAAAAATTATGTCGAAAAAACTCTTTTTCCTGATAAATTTGTTGAACACAGCACAAAAAAAGTGGAGAGATTTGTAGGAGTTAGTAAAGAACGCAGTGTATTTGGAAACTATATATATATATAAAAATTGTATAAGGATTTTATTAACTTTTTTCTTTCAGGAACAACCCATACGCAAAAATGTTGAAGGAGAAAAAAGGAATTGAAACAAAATTAAATATTTCAATCTCTTCATATCAATATGAAAATTGATGATCAAGCAATTTGAAAGAATTGCCGAATGCTTAAAATCTATATATAAAGAAACATAAATATTACAACACAAACAACAGTAGCCAAATTTAAACTTCTCTTGAAAACAGAAATATGTAAGTGACCTAAGCTCCTGCAATCATGATTAGCAGCCTCCCTGCACAGTACACGTTGTATCTGCCTTGTGGCACTGCAACCAAAAGTGTCTTACATTGCACCCATGTAAGTTTTCATTCTTCTTATATATTCGTTGTTTTCACACTCCTTAGCCAAGAGATGGTGCTACTCAGGAAATGTATTACATCAAAGCATAAAGTATGACGTAGAAACATAATGTTACTCCAATAAATAACCACTCTATTAAGTTGCTTCAAATATTTAGTGGAAAAATTATCTTGAGCCGGATGGGATACGAACCCACGACCTCCTGATAACATGTCAGGTGCTCTGGATCACTGAGCTACCGGCCACCGATCAAGATCTCTAATCGATGATATGAACTTTCCTCAACCTACCTTACTTAATATGTAGGGAGTGTTCAGGCAATATTACCCCAAGCGACTTATTAATGCCTTTCAGATGGAATGCATGTATTACGAGTATGCAAATCTACAAATAATTAATGAACTCAACTCACCTTGGGTAGTCTAATAAATAACCACTCTATTAAGTTGCTTCAAATATTTAGAGGAAAAATTGTCTTGAGCCGGGTGGGATATGAACCCACGACCTCCTGACTCTCATGTCAGGTGCTCAGTGGTCCAGAGCACCTGACATGTTATCAGGAGGTCGTGGGTTCGTATCCTACCCAGCTCAAGAAAAATTTTCCTCTAAATATTTGAAGCAACTTAATAGAGTGGTTATTCATTGGAGTATCCAAGGTGAGTTGTGTTCATTAATTATTTGTAAACATAATGTTACAGTAACAGTGGGTTGTTGGTGGTCTATGGCTCTATGATTTCTTTTAAAGTATTTAGGAATTGAAATTATTTAATATTAGGAGTGTTACTGTTGAAATTGTTGGGCAAATGTTTTGTAATGTTACGGCCATGTTATTTGGAAGTGGAAGTTCAGTAACTTTTTTTGGCTATTTGTGTGTGGGGGATGTTTTATGCAAGTTCTTTGGAGTGAGGGTTTGAAGGGGGGGGGGGGGAAGGTCAAATTTATTTTTAATCATATTTTTGTGTTTAGTAGGATGTAGTATGTGTTTTGTTGTGAGTATGGAAGAAAATGACAAAAGTTTGGAATATGGGGAAATGAAGTGGTAAAAAGTAGAGATTTTATGGGGTGTTTGGATTTTTGGGGAAACATGTACAGTGGGTTTTCAGAGAATTCTAATGTAGTAGGAGATAGGGGTGGGCTATGTTTGATGAAAGAATGCTTGAAGCTTTTGTGTGTGGGAATGAAATATGGCAGTTGAAATGAGCATGTGTATCTTGTTATAGTAGCTTGAGATGAAATTGAGTGATTATTAGTAATTATGTACAGTATAATTATTAGTGATATATGAATTTTGTCAGATATTTATGACATTTTTAATGTTCTTAATATGATTTATTGAAAGGGTTTGGTGGCTTTTCACATGGTGGAGTTTTTTTTGTATAGAAATTTTGGATGTAGAATTATCGGTGTGCAAAAAATGCAATTCACAAAGAAGGCAGGAAAATCAGAGTTATTCATGGAGGTTTTTTTTCTTGCAGAAATATGATTTTTTTTAAATGGAGGGTGGTTTGCAGTTTTTCTGATAACTTAATTCAGTGTGCTTATGCATGTTTTCATTAATATTTCTAATCATGAATATTAATAGTGATAATATTGATATATCTGGTTATGTAATTTAAATTTAAATTTTTTTAATTTTTAAAATGGATGAAGGTACTTTTCTACACGAAGGACAGAGATAGCCTAGAAGCTACATTAGGCTTGCCCTGTTTTCTCGTGCAACATACAAACACACAAGGACATGCCCTCTGGTCTTAGTAGTCAGGTTTGGGTTGTTTGGGTTGTTTTACCTCTGAGCGGCACTTTTTTGCACACCAAGGGCTAAATGGCCAGGTCACATGGACCCCGAAGGCTCAGAGAAGGTTGGGGGAGGGGACCCACTGGAACAGCTGTTGGGAGACAGATGGTAGCCTCCCGTCAAGGCCATCCAGCGTGTTCTTTAACGTGCACAGGGTATGACTCTCCCGCACACGGGGCCACGGCTTAACGTCCCATCCGACGGACGGCGGCCTTTCCAAGCCCACCGGTGTCCCCTACTGACCGTGGGCAGGGCGGGGAATTTTGCGGAGATAAATCTCAACGCTGACCCAGCTGGGACTCGAACCTGGGAACTACAGATTACGAGCCTGGCGCGCTACCGACTGAGCCACCCCCGCCCTAGTAGTCAGGTACACTAACCATTAGACCAGGTACGGTTTAGATGAATATTTGTTTTAAATTTTTTTTTCTTACTATTTGTGATTAAGAAGTTTAATACAGATATTTAAAGGCTGAAAATGATGGGCAATATATTAATGGATGTATAAATGTAATTAGCATTGTGATAATTATTGCAGGTTGATGTTTTTTTTTGTCTCTAATGAGATTATTTATTTTCGGGGGCTTTTTCACAATTAAGACCGGCAGTGCATTGTTTCCGATCTTGCTTTTAAGATCTGTTTTTGATTTGATTAATTCTGGTGATTTCTTTAGGTTAATTTTTGCATGTGTGACTTGTTTAAGGAATTCAATTTTTGGAAATGTATTTATGGAGTGTTCTAAATAATGACAAAAGAGGGGGGGGGGGTATGTTTTCCTAACTTAGTTTGTCTGTTTATATTTTTTGATAATTTTATTTTTTTAATGATTTACAGTTGTGACAGATTTTTTATTTATTTATTTATTTTTTCTTTTTGGGGGGGGGGGGGGGGATTATTACATTGCATTTGTTTAGAATGCATATTACCATTGCCATGGTAATGGTACATTACATTTGACGTAAATTCCAGTTATCTAGAAACTGCTGTTTGGATTAGTTTTAATTATAATAAAAAAAATACCCCCTCAAGCAGCTGCTTGCCACAGAGTCTGACAGGAGCTTGACAGTTTATATGCTATAGTAGAAGGTCTGTGAGGATGGCAGGACCTCAGCAGAAAAATAACACAGGAGCATCTTTTTTCTTGCCCAGTGTGCCAAAAGAACTACTAATGGCACCTGCTTAATTCTTTGCTTATTTGGACTACACTAACTCATTAAACACTTCCTTAATTATTATAGAACAATTGATCAAAAATAAAGCATAATTTACTGTTTTCAAGTTATATGAACTGAGGTCGGAACATTTAATAACCTGCCCCCCATTTTTACCGATTGCAATCTGGTCACCCTATGTATCACTCAACATTTGTATTGCTAAATTTGTTCTCTCTAAATATTGGGCTTTTTCATTTGCTCATATGCGTAAAAGGATATGAACTTTTATCAATAGCAGCATTATAGCTGTAAATAGCAGCTGAATGCTAGTTGGAGTGTTTGGAGTTACAAAGTTGCACTTGAGTGCAAACAGCAAAAACAATCTGTGCATCTCATCTAGTACACATGCACAACAGTGTCAGTACTATCCCCTGAAGTGCATCATTAACGATAACATTGGTACAAATTAAATATTTTTTTTCTCATTATCAAAGAAATGATACTCCAAATTTCATACGTTTCTATGGAATATAATATACAACATTTGTCAGTTTTAATTTTTATCTATAGGGCCATATCTTTTTTTTATATTTTAAATTTTTAGTTTTTTAACTTTTTTTAACAAAACTTTTAAATTTTTCGAATTAAACTTTTTTTATTGAATTAATAAGGAAAATATATATCAGTACACCAAGATTGGTCTTCTCATCTACCACAGAAGCAAAGAAAAAAAAAAAGAAAAACCTTTAGTCACAATCGCAATTTTATTTTTCCTCTTAGGTTAAACAATTATATAACTCCCTACAAAAATTTTTTGGACTCAAAATATTTCGGACAAATGGACATTTTACGTGTATTACCATTTATGCCAAAGATCATTGAAATCTGTGACTTTTTTTAAAAATAATTTGGTTGATTTGACATGGAATGGCCCATATATATTTAATGAGGGATTTTTAATAATAGGCAGAATAGGGGTAATTAATATCTTCCATTGTTTATCAAAAATTTGGTTAAAATATGGTAAATAATAAGTTACTTAAGATATTTAGGAATTAAAATTATTTAATATTAGGAGGTTGTTGTTGAAAGTGTTAGGCAACTGTTTTGTAATGTTATGGCCATGTCCTTTGGAAGAGGGAGTTCAGTAGCTTTTTGTGGCATGTGTGTGGAGGGGTATTTTTCATAAGTTCTTTTAAGTGAGGGGCATTTGAAGGGGAAGGGAGGAGTGGTTAGAACTAGTTAGAATTATTTTAAATCTTTTTTTGTGCTTAGTATGATGTAGTATGTGTTTTGTTCTGAGAGTGGAAGAAAATGGCAAAAGTTTAGATGTGGGGAAATTAAGTGGTAAAAAATGAGAAAGGCTTTATGGGATGTTAGGGTTTTAGGGCCATCCCATGGCCAAGTGGTTAGCGTGCTTGGTTACTAATCTAAGAAACCTGGGTTCGAGCATACATTCAGGGATTCGAGGATACATTCAGGTAAGGAATGGATGTATGTGTCATTTTCTGCTGATGACCTGCCATCCTCACAGACCTACTACGGCATATAAACTGACAGGCTCCTGTCAGATTCTGTGGCAAGCAGCTGTTTAAGGGGGGTATTTATATTTTATTGTAGAGTTTTAGGAGAATAGTTTTTGATGATACCTGTACAGTGAGGTTTCAGAGGATTCTAATGTAGTAGGAGTGGGTGGGGGGTGGAGTATGTTTGGGGTAAAGAATGTTGGAATTTTTTGAATGTGGGACTGAACACGGCAGTAGTAATGAACCTGTGTATTTCGTTGTAGTACTTTTGAGATGAATTGAGAGTTTATTAGTAGTTATGTATAGTATAGTAATTATTAGTATATTATAGTGATATATTAATTCTGTTAAATATTTAGGAGTCTTAAAGTTACTATGATTTATTGATAATATCTGGAAGTGTTTGATGGCTTTTTTTTCGCATAGAAATTTTGAATATTGTAGAATTGTCAGTGTGGAAAAATGGCAGTTTTTTTATGGAGTCAGGAAGATTAATGAGTTCTACTCTGGCATATAAACTGACAGGTTCCTGTCAGACCTCTGTGGCAAGCAGCTGCTTGAGGGGGTATTATATTTTTTTTTATTTAGGGGAGGGTTCTTTGAGCTATATGATGTGGGGGGTATATGGTTTTTGTTGTCTTTAATGGTATTTGTTTTCAGGGTGTTGTTTATAATTGGAATCAGCAGTGGATTGTCTCTGATTTTCACACTGTTTTGATGTGTGGTCTCTGATGACATTATTTAGTTTCAGAGGCTTTTTTTATAATTCAGATCAGTGGTGCACTGTTTCTGATTTTCATGTTTTTTGGTATGTTGTGTCCGATGGCAACACATAGCTTTTTTATAATGCTGATCGGCAGTGCATTGTTCACGATTTTCTTGGTTTTGAGATTTGTGTTTGATTTAATTCTGGTGACTTATTTAGGTTAATTTTCATATGTGTGATACCATTTATTAGTTTAGTTTATGGAAATATATTTATGGAGTGTTTTAAATATTACGAAAAGGGGGGGGGGGAGAGAGACTGCAGGAATTTGTACTATGTGGGAAGACAAATGTTTTGTAGTCTTGGTTTCTGTGTTTATGGTTTTTTTGATAATTTTTTTCAGTAATTTGAGGTTGTGAGGGGTTTTTTTGGGGGGTGGAAATCATGGGTTGTTTTGTTGTGTTACGTTTGATTATATTTTAAAAGTACTGTTACCATGGTAACGGTACTTTGCATTTGACGTAAACTCGAGTTATCATTACCATGGTAACCAAAAAAAACAAAAATTTTTTTTCCTAGAAAACCCTGTTTAGGTTAGGGTCTAGGGGTTTTTGGGAATCATCAAAAAGAACCATTTTGTTACCTTATGTAAAAAAAAAAATTGCAGTCAAGGGCTGTAATATGCACTACTGCTGTCAAGTATTTTGTCAAGATACAATGCATTACTGTGTTACATTAGAAAAAATATGATGCCTGAGCACCATAATGTACATGAATTTTCATTACATATGAATCCACTGGCCGCATTATAAAAAAAAAAGCTACCTAAAATATAAGGGCATGGAGGGAGTGAATAAGTGTGGAATCAAAAATTGTTCATAATCTTGATACTGCATATTTTCAGAAATATGCTGAAATTGGTCAGCAAAACTGAATCAAAAAACAACTGAATAATGGGCTGGTCTCTACCATTTTACTTCTATTACAACTGTAGCCTCAAGGATATAAAAGAATGACTAGCCTGATTATTATTTTTAACAGTCCTTATATGGTTTAACAATTCAGCTTAATCCAATTAACTTTTGCTTTATTGATTCTGCGTGTTCTGATGATGCTATTCTAATAGCACACATCTGTATGATAGTGTTGGCGATGGAAAAATGGCTGTTACAGATACACATTTCAACTTGTGTTACTGAAACTGTAATCTCTCTCTCTCTATAAGGATTTTGATTTTCATGAAATCAACTATATTGTGTTATACAGTATAATTTATTTAAAACAATTATGATTTTTTTATGGAAACTATAGTCACAATAGAAATACTGATATAGAAATCAAAAATTCAAACTGCCCATTTACATATTAGATTATAATATTAAAGTATATTTTCTATTTCACTACAAAAAATGATAATATTTGTGATTAACGTATTGAAATTACCAAAGAATGTAGGTTTGTATTAGTAGTTAAAATCATAAAGCTGATATTGCAATTCTGATTAGTCACTACCAGTTTATCTGTTTGTAATCTAGCCCTTACTTATAAAAATTTTGAAAGAAATATACTTTTAGAATAATTCCATGTTTTAAAATGAAAAAAATAGGAAGTGAAACATCAGGAAATTGTTGTAACCTAAAAAATATTTCTCTTAAAGAGTCTAAAACCTCATCGAATGAAACAGCAAAATGACCAGTTCACTAACATTTTACGTAGCAACATAACATCCTTATATATTGCGCAAACACTTAATATTTAACAATACAAATAAAATAAAACATTGCTTACTTCTTTGACGCTTGCTTTATCATCGATTTCAATATTTTTCTTTTCTTTGGCTGTTTTTATTACAATACTAATTTTCTTTCCAGAGTCTTCCTCAGCCATGGTGAATTTACGGAGTTAGATACTTAGCTGCTGACAGACTTCCGGAAAGCATGCCAGCGACCTCTCTCATCTGTTTTTAAAATACTAGTCAACGAGGCCGTGTTTCTATAAACAGTTTTTTTATAGCTTTACTGGGAATATCGCGTTATATTTTAACTACAAAAATATTAAAGACATATATTTTTAAACCTTGTTACTCTCTGCTTTAATATTCTTCATTAGTTCTCTACAAGTTAATTTCTCGTTTATCGAAAAAGGGCCTAGTGGTTAGTGAGTATACTTTCCTCATATTTGTTAATACTGAAAAAGTCCTTATGAAAAAAATATTGTCCGTATTAATTTTCAAGGGCTGTCCTGGGAAAAACATGTCTAGTTGACATCGGGATGATTATTACATTAATTTGCGTCCCTCAAAGCACATTTTTTTACACTTTTTGCACTGGGAGCTGGTTAGAGAGTAATGAAAGCAGGCTTTAGCGACTCTGCAATAAGGAAATATATTACAGCCGGGATGGACGTAAGTAAACACTATATAGGACCAACACCTGGTTTTTGAGCAGCTCTTAAATGATTTGATTTGAAATTAAACTAATGTTATCTCTCCAAGGAATTTTTCGACACTATAGAACTCTCTATTCATAGTTCTTTTATGTTACTGTCAGGTGTCTCAGTTCCTTTATGTTACTGTCCGGTGTCTCAGTTCCTTTATGTTACTGTGGGATGTCTCAGTTAGTGTTATTCCAATGTATTACGATTGTCCTTAATTTAAAATAAAAAAATGAATTTCTCCTCAAGCAATTGCTTTCCACAGAGTCTGACAGAAGTCAGTCAGATATCTATAGAGAAGATTAGAGAATAGGACGAAACCTTCATCATCATCATCATCATCATCATCATCATCATCATCATCATCATCATCATCAAGCAGCCATGGAATACGGAGGTTCAACCAGACCGAGCAGTTTAATTCTCCAAGCATATCTGTCCTGAGCTACATCTGCTGCATCCAGCCACTGCACACCAATTATAACAAGGTCCTGTTGACATTGTCTGCCCACCGCATCCTAGGTCTCCCCGTCCTTCTGAGGTCTCTAGGCACACTGTTCGTAACTCTATTCGCCAAACTATAATTATCCATACGGGCAACATGGCCAAACCAGTGGAGTCTCTCTCTGCACAATATGCTGCTTAAAGGAGGTTGCAGACTCCTTTGCCTAACCTCATCATTAGTTACAAAGTTAAACCACGTAATACCCAAGATACTACGTAAGCATCTAGAATCAAAAGCATCTAGTTTCCTGTTATCATGTTTACACAGCGTCCAAGTTTCACTAACATAACTAACCCTAGAAAGAACCAAACTATTATACAGTCTAATTTTAGTCTTTAGGTGTATACGCCTATTTCTCCACACTCTCCATAGATTCTTAAAAGTCCCGGCAGCAATCCCTATTCGTCTGTTAATCTCATGCCGCACATCACCAGTATCTGTTACATAGCTCCCAAGGTAATTAAACTGTGACACCTGCTCAAGACTGCAACCATTCAGATTAACAGAATCACAACCTGCATGACCAATTTTCATCATTTTAGTTTTCTCTCTGTTTATAACCAAACCTACTCTACTACCAGTCTCATCAACAGCTCGAATGAAAGAGTTCATCTCATCAACATCATTTGCCAAAAGGACTAAATCATCAACATAATCTAAATCAGAAATTTTCATATCTCCAGACCATTTAAGGTCAAAACCTTTCCCTTGCAGTGAATTTCGCATAACATAATCAATAACCAAACAAAAGAGAAAAGAAGACAAAATGCATCCTTGTCAAACACCAGACGTAATGCTAAACCAATTGCTACAAGACTTACCAACTCTCACACATGACTCAGTGTTATTATAGAGAGCTTTCATTATGTTAACTAACTTGTCTGGTATACCATATGATCTTACAATCAACCACAAATTATGACGATCAACAGAGTCGAAAGCCTTTTTGAAATCAACAAAGCTAGCAACCAAAGGTTTCTCAAACTCTAAACATTTCTCAAGAATCTGCCTAAGTGAAAATATCTGATCCACACATCCCCTACCACTTCTGAATCCACATTGCTCATCACGCAATTGCCTGTCAACCAGATTCTTAATTCTATTAAGCACAATCATGGAAAGAACTTTACCTGGAACAGAGAGTAGGCTGATACCTCTATAGTTATCACAAGAACTGCGACCACCTTGTTTGAAAATAGGGATAACAATAGCTCTGGTAAAATCCTTAGGAACCATGCCTTTATCATAAAAGATACTCAGAATTTCAGTCATCCAAGTGGTAACCGAAACATTCCCAGCTCTAAGCATTTCCGTAGTAGTTTCATCTACCCCTGGGGATTTATGTAGTTTAAGTTTAGAAACGCCAAAATAACTTCAGATTGTGTTATAGGGCCAACATTGAAGCCACCAATGCATCTATCATCATTGCAAACAATGGGAGTAGAACTAACTACATTGTTTAGAACATCACTGAAATGCTCAGCCCACCTAGCCATGACAGAATCCTCCCCTTCTATAACCTTACCTTGTTTATCCTTCAATCCCTGTATACCTATTCGTTTTCTACCACAAAAAACATTAACTATCTGGTACAGCTCTCTGCTGCTGTGCTGTCTAATTGCTTCCTCAGCTTTGTCAGCCAAACCATCAAGCCAAAGATTCTTATCAGCAGCTAACTGATCCTTTACACGTTTATTAAGCTCTCTGTAATGCTTTCTTATTAGGACTAGTAGGGTATTGATTAAGGATATTTCCTGCATTTCTTTCTTTCCGAAATAAGCTCAAGTGCCTTATCACTCAGATAATTCTGCCTACTCTTCTCCTTTTTTCCTAAAAGAGTACTGTTGGTGTCCAAAAAAGCCTGTTTAAAATGATCCCTTTCTTCCTCAACTTCAGTAGCAAGCATACCATGACTCTCATAATGACTAAATAACCTATCATGGTAAGCTTTGGCTATAACTGGGTCTTTCAGAGCTTCAGTATTAAAAGTAAATTTTTTTACCCTAATACAACACTTTTAACAAGGTAATGGTCAGATCCAATTTCAGCTCCCCTATATGACCTGATATTCCTAACAGAACTAGCCCATTTGCTCTTAATTAATATGTAATCAATCACATTCTTATGCAGCCCATCAGTTGAAACCCATGTGTATTTATTTATGTCGTGGTGTTGTAATATGTGTTAGTTATTCTGAAACCATTGAGTTTAGTTACCTGTAGGAGACGTTACCATTGCCATTGCAGCTACCGATACCAAAAGGGCCTATCACCCCTCTCCAAAGGTTAGTTTCAGTACCAACTTTGGTATTGAAGTCACCTGGAAAAAGTATAATATCTCCTTTCTTGACATAATTTAAAATATCCTGAAGTTGTCTGTAAAACCTATCCTTCTCATCCTTATCAGCATCCTCAGTGGGGGCATAACAGCAGATAACATTCAAGACTTTAATGCTTGTCTGAAATTTTACTGTAAGAAACCTTTCATTAAAGCACTCATATCCTAGAAGAGCATCACTAGCATGTCTGCTGAGCAGCAGACCCACGCCTTGGTGATGCTTTCCATCCTCCCTCCCTGTAAAGAGAAATTTAAAGTTATTTTTAAGTATCTCACCTTTATCTGTCCATCTGGTCTCTTGCAAGCCTAGAATATCTAGGTTATAGCGCTGGAATTCCTGCATGAGGACATCAAGAGAATAATCTCTATGTAATGTCCTCACGTTCCACGTTCCTGCAGAGAGAAAATTATTAGTAGGATTTTTAAAGAAATTAGGTTTATTGAGATTGGTAGGGCCAACAATATCAAACAGCCCCCTGATCGCAGGCATGGTACAAAGACCTGTTCCTCCTCTGCTAAAGGCTGAAGTCACCGATGCTGGTAGGAACTTCAGGGACTACCTTTTCAAGTGGACTTTTTCAAGAGCCACATGGCCTGCCTGAGACACATTACTCCAGTTTAGGCTTGACGATGCCCAACTAGCTAAGTGAGGTTCAGGTACCTGCGATGGCCTCTGATTAGGATTATCCACCAGCTGATATAAGGTATCCCATGTTTCTGTTCACTTAGAGCTGGCAACCCAGAAGCAAACAGAAAACACAGCGGCAGACTCTCCCTCAACAGAGGCCCACCAGTGCAGAAAGTCCAGGATCAATAATCAAGCTCAAATCCATAAACAACTCCAGTCTAGTAAGTATAAATGGTCAGCACCAGGACCCTGTGAAGTTGACCACTCCTCAGCAGGGTTGAAAAAAAAGAAAAAAGTGGCCATAAATGACCAGATCAGTAGGCCATACTGCACCCGCAGCCCTCCCCTTCCGTTCCCTTCCAAAAGAGAATATCATTTTGGAAAGGTACTAACGGCCTGCACCACGAGAAGGCGGGGTCGGACATTAGGTGCTGGACCTGGCCGGTTCTGTAGCAGAAAGAAAAGTTATTAAATGATCAGACTACGAAAGTCGGTTCTCTGTGTGAGAGAAAGAAGATAGACTATTTAGTCTATGCAATAAGTTTAGAATAAGGCAGAGTCATTAGCCAAAGAGCTGATAATACTAATACATTAAAGGTGAAGTCTCCAGTTGACGCTGATTCGCCTTTTACTTTTCCAGAATTAAAAAGAGCGTTCAGTAGAAAAAGAAACACTGCACGTGGGGCAGACGAGAGTTAGTAAAAATGTTGAAATAAATTCTTGATCATTATAAGATAAAATTTCTTTATTTTCTTAATCAATGACGAAAACGTAAAACATTCCTCTTTTTCGGAAAATAATAGTCATTATTTGAATCCCAAAGGAGGGATCTAAACACGATAGAGTGTCTGTGTTCCAATCAGTTGTCATTATCTGATGCAACTACAAATTATAGTTATTTGTCATAATTTTGCACCCGTAATTGTAAAGAACAACATTTTTCCTGAAGTAAAAGTAGGGTTGTTATAAACCTTAACTCTTGCCCAGCCACAAACCATCTATTTCCCACACAACCACAATCTCCAAAAATACCATGGATACCTACTGGTCACTTTAGATATCTTATGGATATTATGTGGAGATTGTAGTTGTGTGTGTTTGGCATATAAACCGACAGTCTCCTGTCAGACCGCTGTGGCAAGCAGCTGCTTGAGGGATTTTTTAATGCTAGGGTTATTAACACATGTAGGTTTGTATTAATGTAACTGTCATTGTTTTCTATAAATTTATGTAATTCAAGTTTCCTAAATAATTCATATATATATTAGAACCATAAATGATAAAAAATTACAGAATTTTTTTTTTGAATTGAAAAAATATCAAATAAAAATGCTTAAGGAGGAAAAAAACATTCAACATACCTGAAATTCGAGATTATTATCCGCTGTTGTTTCGAAACAACATGCTGAAAATCTAGAATTCATGCATGCGCAGAGAAAGTTCAGTTCTAGACTAACAACTATCTGCTTGCTGCATTGCCCCTGTAAGCACATTTCACAGCAGAGCGTGTATCTGGAGCTCAGTGGCGGTAGTAGCGACTGAGCTCCGGATATAATAATTCTTTAATTCTTCTCCTTACCTATTCTTTGGTAGTGTCTCCCCTGTTGCTGGGATTCTGGTGTGGGGTGCCATCTTTTATGATAGTTGCCATCTCTCACATTCATCAATGGCAAGTTAACTGCCCAGTGGCATCTCTGTTGACAGGGAGTGCGAACGGGAGTCCTACATATTTGAAGTAGTACTTTCTCTCTTTAGAACGATAGCAATGGCTGGGTACATAGAGAAGAGGTAGAGAGACAAAGTCGACTCCAATGAAAGACATCTCTCAGGGAGTCATTAAATATTCCCAGACAATGCATGTTCACAACTGCCATAATTGTTTGTTCAGTCTAATTACCACCAGACACAGAACTGGGAAAATTGGGTGACAATTCAAAGAAACTATGAACTGATTTAGATGCCGAAATGTTGTAATCTGCTGCAAGCTATTAGCAACTTATATTTGTTGTTTTCACTTTCTTATTTAAACTCTTAATCTGTCGTTAAATGCGTATGCATTCCTGTTTTCATCTTCTAAATATATTTTTCGTAAATACACTACAGAAAATAAAAGAAAAATGTAACACTTGCAAAGCCGTCCCATGGCCGAGTGGTTAGCGCACTTGGCTGCTGATCTAAGGGATCTGGGTTCGTTTTTGTGTCGTTTTTCTGCTGAGGTCCTACCATCCTCACAGACCTTATACTATGGCATATAAACTGACAGGCTCCTGTCAGACCTCTGTGGCAAGCAGCTGCTTGAGGGGGTGTTCATTTATTATTATTATTAACACTTGCAAGTAGTTATGCAAATGTGACGAAATTTAGATATGCATATTATATGGAAAAGCATGGAAATGATTAGGTTTGCAGGACGATCGAAACAGGCACGAGCTGCCGTCAGAGGTGTAGAGCAGTCAAACAGAGTAGAGGCAACCAAATCTCCCTGGTTGACAAAACGTTGTGGAAATTGTTCTAAACCACTAAAGATGTCTTTACACAGACGTCGACAGCAGTTCTAACAGTTAACAGACTTTGAGCATGGAAGAATCATTGGCCTTAGACAAGCTGGTTTGTCATACAAAGATGTGGTCAACAACGTTGCCTACATTCCCAGCACTATACACATATGGCGCCAGTGGGTTCAAATAGGATCCAACACACACCCACAAGGATCAGGAAGATGAGGTACAATCGGAGTGACAGACCGCCATTTGTGATGCATGGCATTGTGTGCTAGATTTGCGACTACAACGCACCTGCAAAGGGAGCGGCCACAAGTAGCACATCGAATACCTACCAGGCAGACGTAAACAACAGGCTATTACTGTGTTAGCCCCTCAAATATGCCCATATCTAAGCATGTGTTCAGTGGTATCGCGTCAGACAGAACTGGAATGAACAAGAGTGGAGTACCGTTTTGTTTAGTGATGAATCTCGTTTTCGTCTTGGTCAGCACGACTGTAGCCATGTTCTCCGCCATCCATGGGAAAGGAACGCCACCCAGTGCTGCGATATCATCATATAGCTGCAGTACCTGGTGTCTTGATGTGGGGTGACATTAGTTGGACATCTCGGTCAGAATTGGTCATCAAAAGGGGATCTCTAATTGCCCAACGATATGTTACCAACATTTTGCAGCCAGTGGCTGTCCCATTTGTTCAGCAGCACAGAACCATTTACCAGCAAGATAACGCCCGTCCCACACAGCCTGCATTAGTCTGCTGTATGTACATGAGCAAAACATTCAGGTACTACCATTGCCAGCATGCTCTCTGAACCTTTCACGAATTGAACACGTCTGGTACATGATGGACCGACAGCTCCAACAACACCCAAGAGATGTGCCATGTCACTAAAATGGGATAGCAATTTCGCGCTATTTGACGTTCTATCCCTCAGGAAGACATAGGGCTGTACGATATCCTTCCCCATCATGTTCATGAATGCACTGCTACATGGTGCAGTTCAACATCATATTAATCATACCACTTTACCAGATAGGTAAAGTGGTAAATCTCTTTTTGATAATGTAATTAATCGCATATCTCAGTGTATGCTACATCTGCCTGCATTTCAATAAATTAGCATCAATCCTTCCAGGAGTAGCAATTTTTTTTGGTGGCCATTAACATCAGTGTACATGCCATGACAAAAATATTCTGATTTCACCTTATGCAGCATCTTCTGTTCTCCCACATGGTCGAAGCTTGGGTTGTCATTGCATAGTTCAAGTACTTGACCACATAGGCTACTGGGAATTACAAGTTGTTCCATCATGTCGGTTCAAGTATTGTGGGAGTGAGGGACTGTGAAATAAAAGAGTACCCTGTCTCTCAAATAAAACTGCTCAGGAAAATAAGTGTGACATATACCAGATTTTGAGGGCTTCAACCTAATATTGAAAGTTTACAGATGCTAAAAATCTTTTTACAAGCTGTCGATGCTGGTCAAAAGTCTGGGAGACGACCATAATATCGTGCAAATAGACCAATACTCGATCCTGATGCATGCCCTCAAGTCTAAAAGGCAGAACTGTTACATAAACCAAATGACAAGATGCTGAATTCAAATAGCCTCTTCCTACTGATGAAGGCTGTTTTCTCGATGTCGTGAGGGTGTATGGGGACTTGCCAATATCCTGATACCATGTTTAGGGAACTGAAGAACTTGGCATGCGCCAGCTGCTCGATAATTTCGTTTAGCAGAGGCAGAGAGTACTAATTATATATGGCTTTTACATTAAGCACTCTGTAATTTATGCAAAAGTAGTATGTTGAATCCTTCTTCTTCACCAGCACAATGGATGAAGTGAAAGGGGAAACGCTCTCTCATATGATGCCATTATCAAGTAGTTCATCTATCTGTCGGTCTAACTCTCCCTGAAGTGCGAAAGGCATCCTGTAAGCCCTCTTACTGGTTTTCAATCTGTAACTCCGACAGCAGTATACTGTCGAAAGTAGAGATAAAACAAACATAGGGTTGGGTTGTTTTACCTCTGAGCGGCACTTTTTTGCACACCATGGGCTAAATGGCCAGGTCACAAGGACTGCGAAGGCTCAGAGAAGGTTGGGGGAGGAGACCCACTGGAACAGCTGTTGGGAGACAGATGGTAGCCTCCCATCAAGGCCATTTAGCATGTTCTTTAACGTGCACAGGGTATGGCTCTCCCGCACACGAGGCCACGGCTTAACGTCCCACCCGACGGATGGCGGCCTTTCAAAGCCCATTGGTGTCCCCTACTGACCGTGGGCAGGGCGGGGAATTTTTGCGGAGATAAATCTAAACGCTGACCCAGCTGGGACTCGAACCTGGGAACTACAGATTACGAGCTGGTGCGCTACCGACTGAGTCACCCCCGCCCTAAAACACATACATAAACCAACACTACAGCACTGAGGAATTGGTGGGCCACGAGGGAAACACCAACGGATTTAGATACCCATGCTCGGGAACCAAACCCCCTTAGAGGACCTGTATTAGTGAGTTTCGTAAATCTCGTGAACAACTATAATGAGGTAGTCATTGTGGCAGTCACAACTATAATGAGGCAGTCATTTGTGGCAGTCACTAAATATTGGCAGTCATTGCTTTCTTCGAACAATTAGAGATCTGATTGTTCGGCTCCCATTTTGCCAAACAGGAAGTTTGGCAAAATGGCAGCCGAGCGAGATGGCAGTCGTCACCTCCTTGAAGCTCGGATCTGTGACAACTGAATTTGTAAATGAGTTACAGGAGCTGTGCACAGAGGAAGGATATGAGACGTTTAACTCTTAAGTCTCATATTCTTCAGGGCGGGGGTGGCTCAGTCGGTTGCGCGCAAGGCTCATAATCTGTAGTTCCCAGGTTCGAGTCCCAGCTGGGTCAGCGTTGAGATTTATCTCCGCAAAATTCCCTGCCTTGCCCACGGTCAGTAGGGAACACCGATGGGCTTGGAAAGGACGCCATTCGTCAGATGGGACGTTAAGCCGTGGCCCCGTGTGTGGGAGAGTCATACCCTGTGCACGTTAAAGAACACGCTGGATAGCCTTGACGGGAGGCTACCATCTGTCTCCCAACAGCTGTTCCAGTGGGTCCCCTCCCCCAACCTTCTCTGAGCCTTCGGGGTCCATGTGACCTGGCCATTTAGCCCATGGTGTGCAAAAAAGTGCCGCTCAGAGGTAAAACACCCAACCCAACCCATATCCTTCATGGTGCTGGTATGGGAGAGGTATGTCCTGTGCAGTTTGAACTGTACAGGAAGTAGCTCCCCTGTAACAGGTATGGCATATCAAAGACCTCCTTACATACAGTAGCTTGTATTTATGATTATCTACGCTAATGCTTCCCCAACCGGTGTGCCATGAAAAGAGCTACAGGTGTTCCATAAAATATTTATGTGTACAGAAAATTTCCTTGTCCCATGCATTTCATTATGAATTATATGTTTTAATTTAGGAAGTGGAATGTAGAAATTTTCTTCCATTAGTTTTACTGAGACAATAAATGTCTATACATAGAACAACTTTTATTGAAATTTGCAGAAAAAAATGAGGAAATTGAAAATTTAATGTGGATATCCTTAAATTATCCACACATGCTTTAGGTTGTAGGCCTTCTCCAGTGATTCCTGGCCATTCCAATACCTTCAAATGTTGCAGGGTAAAGAAGCTCTTAGCAAGCTTAGAATTGTGGCATGGAGCCAGATCCTGTTGAAATAACCCATCGCCTTTAGGAAACAACTTCTGCAGTGTTGGGACCATTTTCGCCTCCAGAACGCCTATGTACTTTTTGCTGTCCATCATTCCTTCAATGGGGTGAAGCGTCTGTGGCCCGGAAGCTGTGAAACATCCCCAAAACATGACCTTGGGTGGGTGTTTGGGGGATTGCTGGATGTGGCTGGATCGAAGAGGTTCTCCAGGTGAGCAGCAGATGAAATTTGACCTGTAGCCATGCACCTCAAAGTGGGTTTCGTTGGAAAATATCACTTTTTCCCAATTCTCCACAGTCCAGTCTCAATGTTTCTTTGCCCAGGATAGCCTTTTTTGCTTCATAGCATGTGTCAAAAGCTGCTTTTTGGAGGGGCTTCGAGCCCGGCTGCCACACTCCAGAAGGTGACGACGTACGGTGGAAGCATCTATATTAACCCCATGAGACGCAATCTCCCTTTTGATGTCTCCACGGGTCTTCTCCGGGTCTATGATACTAATTCTTCGAATTAGACTATCATCTCTAGGGGTGGTTTTTCTTTTTCTTCCACAATGTCCTTTACAAGACTTGTCCACGGACCCTGTCTCCTTATGCAGCTTCATGATCCGTGAAACGCTGGATTTCCCGACGCCAACTGCTTTTGCTATCTGCCTAGCAGTAAGTGAAGTGTTTTCGCCTAAAGCGATTATTTTAGCTCGTTTACGATGTATTTAATAAAAAAGTTTCCAATGAAAATTGTGAACTACTTACATAATCACGTCCTCAGCCTATGAAATATCAATTCCGACTAAAGTGGAAGTGTAAATAATAGCAAAGTAACATGACAGACAATTTTAGTCGTGCAGATATCGCTCTGCTGCAAGTCTAAACTTGCGCGTGTCCATTGCAGGGACACGCGCAAGTTTAGCCCCCCCCCCCCCCCCCCCCCCCCCCCCCGAGAGGTTGACTGACGATTTCTTTAAGGGATGATTCCATGGCAGGGGAGCCAGGGCTGCGATAGAAAAGCCCGATTTCGATTTGTTTTTGCAATATTTTAATATTTATTCTGTTGATAATTCGTACTTATCGCTTAAAATAGATTTTATCCAATTCAGCGGAATTTGCGCAAAATAAGAATTGTTATTATTAAAATAAGTCTTGCTCCCACAAGGGTTCGGGGGCACGAGGCGCTACGTCGTCAAGGTACACGCTCACTGCTCAGCAACGGCTGCAAGAACCGCAGGCATTATCCAAACTGAAAATATTCTCCGCTTTATTCTCAATGAGACAACGCACACTGGCATGCAACAGAGGCATCGACATCTGGAAATCGCCTAATTAGGTTTGAAGAGAGAGAATCCCACATGGCATTTCCCCTGCTTGATAATGACGCCAAGCCCTAATCCTTTCAATGTCACTGCCTTCGCCATTCTTTTTCTTTGCTTTAAGGGTGTTGACCACCGCTTTTGATGCTCGCGTAGCTTGAGAACCGACAACAAATCCTCCCAAGTGAGCGATGTAGCAGAAGGAACGGCAATTTGCCGTGGAGATGCCGTGAGTCCGTTGCTGACCAGTTAGTGCGTACCTTCACTTATCAGTATGCGGCTCCCCTCGCCTCAGGGCAGGTCCAACAGCATCTCCTTTATCTGTGAACAGCAGAAGCATTCGAAGCATTCGATTGAGATTTTGAGACGGCATGTTAGTAATTGGAGGAACATAAATTTGGGAACAGAGTAATTTTGGAGCCCTCTTTCTAATGAATTTGTGGCATTTTATGTCAGATGTGGAGACAGAAAAATATATTCAGAGCCACAAAAATGGTACGATCGCTTCAGGAGTCAAAAAAATAAAATCAGTTGTAACGTCAACAAAAAGTAAATTTACCTAACGTGTCAAAAATTTTTTAGGGAGCAAAAATAAAGGCAAAAAAAAAGTTATTTGGAATGGTAAAAAGTAGAGGAAAAATGTAAATTCATTTGAGGGAGGTAAAATGTAAATTTATTCTCTTGTGGCGGCAAAAAGTAAATTCTCTTGTGGCGGCAAAAAGTAAATTCTCTTGTGGCGGCAAAAAGTAAACTCTCTTGTGGTGGCAAAAAGTAAAATTTCTTCTGGCGGCAAAAAGTAAACTCTCTTGTGGCGGCAAAAAGTAAATTCTCTTGTGGTGGCAAAAAGTAAATTCTCTTGTGGCGGCAAAAAGTAAATTCTATTGTGGTGGCAAAAAGTAAATTCTCTTGTAGTGGCAAAAAGTAAATTCTCTTGTGGCGGCAAAAAGTAAATTCTCTTGTGGTGGCAAAAAGTAAATCTATTGTGGTGGCAAAAAGTAAATTCTCTTGTGGTGGCAAAAAGTAAACTCTCTTGTGGCGGCAAAAAGTAAATTCTCTTGTGGTGGCAAAAAGTAAATTCTTTTGTGGCGGCAAAAAGTAAATTCTTTTGTGGCGGCAAAAAGTAAATTCTCTTGTGGCGGCAAAAAGTAAATTCTCTTGTGGCGGCAAAAAGTAAACTCTCTTGTGGTGGCAAAAAGTAAAATTTCTTCTGGCGGCAAAAAGTAAACTCTCTTGTGGCGGCAAAAAGTAAATTCTCTTGTGGTGGCAAAAAATAAATTCTCTTGTGGCGGCAAAAAGTAAATTCTCTTGTGGCGGCAAAAAGTAAATTCTCTTGTGACGGCAAAAAGTAAATTCTCTTTTGGCGGCAAAAAGTAAATTCTCTTGTGGCGGCAAAAAGTAAATTCTCTTGTGGTGGCAAAAAGTAAATTCTCTTGTGACGGCAAAAAGTAAATTCTCTTTTGGCGGCAAAAAGTAAATTCTCTTTTGGCGGCAAAAAGTAAATTCTCTTGTGGCGGCAAAAAGTAAATTCTCTTGTGGCGGCAAAAAGTAAATTCTCTTGTGGCGGCAAAAAGTAAATTCTCTTGTGGTGGCAAAAAGTAAATTCTCTTGTGGCGGCAAAAAGTAAATTCTCTTTTGGCGGCAAAAAGTAAATTCTCTTGTTTCGGCAAAAAGTAAACTCTCTTGTGGTGGCAAAAAGTAAATTTTCTTGTGGTGGCAAAAAGTAAATTCTCTTGTGTTGGCAAAATGTCTTGGGCACGCACTGCTCTTCCCCTATACTCCGGAATCTATATGATGCTTTCCCTGTAATTGGTTGTTTATTTTAAAACATCCGTCTATTTTTGTCCAAATTCAAAATTACTGAATAATATTTGGAAACAACAGTCGTTTTTCAGAGTTATCAGTAAAGAACAGTAGAACAAACGTTTTCATCTCTTAGAACAAATATCGGGAAATATCGGATCTGAGCACTTTGAAACATGACTTTTGGCTTCTTGAGGATTCCTGGTTCAACATTCAATTGTGAAGAATTCTTTTCTTCAAAGAATTTCATTAAAAACAAGTAACGGATATGGTTGACAGAGAGTAGTTTCAAGGCACTGATGCATTTCAAATGTTCTAACTATACTCGAAATTTGAATTAATTGGTAGAAAAGACAACTCAAAAGTCATACCGAAGAATGGCAGTTTTTTTCAACAATCAGTAGTTTTATTTTATATAAAATAGAAAAATAACTATTTTAAAATTATACGTTACGGTTTTATTTCTCCTAACAAAATAAGCTGATATGCAGATTTTTTTCTTGATGTTATGGTACTTGATGCAATAAAGATTATTATGCGGCTCTCAGAGTTATTTTTTTTTGGTGGCAGCGCGCTCGGCTACTGATCTAAGGGACCTGGGTTCGAGCCCGGGTAAGGCATGGATGTATGTGTCGTTTTTCTGCTGAGGTCCTGCCATCTTCTCAGACCTTCTACTATGGCATATAAACTGACAGGCTCCTGTCAGACCTCTGTGGCAAGCAGCTGCTTGAGGGGGTATTATTATTATTGGCTTTCGACCTAATCAAGCTTCCGTCCCGTGCTTTAGAACACATCCAATGGCGAATGCTTCACAAGCGTTCATGAGGGACTTCAAAATAGTCGAAACACGAATTTTTTTTTCAATATTTTATTTAGTAAAATATTTCACAATAAGTATAATCTACTATTTACGTACATATTTCGTTTTTACTTAGGTTAATATCAAATATGTTGTTTTGTAAAATACAGTAAGAAAGCATCTTTGTTTTTGCTAAAGTTGTTTTGTTTATTTTTTAATATCTGCAAGTTTATATAATACATATTAAATTTTATATTCATGCATTTCTGTCATTCGATTTATTTAGTCTCTACATGCATTTTTTCCATTCGTAAGCTGTAAAAGGTTTTGTATATTGAGTACTTATCTCTCTTCCAGTATAGTTGGGGGCCTCCTGAACCTTTAGGGGCGGGGGTGGCTCAGTCGGCAGCGCGCCAGGCTCGTAATCTGCAGTTCCCAGGTTCGAGTCCCAGCTGGGTCAGAGTTGAGATTTAAAAAAAAAATAATAAATACCCCCTCAAGCAGCTGCTTGCCACAGAGGTCTGACAGGAGCCTGTCAGTTTATATGCCATAGTAGAAGGTCTGAGAGGATGGCAGGACCTCAGCAGAAAAACAACACATACATCCATGCCTTATCCGGGGCTCGAACCCAGGTCCCGTAGATCAGTAGCCAAGCGCGCTAACCACTCGGCCACGGGACGACTTTATCTCCGCAAAATTCCCCGTCCTGCCCACGGTCAGTAGGGGACACCGATGGACTTGGAAAGACCGCCGTCCGTCGGATGGGACGTAAGCCGTGGCCCCATGTGCGGGGGAGCCATACCCTGTACACGTTAAAGAACACGCTGGATGGCCTTGACGGGAGGCTACCATCTGTCTCCCAACAGCTGTTCCAGTGGGTCCCCTCCCCCAACCTTCTCTGAGCCTTCGGGGTCCATGTGATCTGGCCATTTAGCCCATGGTGTGCAAAAAAGTGCCGCTCAGAGGTAAAACAACCCAACCCTGAACCTTTTGTGCCTCAGGCCTTCCCATATCTCCGAGGTACCATTTCTGCAAGGTTTAGGATTTATTCTTTCGAACAAAGCGTACACTAACTCCGAGCTGTGGTCCAATTCGGCCCATTTACCAATTTTATCCGACCCGCGTGAAAGTTATATAATGTAAATTAAAAAAAAATCTGGCTCCCCCAGTGAATAATGTTTTAATAAGACGAAAATTTAAATAATACAAAGGAAAAAAAGCAGAGGAAAGTTTAGCATCTAATTTCTGGGATCCAGTCCCATCTGTCACGTACTGCTTCGATAACTTCAGTTTTGACGTTAAACATTATATTACTCTTATTTCTTTTGTTATTATTTTGCATCTTACTTTTGTTTTTTTCATTGCACCCACGTGCCAACTCTTCGTTGACAATAAATGTAATATTTTTCGTTATTTCCATCAGTGAAATTCCCTCTATTTTAAGTCTGCCGCCAGTTTTATCTCCGCTGATGATGTCAATTCTACACCACCCATTCCAATTCATCGGACCATCACTCAGTTCAGAAAGCAAGCGCATTTAATGCTCTAACTAACTCGAAGGTAAAACTATAATCTTTAATATAGGCCACAGTAATCTACAACACACCTATCTCTTAATTCCTCGGATATTGCTCAGTCGGTAGCGCGCCAGGCTCGTAATCTGTAGTTCCCAGGTTCGAGTTCCAGCTGGTTCAGCGTTGAGATTTATCTCCGCAAATTTCCCCGCCCTGCCCACGGTCAGTAGGGGACACCGATGGGCTTGGAAAGGCCACCGTCCGTCTGATGGGACGTTAAGCCGTGGCCCCGTGTGTGGGAGAGCCATACCCTGTGCACGTTAAAGAACACGCTGGATGGCCTTGACGGGAGGCTACCATCTGTCTCCCAACAGCTGTTCCAGTGGGTCCCCTCCCCTAACCTTCTCTGAGCCTTCGGGGTCCATGTGACCTGGCCATTTAGCCCATTGTGTGCAAAAAAGTGCCGCTCAGAGGTAAAACAACCCAACAACTCGGATATTGAAAAAATGTGAAAGACACGCAGTCTTGGGCATTATCCTAACTCCCAACTTATCCTTTTAACGACATTGAAATTTCATCGCTATGAAGGCCAATCCTAGTAGTGCACATGATTTTGAAAGTCTACAGCAAGTGTAACACAAACCATTGTTAAAGCATTCATCAAATATGTTCAGCCCATTCTTTAATTCGCATCTCCGGTATGGTCCCCGTTCCCTTTGTCTTACATTGAATGTGTTGAAAAAGTCCAGAGAACTTTTGCAAAAAAAGCTATTGGGATTTCGCAGCAAATCATATCGACAGAGACCAAACTGCACTTTCTGCAGTGGAGACGACTTGAATACGATTTAATTTTATGCTGCAATCATCCATGGACTTTTGTACTTTAATCCCGAACAATTTATCTTTCACAGTCAGTAGCAGGAATAGACAACACTCGCTGTGTATTGACATCCCATTTGCAAGAAGAGATTCCAAATACCTCCTTTTTTTGTAGAGTAGGAAGAGTATGGAATGATCTCAGTAACGGTCATAATGAAAGAGTCCCTACAAGAGACTTGCAAGTGTTTTTTTTTCCCCCAGCCAATGACTTTTGCGTTCCTGAATGGATTAGCTGCCCAAAGTTTCATCACTATTTTCTTTTCTAGGAAGGAAAACAACGCCGTCAATACCCCAGAGGCCAAATGACAAGCTACTAAAAGGATCTCGATTATTAAATAATCCATTATTAAAGTTAAGAGTGTATAATTTCTGGACCTCAAAAACCCTTCGTACGTCCCTAAACGGCCCCCCTACAGACAGTGGCCTACTTGCCACTGTCTGTAGGGGACTTACCACTGTCTATAGACTTGAGACATACGACCCCCTATAGACTTGAGATTGGATTGTTTTACCTCTGAGCGGCACTTTTTTGCACACCATGGGCTAAATGGCCAGGCCACAAGGACCCCGAAGGCTCAGAGAAGGTTGGGGAGGGGACCCACTGGAATAGCTGTTGGGGGACAGATGATAGTATCCCGTCAAGGCCATCCAGGGTGTTCTTTAACGTGCACAGGGTATGGCTCTCCCGCACACGGTGCCACGGCTTAACGTCCAATCCGACGGACTTTTCAAGCCCATCGGTGTCCCCTACTGACCGTGGGCAGGGCGGGGAATTATTGCGGAGATAACGCTGACCCAGGTGGGACTCGAACCTGGGAACTACAGATTACAAGCCTGGCGCGCTACCGACTGAGCCACCCCCGCCCCATAGACTTGAGACATACGACCCCCTATAGACTTGAGACAAATGACCTCTCTGATCTTGAGTACGCTGTCATCTCTCCTCCATAGCCGAGTTTACGAAAGTATTCAAGAAGCATGGACTTCTGTAAATATCTCAAATGTTATCAGTTTTAGATATGCAATTGCGTTCAAGATTGCTAAAGGTTTCTTTAATATGCAATCTCTTTATTATATGTTGTACATAATCATTCATTTTATATTTGTAATGCCATATCTGTTTCTTAATTCTCCCAAATGGAATCAGTGTAAACAATATTTAATTAAATTAAAAATATTCGATTAAATTAAATTTAAAAAAATTTATGCACCTCTGCTTTAAACTGACTGGAAATGTCCAAAACTTGAGGTGGTTTTCGCTATACTCAACAGATGGCACCACTTGCAAGATGTTTAACTACAGAATAAAGATTTTACCGATTATATTTTCGTCTGCGTCTTTCTTAATTTTAAAAATTTACCTTCTGTATTTTACTTTGTTTTTTAAAATCTCCTGTTTTCAAAAAGTGCTGATTTGCTATTTCTGTTAGAATCTTGAATATAATATCCCGAGTACTAATAATTTTTAAAATATAACTTATTTTTCGTAATAAAACAAGTATTTTTCAAGTGTGAAAGACTCATTGGCGTTGGATGGATTTTTTCCCGGGGAAAGGATTTGTGTTGGAGTCTCGAGTGGTTAGCACGCTTGGCTACTGATCTAAGGGACCTGGGTTCGAGCCCCGGATTTAGGCATGGATGTGTGTGTCGTTTTTCTGCTGAGGTCCTGCCATCCTCTCAGATCTCCTACTGTGGCATATAAACTGACAGGCTCCTGTCAGACCTCTGTGGCAAGCAGCTGCTTGAGGGGGTATTTATATTTATTTTATTTATAAACCGGGTAATGTAAAATAAAAACGACATGGAGTATACAGTTCTCTGCTACACGGAAGCAACGCTTACTGTCCAATCCCATGGACGGCCTTCTTTCTCAGTGAATAGTAGAGAAAAATCTCAACAAAAGCACAGTTGGGACAAGAAGTAAGGAAACGTCATAAGCCTGGCACGTTATGGATTGAGCCAAACCCATTCTTACAGAAATTTGAGAAATGCCAGGAGATATAGAAGTAAAATATTTCTTAACACTAGAAATGGGAATGAGCTGAAATTTCGAGCTTCAGCCCGTATTAAATCGATAATTATTGAGCCCGAGCACGGTTAGTGGAAAAATAAATTAATGAGGCATTGCAAAACATATATAAAAAATAAAAATACCTCTCAAGCGTCTGCTTCGGTTTCACCACCGAAGCAGCCGCTTGAGTTTTTCGGAACCCAGTTCGGTTTCATCAGTAGCCAAGACGTTAACCGAACCCAGTTCGGTTTCATCAGTAGCCAAGACCTTTAACCGAACCCAGTTCGGTTTCATTAGTAGCCAAGACCGTTAACCGAACCCAGTTCGATTTCATCAGTAGACAAGACCTTTAACCGAACCCAGTTCGGTTTCATTAGTAGCCAACACCGTTAACCGAACCCAGTTCGGTTTTATCAATAGCCAAGACCTTTAACCGAACCCAATTCGGTTTCATCAGTAGCCAAGACCGTTAACCGAACCCAGTTCGGTTTCATCAGTAGCCAAGACCGTTAACCGTTCTGCTACTAAGACGGTTACGCAAAATATGGAAATAAATTTTGACTGAGTCTGACCCAGGGAGTAGGCAGGTACGGGCCCGGCTTCCCATCCCCACAAAAAAATGTGATTAATGCCAATACATGTAATTTTTTTACGTATATAAGTTCAATTTTTTAAAAGTAACCCGAGCGATAGGATTGTATTACAAATGTGTTGCCAGATTGGGGTTTTTAGATAACAAACAGTATTTTTTTGTCCCCTGGGGGGAATCTAAGGGATTTTTTTATGGAGTGTTTTGTGCAGTTTTTGCAATAAGGTAAAATAAAACAAATTGTGACGAACGACTGGATCAATTGTGATTCAAAAATGGTATGTAACTGCAACTGCCTTTCGATTCGATTAGATCAGAAACGAAACAATTAAATAATTAGATAACATTTTGAGTCGGTAGTATTTAAATACTGGAGATGCTGCTTAAGATTAAGAAGGTCTCCTCAGATAGAAATAAAGGAATAGACGAGCAACATTTTCTCGCCCTTACACTCGTTCCGGTCGATTTGATAATTATCGATTCTGCCAACGAAGCCAGTGAAATATTTTTTGGGGACCACGAAATGAATTTGCAAAGATTTTGGAAAAAAAAAAGACTGACTGTAAGTGATCAGGTGGCTCTTGTAGGTCTTGAATGAGTAGAGTCTTTTCTACAAAGTGGATTTTGCAATGGTGCATCTCTACAAAAATAGGAGTGCAAAAGGCTGACGCCCTCTAGCTTTTTTTTTGTTGATGTTCTTAGTCATTTTTGCTCATAGGTTGTGAAACTTGATTCAAGGCCGGCGTGAACTTTTGCGGGGCCAAAAAAAAAAACGCATTTATATGTACTTCTAAATTTTATAATAATAAATTATTTATTATAAGTACAAAGTGCGGTACATATCTACATACAACTTATAGAAACACCGAGTATATCATAAATATTACATATTTTTTTTTGCCTTTTTCGCCCCAAAATCTTTAATTACGTCATCAAAATTGACAGATTTCGTTATTTCGCTTTCTATTGAAAGAATAGTAAGTCATCGATTAGCGTATTCTGCGATTGGATTTACTCTTGGGCTTGGAAAATAAATGACATGGCTCTGGTGGTGGGACGTGGAACTAGAGGAACGAGGATACATTGTGTCGGCTGCTGTGTTAAATATAGCAAAATGTCGTCGTTTTTTACGATGAGCTTTTCGTGGACTGCGGGGCCTTTTAAAACGCGGGGCCGGGTTCCAGGAAACACGCTGAACCCGCCTCGCGCCGGCCATGACTTGATTTCAAAGCTTATGGTAAATAGCAGGTTTTTTTTTTATGTGAAAATATAAGAGACGTATAGGTAACCCGAAATATCAAAGAACAGTAACGGGATTTATTACAAAATTGTTGCCAGAGTAGGGGTTTTTACCCATTAATGGGATTTTTCACCTTCGTAGAATTTAAGATGGTATTTCGTTTAAGGAGCGTTTTGGGCAGTTTTTTGCAGCAAAATAAAATAAAATATAGTGTGGTTCCAAAATCAGTTAACAACTAAAGACTAGTTGCGATTCCAAAATAATACATAATTTCGATTGTCTTTTGATTAAATCAGTTCAAAATTAAACCATTTTATGTCTGCGGTTTTCGGAAATTGTTCAATGCTACGAAGATCTCATCAGAAACACAAGAAAGGGTGGGCAGAACATTTTTTTTTCTTCTTAAAACTCGTTCCGAGCACGTCTGAGAGTAAGGACCTTTCACGAGATGGGACCAGAAGGGTCATTTTGACCAGAAGGGTCATTTGATGGGACCAGAAGGGACACAAAAGGAAGCCGTAAAAAATTCAGGTATTTGTGAATTGATTTAAAAGTTACTTTGGGTTGTTTTACCTCTTAGTGGCACATTTTTGCACACAATAGGCTAAATGGCCAGGTCACAAGGACCCCGAGGGATCAGATAAGGTTGGAAAGAGATGCCCCATTGTACAGCTGTCAGGAGACAAATGGAAACTTCACGTCAAAGATATCAAGCATGTTCTTCAAAGTGCACAGGGTATGGCTCTCCTGCTTACAGAGACCATGGTTTTGCATCCCATCCGACAGACGGTTCAGAGCTTATCGGTGTTCCCTTTCCAGCCGAGAGCTGCTTGGGGGTTTAGCGGAGATAGACTTCAACTCTGGTCCAGGTGGATTAGAACGTGGATTGGGTTGTTTTTACTTCTGAGCGGCACTTTTTTGCACACCATGGGCTAAACGGCCAGGTCACAAGGACCCCGAAGGCTCAGAGAAGGTTGGGGGAGGGGACCCACTGAAACAGCTGTTGGGAGACAGATGGTAGCCTCCCGTGAAGGCCATCCAGTGTGTTCTTTAACGTGCGCAGGGTGTGACTCTCCCGCATAAGGGGCCACGGCTAAACGTCCTGTACGACGGACGGCAGCTTTTCCAGATCTATCGGTTAGAACGTGGGAACTACATATTACGAGCCTGCTACACTATCGCCCCTTTGATTTTAGATTCAACAGTAAAAGATATAATTTTTAACTGACGACGTAGATGATTAGTAGAGAAGTGAAAGCGAAGTTACCAAGAGACCCTTGGAGGTTTAGAAGAAGTGGTGGTCTTCTCCAGCAGGTGGCCTTTGCAGTGGTACATCTTTACAGGCGTAGATGTATAAAGGCTGAGCTTCATCTCCTTATCTCTAAAATTTCTCTAGTGGATGATTTTAGTTTACGTATTTTTTCTAATAGTTAAAAAAATTACCTCTGGGCTAATAGCTAGCGTGCTTCGTGACGATCAAAGGGACTTGGATCCCTCACAATTTCGATATCTCCCGGATATGGAATGGATATGTTGTACTTGTATGTACATTTGTATGTGTACAAAAAAGACAACATATCCTTTCCTTATCCTGGGGCTCGAGTCCAAGTACAATATATCCTTTCCTTCTCCTGAGACTCGAGCCCCAGGACAAGGAAAGGATATGTTGTCTTTTTTTGCTGAAGTCTTGCTTCCTTCACAGGCCTTCTCTTTGACGTATTATACTGATATATGTAATATATGTTACCGCTAAAGATCGAAAGCCGTTAATGTGCACATTACCTAGCTAATCTGCAGATTAACTGATTTGCTCCGTTAACGTGCGGAATCAAGAATTTTCCGCATTTTACCCAGGTAATGTGCACATTAACGGCTTCCGTATCGTTAAAGTTCAAAAGTTTGTTTCTCTCATAGTGGTGAATCTCTTGAATATGAATCTTCGTGTCACGTGATTCACTCGCCCGCATTATAAAAAACGCCCCGGATGAGCGGAGGCCAAGTGAGAACGAATCGGTCAAGTGATTCATTCTTGATAACGAAACACTAAAATGATTCGCTCTCACTTGGCCTGCTCATTTTGGGGGCGTTTTTTATAATTCGGACGACTGATTCATGTTGACAGAGGGATGACCCTGGTTTCAACTCTACTCTCGGACACTAGATAAATAACATTATGTTAATTTAATCGTACAGAAACGTTCCTGTTGTTCCAGCAAAGATCTTATTTTCACTTTAACGAGTTCCTAGTAGGTAATGTGCAGATTATCCAGGTAATTTTCAGATTACCTAGGTAATTTGAGAAATGAAACAATTTTCCGCATGTTAACGGATCACCCTAGTTAATCTGCACAATACCTAGATAATCTGTAGAATAACTGATTTCTGCACTTTAGCGGTAACATATACATGACACCTACGTCTTAATTCAGAATACATAGCTTTAGCAGAATACATAGCATGCCTTGCATATGAACAAATATTATCAGGAATGGATAATTGACTTGTTACTGAGTATGATGAAAATGTGTATCCTTTCAAAGAAAATATTTTGGGGAAACCTATATTCCATAATATGCTCAAGGCAGGAAACTATTAAAGCCGTTTTTGAGACGTTCTTAAACCTAAAGTTAAAAAAATGTTCTTCACTAAATGTCCATTTAGCTCATTTATGGACTAATGGTTATCGTACTTGACTATTACACCAGCGGATATGTCTTTGTGCATGTATTTGTATGTTGTATGAGAAATCAGGACAAGTCCAATATACCTTTTATCTCCGTCCTTTGTATAGGGGAGTAACCAGGGCCGTCTTAAGGCATGGGCACACTGGGCAGTGGCCCAGGGGCCCCACGATTCTAAATTTCGCAAAAGTTTGTGTTGATTAATCCTCTCTTTACAGTATGTTTTTTATGTTTAAACATTGATTTTGTTAAAAGTACCAATAAATCTATCGGCTTAATTTTATTGATCATTTATATTTTTATTCCCGTAGGGGGGTGGGTAGGCTCCTGGGGAAAGCAATGCATTGCTTTCCCCAGGAGCCCTGGGAAAGGAGCCTGGAGCCTGGGAGCCTCCCCAGAGCTTTCCCCAGGAGCCTGGGGAGCTCCTGGGGAAAGCAATGCATTGCTTTCCCCAGGAGGCTCCTTTTTCTCAGTATATTTTCCCAGGAGGGCTCCCTTTTCCCCAGTATTTTTGTAGGCATGTTAGCAATGCATTGCTTTACCCAGGAGGGCTCCCCAGGAGGCTCCTTTTTCCCAGTATATGTTCCCAGGAGGGCTCCCTTTTTCCCAGTATTGTAGGCTCCTTTTTCCCCAGTACTGTAGGCTCCTGGGGAAAGCAATGCATTGTTTTCCCCAGGAGCCTACAATACTGTTAAGACGGCACTGGGAGTAACTTCTCCCACTTTAAAAGAAGAAAAAAAGGGGAATTAAAGGACATCGTTGCCAAGGGGACAATATCCGTTTTGTGGTTGTTGATAATACGGGTATCCCGGTACAGTAGAACTTCGATTAATCGGATTGTAATGGCTCGGGTACGCCGAAATCATTGAAAAGAAATATGAATAATTTAGAAAGTCTGGGGAAAAAAAGCAAAAAAGCTTAATTACGAAAAATAGAGAAAAATGGAAACAAAAAAAAAACACCCATGTTAGTAAGTCATAATGATAAATATAAAATTGTATCGAAAACATTACTTCATACAGTGAAAAGCTATCAAAGAGAATTAGCGTTATCTTAACACTATAAAGAAGCGTAATACTTATAATTAAATCAAATGTTCTCCTTTCATAAAACCGCGATTACCGCCGTAAATATTCTGAAGAATTTTTCCGTCCATGATGAAAGCTTTTAAAAAACATTTTAGAGTATATTAATCAGGAAAAAAGAAGAATACCTTACATGGGTGGTCCGCAGGGGGGGGGGGGGGGGGGGGGGGGGGGGGGGCGAACGGGGAACTTGTCCCCCCCTGGGATCGAGTAAAAATTCTCGTTTCAATTAATTCTTGCTTCCTTTATATTGTAAATTTATATACATTAATGTGTTTTTGTACTGTCGCTCGAAAAAGTATCCGAACACTATGGTTAATTACAAAATTCAGAAAAAATATCTGGCAGCGATTTTTTTAGAAATTAGTGATCTGGCAACCTTCGTGTCACGTGATTACAGAATTCAGGAAAAATACCTGGAGCGTGTACAGCAACTGCTTGCTGTGCTTGCTTTGCTGTGAACGGTAACTGCACACGCTCAAAATTTCTGTGAGTGGGTCCACACAATGCAGGTTTTTGTGAGCTCACACGATCCAATGTGCTGTGAACATTAACCGCAACCGCTCCAGTTTGCTGTGAACGGTAACTATACACGCTCCATATTCATTGCATTATATATTCATAAGCATTATACATATTAAAAAAAATCCGAACGCTACGGTTATCACAGAATTTAGAAAAAATATCTGACAACGATTTTTTTTTTAGAAATTAGTGATCTGGCAACCTTCGTGTCACGTGACACGAAGGTTGCCAGATCACTAATTTCTAAAAAAATCGCTGCCAGATATTTTTTCTGAATTCTGTGATCAACCATAGTGTTCGGATACTTTTTTGAGCGACAGTATTGATGCAATACTGTATTCTGTAATCTACTTGTGCAAAAAAAAACAAAATAATTAAATAAAAATTTATTTATGTAATTATTTGTCTCCAAGTTTTGCCCCCCCCCCCCACCCAGGAAATTTTTCTGCGGACGGCCATGATACCTTATATTTTACAGAAAAAATGTATGCTAAAATTGGAAATTGAGTGACCATAATCTACTGTTTTTCCTCTAAGAATTTTTTAACACTATCGTGAAGGAGCTATCAGGAGAAGGTTGAGAATTTCTTCATCAGAAAGAACTGCCGAATTTAAACAAAATATAAATATCGATGAACTCAAATCCTGATTTGCCTAATTTTACTCTAGCATTAGAGTTGGGTTGTTTTACCTCTGAGAGGCACTTTTTTGCACACCATTGGCTAAATGGCCAGGTCACATGGACCCCGTTGGCTCAGAGAAGGTTGGGGGAGGGGACACACTGGAACAGCTGTTGGGAGACAGATGGTAGCCTCCCGTCAAGGCCATCCAGCGTGTTCTTTAACGTGCACAGGGTATGGCTCTTCCGCACAGGGGGCCACGGCTTAACGTCCCATCCGACGAACGGCGGTCTTTCCAAGCCTATCGGTGTCCCCTACTGAAAGTGGGCAGGGCGGGGAATTTTGCGGAGATAAATCTCAACGCTGACCCAACTGGGACTCGAACCTGGGAACTACAGATGACGAGCCTGGCGCGCTACCGAATGAGCCACCCCGCCCCTCTAACATTACAGAGACACGGTTTTAGATTTTGCACTCGCAATTGCAAAGCTGCGTTAAATGAACGAGACGGTATAAAAATATGGGAACGAAATTATTTACGGCAAATTAAACCATATCGGATAAGTAAAGAAATATTTACTACAATCTGAATGACCCTCGGGGCTGCGCAGATCTCACTTTTGATCTCTATATTCCGGTTTTCACTGCACTCTAAGTTAGTTTTGTGAGTACTGACACTCACCGTATTCCCCCTCAACCGGTTAGTAATTCTTTCCCTTTAGCTCAGATTCAAAATAATTGCCCGGCGTTGCTCAGGTTGTTGATGACGTCAGCTTCCGCTCTCGTAGCCCATGGCTCTGAGCAAAATATCGATATTTTTATTTCCGTTTCGGCAGATTTTGGTATCCTGTGGTTCCCGAGGTATTGGACCGAACTGTCCTAAATCTTCTTCCCGGGTTCCCCATGTGTGATCCCGTGTTAAGCTAAGAAATAAGATTCCTACCTGTAATTGGAAGTATTAATATAATAACGCGTTTGGGAATGCGGAGGATCTGGCAACGACAGCAGATTTAAACGCTCTTATGACTTTTACGTTATAGTTAGGGAACAGAAAATGGCAACAATGTATTCGACTTCGTTTTAGGGTAGGAATAGCAAGGTAAATTCATTTGCTTGTAGCAAGCCCTCCTTTGGAATTTCGACCTGAAATGCGGCTCTGTAACTCGAAAATACAAACAAATACCCCCTCAAGCAGCTGCTTGCCACAGAGGTCTGACAGGAGCCTGTCAGTTTATATATAAAAATAAATAAATACCCCCTCAAGCAGCTGCTTGCCACATAGACCTGACAGGAGCCTGTCAGTTTATATATAAAAATAAATAAATACCCCTCAAGGAGCTGCTTGCCACATAGACCTGACAGGAGCCTGTCAGTTTATATATAAAAATAAATAAATACCCCTCAAGGAGCTGCTTGCCACAGAGACCTGACAGGAGCCTGTCAGTTTATATATAAAAATAAATAAATAAATACCCCCTCAAGCAGCTGCTTGCCACAGAAGTGTGACAGGAGCCTGTCAGTTTATATATAAAAATAAATAAATAAAAACCTCCTCAAGCAGCTGCTTGCCACAGAGGTGTGACAGGAGCCTGTCAGTTTATATGCCATAGTAGAAGGTCTGTGAGGATGGCTGGACCTCAGCAGAAAAACAGCACACACATACCCAGGGTTCGAACCCAGGTCCCGTAGATCAGTAGCCAAGCGTGCTAACCACTCGGTCACTGGACGGCTGGCCAGAGTAGAAAGACAACCATAAACAATCTGTGAAAGTTTGAAGCGTTTACCACGATTTCTCGATGAATTACGACTATTACAGCACACGTAGTTTTGGATAGCGTCTAATACCTTTTTTTTTCGTAACAGTGTTTTTTTTGTGCACTGCATTATCTAATACGCTTCCATTTATTTTTGCGCAGCAGGTGCGACGAACGACGTTATACGGACCCTGGCATAAACTTTTAACAGTAATGAAGAATAACGCAACGGCTACTGGAATTTATTTATAGCAATAAATTAATTGTCGAATTCGTTTGTTGAACTCCACCATATTCGTATAAGTTGAAGTAGGAAGGTGTTTTCCATCGACGAGAACGTAATAATAAATGGAGCAATCATAGAAATATATTTTACAAAAACGAGGAGCCCGAATTAAGGAAATATATGCAAATTAATATATAGTATAACAACCTGCTAGTGGCAACATACAACTTATCAGGCGTAATGTGCAAAGAATTTATCGCATGTTCTTAGAAAAAGGAATTCATAAACATAAAATATATCATGATTACAAAACTGATATTTTGGAGAGTAAATTAAAAGCTAATAACTACATTTTTTAAAATCTTTTTTGCCGATATAACAAAATCAGATTTTTTGTACAATAAATCTCCCAACCTCCTCTGAGCCCTTGGGGTCCTTGTGACTCGTCCATTGAGCGTACTATCTACAAAAATGTGCAGTTCAGAAGTAAATCAACCCAACGAAACGAATTTACATTCCCATATCATGGAACCAAGATTGGCACAGTCGATAGCGCATAAAGCTCGGAATCTGATGCCCCCAGCTTTCAGTTCAACTGGGCTTGCTTTGAGATTTTCTCCGCTTACTGGGCGGGGGTGGCTCAGTCGGTAGCGTGCCAGGCTCGTAATCTGTAGTTCCCAGGTTCGAGTCCCAGCTGGGTCAGCGTTGAGATTTATCTCCGCAAAATTCCCCGCCCTGCCCACGGTCAGTAGGGGACACCGATGGGCTTGGAAAGGCCGCCGTCCGTCGGATGGGACGTTAAGCCGTGGCCCCGTGTGCGGGAGAACTTATACCCTGTGCACGTTAAAGAACACGCTGGATGGCCTTGACGGGAGACTACCATCTGTCTCCCAACAGCTGTTCCAGTGGGTCCCTCCCCCAACCTTCTCTGAGCCTTCGGGGTCCATGTGACCTGGCAATTTAGCCCAGGTAACTAATTATTAAAATTAAAAAATTGAATAATTATTAAAAAATTAACTAATTATTTGAACATCCCACTAACCATTTTCTCTCCATAGGTAGTTGGAATGTGAGGATTCTGCACATAGCTTTTTCTCTTGATGTCCTCACACAAGAATTCCACCGTTATAATTTAGATATTCTCGGCTTGCAAGAGACCAGATGGATAGATAAAGGTCAGATTCTTAAAAATAATCTTAAATTTCTCTTTTCAGGGAGGGACGACAATAAGCATCATTAAGCCGTGGGTGTGCTTCTCAGCAGACATGCTAGTGATGCTCTTCTAGGATATAAGTGCATTAATGAAAGGTTTCTTACAGCAAAATTTCAGACAAGCGTTAAAGACTTGAATGTTATCTGTTGTTATGCCCCCACCGAGGATGCCGATGAGGATGAGAAGGATAGGTTTTACGGATAACTTCAGGATATTTTGAATTCTGTCAAGAAAGGAGATATTACCGTTGTTCTAGATGACTTCAATGCCAAAGTTGGTACTGACTCTGACCTTTGGGGAGGAGTAATAGGCCCTTTTGGTATTGGTAGCTGCAATGGCAATGGGCAACGTCTCCTACAGGTAAGTAAACTCAATGGATTCAGAATAACTAACACTTATTACAAACACCGCGACATACATAAGTACACATGGGTTTCACCCGATGGGCTGCATAAGAATATGATTGATTATATATTAATTAACAGCAAATGGGCTAGTTCTGTTAGAAATACCAGGGCATATAGGGGAGCTGAAATTCGATCTGACCATTACTTTGTTAAAAGTGTCTTGCAACTTAAACTTAAAAAGTGCTGTGCTAGGGTTAAAAAATTTACTTTTAATACTGAAGCTCTGAAAGACCCAGTTATAGCAAAAGCTTACCATGATAGGTTACTTAGTCATTATGACAGTCATGGTATGCTTACTACAGAAGTTGAGGAAGAATGGGATAATTTTAAACAGGCTTTTTTGGATACTAACAGTACTCTTTTAGGAAAAAAGGAGCAGAGGAGACAGAATTATCTGAGTGATAAGGCACTTGAGCTTATTTCGGAAAGAAAGAACTGCAAGAATGTCCTTAATCAATACCCTACTAGTCCTAATAGAAAGCATTACAGAGAACTTAATAAACGTGTAAAAGATCAGTTAGCTGCTGATAAGAATCTTTGGCTTTATGGCTTGGCTGACAAAGCCGAGGAAGCAGTTAGACAGCACAACAGCAGAGAGCTGTACCAGATAGTTAATGTTTTGTGTGGTAGAAAACGGACAGGTATACAGGGATTGAAGGAAAAACAAGGTAAGGTTATAGAAGGTGAGGATTCTGTCATGGCTAGGTGGCTGAGCATTTCAGTTATCTTCTAAACAATGTGGTTAGTTCTACTCCCATTGTTTGCAATGGTGATAGATGCATTGGTGGCTTTAATGTTGGCCCTATAACACAATCTGAAGTTATTTTGGCTGTTTCTAAACTTAAACTTCATAAATCCCTAGGGGTAGATGAAATTACTACGGATATGCTTAGAGCTGGGAATGTTTCGGTTACCACTTGGATGACTGAATTTTTGAATATCTCTTATGATAAAGGCATGGTTCCTAAGGATTTTACCAGAGCTATTTTTATCCCTATTTTCAAACAAGGTGGTCGCAGTTCTTGTGATAACTATAGGGGTATCAGCCTACTTTCTGTTCCAGGTAAAGTTCTTTCCATGATTGTGCTTAATAGAATTAAGAATCTGGTTGACAGTCAATTGCGTGATGAGCAATGTGGATTCAGAAGTGGTAGGGGATGTGTGGATCAGATATTTTCACTTAGGCAGATTCTTGAGAAATGTTTAGAGTTTCAGAAACCTTTGATTGCTAGCTTTGTTGATTCCAAAAAGGCTTTCGACTCTGTTGATCGTCATAATTTGTGGTTGATTGTGAGATCATATGATATACCTGACAAGTTAGTTAACATAATGAAAGCTCTCTATAATAACACTGAGTCGCGTGTGAGAGTTGGTAAGGCTTGTAGCAATTGGTTTAGCATTACTTCTGGTGTTCGACAAGGGTGCATTTTGTCTTCTTTTCTCTTTAGCTTGGTTATTGATTATGTTATGCGAAATTCACTTCAAGGGAAAGCTTTTGGCCTTAAATGGACTGGAGATACGAAAATTTCTGATTTAGATTATGCTGACGATTTAGCCCTTTTGGCAAATGATGTTGATGAGATGAACTCTTTCATTCGAGCTGTTGATGAAACTGGTAGTAGAGTAGGTTTGGTTATAAACAGAGAGAAAACTAAAGTGATGAAAATTGGTCAAGCAGGCTGTGATTCAGTTAATCTGAATGGTTGCAGTCTTGAGCAGGTGTCACAGTTTAATTATCTTGGGAGCTATGTAACAGATAATGGTGATGTGCGGCATGAGATTAACAGACGAATAGGGATTGCTGCCGGGACTTTTAAGAACCTATGGAGAGTGTGGAGAAATAGGCGTATACACCTAAAGACTAAAATTAGACTGTATAGCAGTTGGGTTCTTTCTAGGGTTAGTTATGATAGTGAAACCTGGACACTTTGTAAACAAGATAACAGGAAACTAGATGCTTTTGATTCCAGATGCTTACGCAGTACTTTGGGCATTAGGTGGTTCAACTTTGTAACTAATGATGAGGTTAGGCAAAGGAGTCGGCAACCTCCTTTAATCAGCATATTGTGCAGAGAGAGACTCCGCTGGTTTGGCCAGGTTGCCCGTATGAATAATTATAGATTGGCGAATAGGGTTATGAACAGTGTGCCTAAAGGCCTCAGAAAGAAGGGGAGACCTAGGATGCGGTGGGCAGACAGTGTCAAACAGGACCTTGTTAGAATTGGTGTGCAGTGGCCGGATGCAGCAGATGTGCCTCAGGACAGCCATGCTTGGAGAATTAAATTGACCGAAAGGTATAATAATTTTTAAAAGCCAAAATGAAAGGTACTGATTTTAACTCTTAATAAGCATAGTTTATCGTCCACTTTTTGGTAAAAAAAATGCCAAAAAGGCAGCATTATGTGCATGCGTATGAAAAAGAAAATGACAACTTTGACAATTGACATATTTCATTTTAACCAAAATAATGCATCATTCAGACAATTTAGAATTAAAAAAATTTGATAAAAAATCTATACTTCGAAAACAAAAATTAAACTTTTTGTAAAAAAATTATAAAAAATAAAATTCAAATTTATTTCTATTATGGAAAAAACATTGAAATAAAAGTTTTTAATAAAAGAAATTTATCTAGAAAACAAAAATAGACTCTACTTGTAAGAAAAGATATAAAATTAAATTTAGATTTTTATAGTTATGTTGAAAATGACATCTTAAGAAACAAAGGGCATTAATTATTAACTATCTGTCTTTCTTGAAACGAAACTTAGGTAAAAAAAAAGGGGGGGGGGAGCGGGGATGGCTCAGTCGGTAGCGCGCCAGGCTCGTAATCTGTAGTTCCCAGGTTCGAGTCCCAGCTGCGTCAGCGTTGATATTTATCACCGCAAAATTCCCTGCCCTGCCCAAGGTCAGCAGGGGACACCGATGGGCTTGGAACAGGCCTCCGTCCGTCGGATGGGACGTTAAGCAGTGACCCCTTGTATGGAAGAGCCATACCCTGTGCATGTTAGAACACGCTGGATGGCCTTGACGGGAGGCTACCATCTGTCTCCCAACAGCTGTTCCAGTGGGTTCCCTCCCCCAACCTTCTCTGAGCCTTCAGGGTACATGTGACCTGACCATTTAGCCCATGGTGTGCAAAAAAGTGCCGCTCAGAGGTAAAACAGCCCAACCCTAGATAAAGAAAAAAGGCCCGCAACTGAAAAGCCACTTTCTGATTCAACACTCGTTGGTTTAACTGTAAGTAACGCATTATTAAAATCTCTGGAATCTTTCATAGGCAGCATTTCCAATTTCAGTGTGCCTAAAAGCCTCAGAAAGAAGGGGAGACCTAGGATGCGGTGTGCAGACAATGTCAAAAAAGGACCTTGTTAGGATTGGTGTGCAGTGGCCAGATCTAGCAGATGTAGCTCAGGACAGACATGCTTGGAGAACTAAATTGCACGGTCTGGTTGGACCTCCGTAGCCCATGGCTGCTTGAGGATGATGATGATGATTTAAAACATAAAACTATTACCATTGCAATCTATTTCATAAAATGATGATTTGTTCGCGTAGTCCTTTATTCTCTTACTCTCTCTCTATATAAAATAATAATAAATACCCCCTATGGATGTGTGTGTTGTTTTTCTGCTGAGGTCCTGCCATCCTCTCAGATCTCCTACTGTGGCATATAAACTGACAGGCTCCTGTCAGACCTCTGTGGCAAGCAGCTGCTTGAGGGGGTATTTATTTTATTTATTTTATTTACAAGCAGCTACTTGCCATAGAGGTCTGACAGGAGTCTGTCAGTTTATATGCCATAGTAGGAGATCTGAGAGGATGGCAGGACCTCAGCAGAAAACCAACACACACAACCATGCCTTACCCGGGGCTCGAACCCAGTACGGTATATAAAATACGAACGGAAAAAAAAATTATGTATGCGTTCGTTCATCATTTGAATGACCTTGAAATGTGTTCAATTTTCATTTTTTTCCTTTATCCTTCTCTCTTTTCATAAAAAACATTTGTTAAAAAATTCAACAGTACTGTAGTGAAATAAAAAAAAATCAATAAAAAAAAAAACTGTTTTTATTTCGATTTTCGATTTTCGGGGAAATTATAAAAACCGGGTTTTAACACTAGTCACTGATATGTTTTAGGTTTATTTCCTACCTTTTAGGCCGCATGTAGGAAGATAGGTATTTTTTTTTAACATTTGAATTAATTTATTTCTCTTGATGTAATTTGAAATTTGAAACTGGCAACACGACGAAGTAAAGCAAAATTTGAGTTGTGTAACGCATTTCCGTGACGGGAAACTTTCATTAACATTTCGTTTGGAAACGATTTTTCATTTTATTGCCAAATAATCAAAATTGTTGTTACACTTTGGAGTCAAAACAGAGAGGCAATAAGATGATTTATCGATAATAAATAGCAAACGTGCACGGAGGGATTAAAAATAATTTTTAAAACTAATACATGCGTATTTACAATCTGAATTTCATAAACACATTAGGGTTATAAAGTAAAAATTATTCCACGCTATTACTCCAAGAAAATGAAAACATCTCACGTAGGCCAACATCATTTTATTCTTCATTAGGCTATCAGAAACTATTATCAACAGTTCGGAATCGAAATAGTTCTCACGAAATGTTTATTCTACACCGATTTAGAAGAGGAGATACAAGCACATTAAGTCTGCCGAGCAGTTTCGTGAACTGGAATTCTCTTTCCTTTAAAGCAAACGGAAATAACGCCAGAAAGAAGAAAAAAAAAATGTTATGTACATGCAAAGGACCAGCCAAAGTCGTAAAAAGTTAATCAGAAATTCTGAAGCTCACGGCGAATTATTGGAATGCAAAATTAAACTTGACTTCGAGGTAAAACTAATGTCATAAGAAAAACTAATGGCTAAACTTTTCTAGTTATTTAAAAGTTTGAAGATATTAACTAGGCTTAGGCGAAATATCATTTTAAGTGTTTCATTAGCAAGGAGAGAAAGGGTAGCGGAAGAATGGAGGCGGGAGGGGGCGGGGATGGGAGGAAGGGCACATTCTTTCTAATCATTTACAGCACGATGTATCAAAACACGGAATGCAATAAAACTCCTTCTAAATGGAGGTTTTGCAGCTAGCTTAGCATTTCTGTCTGGAAGAAGGAAACGTCTCTTCACACAGCATCATGTTTGAGCCCTGGAGGTAGTGAAGAATTTGCATAGGATTAAATGATAAGTATCGGAAGAAAAAGAAGGTAAAAAAAAAGTGGCCTTCAAATTCCTTATCTCGCCGCATAAACACATACAGTGTTTCCAATTTTTGTGCATCTCCCCCCCCCCCCTTTCGGTGTCTGTCTTTTAAGTCTTGCGTGTTCTTCTGGTATGATAATGAAGAATGTCAAGAGAAGGCAGGAAATAAAAGAAATTATTTATCAACGCGAATTGAAGGTGGAAAGAGATTCCGAAGGAGGCTACATTCGGAGGTAAGTATGTGAGGCTTTGAAAATGCACAAGTTTAATACTTGGAGCGTTAGGCTTTTGCAGTTGTGTTCTTGTCTATTATAGTCGTCAATCTGCCAAGCAGAAAGAGTGACGAGGACAAAATTACTATTTTAGTGATAAAAAAAAAGGGGGCAATAGGAGCATTTATTTATGTGAATAATTTTCAACTTTCAAAAGTATTTGAAACTAAAAGTCCAAAAAAATATTGAAAAAAAATATTATGTTTTGCTTGGTTTGGTGATTGAGCCGGAAAATTGTAAAGAGGGGAGGGGGGGGGGGGTAAGAAGAGGGAGAATGGATTTCCAATGTAGTATAGTATTTCCTCTTCCATTTTACAGGGGTCTCAGTCGGTAGATCGCCAGGCTCGTAATCTGCAGTTCCCAGGTTCGAATCCCAGCTGGGACAGCGTTGAGACTTATCTCCGCAAAATTCCCCGCCCTGCCAACGGTCAGTAGGGGCCACCGATGGACTGGAAAGACCGCCGTCCGTCTGATGGAACGTTAAGCCATGGCTCCGTGTGAGGGAAAGCCATACCCTGTACACGTTAAAGAACACGCTGAATTGCCTTGACGGGAGGCTACCATCTGTCTCCCAATAGCTGTTTCAGTGGGTCCACTCCCCCAACCTTTTTTGAGCTTTCGCAGTCCTTGTGACCTGGCCATTTAGAAAAGTGCCGCTCAGAGATAAAACAACCCAAATCCTGTAGATGGAGATACGGCTTAACGTCCCATCCGACGGACGGTAACCTTTCCCAATCCGTCAGTGTCTGCAACTGTTGTTTTGGGTTGGGTTGTTTTACCTCTGAGCGGCACTTTTTTGCACACCATGGGCTAAATGGCCAGGTCACATGGACCCCGAAGGCTCAGAGAAGGTTGGGGGAGGGGACCCACTGGAACAGCTGTTGGGAGACAGATGGTAGCGCCCCGTCAAGGCCATCCAGCGTGTTCTTTAACGTGCACAGGGTATGACTCTCCCGCACATTTAACGTCCCATCCGACGGACGACCTTTACCTAGCCCATCGGTGTCCCCTACTGACCGTGGGCAGGGCGGGGAATTTTGCGGAGATAAATCTCAACGCTGTCCCAGCTGGGACTCGAACCTGAGAACTACAGATTACGAGCCTGGCGCGATACCGACTGAGCCACCCCCGCCCTGTCTGCAACTGACCAATGACAGGGGATTAGCGGAGATGAGTCGCAACGCTGAAGAGGTGGGACGCAAACCAGGGAACTATAGATTACGAATCTGTAGCGCTACAAATTCAGTCATCACCGCCATCCTGGGACGGGCGAATAACGATATCCAGTATAGAATTTTACTCAATATATAAGAAAAAATATTTTTCAAATTCCAGATGAAGAGGTTCCTCTATTGCTGTATTCAGAAGATGTCCATGCCTCAAGTGCTACTTTTTGTTCCACCATTTACATTAATGATCAGCAAAAGAGGTTCAATGGAAAACATTTTTAGTTTTCGAACAAAACTAACGACGATGCTCAGTTTTTGAAATTCAATGGTTCCAATATTTGGGACTATGATGGAGGCTTTCATTCCACTTCCAGTGGAGGACATTGTTCAGCTTTTGAATTCGAAGTGGGTGACATTGTTTTCTGTTTGAAATTGTAAGACAGGGTATTGTTAAGAATTCCAAATTCGAAAGGAGATCATTGTTAATGACGGACATTTTTCGAAACTGGAAGGAAATACATTGTTAAGATTACGAAATTCCGGTGGAGAGCTTTGTTTCAGGTTTCAAAATTTTTATGGAAAATATTGAGAAGTTTTGATATTTTAACACAGGATATTGTTCGATTTTTTAAATACGAATGAAGTATGCTTTTTGGTTTTTTTCAATTCTAATGGAGAACATCGTTAAGTTTCTGAAATATGAGGCTCTGATGCGAGCGATATAGCGCGAGTTTTGAAGTCGGTAAAGCGATTTCTGTAAAGCGCAGATTTCCATCTCATTGCTTGCAGTAACAAAAATATTCAGCATGATACTTAACACAGATATATATATAAAATGCACTTAACACAGATATATATATATATAAAATGCACTTAACACAGATGTATATATGAAATGCACTTGACACAGATATATATATATGAAAATAGTTCCGTTTCAGATATTCTAATGGAGAACATGGTTCAGTTTCAGAAATTCTAATGGAGGACATCGTTCCGTTTCAGACATTCTAATGGAGGACATAGTTCCGTTTCAGAAATTCTAATGGAGGACATCGTTCCGTTTCAGACATTCTAATGGAGGACATGGTTCAGTTTCAGAAATTCTGATGGAGAATATCGTACAATTTCAGAAATTTTAATGGAGGACATAGTTCCATTTCAGAAATTCTAATGGAGGACATAGTTCCGTTTCAGAAATTCTAATGGAGGACATCGTTCCGTTTCAGACATTCTAATGGAGGACATGGTTCAGTTTCAGAAATTGTAATGGAGGACATCGTTCCGTTTCAGACATTCTAATGGAGGACATCGTTCCGTTTCCGAAATTCTAATGGAGGACATAGTTCCGTTTCAGATATTCTAATGAAGGACATGGTTCAGTTTCAAAAATTCTAATGGAGGACATCGTTCCGTTTCAGACATTCTAATGGAGGACATGGTTCAGTTTCAGAAATTCTAATGGAGGACATCGTTCTGTTTCAGACATTCTAATGGAGGACATCGTTCCGTTTCAGAAATTCTAATGGAGGACATCGTTCCGTTTCAGACATTCTAATGGAGGACATGGTTCAGTTTCAGAAATTCTAATGGAGGATATCATGCAATTTCAGAAATTTTAATGGAGGACATCTTCCGGTTTCTGAAATTCTAATGAAAGATAAGCGATAACTGTGGACAGAATTAAGCGCTGAAATTTATCTCAGCTAACTGCAAGTCTGCCGTCGGTGAGAAATGGGGTAGCATTTGGCTTGGGAATGCCCTCGGATGGTAGGCAAAGTCATGGCCTGTGTGCAAAAGAGTCCCACCCTGTTCACGTGAAAACGCTGAATGTTTCTGACGGAATGTTTCCAGCTGTCTCTTAGGAACCTCCAGTTCTGGTGTAGTGAACCACTCATTCAAGGCTAATTTCACCATGATCTTAGAACATCTTGAAACTTGAACCTGTCCAGTTAATCCTGTTTCCTCAACGTATTCTGAGCCCTTGTGAGCTGGCATTGGGTTGTTTTACCTCTGAGCGGCACTTTTTTCCACACCATGGGCTAAATGGCTAGGTCACATGGACCCCGAAGGCTCAGAGAAGGTTGGGGGAGGGGACCCACTGGAACAGCTGTTGGGAGACAGATGGTAGCCTCCCGTCAAGGCCATCCAGCGTGTTCTTTAAAGTGCACAGGGTATGGCTCTCCCGCACAGGGGGCCACGGCTTAACGTCCCATCCGACGGACGGCGGCCTTTCCAAGCCCATCGGTGTCCCCTACTGACCGTGGGCAGGGCGGGGAATTTTGCGGAGATAAATCTCAACGCTGACCCAGCTGGGACTCGAACCTGGGAACTACAGATTACGAGCCTGGCGCGCTACCGACTAAACCCCGGGTGGGTGGGGAAATGATGCAATCGAACCGAAAGAAAAGTAAGAGGGGGGAGGAGGCGTGCAAGAGACTGTAATTGCATCTCTATATAACATTTCCTCCTATATCTGAGAGGTTTTCAAAAAAATTTCTTGGAAAATGCGTAAAATATTCAAAAGTTTAATAATGTTTTGTCTCCACAGTTATTAGCATTTTCAAAGGTAGGAGTGAGCTCGTTCCCCCTGCTTATCTGCCTCGTTCTAGGTCGTATCCCCTGGTTATCTGCATCGTGATAAAGTTCTTGAGGCGTTACCTAGGTTTAATTCATACTGGAGGTCCTCTTATGTAAGTGCAGTTATATTCATAGGAAAGGTGCCATAAGTCGAGAACAATTTTATCATGAAAAATAACGAAATAAAGTAGGGTTATATTCATAAAGGTGGGTTATACAACTTTTTTATAGCTATGAATGCAAACAATCCCGGAATCTAAAAAAATATATACAGGGTGAATCTGTAAAAGTGGGCAAAACTTTACGGGGTGGTAGAACGCAGCTATACGAGCAATATTCGTCATAGAATGTATGGTCGGAACGCAAACGGCGAGCCGCTAGGTGGCGTTGGAAATGGTATAAAAGGGTCGGTCTTCGTACCCAACGGCATTTCTACCGTGAATTGCCGAGAGGATGGCTGCTTATACTAACCACGAAATGGCGGATATGCACTTTGTGTACGTTATTTTTATGCCGTTGGGTGCGAGGACCGACCCTTTTATACCATTTCCAACGCCACCTAGCGGCTCGCCGTTTGCGTTCCGACCATACATTCTATGACGAATATTGCTCGTATAGCTGCGTTTTACCACCACGTAAAGTTTTGCCCATTTTTTTCAGATTCAGCCTGTATAAGTGTGTGTATGTGGGGGGGGGAGGGCGAAGTAAGTGACTCGATTGAGCCGGAAAAAAGTAAAAGTAAGTAGAAGTTGGGTTTGTTTACCTCTGAGCGGCACTTTTTTTGCACACTATGGGCTAAATGGCCAGGTCACATGGACCCCGAAGGCTCAGAGAAGGTTGGGGGAGGGGACCCACTGGAACAGCTGTTGGGAGACAGATGGTAGACTCCCGTCAAGGCCATCCAGTGTGTTCTTTAACGTGCACAGGGTATGGCTCTCCCTCACACGGGGCCAGGGCTTAACGTCCCATCCGACGGACGGTGGCCTTTTCAAGCCCATCGGTGTCCCCTACTGACCGTGGGCAGGGTGGGAAATTTTGCGGAGATAAATCTCAACGCTGATCCAGCTGGGACTCGAACCTGGGAACTACAGATTACGAGCCTGGCGCGCTACTTACACAGGGGCGCAGGTGGCTTACACAGGAGCCACCTGCGCCCCTGTGTAAGTAGAAGACAAAAGAATGACATCCTATTGCAATATAGCATTTTACACTTCCTTTAGAGTGTTTTCTTTAAATGAATTTTTTAAAAAATGCCTTAAATATAGATGAAGTTTAATAATACTTTATGCCTTCATTACATTTATTAGCATTCTGAAGGTCACCTTGGCCTCCCCCTCGATTTTATCCTGAATGCAAATAACGTGCATAGTCAATTAACAATAATATATAAAGTAAAAAACAAAGGAGTGTTCTAATTAGTACATACTTAGAAATTTCTTCGAAACATTTCTCTTTAAATAAAAAAAGGAAGTAATTAATTGCACAGAAATTTTCATTGCTGGCTTTATCACAGAGCTTGTGTTGGAACTTAAGTCTTGAAAATGAGTCCTTCTCAGCTACAAATACTGCAGTTGGTTTGGTTTGTTTTACCTCTGAGAGGCAATTTTTTGAACACAATGGGCTAAATCACCAGGTCATAAGAACCCCCAGGGGCTCAGAGAAGGTTGAGGAAAGGGAACCCTCTGGAAAGCTGTTTGGAGACAGATGGTATCCACCCGTCAAAGCCCTCCAGCGTGTTCTTTAATGTGTACAGTGTATGGCTTTCACGCACATGCTGTAACCACACCTGAGTCTTTTGGAGGCAGCAAAACATTAGGGGCAGACTTCCTCTCCTGCAGCCTGTCTGAGGCTGGTTCCCAGAACAAACATAAGAATGGTACAGCCGCTCAAAAAAGTATCCGAACACTACGGTTGATTGCAGAATTCAGAAAAAATATCTGGCAACGATTTTTTTAGAAATTAGTGATCTGGCAACCTTCGTGTCACGTGATTACAGAATTCAGGAAAAATATCTGGAGCGTGTACAGCAAACTGTACACGCTCCAGTTACCGTTCACAGCAAACTGGAGCGTGTGCAGTAATGCACACGCTCCAGTTTGCTGTGAACGGTAACTGCACACGCTCAATATTTCCGTGAGTGAGCCCACACGATCTAGTATCAAAATAATATGACCACCTACAGTTGCTCAAAAAAGTATCCGAACACTATGGTTGATTACAGAATTCAGAAAAAATATCAAGGTAAAGAATTTTTTTAGAAATTAGTGATCTGGCAACCTTCGTGTCCCGTGATTACAGAAATCAGGAAAAATATCTGGAGCGTATACAGTAACTGCACACGCTCAATATTTCCGTGAGTGAGCCCACACGTTCTAGTATCAAAATAATATGACAACCTACAGTCGCTCAAAAAAGTGTCCGAACACTATGGTTGATTACAGAATTCAGGAAAAATATTAAGGTAAAGATTTTTTTTAGAAATTAGTGATCTGGCAACCTTCGTGTCACGTGACACGAAGGAGTCAGATCACTCTTTTTCGAGCGATTGTACACATATGCATATATTTAAACAAAATCATTTACATATGAAAATAAACATTTATTTAGCATACTTTTCAATAACTTACCTTACAGGCGCTCTCGGCGCGGGGCGGGGGTGGCTCAGTCGGTAGCACGCCAGGCTCGTAATCTGTAGTTCCCAGGTTCGAGTCCCAGCTGGGTCAGCGCTGAGATTTATCTCCGCAAAAATTCCCCGCCCTGCCCACGGTCAGTAGGGGACACCGATGGGCTTGGAAAGGCCGCCGTCTGTCGGATGGGACGTTAAGTCGTGGCCCTGTGTGCGGGAGAGCCATACCCTGTGCACGTTAAAGAACACGCTGGATGGCCTTGACGGGAGGCTACCATCTGTCTCCCAATAGCTGTTCCAGTGGGTCCCCTCCCCCAACCTTCTCTGAGCCTTCGGGGTCCATACGACCTGGCCATTTAGCCCATGGTGTGCAAAAAAGTGCCGCTCAGAGGTAAAACAACCCAACCCAAAGTTCTCAGCGCTGTCCCTTCCTTTTGAGAGAAACTCGGCGAGTGACATACAGTCGAAAATCGTAATCACGAGAAAACGTTCAAGAGAGTGGTAGAATCCAACAGCTTATCCTCCCTTAGAGGAGCGGCATGACAGAGGCGACAATTAGCACTAACTGACGGGGGAAAAACCATGTCAGATAAATTCGACCCTTCCCTCGTACTACTCAGGTGGACCGAAAGAAGATGCATGTTCATTGGCGGTACTGCAACCGTCAGTTCGTGCAGCGCACGGAGCTGGGCGGCCTCCTGCCTCGCTGTTCAGAACCGAATTAAACTCTTTTGCGCCTTGTTGTGCCGCACCTTCTCTCAACTCTTTTGCAGAAAGGTTACGCACCGGTTACTCGTGGACGTTGTTCATTGGCCCGCGTGGGTCGAGGTGCCATCCCCGACCCATCTGGCGCAGGTTGTGTACAACACAGGTCACGTAGGCCCGAGGCCATCTGGGGCCTACCGGACCTTGTTGTAGAGTCTCTGTGCCGGGGGCGAGGTTCTTATTGGTGGATGGACTGGACATCAAAAAGGCACTAGTGGCTGAAGATAATTTCGGCCATGGCTTTCCGCGTAAAACCGTCGTGTCCACATTTTGAAAAAAATGTGAGCACCACACACGTGCAGCTACAAACTTGCACAATGCTTGGAAAGGCCGCAGTCCGATCCGACGGACGGCGGCCTTTCCAAGCATCGTACAAGTCCTGCATATTCAGTTTAATAATTTTTGATTACAAAGAGATTGACTTTTAATTTTAGCACCGGTTATAGTTTGTCAAGTTGTTTGTACATTTGGAAAAGCAAAATCCAATTGCCTTCCAATTTCAGAGTGGGACAATTTCTTCTCACGAAGTTTTCAGAATGTTCTAAGTACTAAACATGGTGAGAATGCTCTAAGTACTAAATATGGTGAGAATGTTCTAGGTACTAAATACGGTGAGAATGCTCTAAGTGCTAAACATGGTGAGAATGCTCTAAGTGCTAAACATGGTGAGAATGCTCTAAGTGTTAAATATATTGAGAATGCTCTAAGTACTAAATATGGTGAGAATGTTCTAAGTACTAAATATGGTGAAAATGTTCTAGGTACTAAATATGGTGAGAATGCTCTAAGTGTTAAATATATTGAGAATGCTCTAAGTACTAAATATGGTGAGAATGTTCTAAGTACTAAATATGGTGAAAATGTTCTAGGTACTAAATATGGCGAGAAAGCTCTAAGTACTAAATATGGCGAGAATGCTCTAGGTACTAAATATGGCGAGAATGCTCTAAGTACTAAATATATTGAGAATGCTCTAAGTACTAAATATGGTTAGAATGTTCTAAGTATTAAATTGGTGAGGATGGTCTAAGTACTAAATATGGTGAGAATGCTCTAAGTACTAAATATGGTGAAAATGCTCTAAATACTAAATATGGTGAGGATGTTCTAGGTACTAAACATGGCGAGAATGTTCTAGGTACTAAATATGGCGAGAAAGCTCTAAGTACTAAATATGGCGAGAATGCTCTAGGTACTAAATATGGCGAGAATGCTCTAGGTACTAAATATGGCGAGAATGCTCTAGGTACTAAATATGGCGAGAATGCTCTAGGTACTAAATGTGGCGAGAATGTTCTAAGTACTAAATGTGGCGAGAATGTTCTAAGTACTAAATGTGGCGAGAATGTTCTAAGTACTAAATGTGGCGAGAATGCTCTAAGTACTAAATGTGGCGAGAATGCTCTAAGTACTAAATGTGGCGAGAATGTTCTAAGTACTAAATGTGGCGAGAATGTTCTAAGTACTAAATGTGGCGAGAATGTTCTAAGTACTAAATGTGGCGAGAATGTTCTAAATACTAAATGTGGCGAGAATGTTCTAAGTACTAAATGTTGTGAGAATGTTCTAAGTACTAAATGTGGTGAGAATGTTCTAAGTACTAAATGTGGTGAGAATGTTCTAAGTACTAAGGGTGGTGAGAATGTTCTAAGTACTAAGGGTGGTGAGAATGTTCTAAGTACTAAGGGTGGTGAGAATGTTCTAAGTACTAAATGTGGTGAGAATGTTCTAAGTACTAAGGGTGGTGAGAATGTTCTAAGTACTAAGGGTGGTGAGAATGTTCTAAGTACTAAGGGTGGTGAGAATGTTCTAAGTACTAAATGTGGTGAGAATGCTCTAAGTACTAAGGGTGGTGAGAATGTTCTAAGTACTAAGGGTGGTGAGAATGTTCTAAGTACTAAGGGTGGTGAGAATGTTCTAAGTACTAAATGTGGTGAGAATGTTCTAAGTACTAAATATGGTGAGAACGTTCTAAGTACTAAATATGGTGAGAACCTTCTAAGTACTAAATATGGTGAGAACGTTCTAAGTACTAAATATGGTGAGAACGTTCTAAGTACTAAATATGGTGAGAACGTTCTAAGTACTAAATATGGTGAGAATACTCTAAGTACTAAATATGGTGAGAATGTTCTAAGTACTAAATATGGTGAGAATGTTCTAAGTACTAAATATGGTGAGAACGTTCTAAGTACTAAATATGGTGAGAACGTTCTAAGTACTAATCATGGTGAGAATGCTCTAAGCACTAAATATGGTGAAAATGCTCTAAGTACTAAATATGGCGAGAATGTTCTAGGTACAAAATATGGCGAGAATGTTCTAGGTACTAAATATGGCGAGAATGTTCTAGGTACTAAATATGGTGAGAATGTTCTAGGTACTAAATATGGTGAGAATGCTCTAGGTACTAAATATGGTGAGAATGTTCTAGGTACTAAATATGGTGAGAATGTTCTAGGTACTAAATATGGTGAGAATGTTCTAAGTACTAAATATGGTGAGAATGCTCTAAGTGCTAAATATGGTGAGAATGCTCTTACTAAATATGGCGAGAATGCTCTAAGCACTAAATATGGCGAGAATGTTCTAAGTACTAAATATGGCGAGAATGCTCTAAGTACTAAATATGGTGAAAATGCTCTAAGTACTAAATATGGTGAAAATGGTCTAAGTACTAAATATGGTGAGAATGTTCTTAGTACTAAATATGGTGAGAATGTTCTACGTACTAAATATGGTGAGAATGCTATAAGTACTAAATATATTGAGAATGCTATAAGTACTAAATATATTGAGAATGCTCTAAGTGCTAAATATGGTGAGAATGTTCTAAGTACTAAATATGGCGAGAATGTTCTTAGTACTAAATATGGTGAGAATGTTCTAGGTACTAAATATGGTGAGAATGTTCTAAGTACTAAATATGGCGAGAATGTTCTTAGTACTAAATATGGCGAGAATGCTATAAGTTCTAAATATATTGAGAATGCTCTAAGTACTAAATATGGTGAGAATGTTCTAAGTACTAAATATGGCGAGAATGCTCTTACTAAATATGGCGAGAATGCCCTAAGTACTGATTATGGCGAGAATGTTCTCAGTACTAAATATGGCGAGAATGCTCTAAGTACTAAATATGGCGAGAATGCTCTAAGTACTAAATATGGTGAAAATGCTCTTACTAAATATGGCGAGAATGCTCTAAGTACTAATTATGGCGAGAATGCTCTAAGTACTAAATATGGCGAGACTGCTCTAAGTACTAAATATGGTGAAAATGCTCTATATATAATATATAATTATTATATATATAAATATGGTGAGAATGTTCTTGGTACTAAATATGGTGAGAATGTTCTTAGTACTAAATATGGTGAGAATGTTCTAAGTACTAAATATGGTGAGAATGCTCTAAGTACTAAATATGACGAGAATGCTCTAAGTACTAAATATGGTGAAAATGCTCTAAGTACTAAATATGGTGAGAATGTTCTTAGTACTAAATATGGTGAGAATGTTCTAAGTACTAAATATGGCGAGAATGTTCTAGGTACTAAATATGGTGAGAATGTTCTAAGTATTAAATATGGTGAGAATGCTCTTACTAAATATGGCGAGAATGCTCTAAGTACTAATTATGGCGAAAATGCTCTAAGTACTAATTATGGCGAGAATGCTCTAAGTACTAATTATGGCGAGAATGCTCTAAGTATTAAATACGGCGAAAAGTACTAAATATGGTGAAAATGCTCTATATATAATATATAATTATTATATATATAAATATGGTGAGAATGTTCTTGGTACTAAATATGGTGAGAATGTTCTTAGTACTAAATATGGTGAGAATGTTCTAAGTACTAAATATGGCGAGAATGTTCTAAGTACTAAATATGGCGAGAATGTTCTTAGTACTAAATGTGGTGAGAATGTTCTAGGTACTAAATATGGTGAGAATGTTCTTGGTACTAAATATGGTGAGAATGTTCTTTCCATATTTAGTACCAATCGTTTGTTGGTTACTAAATATGGTGAGAATGTTCTTAGTACTAAATATGGTGAGAATGTTCTTAGTACTAAATATGGTGAGAATGTTCTAAGTACTAAATTTGGTGACAATGAACGACTACTTAAGTATTAAGAATGTTGGCAAATGACTAGCGCCAAAATATCAAAAATATGGATAACTGAGCAGTGCCAAAATATTTTTAAAATGTCGGAAATTGACTGGTGCCAAAATATTAACGTTGAAAACTGACGCTTTACAAAATATTAAGAATGTTGGTAATTGACGACTGCCGAAGCCCTGAAAAGGGTGATAACGACTGCCGTAAGGACAGGAGATGGAAAACTTCTTGTACGCATTTTGGCTTTAATTGCTTTTATCAGATCTTGCAAGTTTTTGGATGCATTTCCTTTTTAAGTGCAGACATTAATGAACTGAAGTGAACTGAAGATATTTAATGAGATCCTTGGGCGTCGTAAGTACCGTATTAAATAATTTTCAAATGTTGTTAAGACACTAGAACCAAATGAATTCAACCTCGATTTTCATGCAGATGCTCTGTTTGAATTGCAGTTTGTGGTGTTCAAAGGTTTTTATTAATACAAAGCATGAAATAAAAGCGAAAATAATTTCTTAGAGAGATTATTAGGAGGTAAAAAGCTTCTTTTAAATTCCTTAATTATATTCTAATTGTGTTTACAAGAAGTAGCTTTACTCAATGCAACTTCAAAGTCAACACGTGCTCTTTGGGCTCCAAAAGCAAAAAAAAAAAGCTCACTTATTACAAAGAGAAATGAGGGAAATGCCGAAAAGTTTAACGATAATGAGGCGAACTTGTGATCAGAGCTCGTTTCTTGATTTTTTCCATCGAAGTCATATTTTTCTGAATGCAAAATTCGTTTGGAAACTACGAAATGGTTCAAAAGGAAGCGAAGTTTATTTTAATGTAAAGAATTAAAAATATAAAAATAAGATAGAAGAACATCACAATGCTCGTGAAATCTAATGCGACAATTATATGATGTATAAGATATGGCTGTATATATATATATTTTAGGGTTGGATTGTTTTACCTCTGAATGGCACATTTTTGCACACAATGGGCTGAATGGTCAGGTCACAATGTGGTAAAGTCCAAGCGTGGATTCTATTGCATATCTATACAGGGTGAATCTGAAAAAGTGGGCAAAACTTTACGGGGTGGTAGAACGCAGCTATACGAGCAATATTCGTTATAGAAAGTATTGGCGGAACGCAAACGGCGAGCCGCTAGGTGGCGTTGGAAATGATATAAAAGGGTCGGTCCTCGCACCCAACGGCATTTCTACCGTGAATTGCCGAGAGGATGGCTGGTTATACTAACCACGAAATGGCGGATATGCACTTTGTGTACGGTGCGGCGGACGGGAATGCAAGTGAGGCACAGAGACGTTACCGCGACCGGTTTCCGATGAGATGCACTCCAGATCGGAAAACCTTCGAGCGTTTGAGCAATTTGCGTTGAGCAATTTCTTTGAGCATGTACCTCAATTACATTCCTGTTAATAAAATGTTTTCTGAAGTATCTCCTCTCCTTCTTGTGTTCATTCTTTAAATGTGACAGTGGAAAACTACCTTTTAACTTCTCACCGCTTGCGTTCCGACCATACATTCTATGACGAATATTGCTCGTATAGTTGCGTTCTACCACCCCGTAAAGTTTTGCCCACTTTTTCAGATTCACCCTGTATACAAGGACTAACGGACACTTTTCTTTCACGGGCGCAGCTGTAGAAGGGGGGATGAGGGGGGCTCAGTCGGTAGCGCGCCAGACTCGTGATCTGCAGTTCCCAGGTTCGAGTCCCAGCTGGGTCAGCGTTAAGATTTATCTCCGCAAAATTCCCCGCCCTGCCCACGGTCAGTAGGGGACACAGATGGGCTTGAAAAGGCCACCGTCCGTCGGATGGGACGTTAAGCCGTGACCCCGTGTGAGAGAGAACCATACCCTATGCACGTTAAAGAACACGCTGGATGTCCTTGACGGGAGGTTACCATCTGTCTCCCAAGAGCTGTTCCAGTGGGTCCCCTCCCACAACCTTCTCTGAGCCTTCGTGGCCCTTGTGACCTGGCCATTTAGCCCATGGTGTGCAAAAAAGTGCCGCTCAGAGATAAAACAATCTAACCTAACTGTAGAAGAGGCACAGCTAACATGAAAACTTAATCTTGCAAAAACTAGAAATTAGTACTTATTCTGTTGATAGTTCGTACTTACCGCTTACAATAGTTTTTTCTCCAATTACTTTTTTTCCAGTCTGCGAATGTCGTGGATAATTTCCTTCAAGGAAGGTTTCCACTCAACATCATTAACAACGCCTCCATCATCAATTCTTGGGTCATTGTGGAAGAATAATTTTTTTTTATGATTCTAAGTTTGGAAAATGTTTTTTTACAGTTTTCTCGCGTGCAGGCCATTGCGAATAAGTATTTGTATGAAATATATAAATTCGTGTAAGCGGAAGAATGAAAGTTACATATACATATAGTACTTGAAAAGCGCTCAAGGAAGAACGTGTAATTCGCATGGTGTTATTAGTTTTGTTTTCATGGATTAACGATCTCTCACAAAAATACTGATATCACACATGCGTTACATGTAAAAATCCAATGAGACAATTATATAATGTATAACGTATGTATATATATTATGGTCTGTAAATGGTAACTAGGTAGTCACTGGAAGGAGAGCTATGCACCAATCCCCTGTGATGATGCATAGAACCGGCCAGGCCTAGCACCTAATATCCGACCCCGCCTTCTCGTGGTGCGGACCGTTAGTAACTTTCAAAAGAGATACTCTCTTGTGGAAGTGAATGGAAGGGGAGGGCTGCCAGATTAGTGTGGCCTACTGCTCTGGACAACTATGGCTACTTTTCTTTTTTTTCTACCCTGCTGAGGAGTGGTCAACCACACAGGGTCCTGGTGCTGACCATATAAACCTACTGGACTGGACAGATATATGGCTCTGAGCTTGATTATGGATCCTGATTTTGCTGCACTGGTGGGCTTCTGTGGAGGGAAAATCTTCCGCTGTGTTTTCTGTTTGTTTGTGGGTTGACAGCCCCAAGTGAATAGATTCACAGGATATGTTTATCAGCTGGTGGATAATCCTGAGCAGAAGTCATCGCAGGCACCTAAACTCTTTGCTTCTATTGGCATCGTCAAATTCTACATTGGAGGAAGTCTTCCAGTGTAGATGGCTTCAGCCTTTAGTAGTGGGGGAACAGGTCTTTGCCCCATGTCTGCGATTAGGGGGCTGTTTGATATTGTCGGCATTCCCTCTCTCAATAAACATACTTTCTTTAAACATCCCACTAACCATTTTCTCTCCATAGGAAGTTGGAATGTGAGGACTCTGCACAGAGCTTTTTCTCTTGATGTCCTCACACAAGAATTCCACCATTATAATTTAGATATTCTCGGCTTGCAAGAGACCAGATGGACAGATAAAGGTCAGATTCTTAAAAATAATCTTAAATTTCTCTTTTCAGGGAGGGACGACAATAAGCATCACCAAGGCGTGGGTCTGCTTCTCAGCAGATACGCTAGCGATGCTCTTCTAGGATATGAGTGCATTAATGAAAGGTTTCTTACAGCAAAATTTCAGACAAGCGTTAAAGACTTGAATGTTATCTGCTGTTATGCCCCCACTGAGGATGCCGATGAGGATGAGAAGGATAGGTTTTATGAACAACTTCAGGATATTTTGAATTCTGTCAAGAAAGGAGATATTACCCTTGTTCTTGGTGACTTCAATGCCAAAGTTGGTACTGACTCTGACCTTTGGGGAGGAGTAATAGGCCCTTTTGGTATTGGTAGCTGCAATGGCAATGGGCAACGTCTCCTACAGGTAAGTAAACTCAATGGATTCAGAATAACTAACACTTATTACGAACACCGCGACATACATAAGTATACATGGGTTTCACTCGATGGGCTGCATAAGAATATGATTGATTATATATTAATTAACAGCAAATGGGCTAGTTCTGTTAGAAATACCAGGTCATATAGGGGAGCTGAAATTGGATCTGACCATTACCTTGTTAAAAGTGTGTTGCAACTTAAACTTAAAAAGTGTTGTGCTAGGGTTAAAAAATTTACTTTTAACACTGAAGCTCTGAAAGATCCAGTTATAGCCAAAGCTTACCATGATAGGTTACTTAGTCATTATGACAGTCATGGTTTGCTTACTACTGAAGTTGAGGAAGAATGGGATCATTTTAAACAGGCTTTTTTGGATACTAACAGTACTCTTTTAGGAAAAAAGGAGCAGAAGAGGCAAAATTATCTGAGTGATAAGGCACTTGAGCTTATTTCGGAAAGAAAGAACTGCAGGAATGCCCTTAATCAATACCCTACTAGTCCTAATAGAAAGCATTACAGAGACCTTAATAAACTTGTAAAGGATCAGTTAGCTGCTGATAAGAATCTTTGGCTTGATGGTTTGGCTGACAAAGCCGAGGAAGCAACTAGACAGCACAACAGCAGAGAGCTGTACCAGATAATTAATGTTTTGTGTGGTAGAAAACGGACAGGCATACAAGGATTGAAGGATGAACAAGGTAAGGCTATAGAAGGGGAGGATTCTGTCATGGCTAGGTGGGCTGAGCATTTCAGTGATGTTCTAAACAATGTAGTTAGTTCTACTCCCATTGTTTGCAATGATGATAGTGGCTTTAATGTTGGCCCTATAACACAATCTGAAGTTATTTTGGCTGTTTCTAAACTTAAACTTCATAAATCCCCAGGGGTAGATGAAATTACTACGGAAATGCTTAGAGCTGGGAATGTTTCGGTTACCACTTGGATGACTGAAATTCTAAATATCTTTTATGATAAATGCATGGTTCCTAAGGATTTTACCAGAGCTATTGTTACCCCTATTTTCAAAAAAGGTGATCGCAGTTCTTGTGATAACTATAGGGGTATCAGCATACTCTCTGTTCCAGGTAAAGTTCTTTCCATGATTGTGCTTAATAGAATTAAGAATCTGGTTGATAGTCAATTGCGTGATGAGCAATGTGGATTCAGAAGTGGTAGGGAATGTGTGGATCAGATATTTTCACTTAGGCAGATTCTTGAGAAATGTTTAGAGTTTCAGAAACCTTTGGTTGCTAGCTTTGTTGATTTCAAAAAGGCTTTCGACTCTGTTGATCGTCATAATTTGTGGTTGATTGTGAGATCATATGGTATACCAGACAAGTTAGTTAACATTATGAAAGCTCTCTATAATAACACTGAGTCGTGTGTGAGATTTGGTAAGGCTTGTAGCAATTGGTTTAGCATTACTTCTGGTGTTCGACAAGGGTGCATTTTGTCTCCTTTTCTCTTTAGCTTGGTTATTGATTATGTTATGCGAAATTCACTTCAAGGGAAAGAGTTTGGCCTTAAATGGGCTGGAGATACGAAAGTTTCTGATTTAGATTATGCTGATGATTTAGCCCTTTTGGCAAATGATGTTGATGAGATGAACTCTTTCATTCGAGCTGTTGATGAGATGAACTCTTTCATTCGAGCTGTTGATGAGATGGTAGTAGAGTAGGTTTGGTTATAAACAGAGAGAAAACTAAAGTGATGAAAATTGGTCAGGCAGGCTGTGATTCAGTTAATCTGAAGGGTTGCAGTCTTGAGCAGGTGTCACAATTTAATTATCTTGGGAGCTATGTAACAGATAATGGTGATGTGCGGCATGAGATTAACAGACGAATAGGGATTGCTGCTGGGACTTTTAAGAACCTATGGAGAGTGTGGAGAAATAGGCGTATACATCTAAAGACTAAAATTAGACTGTATAATAGTTTGGTTCTTTCTAGGGTTAGTTATGGTAGTGAAACTTGGACACTTTGTAAACAAGATAACAGGAAACTAGATGCTTTTGATTCCAGATGCTTACGCAGTATCTTGGGGATTAGGTGGTTCAACTTTGTAACTAATGATGAGATTAGGGAAAGGAGTTTGCAACCTCCTTTAAGCAGCATATTGTGCAGAGAGAGACTCCGTTGGTTTGGCCATGTTGCCCGTATGAATAATTATAGATTGGCGAATAGGGTTATGAACAGTGTGCCTAAAGGCCTCAGAAAGAAGGGGAGACCTAGGATGCGGTGGGCAGACAATGTCAAACAGGACCTTGTTAGAATTGGTGTGCAGTGGCCAGATGCAGTAGATGTAGCTCAGGATAGACTTGCTTGGAGAACTAAATTGCACGGTCTGGTTGGACCTCCGTAGCCCATGGCTGCTTGAGGATGATGATGATGATGATGATATATATTATATATATGATATGAATATATATATTAGGGCTGGGTTGTTTTATCTCTGAGAGACACGTTTTCCACACAATGGGCTAAATGACCAGGTATATATGGGTTGGATTGGGTTGCTTTACCTCTGAGCGGCACTTTTTTGCACACCATGGGCTAAATGACCAGGTCACATGGACCCCGAAGGCTCAGAGAAGGTTGGGGGAGAGGACCCACTGGAACAGCTGTTGGGAGACAGATGGTAGCCTCCAGTCAAGGCCATCCAGCGTGTTCTTTAACGTGCACAGGGTATGGCCCTCCCTCACACGGGGCCACGGCTTAACGTCCCATCCGACGGACGGCGGCTTTCCAAGTCCATCGGTGTCCCCTACTGACCGTGGGCAGGGCGGGGAATTTTGTGGAGATAAATCTCAACGCTGACCCAGCTGGGATTCGAACCTGGGAACTACAGATTACGAGCCTGGCGCGCTACCGACTGAGCCACACCCGCCCCAAATGACCAGGTATATATGAGGTATATACCAGGTATAATAAGGACCCAAAACACTCAGAAAAAGAACTCACTCAGAAAAGGTTGGAGGAAGGAGACCCACTGGACAGCTCTTATGAGATAGCTTCCCTTTAAGGTCATCCAGCGTGTTCTTTGACGTGCAAAGAGCATGTCTTTCTTTCACACGGAACCACGGCTTAATGCCCCATCCGCTGGACTGTGTAAAGATTAGTGAATAGAGTTATGAACAGAGTATCTAAAGACCTCAGAAAAAGAAGGAAACTTAGAATCGTTTCTGAAACAAGTTTAACCCAAAATTAACGGAAATAGATTGTTAAAGAAAGTGATAAATTTGCTGAACGAAAATAGGCCGATAAATTAGAGCACAACAGCTTAGATATAAGGCTTAGATATTAGTAGTATGGATGGTGATAGACGCTGGATGTCTTTAGCGGTTTTTCCCCAACGAAATTAAGTCAAAGGAAGTAAAAGGTGCTTTTCTGAAACTTCAGAAAAGGAATTGAGCTTGCTGTTGTGGCAAAATGAGGGGCAAAATTAGTAAATGAATGAAAATAAGTCGTGATCAAGTATACCCTGTCTTAGAAGTCATGATTCTTATAAAAAATTCTAGATGGACAAATATTCAGTAAACATTTGCTTTTCAAACTCTTCCCTAGATCTTAATAGCATATTGTAGTTTATTTTGTACAGTCGCTCAAAAAAATATCCAAACACTATGGTTGATTACAGAATTCAGGAAAAATATCTGGAGCGTGTACAGCAACGGTACACGCTCCAGTTACCGTTCACAGCAAACTGGAGCGTGTGCAGTTACTGCACACGCTCCAGTTTGCTGTGAATGGTAACTGCACACGCTCAATATTTCCGTGAGTGAGCCCACACGATCCAGGTCTTTGTGAGCTCACACGATCCAATGTGCTGTGAACATTAACCGCAACCGCTCCAGTTTGCTGTGAACGGTAACTGCACACGCTCCATATTCATTGCATTATATATTCGTACGCATTATATATATTAAAAAATATCCGAACACTATGGTTGATTACAGAATTCAGAAAAAATATCTGGAAAAGATTTTTTTCAGAAATTAGTGATCTGGCAACCTCGGTGTCAAGTGACACGAAGGTTGCCAGATCACTAATTTCTAAAAAAAATCGTTGCCAGATATTTTTTCTGAATTCTGTAATCAACCATAGTGTTCGGATATTTTTTTTTAAGCAACTGTACAGATGCAAATCAAAAGCACTGAAGTTTGGTATTACACAAACAATAGTTGGGTGGGATTGTTTTACTTCTGAGCTGTACTTTTTAGCCCACAATGCAATAAAAGGCCAGGTCACAAGGGCCCAGAGAAAGTTGGGAAAGAGGATCCACTGGGAAATTGTCAGAGAGATGGAATATTTCGGTTTAAGGCCATCCAGTGCGATCTTCATCGTACACAGAGTATGGTTCTCCTACACAGAGAATAAAGTCTTAACCTCACGTCCAACGGATGATACCGTCTTCGAGTTGATCTGTTTTATCGAGGGCAGAGCTTCGGTTAATGGAGATTATCTCAACGAGGCTTTTTTTGCTGTTGAGCAAAGTGGCTAGGTCACAAGAGCCACATTGGCTCTGAGCTAGGACCACTGGAAAGCTGTGGGCGGGGGTGGCTTGGTCGGTAGCGCGCCAGGCTCGTAATCTCAGTTCCCAGTTCGAGTCCCAGCTGGGCAACGTTGAGATTTAAAAAAAAAAAAATAAATACCCCCTCAAGCAGCTGCTTGCCACAGAGGTCTGACAGGAGCCTGTCAGTTAATATGCCACAATAGGAGATCTGAGAGGATGGCAGGACCTCAGCAGAAAAACGACACACACATCCATACCTAATCCGGGGCTCGAACCCAGGTCCCTTAGATCAGTAGCCAAGCGTGCTAACCACTCGGCCACTCCGCAAAATTCTCTGTTCTGCCCACGGTTAGTAGGGGACACTGATGGGCTTGGAAAGGCTGTCCGTCCGTGGAATGTGACTTTAAGCCGTGGCTTCGTATGCAGGAGAAAGCCATATCCTGTACACGTTAAAGAACACTCTGAATGACCTTGACGGGAGGCTACCATCTGTCTCCCAACAGCTGTTTCAGTGGGTCCTCTTCCCCAACCTTCTCTGAGCCTTCGGGGACCTTGTGACCTGGTCATTTAGCCCATTGTGTGCAAAAAATGCCGCTCAGAGGTAAAACAACCCAGCCCAACTAGAAAACTGTTACGAAACATTGAGTAGTATGTCAGTTGGGTATGTCTATTGGGAGACAGATGGTAGCCTCCCGTCAAGGCCATCCAGCGTGTTCTTTAACGTGCACAGGGTATGGCTCTCCCGCACACGGGGCCACGGCTTAACGTCCCATCCAACGGACGGCGGCCTTTCCAAGCCCATCGGTGTCCCCTACTGACCGTGGGCAGGGCGGGGAATTTTGCGGAGATAAATCTCAACGCTGACCCAGCTGGGACTCGAACCTGGGAACTACAGATTACGAGCCTGGCGCGCTACCGACTGAGCCACCCCCGCCCCTGGTATGTCAGTAGAAAGACTCTCATCAAGGCTAAATAACGTGCTCTTTAAAATGTAGGGTATGGCTTCACTGCACAAGGGGCAACGACACATATTTTCATGACAGATAGCAGGTCGTCCCTAACCATTGTGTCATCTGTTCTCATCGATGGTACAGCCAGGATTGGCAGAGAAAATTTCATTGCAGGCACCTGGGTTGTTTGTTTGGGGTTTTATGGCTCCAAACGAGGTAAAAAAGTGTAAAAGGTAAAAAAGTGAAACCCACAATCAAAATTAAAATCAAAACACTGAACTTGTAAAGGCCACAACAATAAAGAAAAACGTCTAACAGCAAACAATGGGCATAAACACCAGAGTTTACCAAAAAAATCAACAGTTGTAAAATACATAAATCAACAATATGTGAAGATGACCCTTGTAGAAAATCAGAAACAAGTATAAAATATGAAATTCAAAGGTAAAATGTTATAGGTGTTTAAATTATCCAGGAAAGCATAAAATAAATACGACGTTCACAGTTAAAAGCAGGGCGATCGATTAAAATATGTTTCCCAGTTAAGTAGCCTCTTGGGAACATCAGGTAACAAGACAGGCTCGCTATCGATTCAGGCAGTCCAACCTCTTCCAGAGATGGTTACTGATTTGCATATCGGCATTTAACAGAAAAATTTGCAGGTTGCAGAAATTCGGTAGAATCTGACCAGCCAGTAGTAAAAAACTACAAGCCAGAAAAAAAAGCAAAGATCCGAGGCTTTTCCAATGAGGAGCAAAGGTTTTTTTTTTTTGCGTCTATATGCATTGAAAACATATAATGTAACGAAATTAATTTGGTTACATTCAAAAAGGTAAAAGTGGATATTTTGCCCTGGAAAATTTCGTAGCTTTGAAGTTGTTGTGAAGCCACAACAAAAATTGCCCCGTCGCTGGTGATTAGATTTTCCAGCGCTGGTTGGGGGTGGGGGTGGCTCAGTCGGTAGCGCGCCAGGCTCGTAATCTGTAGTTCCCAGGTTCGAGTCCCAGCTGGGTCAGCGTTGAGATTTATCTCCGCAAAAATTCCCCGCCCTGCCCACGGTCAGTAGGGGACACCGATGGGCTTGGAAAGGCCGCCGTCCGTCGGATGGGACGTTAAGCCGTGGCCCCGTGTGCGGGAGAGCCATACCCTGTGCACGTTAAAGAACACGCTGGATGGCTTTGACGGGAGACTACCATCTGTCTCCCAACAGCTGTTCCAGTGGGTCCCCTCCCCCAACCTTCTCTGAGCCTTCGGGGTCCATGTGACCTGGCCATTTAGCCCATGGTGTGCAAAAAAAGTGCCGTTCAGAGGTAAAACAACCCAGCCCTGGGTATTCGTCATAATTAAATTGCTCGAATCAAAAACCGTTCTTTGATTCGAGCAAAAATTAGGACTTTTTCACTCTGTTACAGCGTGAGGTTTAACATTTTAATAAAAAAAAACTGAAAATAAATACACCCTCAAGCAGCTGCTTGCCACGGAGGTCTGACAGGAGCCTGTCAGTTTATATGCCATAGTAGAAGTAGTAGTAGAAGGTCTGAGAGGATAGTAGAAGTAGAAGGTCTGAGAGGATGCCAGTACCTCAGGAGAAAAACGACACATACACCCATGCTTTACCCGGGCTCGAACCCAGATCCCTTAGATTAGTAGCCAAGCGTGCTAACCAGTCTGCCACGGGATGCCGCTATTTAAAAAAAAATGAAAACCAAAATTCTAATATAAAACCTCAAACAATTGCTTGCCACAGATGTCTAGACAAGAGCCTGCCAGTTTAATAAATAAATAAAAATAAAATAAATACCCCCTCAAGCAGCTGCTTGCCACAGAGGTCTGACAGGAGCCTGTCAGTTTATATGCCATAGTAGAAGGTCTGAGAGGATGGCAGGACCTCAGCAGAAAAATGACACATACATCCATGCTTTATCCGGGGCTCGAATCCAGGTCCCGTAGATCAGTAGCCAAGCGCGCTAACCACTCGGAAAAGATCTGTGAGGCAGGAGAGACCTCATCAGAAAGACAACACAAACATCCATACCTTATCTGGGGCTCGAACTCGGACCCCATGGATACTAGCCAAGTGAGTTAACCACTCGATTACAAACCGTATTAATCAGTTACGAATCCTTCTCATAGATGGCGCTTGCAGTCTAGGTAATGTTTTACGTCTATTCATGTCCCAGTTTACCACATTATAAGTATACTAAGGTCTATCATAACATATGCAGCCCCTGTTTGGGCGAACATGACAGAAACAAATATGAAAAAAGTTACGTATCTACCAAAATAAGGAATGACAAACATATTTTTACTCATACTCATATTAAGCAGATTTCTAAGAGACTTAGAAACTGGGGAAACAAATCCTCATGATTCCGCTGCTCGTAGGATCATGAAGTTTCATGATCCTGCGAGCAGCGGAATGAGGTGAGGGGCCATGGTCTCCCCTTTTAGGGGCGGGGGTGGCTCAGTCGGTAGCGCGCCAGGCTCGTAATCTGTAGTTCCCAGGTTCGGGTCCCAGCTGGGTCAGCGTTGAGATTTATCTCTGCAAAATTCCCCGCCCTGCCCACGGTCAGTAGGGGACACCGATGGGCTTGGAAAGGCCGCCGTCCGTCGGATGGGACGTTAAGCCGTGGCCCCGTGTGTGGGAGAGCCGTACCCTGTGCACGTTAAAGAACACGCTGAATGGCCTTGACGGGAGGCTACCATCTGTCTCCCAACAACTGTTCCAGTGGGTCTCCTCCCCCAACGTTCTCGCTACCATCTGTCTCCCAACAGCTATTCCAGTGGGTCTCCTCCCCCAACGTTCTCGCTACCATCTGTCTCCCAACAGCTATTCCAGTGGGTCCCCTCCCCCAACCTTCTCTGAGCCTTCGGGGTCCATGTGACCTGGCCATTTAGCCCATGGTGTGCAAAAGAGTGCCGCTCAGAGGTAAAACAACCCAACCCAACTCCCCTTTTAGAATGCTAGTAAGGGTAACAAAGGTAAAAATGATTAAACAAATTTAAATTTAATGCATATTTTAAGAAAAATATTAAAAACCTGTAAAACAGAGGAAAAATGTTATATTGCATTGTAAATCCAGTCGCTTGCAATTCAATGTTTTCTTCTATATCGTGACCTGCCTATCACTGTTTTCACTGCCCTTTGGTTGTTGAGTTGTTTTACCTCTGAGCGGCACTTTTTTGCACACCATGGGCTAAATGGCCAGGTCACATGGACCCCGAAGGCTCAGAGAAGGTTGGGGGAGGGGACCCACTGGAACAGCTGTTGGGAGACAGATGGTAGCCTCCCGTCAAGGCCATCCAGCGTGTTCTTTAACGTGCACAGGGTATGGCTCTCCCACACACGGGGCCACGGCTTAACGTCCCATCTGACGAATGGCGGCCTTTCCAAGCCCATCGGTGTTCCCTACCGTGGGCAAGGCGGGGAATTTTGCGGAGATAAATCTCAACGCAGACCCAGCTGGGACTCGAACCTGGGAACTACAGATTACGAGCCTGGCGCGTTACCGACTGAGCCACCCCTACCTATCACTGCCCTTTGGAGCTCACCTTTTGTCCATTCTTTTTTTGGTCTATCATGACTCAGACAATTTATGGACATTCTTCAGATGAAGAAGGCTATGTGACCTGGGTCACGGTACTTTAAAAGTCACTGTTACGCTATATGAAATATAGAATATTTCTCAACAGTAATGCGTCATAAGAATTTACATGAGAAATTAAAATGAAACTTGAAGATTAAGTATCTTTTCAAACCTTTGAAATACGCATTTTTTAGAAGTATGCGTAACGATTATTTCAATATTAGACAACTATGGATGATTTTTTTAGAGAAGATAATTGTTAACTATTCCAGCTTTCGTAACGGTTTAACTGCAGAATGAATATTGCTGAAAATAGAGATTTAAATAGATTTTATTATGGTTTTTTTTCTCCAGTCACAATTTTGCATGAAATACATGTTTGAAAAGTTACAGACTTTTGAAGTCAAACTCCCATTCACATAATATAAAAATTATCTAATACCTGGGGAGGGGGAGGGGGCACAGTCGGTAGCGCGCATGGCTCGTAATCTGTAATTCCCAGGTTCGAGTCCCATCTAGGCCAGTGTTGTGATTTATCTCCACAAAACTCCCTGCCCACGGTCAGTAGGGGACACCGGTGGGTTTAGAAAGGCCGCCGTCTGTCAGATGGGACGATAAGCCGTGGCCCCTTGTGCGGGAGAGCCATACCCTGTACATGTTAAAGAACATGATGTATGGACTTGACGGAAGTCTGCCATCTGTCTCTCAACAGCTGTTCCAGTGGGTCTCCTCCCTCAACGTTCTCGCTACCATCTGTCTCCCAACAGCTATTCCAGTGGGTCCCCTTCCCCAACCTTCTCTGAACTTTCGGAGTCTGTGTGACCTGGCCATATAGCCTATTGCGTGCAAAAAAGTGCCGCTCAGAGGTAAACCCAACCCATCCTAATATTTTGGTAGGGTAGTGTATAACACGGGCGAACGCGGATTTTTCTTAATGCGGAGTTGGCCAGAAACGCATCGACCGCGTTAAGCATGAATTACTTGTAACGTCTTTATTTTGCTCTTGCTATAACAACATTAAAATCCGTTTTTGCGAAAAATCCTTTCTTAAATTTAGAAATCCGTCTGCTGTGACGCAGATGAAAACTGTAAACAACAGACTCGGACAGGAATTAAAATACAATCACAAAACTCGGAACGAAAAAGTTCTTCAGTGTCAAGAAACACGTCGATTTTCTGTGTTCGAAGCTTTATAGAATGGAGTTTACTGCTTAATATAAATCGCTTTCGTCATTCGGACAGCAGCAATATTAAAATGTGTGATAGATAATGAGAAAACCTAGATGTCGGAACATATAAATTGTCCCGATGTGACGGGAGATCTACTTGAAAAGTCATTAAAGATACTGAACTCATTGAATGCAGAGCCTTGAAGAGTTGCGCCAGGAAGGTATTAAAAGACGTTGTAAAGTATTGCTCTTAAAACAAGTCTTTATTTGTTATAAGAGTGAGTGAGAGACAACGCGAAGAATTTGTTTAGAGAAATTTGTTTATGCTTTTCTAGTTTTAGAAAAAGGGCTCTATTCGCTATTCAAGAGAACTCTTTAAATGTTAATAGTGCTTCGAGTTATTATTTAATGCGGCATTGTCTGAATACTGTGATAGTATATTGAAAACGAAAACAGTGGAATGTGTTAGTGACAGCTGCATTATTGTTAATAACATGGCTAAGGAAGGTATTGTGTTATGGTTGATATCTAGATTAGTCATTCTCGCAATGTTTCCACGTGGCCATAATTCACGAGACCACAAAAGACACTGTTCACGTGTCAAATATTCCCAGGTTCGAGTCCCAGCTGAGTCAGCGTTGAGATTTATCTCCGCAAAAATTCCCCCGCCCTGCCCACGGTCAGTAGGGGACACCGATGGGCTTGGAAAGGCCGCCGTCCGTCGGATGGGACGTTAAGCCGTGGTCTCGTGTGCGGGAGAGCCATACCCTGTGCACGTTAAAGAACACGCTGGATGGCCTTGACGGGAGGCTACCATCTGTCTCCCAATAGCTTGTTCCAGTGGGTCCCCTCCCCCAACCTTCTCTGAGCCTTCGGGGTCCATGTGACCTGGCCATTTAGCCCATGGTGTGCAAAAAAGTGCCGCTCAGAGGTAAAACAACCCAACCCAACGTGTCAAATAAAAAAAAAATAAATACCCCCTCAAGCAGCTGCTTGCCACAGAGGTCTGACAGGAGCCTGTCAGTTTAACATTAAGAAATATTAAAATATAATGCTAAGTATAGTATTTTATTTAATTTTTCTTAACGCTAAGCATGTTTGTAGACTTGTAAGATAAACGTACAATAGGAAAACAACTTTTTTGAAATTAGAAAAGCATTCAATTTTCGTGTTTAACACACAATTAATTTCATGTGTACAGCCACCATAACTTATGACGCCTGGGCTCATTGAAATGCCTTTGTAATAAAATAATAAATGCACTAGGTTTAAATATATACTGATCATTAGCACCGACGGGGGGGGGGGGATCAAGAGGAACAGTTGCCCCCCACGGAAAAAATTGATCGAAAAATTAATTTATATTAAAAAATATCAGATGTACAGTCGCTCAAAAAAATATCCGAACACTATGGTTGATCACAGAATTCAGAAAAAATATCTGGCAACGATTTTTTTAGAAATTAGTGATCTGGCAACCTTCACCAGATCACTAATTTCTAAAAAAAAATCGTTGGCAGATATTTTTCTGAATTCTGTGATCAACCATAGCGTTCGGATACTTTTTTGAGCGACTGTAGGTGGTCATATTATTTTGATACTAGATCGTCTGGGCTCACTGACGGAAATATTGAGCGTGTGCAGTTACTGTTCACAGCAAACTGGAGCGTGTGCAGTTACTGCACACGCTCCAGTTTGCTGTGAACGGTAACTGGAGCGTGTACAGTTGCTGTACACGCTCCAGATATTTTTCCTGAATTCTGTAATCACGTGACACGAAGGTCGCCAGATCACTAATTTCTAAAAAAATCGTTGCCAGATATTTTTTTTCTGAATTCTGTAATCAACCATAGTGTTCGGATACTTTTTTGAGCGATTGTACCATAAATAAACGCTTTTTTTTTCTTTAAATAAATGTATATATCGATTGTTTTTTTATTTGTGTTTGGTTGTCCGAAGTATTTCATTTATTTTTATTTATTATTACGAAAACAAAACACGTATATTTTCAAATTAAGTTCTTTTTTATTCCTTATTTGAAAATTCACTCGACATCAATATTTCTATATTGTATTTTGATCTCTCTTCCACAAAAAAATTTCTTTCGGCGCCTATGATAATGACATACTTGTTTGAAAATGTTCTCTATGTGGACAATTTGTATGATAAATAAAAATTATCATTAATACCTATTTTTATTTCGATTAGTGACCTCATGCGGCCACGGTGGCCGCACTTGACAACCTTTGATTCGCCTATCTTGCTCGCTTTAGGGAACATACGGGTGGCTTTGGTGGGAAGTTTCGATCTAACCTTTTAACGTTTCTAGTGGATCTGCTTACCCAACCTTATCTGAGCCATCGAGACCTGGTCATTGTATGCACAATGGTGTCTCTCAGAGGTTGGGCTCGTTTTATTATCAGTGGCACTTTTTTGCCACAATGGACTAAATGATCAGGTCACAAGGAACCCAAGGGCTCAAGAAAGATTAGGGTTGGGTTGTTTTACCTCTGAACAGCACTTTTTAGCACACCATGGGCTAAATGGCCAGGTCACATGGACCCCGAAGGCTCAGAGAAGGTTGGGGGAGGGGACTCACTGGAACAGCTGTTGGGAGACAGATGGTAGCCTCCCGTCAAGGCCATCCAGCGTGTTCTTTAATGTGCACAGGGTATGGCTCTCCCGCACACGGGACCACGGCTTAACGTCCCATCCGACGGACGGATGCTTTTACCAAGCCCATCGGCGTCTCCTATTGACTGTGGGCAGGGCGGGGAATTTTTCGGAGATAAATCTCAACGCTGACCCAGCTGGGACTCGAACCTGGGAACTGCAGATTACGAGCCTGTCGCGTTACCGATTGAGCCACCCCCGCCCCGAAGAAGATTAGGGAAGGGTGGATTGTTTCATCATTGAGCGATCCTTTTTTTGCACAAAATGAACGAAATGGCCAGGTCACAAGGACCTCGAGAAGGTTGGGGAGAGAGAACCCACCTTGTTCTTTAACATGCACAGGGTATGGCTCTCCTGCACAGGGGGCCACGGCTTAACGTCCCATCCGACGGACGGCGGTCTTTTCAAGCTCAACGCTGCGCAATGGTATAATGACCCTCGTGAAGCGTCGTAAGACGGAATACGACTTTTCCCTATTGTGGGGGGGGGGTCCCGAAGGATCCGCCCCCCCACCCCAATTATTGAGAGGTATAATGACCGAACGTGAAAGCTATTCAGTGGACTTCTGAGCCCGGGATACTTCGTCATTTAATTCACTGTATGCAAAAGAAAAAGGAAAATATTTTGTAGAGGCAAAATAATCCAATCTAATAGAGAATTTTCTGCGTTTGGTTGATTTGTTAACTCAAAGAAAACAAAGAAATAAGAATTAACAAATGAATAAAAATAGCAACCCAATCAAACACAATGGCAGCAATAGCTAATAATTAACTGACCAATTTTTTTTCAATCGAAGAATCGGTTTGGAGATAAAAAAAATCGTTCCTGAAGGATCGCCAGAAAAAAAGAAAAATCTGACTTCCCAGGTGTTTGTTTAACATCTGATTATGTCGGGGAAACACGAGACGTTCTTCAATGCAGCTGCTGTTTCCCACGTTTTCTCTTTGTGGCTTAATAACTTTTTTGGAAGAAAAAAAAAAGCAACACACATTGGGGAGGAAAGAAAGAGACAAAGAACATATGTAAATTTATTTTATTTCTCAGAGTAACACGATGCTTAAGAGGTGTAAATGTGTGCGTATTTTTAAAGTCATCAAAAAGTCAAGTATTATGAATAAAACAACAGCCAAGGTTAGTTACCTCGTTTTACCATTGAGCTGTTGGTTTTTTACTTTTTTTTTGGTTATGGGTTAAGGTCTGTAGCGTGGTTTTTAACGTTCACAGGATAAGACTCTCCTACACAGAAGGCCCCGGATGAATACCCCATGTGATGTCTTTCCATTTCCATTGGTTTTCGATTTCTAAGAGAGAGACAGAGGTTGGCTGAGAAAATTTTGAATCAGGCAATTTGGGATTTTTGACCTTGAACATTTTTTTTGCACTACGCAACCCGGTCAGAAGTTTTTTGTTGTTTTGACTGTGTCCCCTGCTGACCGCTGCAGGGCGGAGAGAAATCTCAAAGCAGGTCCAGCTGAGATTCGAACCTGGGGCCTCGTGTTGCAGGAGAGCCATATCTTGTGCACGTTAAAGAACACATTGGAGGCTTCCATGTCTCCTAGCAGTTGCCCAATATATTACTATTAACATTCCCCTACCACATCCCCTTACCCATTTAACATTCCCCATTTAACTGTACCTTTGCGTGCAGAGTGGGTGAAATTGCCAGGTCACAAGGGATGCAGGGGAATGTTAAATGGGTAAGGAGATGTGGTAGGGGAATGTTAAATGGGTAAGGGGATGTGGTAGGGGAATGTTAAATGGGTAAGGAGATGTGGTAGGGGAATGTTAAATGGGTAAGGGGATGTGGTAGGGGAATGTTAAATGGGTAAGGGGATGGGGTAGGGAAATGTGAAATGGGTAAGTGGATGTGGTAGGGGAATGTGAAATGGGTAAGGGGATGTGGTAGGGAATGTTAAATGGGTAAGGGATGTGGTAGGGGAATGTTAAATGGGTAAGGGGATGAGGTAGGGGAATGTTAAATGGGTAAGGGGATGTGGTAGGGGAATGTTAATAGTAATATATTGGGCAACTGCTAGGAGACATGGAAGCCTCCAATGTGTTCTTTAACGTGCATAAGATATGGCTCTCCTGCAACACGAGGCCCCAGGTTCGAATCTCAGCTGGACCTGCTTTGAGATTTCTCTCCGCCCTGCAGCGGTCAGCAGGGGACACGGATGGAAAGGCCGCCGTCCGTAGGATGGAACGTTAATCCGTGGCTCTGTGTGCAGGAGAGTCAAACCCTGAGCTTGTTAAAGAACACGCTGGACGGCGTTAACGGGAGAGTTCCCTCTGTCTCCTTACTATTAACTAGTGAGCTCCCTTCCCCAACCTTCTCTGAGCCCTCGGGGTCCTTGTGACCTGCCCATTCAGCCAATTGTGTGCAAAAAAATTGTCGCTCAGAGGTAAAATAACCCAACCCTGCACACATCAGGGCCGAATTTTGACCTTCTGAGGCCCTAAGCTAAGGCATATTTAAGAGGCTCTAAGCCAGGCATATTTGAGCTAAGGCATATTTAAGAGGCTCTAAGCCAGTCATGTGCCGTCCCGTGGCCGAGTGGGTTAGCGCGCTTGGCTACTGATCTACGGGACCTGGGTTCGAGCCCTGGGTAAGGCATGGATGTTCGTGTTGTTTTTCTGCTGAGGTCCTCATCAGATCCATCCTCTCAGCCATCCTCTCAGATCTTCTACTGTGGCATATAAACTGACAGGCTCCTGTCAGACCTCTGTGGCAAGCAGCTGCTTGAGGGGGTATTTATTTTTTTTATTTTTAAGCCAGGCATATTTGAGCTAAGGCATATTTAAGAGGCTCTAAGCCAGGCATATTTGAGCTAAGGCATATTTAAGAGGCTCTAAGCCAGGCATATTTGAGCTAAGGCATATTTAAGAGGCTCTAAGCCAGGCATATTTGAGCTAAGGCATATTTAAGAGGCTCTAAGCCAGGCATATTTGAGCTAAGGCATATTTAAGAGACCCTCCCGAGCTCGATTCGGTAAAAAAAAATTATCCAACGCATCATTACACAGAAATGTATGTCGATAATCATTTATTTCATTCTTATAATACTACAGTCGGTCCTCAACATTCGCGGGAATTAGGGGCGCAGGACCGCCGCGAATGTGGAAAAACCGCGAATATCTCTACCCCCCCCCCAACCTTAACTCCTAATACTGTAAAAGTATTTGTACTGCAAAAGTATGTTTTATAAATTTAATATTACAATATGAACAATGTAGGCTAACACACACACACACAGTGAGAGAGAGATAATACACGTACAGTATGTGATGCAATACATGTACAGTACTTAGATAGCAGTAAAATTATTAAAGTTTATAAAACACAGTTATATACAGTACAATACAATATTGTGTTTTATAAACTTTAATAATTTTATGCTTTTAAAATTTTCTTTGTCTTTCACACGATGACTAAGCTAGAGATGACTATATACAGATGATGATGAAATGCAACACTTCTGACACACAGTTCTTGCTGTACAGTTATGAGACTTACAGTACACACACACACATTCAAACAATATTTATTTCAATTGTACTGCATTATTGTCATTTATTCGAGCAGTGGAAGTGGATCGTCAGGGTCTTCATCCTCGTCGTCTTCTACGTGTTCTGTATGCGGATGAGGAGGAGAAGGGGGTGCCTCAGGGGCGGCAGAAGTGGAAGGGGTGGAAGGGGAGGCAGGGATACTCTGGGTTATCTTCTTGAAATACATTGTGAGTTCAGTTTGGCTTTTTGGCCTCTTCATTTCTTTAAAAATGTTGGTATACGTAGACAATGCCTCTTCTACCTTGGGCGGGGGTGGCTCAGCGGGTAGCGCGCCAGGCTCGTAATCTGTAGTTCCCTGCTGGGTCAGAGTTGAGATTTATCTCCGCAAAATTCCCCGCCCTGCCCACGGTCAGTAGGGGACACCGATGGGCTTGGAAAGGCCGCCGTCCGTCGGATGGGACGTTAAGTCGTGGCCCCGTGTGTGGGAGAGCCATACCCTGTGCACGTTAAAGAACACTCTGGATGGCCTTGACGGGAGGCTACCATCTGTCTCCCAACAGCTATTCCAGTGGGCCCCCTCCCCCCAACCTTCTCTGAGCCTTCGGGGACCATGTGACCTGGCCATTTAGCCCATGGTGTGCAAAAAAGTGCCGCTTAGAGGTAAAACAACCCAACCCTCTTCTACCAATTCCTTTCACTTCAAGGAACGTATCATAGACGGGTCGATGTCATAAAAACAGTCATCGCAGTTCTTTTAGCGTACTGAAACGTTTTTCAAAATTTAACTTTTTATAATAAATTTGTGTATATGTTTATGGTAGTAAATGATATAATAGATTAATAATGCACATATTTTATGTATTTATGACTTACTGAACTTTTCTTAGTTTTCATTACATTTTCTAGTCTATGCGCGTCGTCTGCGATTTTCCGCAGTAGGCCGCAAAACTCCAAAAAAAATTCCTATCTAATTATTGACGGCAAACTCGCGAATAATCAAATCCGCGAAAGTTAAACCCGCGAAAGTCGAGAGCCGACTGTAATTATAATCATTTTATGAGAAAATTGAAGTGTTAATGGTATTTAGGGAAAAAATATTAGAAATGTTCATTTAAATTTTGGGGTAACATCATTATAAACGCAGAGGACCATTTATTAAAGATAGAGAATACATTAACATAATAAAAAAAACTCATGGTGTTTATTTTTCACTACTAAAGAAAAGAAATAAAATCTTTTATGTTTTTGTTACTTTTTTTGCAATTACAAGAAATATTTGAAATTTATTCTGAGCCGAGCCCGAAGTCGTTTGTGCTATTTTGTGTTCGACGTCATCTCTAATAGTAATATTTTTATTACTAATATATTAATTTTTTTGTTATCATAACGTTTCATACACCCATCTCTCGATTGACATTCTAGATAGGTTACGGGAATCACCGTGCAAATGGAAACCAACAACTTACGGATAAAAAGGGGAAGTTCCGAAAAAATCCTTTTGAATAAAACGTACAGTGAAAGTTTTATTTATACATATTTATCCCAAATCTCAGTTAAGCAGTAATAATAAACAGTAACTTAGCGTTATTTTTCATTTTATTTGCATTAATTCCATAAATAGATTAATTTCTCATCCAATTCTTTTTGTTCACGAAATATGCTCGTAGTTAATGCAGACGTATAGTCGCTCAAAAAAATATCCGAACACTATGGTTGATTGCCAGATATTTTTTCTGAATTCTGTGATTTTTTTTTAGAAATTAGTGATCTGGCAACCTTTGTGTACGTACACGAAAATTACCAGATCACTATTTTTCTAAAAAAAATAGTTGCCAGATATCTTTTCTGAATTCTGTAATCAACCATAATATTCGGATATTTTTTTTGAGCGACTCTACATAAAAAACCCCCCTCTCAATCCGTATCGTGTAAATCGAACTAGTTGAATTTGTTTGACCGTGTTAAACCCAAACCTTGTAAAATGAGTACCGTGTAAATCGAATGATAGGTGTATTTAAATATTAAATAGAAACCAGTCTATCTTGCAAACAGTTATCTTGTTAGAACATTTCTTTGCATTCTTTAATAATAAGTTTTTCGTTTTTGAATAAGTGTGTTTTTTCCTGATATTTTACCGTACTTCTGAATTTTCAAAAGAAGTTCGCTTCCCGTCAGGAGGCTTTGGATTGGATTGTTTTACCTCTGAGCGGCACTTTTTTGCACACCATGGGCTAAATGGCCAGGCCACAAGGACCCCGAAGGCTCAGAGAAGGTTGGGGGAGGGGACCCACTGGAACAGCTGTTGGGAGACAGATGGTAGCTTCCCGTCAAGGCCATCCAGCGTGTTCTGTAACGTGCACAGGGTATGGCTCTCCCGCACATGGGGCCACGGCTTAACGTCCCATCCGACGGACGGCGGCCTTTCCAAGCCCATCGGTGTCCCCTACTGACCGTGGGCAGGGCGTGGAATTTTGCAGAGATAAATCTCAACGTTGACCCAGCTGGGACTCGAACCTGGGAACTACAGATTACGAACCTGGCGCGCTACCGACTGAGCCCCCCCCCCCCCCCCGTCAGGAGGCACTTGGGGTCCGAGGCTGGGCCATCTCAACTCCAGGCCTGTGCCAAGGTGCATATCACGGGACGTGACGTCAATGCCATGGGCTGATGCTTTCGGTTGCAGACGACCAATCGCTATAGTAGCGCCATATTTGAAAGCGCATTGTGTAGTCAGTCTTCGAGATTTTTTTTGTTAAATTAGTGAAGAATCGTTTTCTGATATTTGTATATAAGTGTGCAAGCGATACCTCCTACAACAGAAGGCCTGTGGACCAAGTTATGACGTCAGCATAAGTAGTCCTGTAACGTAGATAATTCTTATATATTTCTTTCTATTATTATCAGTGGTGCACTTTTATACTAATGCTTATTTATAAATGTACCTAATTTAGAAGAAACATTATTCGTATTTATTGGCATTATGATGACTGTTAATAAATCCAAATAAGTTTTCTTCTAAATAAGGTATATTTATGAAATAATAAGCTGAAAAAAATTGGTTTTTCCATGAGTGGGATTCGAACCCACTTCTCCAGGAAACATGCCTGTTATGCTATCACTACACCATCAATGGTTAACCTTTTCGCAGCTTGTATGAACTTATAAACTTTCCGGATTTTTTTTCTCTTTGATTCGCACAGTGGCGCCATCTATCCAGGAAATGGACTATTCTGTTGCCTCATACAGATGGAATTAATATTTATCACTCACGCTCATGCCATATTAATTCCATCTGTATGAGACAACAGAGTTGTCCACTTCCTGGATAGATGGCGCCACTGTGCGAATCAAATAGAAAAAAAATCCGGAAAGCAATACTCTCTTCCCCGACCTTCCACCCTGGAGGAACAGTGATCTTATGATCAGTGTCACTATTCCTTCTCTTGGTCGGCTCTGATCCATTGGCCAACAGACTTTTCTCCTCCTCCTATGTCACTGAACGATATGAGAAATGTACTGAGGTCTAAACTGATGGATCTATGGTCCGGGAGACACAATATGCTGCCTCTGTCATTGTCATCCCCGATACTGGCATCACCAGAGGTTCCATCTCCCGCATCTAATCTCCTCCACATGTGCAGAACTTCACGCTGTTCTTGACGCTGTACTTTTCATCCTCAGCCTCGAGAGTGGCAATTTTGTCATTCTCTCTGACAGCAAGTCAGCTTTGGAAGCGAGACAGCAAGAGCTGCAACCCCTTCCTCATCCAGAAGATCATGGAGACTTGCACCATGGTCACTTCTGCCGGAATCATGGTCCATTTCCAGTGGATCCCTTCCCATGTAGGGATACCTGGCAATGAGCTCGCTGATCACCCCGCGAAGGAAGCGTTGGAGAGTCAGAGGTGTGTAACTAATTACCCTCTCTCTCTCAGCGACTGCAAGAGCTCTGTCTCATATCTGATGAGCCACTTTCATCTTGCTCAGTGTCAGAAGGACAATAGCTGTTCCTCATTCAGGTACCTGGTTGACCCTTCTCTCACTGCTCCTAACCTCGGTAATCTCCGCAGATCTGAGGAGAACCTCCTTCATCAGCTCCGAGTTGGTGTCATCTACATCAACTCTACACTTCACACTCTTGGCAGAGTTTACAGTCCAGACTGTGCCACTTGCAGCACACCTGAGACTGTATCACACATTCTGCTCAACTGCTCCCGCTACAATGCCGAACGAGAAGCTTTGTTCCGGGAGCTTCATGCTACTATCCGAACCACTGACTACACCATTACCACTCTTCTTGACAACAACGACAATGTGAAGCTGCAACGAGAGCGCTTCCGTATGGTCACTGACTTCTTTCAGAACATTGGCCTCCTCTGCAAAGGTCTAATGTCCGACACTTTACATTGTCCTGAATAGAGCCTTTTTTTTAGGGATAGCTGAGAGGCAGATTCTTCTGCATCCGCTATCTCACTATTCCGTTGTGACTGGTGTAGGGAGGCCCTTCTCTGGAGGCTAATTTCACCATTTTTACAACACCTTGAACCTTGAAAAAAAAAAAAAAATCCGGAAAGTTTATAAGGTCACAGAAGCTAAGAAAAGGTTAGCCATTGGTCGTGTAGTGGTAGCATAACAGCCATGTTTCCTGGAGACGTGGGGCGGGGGTGGCTCAGTAGGTAGCGTGCCAGGCTCGTAATCTGTAGTTCCCAGGTTCGAGTCCCAGCTGGGTCAGCGTTGAGATTTATCTCTGCAAAATTCCCCGCTTTGCCCACGATCAGTAGTGGACACCGATGGGCTTGGAAAGGCCGCCGTCCGTCGGATGGGACGTTAAGCCGTGGCCCCGTGTGCGGGAGAGCCATACTCTGTGCACGTTAAAGAACATGCTGGATAGCCTTGACGGGAGGCTACCATCTGTCTCCCAACAGCTGTTCCAGTGGGTCCCCTCCCCCAACTTTCTCTGAGCCTTCGGGGTCCATGTGACCTGGCCATTTAGCCCATGGTGGGCAAAAAAGTGCCGCTCAGAGGTAAAACAACCCAACCCAAATCCTGGAGACGTGAGTTCTAATCCCACTCATGGAAAAACTAATTTTTTTCACCTTATTATTCATAAGGTATATTTATATAAAGAACTATAATACAAAGGTTAGTATAGAAGTACACCAGTAGTAATAATAGAAATACATATAAAAGAATTATCTACATTACAGGACTACCTATGGTGACGTCATAACTTGGTCCACGGGCCTTCTGTTACATGAGGTGTTGGTTCAAGGCGCACAAAGAGGAGTAGAGGTTCCTGTTTGAAGAACCTGAACGTAGAACTGAACGTAGAACCGTTGTGTAAAATGAAATTTCCAGTGCTGCTGCTTGTGCACTTTGCAAAGATTTATATGACTCCTAGTCGTTAAATCTTGATTACAGTGAGCATCTTAATGCATTGATCCGTAGTAACAAACTTTTTTATACATAAAATGCTTCGGGTTGGGTTGTTTTACCTCTGAGCGGCACTTTTTTGCACACCATGGGATAAATGGCCAGGTCACATGGACCCCGAAGGCTCAGAGAAGGTTGGGGGAGGGGACCCACTGGAACAGCTGTTGGGAGACAGATGGTAGCCTCCCGTCAAGGCCATCCAGCGTGTTCTTTAACGTGCACAGGGTATGGCTGTCCCGCACACGGGACCACGGCTTAACGTCCCATCCGACGGACGGCGGCCTTTCCAAGCCCATCGGTGTCCCCTACTGACCGTGGGCAGGGCGGAGAATTTTGCGGAGATAAATCTCAACGCTGCTGACCCGGTTTCTGTAAAATACTGTGATATACAGAAATGAACATGATGTGGTATTTGTGTTGAGTTAGCAGTTGAAACTGGTTAGAATATTTCTTCCTCTGTTCATTTGCTGAGTGTTTTTGTAAGAATTATTCAGCCATGATAATATCTATGCTGAGTGAGTAATTCAAATTATTGCTTGGTAGAATCGTAGATCGTATAATCATATTCGATATAAATAATAAATGAATACCCCCTCAAGCAGCTGCTTGCCACAGAGGTCTGACAGGAGCCTGTCAGTTTATATGCCACAGTATAAGGTCTGAGAGGATGGCAGGACCTCACAGAAAAACGATACAAACAGCCATGCCTTACCCGGGTCTCGAACCCAGGTCCCTTAGATCAGTAGTCAAGCGCGCTAATCACTCGGCCATGTACCGGGTAATAATTTTACCCCTAACTATCTCCATCATAAAGATATTCCTATTTGGCATGAGTAAGAACAAAATATATAAGTAAATCACCCTTAGGTGGGCTCCTAAGGGCAAACATAAGAAAAGCTAAAAATAGCATAAGAAACCTAAAACGGGTAGGTCTCCTCAGAGAACGTTACCGTTTTAGGCCTCTTGTACTTTTTCAAAACAGTATGATGGTAAAGAATCAGAGAAGAATTCATTGGATTTGCAATCATTGGGATTATTGCTTACAGCCTCAAAAAAATATTTTTGAGTTGCGTTTTATATGTATATATATATGGTCGATACCCAGGTCTTTATGGAGTTGTCTGTTAGTGACAAACCAGGGGGCATCGACCGCAATTCTCAAAATCTTGTTCTGTAAGACCTGAATCTTATGAATATTTGTGGGTGTAGTATTCGCCCATATGGGTGAAGCATAGAGAATCACCGGTCTGATGATTAACTTCCTAGAATCTCATAACTAATTGGAATATTCTTTTCTTCTGTTTATTTAATTAGTGGTATGGGTAAATAACATTCAGAGGTCATTTTGAAGTAAATATTAATGGACATGATGTGATATCTCTATTGAGTCAGTAATTCAAGGTGATTAGAATGAATTGATAATTTTCTTCATGGATCATTGAGATAAAGCAAATGGAATTGATTTCAAGACCAGCTCAACGATAAATCTTTAATTCTTTTCATGTTCATTTAGTGAGAAGCGGCAGAAAAAATATTCAGATGTCGCTGTTAAATAAACGTTAATGTGATGACATGATGTACAGTCGCTCAAAAAAGTATCCAAACGCTATGGTTGATCACAGAATTCAGAAAAAATATCTGGCAACGATTTATTTAGAAATTAGTGATCTGGCAACCTTTGACATGAAGGTTGCTAGTTTTTTTACCATAAGAAAACGAAAAGATTATTTAGGAACTGGGAGACTAAGCCCGTTGAAAGTTGACATGATTTTATATTTTGATTAAACTTGCAATAAATTATATTCGTTTTTTTGTTTTCATAATCCTTTATTGAAAATCTGTAATCTTCTAAATCACATTATCATCACGCAAAAGTTCTCTAATCACAATCTTCCGTGCAAACACTGGGATCAGTTATAAATATCCCTTGATTATTTTTGCTTTATAGTCTTCCAACTGTGTATGAGAAAAAAGGAGAGTCTTGTAATAGAACCTTCTACTGTGAGTTGACCCAAAATTTAACATGTGTAGTGCGAAAACCGTAATGAGGGTCTGTGTGGAAAATTTGAGGTTGGTAGGATTAAAAATAATTAAGATACAAAACGTTACAGAGATTGGTTACGCAGTGATTTCGGGTTGGGTTGTTTCACCTGTGAGCGGCACTTTTTTGCACATCATGGGCTAAATGACCACGTCACAAGGACTCCGAAGGCTCAGAGAAGGTTGGGGGAGGGGACCCACTGGAACAGCTGTTGGGAGACAGATGGCAGCCTCCCGTCAAGGCCACCCAGTGTGTTCTTTAACGTGCACAGGGTATGGCTCTCCCGCACACGGGGCCACGGCTTAACGTCCCATACGACGGACGGCGGCCTTTCCAAGCCCATCGGTGTCCCCTGCTGATCGTGGGCAGGGCGGGGAGTTTTGCGGATCTCAACGCTGACCCAGCTGGGATTCGAACCTGGAAACTGCAGATTACGAGCCTGGCGCGCTACCGACTGAACCAACCCCGCCTCTATTTGGGTGGGAGTTGGTCAGTGAGTAACGTGGCAGTCCTGTAATCTGATGTTCCTAGGTTCAAGTCCTAACTGTGATAGCATTGTAAATTTTCTTCGCTAAGCTCCTGCTCTTGGAGAGAAAACATTTGCTACCACAACACACTTCAGAAATAACTAAACTATTCTACAGTTTAATTTTAGTTAATTATATTTTTCCCACAATCTCCACAGTTTCTTAACGGTCCCAATAGCAATGCCTCTTCTCCTGTTTATCTGATGTTGCACATTCTCAGTATCTGACACAAAACTCCCGAGATAATTGAACCGAGAAAATTGCTCAAGGGTACAGACATTTAAAAAAAAGTGGAACACCATCCATCTAGCCAATTTACATCATTTTAATTTTCTCTCTATTTATCATCAAACTTATCCTATTACCAGTCTCATCAATAGCTTTAATGAAAGAGTTCATCCGGCCAACATCATTCGCCAAATGGGGCAAATCATCAGCGTATTCTAAGACAGATGATATCTTCATATCTTTAGATCAGTGTTTTTCACATTTGGCGGAATGTAACTTTATCTGTAACTTTATTTTCTATACTCAATAGAAAAAAAGCTACAATTCTACACAAAAAATGAATTTAACCATTAAATATTTGTTTTAAACAATAATAACAAAAATATTTATTTTTATATATAATTTTTATATATAAAAGTTATTTGAATAATATACTTCAGAAGTTAATTAAAATTTAGTAATAAGTATTGTATCAAAGCATTTAATAAAATAAGTTTGTATTTTAGAACTTTGTGTAAAGAATTCTTTGAATATTTAACAACAGCAATGCCAGTCCTAAGAATACTGAACGAATATTGTTGAAGATCGAGATATTGATTTATTTGATTGAGATCTTTATCTGCAATCGCATTTTTCAAAATAAAAAACACTTATTTTAGAAGTTATAGAACTTTGACGTTAGCTTTCCACTGACTTCACATAGGGACTTTCTTTAATTTATGGAAACTAGTGTACAGTCGCTCAAATAAATATCCGAACACTATGGTTGATTACAGAATTCATAAAAAATATCTGGCAACGATTTTTTAGAAATTAGTGATCTGGCAACCTTCGTGTCACGTGATTACAGAATTCAGGAAAAATATCTGGAGCGTGTACAGCAACTGTACACGCTCCAGTTACCGTTCACAGCAAACTGGAGCGTGTGCAGTTACTGCACACGCTCCAGTTTGCTGTGAACGGTAACTGCACACCCTCAATATTTCCGTGAGTGAGCCCACACGATCTAGTATCAAAATAATATGACCACCTAGAGTCGCTCAAAAAAGTATCCGAACACCATGGTTGATTACAGAATTCAGAAAAAATATCTGGCAACGATTTTTATTTTTAGAAATTAGTGATCTGGCAACCTTCGTGTCACGTGACACGAAGGTTGCCAGATCACTAATTTCTAAAAAAAAATCGTTGTCAGATATTTTTTATGAATTCTGTAATCAACCATAGTGTTCGGATACTTTTTAGAGCGACTGTACTTATGCATTGGACGATGATGATAATGATAATAGTAAGAGTAATGATAATAATAGAATTGGAGCCTGATCGTATTTCCATTTGTTTCCTTGGCTTCTTGGGAGTTTGGAAAAATCCCTCGTCAAATTTATTGTCGTTGATTAAAAAAAAATGATACGGAAAAAAATGGAAAAAACTCGTAGTTCAATCAAAAATCATTCAGAATAGGAATAGCAACAAACTCATTACGAACTTATCCATTTTAATGTCGAAATATGTTAGATACCTGCTAATATACAAGTCTTGGTACCTTATCGTTTTCGCTGAAAAACAAACTGGATAATCCAGTGCACAAAAACAAATTTTATATAAATAAAACATTGCTTATGGAAATTTCACCCATTTTTTTTCTCCTTCCTACGTTGAGGTGTCCATTCCTTGAATCATAAAACACCCCAGAAAAACAGATATCGTTTTCTATTCAAATTTATTACTGTTTATTGAAAACCGGCGTCAGAGAACTGAAAAATGTATGCGATTAAGTATGACAAAAAAGTCTTCCTCCTGCATCTGAAACCGAGTCGAATAATTTCACTGTTGCTTTGAGTATTAAAACAGTGTTAGGAACACGCGTTGGGCAATCTCAAGGTTTAGAAATTCTGACGTATCTTCCCATTGATATACGTCATTTCCCCTCTGGCGAAAACAAATGGGAACAAACGGAATGCGTCCAATTTTGTCTCCATCATCTCTTTATAATGAGGTAAAGGAAACAAAAAACTGCAGCAGCTTTCAGAACGAGTAATTTTCGATTTCGTTTATTCAGTTGCGCATCTACTTTGGGGGGAGGGAGGGAGAGGAAATCTTGGATAAATTTTAAATTCGAGTCAAACAGAAACGCTGACAACTTGAATTCTCTCTTGAATTTGCTTTTGTTTTCTTTAGCCTTGAATTCAATTTCTCTTTAACAAACGAAACTCTTGCGACAGTTACAATTGATGAGAGTTTTTTTTTTATTTCGTTTTTTACCTCTTGAGTCATTTCAGTTTCGTTGTTTTATTTTTTCCCCCCATTTACAACTCAGATAAAAGAAGTGTTTTTTTTTTCTTTCTTTGAAAAAGTACACTTTGTCTTGAAAGAGTGTTTTTTTTTCTCTCCTCACCTTTGTTTCAATTTGCTGAGCACTTTGTGATTGAAATTCTAAATTTTCACTGTTTGACAACGGAAGTCATTTTTGGTTCTGCGTGTTCTTTTGGAATCTCGAGGCTTGTCTTTATCAGTTTTCAGTATTTTTAGATGGATTAATCTGAAGGGGAACGATTTGCAGTTGGTAAAAATCCAGTTGCAAAAACGTTCATTTTAGCGGAAGTCAAATAAATCTGGCTTAACTTCAGAGCAGCACATTTTTTATTTACGAAAGTGATCTAAAGAGGCAGGCCAAAAGGGTTGGGTTGTTGGGTTGTTTTACCTCTGAGCGGCACTTTTTTGCACACCATGGGCTAAATGGCCAGGTCACATGGACCCCGAAGGCTCAGAGAAGGTGGGGGGAGGGGACCCACTGGAACAGCTGTTGGGAGACAGATGGTAGCCCCCCGTCAAGGCCATCCAGCGTGTTCTTTAACGCGCACAGGGTATGGCTCTCCCACACACGAGGCCACGGCTTAACGTCCCATCCGACGGACGGTGGCCTTTCCAAGCCCATCGGTGTCCCCTACTGACCGTGGGCAGGGCGGGGAATTTTTGCGGAGATAAATCTCAGGCCAAAAGGATTCCAAAGGGCTAAGGAATGGATAGGAGAAGGGAATCCACTGGACAGCTGTTAGGAGACAGACGAGAGCTTTCATCAAGGCTATCCAGCGTGTTCTTTGAAGAGCATAGCGTGGCTGTTACGGCGTAACTTCCTCAGGAGTTGGTTGAGTCAGTAGTGCGCCAATATTTTAAACGACAGTTCCTAGATTCGAGTCTCAACTGTGCAAGAGTTATCTCCATTAAACCCCAACTCTGGGGGACACCGATGGGCTTGGAAAGGCCGCCGTCCGTCGGATGGGACGTTAAGCCGTGGACCCGTGTGTGGGAGAGCCATACCCTTTGCACGTTAAAGAACACACTGGATGGCCTTGACGGGAGGCTGCTATCTGTCTCCCAATAGTTGTTCCAGTGGGTCTCCTCCCCAAACCTTCTCTGAGCCTTCGGGGTCCACGTGACCTGACCATTTAGCCCATGGTTATGCAAAAAAGTGCCGCTCAGAGATGAAAAAAAAACAACCAAACCAATCCAACCACAACTCTGACCTCAGTGAAAAAGGGGACACCAATTGTATTCGAAAGGTTGCCGTCCCTCGGATGCGATGTTCAGTTGTGATCCGTGTGCAGGAGAGCTTACCTTGTGCACGTTAAAGAACACGTTGGATGGAAGCCTACCATGCGACTTTTAACAGCTGTTCAGTGATCCCTTTGTGTGACCTGGCCATTTAGTCCAAAGTGTGCACAAAAGTGCTTCTCAGATATAAAACAACGCAACTTCCGACTCGGAAAGATTGTCCCAAGCCCATCAGAGTCCTCTTTTTCTGAAAGATGGCGGCCTGTACCAAGCCAATCAGTGTCCTCTTTTTCCGAAAGATGGCGGCCTGTTTCAAGCCTACCAGTGTCCTCTTTTTCCTCTAGAGCAAAGCGAGAGTTAGTGGAGAAAATCTCAACACAGGTACATTAGGCACTCGTCTTCAGATATGAGACCTGTGTGCTAGCGACTGAGCAAAACTTTACCATTCATTGCAGGCTAAATGAATGCCGGTTAATCAAATACACCAAATAGAAATGGGGCGGGGGTGACTCAGTCGGTAGCGCGTCGGTCTCGTAATCTGTAGTTCCCAGGTTCGAGTCCCAGCTGGGTCAGCGTTGAGATTTATCTCCGCAAAATTCCCCGCCCTGCCCACGGTCAGTAGGGGACACCAATGGTCTTGGAAATGGCCGCCGTCCGTCGTATGGGACGTTAAGCCGTGGCCCCGTGTGCGGGAGAGCCATACCCTGTGCACGTTAAAGAACACACTGGATGGCCTTGACGGGAGGCTACCATCTGTCTCCCAACAGCTATTCCAGTGGGTCCCCTCCTCCAACCTTCTCTGAGCCTTCGGGGTCCATGTGACCTGGCCATTTAGCGCATTGTGTGCAAAAAAGTGCCGCTCAGAGGTAAAACAACCCAACCCAAATAGAAATTATTTAAACAAGTACCGTTCGAATGTATGCTGGCTAAATGAATTTCTGATAAATGGATGCCAGTTAAATCAATTTCGGATAAGAGGATGCCGGTTAAATGAGTTTAAGCTAAATGGATGCTAGCTAAGAGGAATTCCGGAAAAATGAATGCCAGTCAAATGAGTAGCGGATAAATGGATGCCTGTTAAAGGAGTTTTGAATAAATGGAGGCCAGTTAAATGAGTTTAAGATAAATGGCTGCTGGATAATTCGCGTTCTATTGTACCCATAATATTCATAATCTTTCATGTTTTCCTTGCAGAAAACAAACAAAACGAGATAAATAAGCGTTGCTTAATTTGGATATAAACATTAATGAAAATCCTAAATAAGCATTTCCAAGATCATGTTTAAGTAATGATATAAATAAGCCATTCTAAAGAGGAAAGCAGACAATCCACTGGTTTTGACAACTCCGTGAGGAAATAGGATTATTTATTACAAATTGCTTTCGTAAGAATCATGGACTAGCATTAATTATCCCCATTATTATCCGGTTCTAATGACGAAGTTATTGCATTAATTCCTCTTACATTCAGAGAGACCTAATTGTGTATCAGAGTGAAGAATTACACCTTATGAATTTTAGATTTTAATTTACACAACCGTTGACTGCCGAGTGAATTGGGACAACACGATTTGTAATACTCTGCGACGGCCCATGTTTCTATTCTGGTTGAAATTAATTTTCGTTTTGCTGCGTGTGGTAATTTCCCATCATATTCATTTGTTTTCACACCGATACTTATTCTTGAATTTAATTCATTCTCACAATCAGGCCGGGATCGAGAAAAAAAAAAATGGATAGCCAAAAACTCAATTCAGGTTGGGTTGTTTTACCTCAGCGGCACTTTTTTGCCCACCATGGGCTAAATGGCCAGGTCCCATGGACCCCGAAGGCTCAGAGAAGGTTGGAGGAGGGGACCCACTGGAACAGCTGTTGGGAGACAGATGGTAGCTTCCCGTCAAGGCCATCCAGCGTGTTCTTTAACGTGCACAGGGTATGGCTCTCCCGCACACTACTCAGTTCAGAAGAGTTGGGTTGTTTTATCCCTGAGCGGCACTTTTTTGCACACCATGGGCTAAATGGCCAGGTCACATAGACCCCGAAGACTCAGAGAAGGTTGGAGGAGGGGACCCACTGGAACAGCTGTTGGGAGACAGATGGTAGCCTCCCGTCAAGGCCATCCAGCGTGTTCTTTAACGTGCACAGGGTATGGCTCTCCCGCACACGGGGCCACGGCTTAACGTCCCATCCGACGGACGGCGGTCTTTTCAAGTCCATCGGTGTCCCCTACTGACCGTGGGCAGGGCGGGGAATTTTGCGGAGATAAATCTCAACGCTGACCCAGCTGGGATTCGGACCTGGAAACTGCAGATTACGAGCCTGGCGCGCTACCGACTGAGTCACCCCCGCCTCTTCGTAACTCATGAATGCTTGATTAGGTATGTATGTTAACTAGTTTAATTTGACAACACTAATTGGGAATAACATACATGATTACAGTACTTAGTACTTTTATGAAAAATAACTGACAATCCAGGAGAGATTATTCTTATTTCAATAGTAATATTAAACGGAAAGTTCCAGGTTTAAACACTCGGAAGCTGAGTGAATATCCATTGGCAACATATGTGAGGAACAGCACTTGATAAAGCAAAACTCTGACATCAATGAGCAATGTACGTTAAAATATTACTATCAAAGCGGGTAATGGGTCGATATAAGAAGAAAATGAAACGTTTCGTTCCTACTGATGTCTTCAAACAACAATTTCGGGTGAAATATTATTTTAATATCTTCAATCATATCAATGGCTGGCTCCTTCTTAGAGTCATAACTTATTTTTGAAAACCTAAGCAAAGTTTTTAGGATTTCAGATCCACAAATAATTCTGAGGAGATATCCTGTATTTCTTCTCATAAACCAGAACCATTATTTTTACGGATATATGAAGGGAAATAGACCGAACTTGACACTTAAAGAATAGCAATAGATTTTTTCGTAAATTCATTGCATTGTCCTCAATGTATTGTTTTAATGTCATTATTAATTATTTTTGTTGTGAAAGTAAATATACACCGAAGAGCCAAAAACATTTTGACCATCTGTCTAATATGAGGTTTGTCCTCCACGTGCCACCAAAACAGCTCTTACTCAGTTAGACATGGATGCTACAAGATTTCTAAAGGTGTCTTGTGGTGTCTGGTACCAACACGTTACAAGCAGATCCTTTAATTCTTGTAAGTTACGTGGTTGACTGTCACAGATCGCATATGCTGTTCCAATACAAACCACAGATGCTCGATTGGATTGATGTCTGGAGAATTTGGTGTTCAGGGCAATACCTGGAAGTCTTTCTCATGTTCCAAGGACCATTCTCGAACAATCCAGGCAGTGCGGCATGGTGCATTATCCTGCTGAAGGAATGCAATACTAGACAGATATACCGTTGCTATGAAAGGATGTACCTGGTCTGCAATGATGTTTAGGAAGGTGGTAGACGTCATAGTTTCCTGCACATGAATGACTGGACCCAGGGTTTCCCAGCTGAACATTGTCCAAAGCATTACACTTCCTCCACCAGCTTGTTTTCGTTCCACGGTGAATCCTCATTCCAACATTTCCCCAGGTAAACGACGCACACGTACCCGCCCGTCCACATGGTGCAACAGAAAACGAGATTCATCGGACCACACGACTTTCTACCAATCCTTCAAGGTTCGGTTTTGATTCTCGCGTGCCCATTGTAGGCGTTTTCGACGGTGAACCGAGATTAGCATGAGCACTAGGGGCGGCCTGCGGCTATGTAGCCCCAATTTCAGCAGGATTCGATGTACTGTGTGTTGTGACACATTACACCTGTCACCAGCATTCAAATTGCGGCCGAGTTGCGCCACAGTATCCCTTCTGTTGGCTCGTACCACACGGGACAGCCTTCGCTCACCTCTAGCATCGATGAGCTGTGGTCGGCCCACACTTTACCGGCAGTTCGTGGTTTTTCCCTCCCGGACCACTTTTTGAAGGTACTGACCACGACTGACCGTGAGCATCCCACAGACCTTGCCGTCTCGGAAATGTTCTGACCCAGTCGTCTGGCTATTACAATTTGTTCTTTGTCAAACTAATTTAAGTCCGCTTCCTTTCCCACCTGAAGAGCAAGAATAACACTGATTAACAGAGCTCAGTATCTGGTGTTATTTACACCGTTTCATGACCTTCAAATGCTCCGTCATTTACATGCAGTTGTTTCGATTTGCATAAAGACGCGCTGGTCACAATGTTTTGGCTCTTCGGTGTATATGTTATTTATAAACTTTGGAAGCAAAAAAAACGCGCTGGTCACAATGTTTTGGCTCTTCGGTGTATATGTTATTTATAAACTTTGGAAGCAAAAAAACGCAGTTTTTGATTTTAAATGTATTAATTTAGAATTGAAAGGGTTGGATTGTTTTATCTCCTAGCGGTGCTTTTAAGCACACAATGAGCTAAATGGCCAGGTCATAAAAACCCCGAGAAGGTTTGTAGAGGAGACCCACTGGACAGCTGTTGGAAGACAGATGGTAGCCTCCCGTAAAGGCCATCTAGCGAGTTTCTTAACAGGCACAGGGTATGGCGCTCCCACACATGGGACTATGGCTCTACGTTCCATGCGGCCTTTCCAAGCCCATCGATATCTTCAACTGACAGAGGCCAGAGTGGGGAGTTTTGCGGAAAAAATCTCTTCGACGGCCCAGTCAGGACTCAAACCTGGGAACTACAGTTTGCGAATCTGGCATGATAGTGGCTGAGCCACATCCGCCCTACCAATCGAAGGAGATGGAATTATCTACGATTATCTAAGTAACACTACAAACTGGGATCTAATAGTTGTGATCTTACAAAAGTTTTCAAAATGTGGGTTCGGTACTCACAGTGTTTTTTGCGCACAATGGGCTAAATGGATACAAAAATTTCCAAAAGTTGTCAATAACATCCCCCAAAGCTGTAAAAAGATTGGGAAGGGGATCCACTGAACAAATGTTAGAGGACCGATAGAAGCATCCCGTAAAGTTGGTTCTTTACTCTGGCACTCCTTCAAGCTGGTTCTTTACTCTGGCACCCCTTCAAGCCGGTTCTTTACTCTGGCACCCCTTCAAGCTGGTTCTTCACTCTGGTACCCCTTCAAGCTGGTTCTTTACTATGGTACCCCTTCAAGCTGGTTCTTTACTTTGATACCCCTTTAAGGTGGTTCTTTACTCCGGCACCCCTTCAAGCTGTTTCTTTATTCTGGTACTCCTTCAAGCTGGTTCATTATTCTAGTACCCCTTGAAGCTGGTTCTTTACTCTGGTACCCTTTCAAGCTGGTTCTTTATTCTGGTAGCCCTTCATGTTGGTTTTTTACTCTGGTACCCCTTGAAGCTGGTTCTTTACTCCGGTACCCCTTGAAGCTGGTTCTTTATTCTGGTACCCCTTCAAGCTGGTTCTTTATTCTGGTACCCCTTGAAGCTGGTTCTTTACTATGGTACCCCTTTAAGGTGGTTCTTTTCTCTGGCACCCCTTCAAGCTGGTTCTTTACTCTGGTACTCCTTCAAGCTGGTTCTTTACTGTGGCACCCCTTCAAGCTGGTTCTTTACTCTGGTATCCCTTCAAGCTGGTTCTGTACTCTGGCACCCCTTCAAGCTGGTTCTTTATTCTGGTACTCCTTCAAGCTGGTTCTTTATTCTGGTACCCCTTAAACCTGGTTCTTTACTCTGGTACACCTTCAAGTTGGTTCTTTACTTTGGTACCCCTTCAAGGTGGTTCTTTACTCTGGCACCCCTTCAAGCTGTTTCTTTATTCTTGTACTCCTTCAAGCTGGTTCTTTATTCTGGTACCCCTTAAACCTGGTTCTTTACTCTGGTACACCTTCAAGCTGGTTCTTTACTCTGGTACTCCTTTAAGCAGATTCTTTACTCTGGTACTCCTTCAAGCTGGTTCCTTACTCTGGTACTCCTTCAAGCTGGTTCTTTACTCTGGTACTACTTCAAGCTGGTTCTTTACTCTGGTACCCCTTCAAGCTTGTTCTTTACTATGGTACCATTTCAAGCTGGTTCTTTACTCTGGTACCCCTTCAAGCTGGTTCTTTACTCTGGTACTCTTTCAAGCTGGTTCTTTATTCTGGTAGCCCTTCATGTTGGTTTTTTACTCTGGTACCCCTTGAAGCTGGTTCTTTACTCTGGTACCCCTTGAAGCTGGTTCTTTATTCTGGTACCCCTTCAAGCTGGTTCTTTATTCTGGTACCCCTTGAAGCTGGTTCTTTACTATGGTACCCCTTCAAGCTGGTTCTTTATTCTGGTACTCCTTCAAGCTGGTTCTTTATTCTGGTACCCCTTCAAGCTGGTTCTTTACTATGGTACCCCTTCAAGTTTGTTCTTTACTATGGTACCCCTTCAAGCTGGTTCTTTACTATGGTACCCCTTTAAGGTGGTTTTTTTCTCTGGCACCCCTTCAGGCTGGTTCCTTACTCTGGTACTCCTTCAAGCTGGTTCTTTAATGTGGCACCCTTCAAGCTGGTTCTTTATTCTGGTACTCCTTCAAGCTGGTTCTTTATTCTGGTACCCCTTAAACCTGGTTCTTTACTCTGGTACACCTTCAAGCTGGTTCTTTACTCTGGTACTCCTTTAAGCTGGTTCTTTACTCTGGTACTCCTTCAAGCTGGTTCCTTACTCTGGTACTCCTTCAAGCTGGTTCTTTACTCTGGTACTCCTTCAAGCTGGTTCTTTACTCTGGTACCCCTTCAAGCTTGTTCTTTACTATGGTACCCCTTCAAGCTGGTTCTTTACTCTGGTACCCCTTCAAGCTGGTTTTTTACTCTGGTACCCCTTCAAGCTGGTTCTTTACTCTGGTACCCATTCAAGATGGTTCTTTACTATGGTACCCCTTCAATCTGGTTTTTTACTCTGGACCCCTTCAAGCTGGTTCTTTACTCTGGTAGTCCTTCAAGCTGGTTCTTTATTCTGGTACCTCTTCCAGTTGGTTCTTTACTCTGGTACCCCTTGAAGCTGGTTCTTTACTCTTGCATCCCTTGAAGCTGGTTCTTTACTCTGGCACCACTTCAAGCTGGTTCTTTACTCTGGTACCCCTTCAAGCTGGTTCTTTACTATGGTACCCCTCCAAGCTGGTTCTATATTCTGGTACCCCTTCAAGCTGGTTCTTTACTATGGTACCCCTTCAAGCTGGTTCTTTACTATGGTACCCCTTCAAGCTGCTTCTTTACTATGGTACCACTTCAAGGTGGTTATTTTCTCTGGCACCCCTTCAAGCTCGTTCTTTACTCTGGTACTCCTTCAAGCTGGGTCTTTACTCTGGCACCCCTTCAAGCTGGTTCTTTACTCTGGTATCCCTTCAAGCTGGTTCTTTACTCTGGCACCCCTTCAAGATGGTTCTTTATTCTGGTACTCCTTCAAGCTGGTTCTTTATTCTGGTACCCCTTCAAGCTGGTTCTTTACTCTGGTACACCTTCAAGCTGGTTCTTTACTCTGGTTCTCTTTCAAGCTGGTTCTTTATTCTGGTACCCCTTCAAGTTGGTTCTTTACTCTGGTACCCCTTGAAGATGGTTGTTTACTCTGATACCCCTTGAAGCTGGTTCTTTACTCTGGTACCTCTTCACGCTGGTTCTTTACTCTGGCACCACTTCAAGCTGGTTGTTTACTCTGGTACCCCTTCAAGTTGGTTGTTTACTCTGGTACCCCTTCAAGCTGGTTCTTTACTTTGGTACCCCTTCAAGCTGGTTCTTTATTCTGGTTGTCTTTCAAGCTGGTTCTTTATTCTGGTACCCCTTCAAGTTGGTTCTTTACTCTGGTACCCCTTGAAGATGGTTCTTTACTCTGATACCCCTTGAAGCTGGTTCTTTACTCTGGTACCTCTTCATGCTGGTTCTTTACTCTGGCACCACTTCAAGCTGGTTGTTTACTCTGGTACCCCTTCAAGTTGGTTGTTTACTCTGGTACCCCTTCAAGCTGGTTCTTTACTTTGGTACCCCTTTAAGGTGGTTCTTTTCTCTGGCACCCCTTCAAGCTGGTTCTTTACTCTGGTACTCCTTCAAGCTGGTTCTTTACTGTGGCACCCCTTCAAGCTGGTTCTTTACTCTGGTATCCCTTCAAGCTGGTTCTGTACTCTGGCACCCCTTCAAGCTGGTTCTTTATTCTGGTACTCCTTCAAGCTGGTTCTTTATTCTGGTACCCCTTAAACCTGGTTCTTTACTCTGGTACACCTTCAAGTTGGTTCTTTACTTTGGTACCCCTTCAAGGTGGTTCTTTACTCTGGCACCCCTTCAAGCTGTTTCTTTATTCTTGTACTCCTTCAAGCTGGTTCTTTATTCTGGTACCCCTTAAACCTGGTTCTTTACTCTGGTACACCTTCAAGCTGGTTCTTTACTCTGGTACTCCTTTAAGCTGATTCTTTACTCTGGTACTCCTTCAAGCTGGTTCCTTACTCTGGTACTCCTTCAAGCTGGTTCTTTACTCTGGTACTACTTCAAGCTGGTTCTTTACTCTGGTACCCCTTCAAGCTTGTTCTTTACTATGGTACCATTTCAAGCTGGTTCTTTACTCTGGTACCCCTTCAAGCTGGTTCTTTACTCTGGTACTCTTTCAAGCTGGTTCTTTATTCTGGTAGCCCTTCATGTTGGTTTTTTACTCTGGTACCCCTTGAAGCTGGTTCTTTACTCTGGTACCCCTTGAAGCTGGTTCTTTATTCTGGTACCCCTTCAAGCTGGTTCTTTATTCTGGTACCCCTTGAAGCTGGTTCTTTACTATGGTACCCCTTCAAGCTGGTTCTTTACTCTGGTACCCCTTCAAGCTGGTTCTTTATTCTGGTACCCCTTCAAGCTGGTTCTTTACTATGGTACCCCTTCAAGTTTGTTCTTTACTATGGTACCCCTTCAAGCTGGTTCTTTACTATGGTACCCCTTTAAGGTGGTTTTTTTCTCTGGCACCCCTTCAGGCTGGTTCCTTACTCTGGTACTCCTTCAAGCTGGTTCTTTAATGTGGCACCCTTCAAGCTGGTTCTTTATTCTGGTACTCCTTCAAGCTGGTTCTTTATTCTGGTACCCCTTAAACCTGGTTCTTTACTCTGGTACACCTTCAAGCTGGTTCTTTACTCTGGTACTCCTTTAAGCTGGTTCTTTACTCTGGTACTCCTTCAAGCTGGTTCCTTACTCTGGTACTCCTTCAAGCTGGTTCTTTACTCTGGTACTCCTTCAAGCTGGTTCTTTACTCTGGTACCCCTTCAAGCTTGTTCTTTACTATGGTACCACTTCAAGCTGGTTCTTTACTCTGGTACCCCTTCAAGCTGGTTTTTTACTCTGGTACCCCTTCAAGCTGGTTCTTTACTCTGGTACCCATTCAAGATGGTTCTTTACTATGGTACCCCTTCAATCTGGTTTTTTACTCTGGCACCCCTTCAAGCTGGTTCTTTACTCTGGTAGTCCTTCAAGCTGGTTCTTTATTCTGGTACCCCTTCCAGTTGGTTCTTTACTCTGGTACCCCTTGAAGCTGGTTCATTACTCTTGCATCCCTTGAAGCTGGTTCTTTACTCTGGCACCACTTCAAGCTGGTTCTTTACTCTGGTACCCCTTCAAGCTGGTTCTTTACTATGGTACCCCTCCAAGCTGGTTCTATATTCTGGTACCCCTTCAAGCTGGTTCTTTACTATGGTACCCCTTCAAGCTGGTTCTTTACTATGGTACCCCTTCAAGCTACTTCTTTACTATGGTACCACTTCAAGGTGGTTCTTTTCTCTGGCACCCCTTCAAGCTCGTTCTTTACTCTGGTACTCCTTCAAGCTGGGTCTTTACTCTGGCACCCCTTCAAGCTGGTTCTTTACTCTGGTATCCCTTCAAGCTGGTTCTTTACTCTGGCACCCCTTCAAGATGGTTCTTCATTCTGGTACTCCTTCAAGCTGGTTCTTTATTCTGGTACCCCTTCAAGCTGGTTCTTTACTCTGGTACACCTTCAAGCTGGTTCTTTACTCTGGTTCTCTTTCAAGCTGGTTCTTTATTCTGGTACCCCTTCAAGTAGGTTCTTTACTCTGGTACCCCTTGAAGATGGTTGTTTACTCTGATACCCCTTGAAGCTGGTTCTTTACTCTGGTACCTCTTCACGCTGGTTCTTTACTCTGGCACCACTTCAAGCTGGTTGTTTACTCTGGTACCCCTTCAAGTTGGTTGTTTACTCTGGTACCCCTTCAAGCTGGTTCTTTACTTTGGTACCCCTTCAAGCTGGTTCTTTATTCTGGTTGTCTTTCAAGCTGGTTCTTTATTCTGGTACCCCTTCAAGTTGGTTCTTTACTCTGGTACCCCTTGAAGATGGTTCTTTACTCTGATACCCCTTGAAGCTGGTTCTTTACTCTGGTACCTCTTCACGCTGGTTCTTTACTCTGGCACCACTTCAAGCTGGTTGTTTACTCTGGTACCCCTTCAAGTTGGTTGTTTACTCTGGTACCCCTTCAAGCTGGTTCTTTACTTTGGTACCCCTTCAAGCTGGTTCTTTATTCTGGTTCCCCTTCAAGTTGGTTCTTTACTCTGGTACCCCTTCAAGCTGGTTCTTTACTCTGGTATTCCTTCAAGCTGGTTCTTTATTCTGGTACCCCTTCCAGTTGGTTCTTTACTCTGGTACCCCTTGAAGCTGGTTCTTTACTCTTGCATCCCTTGAAGCTGGTTCTTTACTCTGGTACCCCATCAAGCTGGTTCTTTACTCTTGGACCCCTTGAAGCTAGTTCTTTACTATGGTACCCCTTGAAGCTGGTTCTTTATTCTGGTACCCCTTCAAGCTAGTTCTTTACTGTGGTACCCCTTCAAGCTGGTTCTTAACTACGGTACCCCTTCAAGCTGGTTCTTTACTCTGGTACTCCTTGAAGCTGGTTGTTTACTCTGGTACCCCTTCAAGTTGGTTGTTTACTCTGGTACCCCTTGAAGCTGGTTCTTTATTCTGGTACCTCTTGAAGTTGATTCTTTACTCTGGGACCCCTTGAAGTTGATTCTTTACTCTGGTACCCTTTCATTACTTTGGTACCCCTTCAAGCTGGTTCTTTACTCTGATATCTCTTCAAGCTGGTTCTTTACTCTGGTACTCCTTCAAGCTGGTTCTTTATTCTGGTACCCCTTCAAGTTGGTTGTTTACTCTGGTACCCCTTGAAGCTGGTTGTTTACTCTGGTACCCCTTCAAGCTGGTTCTTTACTCTGGTACCCCTTGAAGTTGATTCTTTACTCTGGTACCCCTTCATTACTTCGGTACCCCTTCAAGCTAGTTCTTTACTCTGGTATCCCTTCAAGCTGATTCTTTACTATGGTACTCCTTCAAGCGGGTTCTTTATTGTGGTCCCCTTCAAGTTGGTTGTTTACTCTGGTACCCCTTCAAGCTGGTTGTTTACTCTGGTACCTGTTCAAGCTGGTTCTTTACTCTGGCACCCCTTCAAGCTGGTTGTTTACTCTGGTACCCCTTCAAGCTGGTTGTTTACTCTGGTACCCCTTCAAGTTGTTTGTTTACTCTGGTACCCCTTCAAGGTGGTTCTTCACTCTGGTACTCCTTGAAGTTGAATCTTTACTCTGGTAGCCCTTCAAGCTGGTTCTTTACTCTGGTAGCCCTTCAAGCTGGTTCTTTACTCTGGTACCCCTTCAAGAAGGTTCTTTACTATGGTACCCCTTCAAGCTGGTTCTTTACTCTGGTACGCCTTCAAGCTGGTTCTTTACTCTGGTACTGCTTCAAGCTGGTTCTTTACTCTGGTATCCCTTGAAGCTGGTTCTTTACTATGGTACCCCTTCAAGCTGGTTCTTTACTCTGGAACCCATTCAAGCTGGTTCTTTACTATGGTACCCCTTCAATCTGGTTCTTTACTCTGGCACCCCTTCAAGCTGGTTCTTTACTCTGGTACTCCTTCAAGCTGGTTCTTTATTCTGGTACCCCTTCCAGTTGGTTCTTTACTCTGGTACCCCTTGAAGCTGGTTCTTTACTCTTGCATCCCTTCAAGCTGGTTCTTTACTCTGGCACCACTTCAAGCTGGTTCTTTACTCTGGTATCCCTTCAAGCTGGTTCTTTACTATGGTACCCCTTCAAGCTGGTTCTATATTCTGGTACCCCTTCAAGCTGGTTCTTTACTATGGTACCCTTTCTAGCTGGTTCTTTACTGTGGTACCCCTTCAAGCTGGTTCTTTACTCAGTACTCCTTCAAGCTGGTTCTTTACTCTGGTACCCCATCAAGCTGGTTCTTTACTCTGGTACCCCTACATGCTAGTTCTTTACTATGGTACGCCTTGAAGCTTGTTCTTTATTCTGGTACCCCTTCAAGTTGGTTCTTTACTCTGTACCCCTTCAAGCTGGTTGTTTACTCTGGTACCCCTTGAAGTTGGTTGTTTACTCTGGTACCCCTTCAAGCTGGTTCTTCACTCTGGTACCCCTTGAAGTTGAATCTTTACTCTGGTACCCCTTCAAGATGGTTCTTTACTCAGTACTCCTTCAAGCTGGTTCTTTACTCTGGTACCCCATCAAGCTGGTTCTTTACTCTGGTACCCCTTGAAGTTGATTCTTTACTCTGGTACCCCTTGAAGTTGATTCTTTACTCTGGTAACCCTTAAAGCTGGTTCTTTACTCTGCTACCCCTTCAAGCTGGTTCTTTACTCTGGTATCCCTTCAAGTTAATTCTTTATTCTGGTACCCCTTCAAGCTGGTTCTTTAATGTGGTACCCCTTCAAGCTGGTTCTTTACTCTGGTACCTCTTGAAGCTGGTTCTTTACTCTTGTACCCCTTCAAGCTGGTTCTTTACCTTTACAGTTCAGTGGCTTTCCTGTACACGAAGTTAAGACTAACCTTTCTTTTCCAACTTAGTTTTATATTCGTGTATCATATACTTCCAACGCAACGAATAGAAGACAGAAAATTGCCTTGGCTTTATTTTCTCTGCTATCTTTCCCCATCTTCTTGCTCAGCATTTATTTATAACATTATTTCCCAACCTAATTTCATACATCAGAGTAATATCTTTCCAACACAACCATTTTGCTAATAGGGCTGAGGACCGCGAAATTACCTTTGAGTCGCAAGTGACTCTGAAACCCTAGGATGGGGACGATTCGAATCAGGTATCTCCCTTTCCTACGTCATAAAAAACACACGATTCTTCACTGCAGAACAAGATCAATTATAGAAAAGCTCATTATTTCTTTAAGCATCCAAAAATCTAGATAACGTACACCTGCAGGAATTAGTGGGACACGAGAGGTAGACGATGCGTTAAGCGGCTGAAATAAATTTGCTAAGCAATCTCTGAAGTCGAAAGGTCTTTCGCGAAATTACCGACTTGAAAAAGAAAACCAAAAAAACAAACAAAACAGTATCCGACAGTATGTCGATACAAGTGGAAAGACCAGGTCGTTGAGTTCCCCAAACAACTAAACATTTAAACCGCTTTCTCGTTTTCCTTGTAGCATGTTTTTTTCCCCTCTCTCCTCCCCCAATCTTAGTCCTTTCGTCCTCTTCGTCTTGAATTCAGTTGTATTTTGAGATCAAACGAAACGCCCTGGGAGTCCCAAAGGCACAGTACAGATTGTTAGACTAATTAAGTTCTTGCAGCGATAGGCTCAATTTACTTCCGGGGAATAGCATTCGGTTTGGGGCTCTCTCTGTGTGTGTGGATGTGTGGGTGAGAGAGAACGTTAACTCGGCTGAAAGCTCGAGCGTTTGATAAGATCGGAATCCGAAAAGGAGAGAAGATGCGGAGCAATGAGATCGCGGGAAGCTGGGAAGTCCCAGAAGATGCTTAAGAGCCAGGACAACGAAGACGATCGGCCGCAGAAAGTGAGTTAAAAGTGGTAGAGAGAGATTCTGGAGACTAATCAACAGAAACGATCCGTTGAAGAATCAGCTGAATGTTACATTCGAATGAGTTTGTTTTTTTATGTAAAAAACAAAAATAGGGAGGAAAAAGTTAAAATTTTTAAGATTCTCTGTATCTTGTTTTTGTATTGCTTATCTTTTTGTTTGGAATGAGATTTGGGATCGTTACGATCTGAGCGGTACTTTCCTTTGAACAGAATGGGTTTAATGACAACTCTCGAAAGTTCAGAGTTTTTAGTTTTGGGGAGCCTCAGGACGAAACTGTCGAAGTTATTGACCAGGCACTTTCTTTCCGTAATTGCACACTTCGTCGAAGTAGGAAAATGATTTCAAATGAGACAATGCTGTGAAGCATAGTTGTGACACTCTACTTGAGAGCTATAAAAAAATATTGCATATCAAACGAAAAAAAAAAAAGGCAAGCATTGCACATTAGAATCTGCCCGGGATGTTAAAGATAGTTAAGCAACGAGCTCCAAGAAATTTTCTTCTGTTTTTTGTTTTAAAATGTTCATTTTAAAGTAGAAAAGTGTACTAATCTTTATTTTTAAAGTTTTTGTTTCTTTATTAATATTTTATGGGTTGGGTTGTTTTAACTCTGAGCGGCACTTTTTTGCACACCATGGGCTAAATGGCCAGGTCACATGGACCCCGAAAGCTCAGAGAAGGTTGGGGGAGGGGACCCACTGGAACAGCTGTTGGGAGACAGATGGTAGCCTCCCGTCAAGGCCATCCAGCGTGTTCTTTAACGTGCACAGGGTATGTCTCTCCCGCACACGGGGCCACGGCTTAACGTCCCATCCGACGGACGGCGGCCTTTCTAAGCCCATCGGTGTCCCCTACTGACCGTGGGCAGGGCGGGGAATTTTGCGGAGATAAATCTCAACGTTGACCCAGCTGGGACTCGAACCTGGAGAGAGGGCAAGGGGTTGCCATGTCTCCCCTATTTCAGAATGCTAGTAAGAGTAATAGAGGAAAAATATTACCAATCTTCTTTACATTTCATGCATTTCTCCAAAAAATTTTTTCAAGACCTGTAAAACAAAGTGAAAATGTTATATTTCATTGGAAATCTAATATATGCTCCCCCCCTCTCGATTGTTTTCTAGATCTGGACCTGATCTTGATTGAGATCGTTAATTTACCCATAGTTCCATTCCCATACAACAAATTTTATTCTTTATGCCAGGGGTTCTCTCAACGTGGGGGGGGGGGGGGGGGCTCAGTCGGTAGCGCGCCAGTCTCGTAATCTGTAGTTCCCAGGTTCGAGTCCCAGCTGGGTCAGCGTTGAGATTTATCTCCGCAAAATTCCCCGCCCTGCTCCCAGTCAGTAGGGGACACCGATGGGCTTGGAAAGGCCGCCGTCCGTCGGATGGGACGTTAAGCCGTGGCTCCGTGTGCGGGAGAGCCATACCCTGTGCACGTTAAAGAACACGCTGGATGGTCTTGACGGGAGGTTACCATCTGTTTCCTAACAGCTGTTCCAGTGTGTCCCCTCTCTCAACCTTCTCTGAGCCTTCGGGGTCCATGTGACCTGGTCATTTAGCTCATGGTGTGCAAAAAAGTGCCGCTCAGAGGTAAAACAACACAAAACAATCTCAACGTGGGGTACGCGGTAAAACTTTTTGGGGTACGCCGTGAGAGCTCAAAAGTCGCTAGATCTAGTAACGAAGTCGCTAAGTTGGCAATATTGCTGTGCAAAAATATCATTTTTTGTGTTTATCGATATATGTAATTTATGAATACAAAATTTAATATATATATATATGTTTTATTTCCATTGTTATACTATAACTATAGTTTTATCTATGTATACAAGGGGTACGCCATACACATTTCCAGGGGGTACGTGAAGCAAAAAATGTTGAGAACCACTGCTTTATGCTATCGAATCAGTAATTTGGCATAAGTTGAGAATTCTCTATTTTTTCTCTGGGAACTGTAACTTCGGAAGCAATGCGCTCTGATAAGTTACTCTAACCAGCGAGAAACATTCAAAACGCGAAAGAAAAACACCTTACTACTGCAGAAGCACAAATATCGATGAACCAGTTGATATCCACTCCGCGAGAAGTAATGGTATACCTCGCACTTCTAGCGGGAAAAGCTTACGCGTTGTTGGGCCGACGAAGATGGCGCATTTTCCATTAGGTAACTACGCAAGGAACGCTGTTGTTACACGGAACCTGGCAATCAGGGCGTTGAGTTCGTACGGTTGTACCAATTAGTGGGCGATCTCAAGCCATTAATTGGTGCTGTCATGAATTAATTGCATTCTTTTGTTTACAGAGCTAGAGAAGGGGACGTGCTTGTAAGTGCCGGGAAACTGGAGTTTTCACTGGATATGCATTGGGATAAAAATTGGCAGCGTCAAAGAAATGAATGAGCAGGTTTCTTTGCCGTTTCCGCTCTGTGGTTGGAGACGGTGCCGCCATCTGTCTCATTATCCTTAATGCTCACTGTAACTTTTCGATTTTTATTTTTTGGTTACTTTGGTATTCAGCTTTAAATATTTATTTTCATTGTGTTCTGTTGTGGAATTACATAGTTCTTTTTTTTAAATTCGAATCCGTGCGCTTTGTAATTATTTTTTTTTCTAAAAGAACTGGAATAACAGGTTCATTTAAAGACTGCTTCGCAGAATAATGTTAAATAATGCTTCGTTCATAACTGAAAATTTGAGAGAAATTAAAGACTGTATTTTTAGCTGGTTTTATCTCTAAGCAGCACATTTTTTTGCACACAATGGTCTAAATGGCCAGGTCACAAGGTTGGGTTGGGTTGTTTTACCTCTGAGCGGCACTTTTTTGCACACCATGGGCTACATGGACCCCGAAGGCTCAGAGAAGGTTGGGGGAGGGGACCCACTGGAACAGCTGTTGGGAGACAGATGGTAGCCTCCCGTCAAGGCCATCCAGCGTGTTCTTTAACGTGCACAGGGTATGGCTCTCTCGCACACGGGACCACGGCTTAACGTTCCATCCGACGGACAGCGGCCTTTCCAAGCCCATCGGTGTCCCCTACTGACCGTGGGCAGGGCGGGGGAATTTTGCGGAGATAAATCTCAACGCTGACGCAGCTGGGACTCGAACCTGGGAACTACAGATTACGAGTCTGGCGCGCTACCGACTGAGCAACCCCCGTCCCAGGTCACAAGGACCCCATGGGCTCAGAGAAGGTTGGGGAAAGATGACCCACTGGACAGCTGTTAGGAGAGAGATGGAAGTTTCTCGTCAAGGAGATCCAGCGTGTTCTTTAACGTGCACAGGGTACGGCTCTCCTACACAGGCATCGATCTAAACAAAAGTCGGGAGGGGAGGGCGGGAGAAATTTAATCAAGCGGTAAACGGGGTGTGTGCAAGAGACGGGATTTCCATTGCAGTATAACATTTCCCCCTCCGTTTTAGAGTCCTCGCTCTGCCCACGGTCAGTAGGGGACACCGATGGGCTTGGAAAGGCCGCCGTTCGTCGGATGGGACGTTAAGCAGTGGCTCCGCGTGCGGGAGAGCCATACTCTGTGCACGTTAAAGAACACGCTGGATGGCCTTGACGGGAGGCTACCATCTGTCTCCCAACAGGTGTTCCAGTGGGTCCCCTCCCCCAACCTTCTCTGAGCCTTCGGGGTCCATATGACCTAGCTATTTAGTCCATGGTGTGCAAAAAAAGTGCCGCTCAGAGGTAAAACAACCCAACCCAACCCGTTTTACAGGTCTGAAAAAAATTACTTGAAAAATGCATGAAACAATTTAATGATTTTTTTGCGTCTATTACCCTTACTAGAATTCTAGGGGGGGGGGGGGGGCATGCCCCCTAGTTCCGGCTGTGGTCCTGTATAAATATCTGGAGGGTGTACAGTTGCTGTACACGCTCCAGATATTTTTCCTCAATTCTGTAATCACGTGACACGAAGGTTGCCAGATGACTAATTTCTAAAAAAAATCGTTGGCAGTATTTTTTCTGAATTCTGTAATCAACCATAATGTTCGGATACTTTTTTGAGCGACTGAGGTGGTCATATTATTTTGATACTAGATCGTGTGGGCTCACTTACGGAAATATTGAGCGTGTGCAGTTACCGTTCACAGCAAACTGGAGCGTAGGCAGTAACTGCAGACACTCCAGTTTGCTGCGAACGGTAACTGGAGCGTGTACAGTTGCTGTACACGCTCCAGATATTTTTCCTGAATTCTGTAATCGCTTGACACGAAGGTTGCCAGATCACTAATATCTAAAAAAAAATTGTTGCCAGATATTTTTTCTGAAATCTGTAATCAACCATAGTGTTCGGATACTTTTTTGAGCGACTGTAGGTGGTCATATTATTTTGATACTAGATCGTGTGGGCTCACTCATGGAAATATTGAGCGTGTGCAGTTACCGTTCACAGCAAACTGGAGCGTGTGCAGTAACTGCATATGCTCCAGTTTGCTGTGAACGGTAACTGGAGCGTGTACAGTTGCTGTACACGCTCCAGATATTTTTTCTGAATTCTGTAATCAACCATAGTGTTCGGATATTTATTTGAGCGACTGTGCGTGAAACATAAAAGGTTGAGAACCACTGCTCTATACGATATAATTTCCACCATATTTCAGGAACTCTCGAAATTTTCTTTAACGGACGATTTATTGGATTCGATTTATTGGGACTATATCGTTAAAGAAGATTTTCTTTAACGATATAGTCCCAATAAATCGAATCAGCGGAAGACCAAACCTTAACAGCAGCATGTACACCTCGTGCAATGATAATACTTCAGCTGCAGATGATCACTAGTCCTTGCAAAGCGCATTAACAGAATGGTGACGATTTGTGGACCTTGCCCACTGTGAGTGACATTTCGCATGTTAGCTAAAGACATTTTCGGGGCGCTGCCAAATGGTAATTAGCACCCAGGCATCGGGAATTGTCTAATACGGCGGAACATGCCATTTGGCAGGCTTGTCATCCGTTCCGTTCAATGGAAGAGTGACTAAGCCGGACTCTGCAATAATTTATCTCGCACACAGGACTCGTCACTCTTGCTGAGCGGGCTTCCACCAAATGGTGGTGTCACGGTCTCTCATAGAGCCGATGTACCGACGGGTCTGACTCACAATGCTAGCCGTGCTGTTCTGTCTGCCGCCGTGGGCGTCTCCACAACTTGCAGTGCTATCGTTTCGGATCAAGCCGGATTGGAGGAGAGGACTTGAAGCTGTTTGACCGCATACTGTAGGGGGGGGGGGAGCATGCTTCGTCAGGGTGTTTACATCTCTGCTGGGTGAAAGTGTAGTGCTAGAATTTGATTCCTGATCGGTATTAAACTCGTACACTCCAGCAACCTATGCTTAACGTGTGTTTAGATCAGGAGCTATTGTGTACTCTGTTTGTAATTGTTAATCTGTGAAGTAATTCTGGGGCGGGGGTGGCTCAGTCGGTAGCGCGCAAGGCTCGTAATCTGTAGTTCCCAGGTTCGAGTCAAAGCTGGGTCAGCGTTGAGATTTATCTCCGCAAATTCCCAGCCCTGCCCACGGTCAATAGGGGACACCAATGGGCTTGGAAAGACCGCCGTCCGTCGGATGGGGCGTTAAGCCGTGGCCCTGTGCGGGAGAGCCATACCCTGTGCACATTAAAGAACACGCTGGATGGCCTTGACGGGGTGCTACCATCTGTCTCCCAACAGCTGTTCCAGTGGGTCCCCACCCCCAACCTACTCTGTCCAGGGACAGAGTAGGTTGGGGGAGGGGACCCACTACCCACTCACTCTTACATTTTGGGCCTATTTGAGTTCGGGGTCCATGTGACCTGGCCATTAGCCCATGGTGTGCAAAAAAGTGCAGCTCAGATGTAAAACAACCCAACCCAACTTGAAGTGATTCTTTGTTTTAAATGTGATGGCTTCTGTTCAGTTGGTTTGACATCTCAACGGTGGCGGCTCAGTCGGTAGCGGGCCAGGCTCGAAATATGAAATTTCCAGGTTCGAGTCCCAGCTAGGCCAGCGTTGAGATTTATCTCCGCATTTGACCCCGCCTTGTCATCAGTCAGTAGAGGACACCGATAGGCTTGGAAAGACTGCCTTCCGTCGGATGGGACGTTAAGCCATGTCCCCTTGTGTGGAAGAGCCATGTTAAGACATGCACGTTAAAGAGCACGCTGTATGGACTTAACTGGCTTCAGTCTGTCTCCGGTCACGTGAGTCCCCTTCCCACAACCTTCTCTGAACTTTCGGGGTCCTTGTGACCAGGTCATTTAGCCCCATTGTGTTTTAAAATGCTGCTCAGAGGTAAAACAACCCAACCTCTGAGCGGCAATTTCGTGCACATAATGGATAAATGGCTTGGTCATAAGGATTCAGAGAAGGCTAAGGAAGGTATTGTGAAAACTGTTATTGTGGATTGGGTTGTTGGGTTGTTTTACTTCTGAGCGGCAATTTTTTGCACACCATGGGCTAAATGGCCAGGTCACATGGACCCCGAAGGCTCAGAGAAGGTTGGGGGAGGGGACCCACTGGAACAGGTGTTGGGAGACAGATGGTAGCCTCCCGTCAAGGCCATCCAGCGTGTTCTTTAACGTGCACAGGGTATGGCTCTCCCGCACTCGGGGCCACGGCTTAACGTCCCATCCGACGGACGGCGGCCTTTCCAAGCCCATCGGTGTCCCCTACTGACAGTGGGCAGGGCGGGGAATTTTGCGGAGATAAATCTCAACGCTGACTCAGCTGGGACTCGAATCTGGGAACTATAGATTACGAGCCTTTCGCGCTACCGACTGAGCTACCCCCGCCCCTCTTGAGAAAGGAGATACCGATGGGCTTGAAAAGGCCGCCGTCCATCGGATGGGACGTAAAGCCATGATTCTAGGGAGCAGGAGAGCCCCACATGGATTGCCTTGACTCTCTCCCCAAACCTTCTCTGACCCTTCGGTGTCAAAAACTCTCCTTGGTAAACACAAACCCACCTTGTAATTTGGCCATTTAGCCCGTGCCGAAAAAATGCCGCTCGGAGTTATCTCTAATTCACAATCAATATTGCATTACTGTATTTCACCAAACAATATGGGCGGGGGTGGCTCAGTCGGTAGCGCGCCAGGCTCGCAATCTGTAGTTCCACGTTCTGAGTCCCAGCTGGGTCAGCGTTGAGATTTATCTCCGCAAAAATTCCCCGCCCTTCCCACGGTCAGTAGGGGACACCAATGGGCTTGGAAAGGCCGCCATCCGTCGGATGGGAGTTAAGCCGTGGCCCCGTGTGCGGGAGAGCCATACCCTGTGCACTTTAAAGAACACGCTGGATGACCTTATCGGGAGGCTACCATCTGTCTCCCAACAGCTATTCCAGTGGGTCCCCTCCCCCAACCTTCTCTGAGCCTTCGGGGTCCATGTGACCTGGCCATTTAGCCCATGGTGGGCAAAAATGTGCCGCTCAGAGGTAAAACAACCCACCCCACCAACCAATATACACATTCTGTATTTCACTGTGCAAAGAAACAATTTAGTACTTGGCATGTTTTTGATTTCATAACTTAGTAATTTTAGTGCGATTCTCATAGTTCATAATCCATAGTCACTGGCAGAAAAAAATGAAAACATTCCCAAGCTTTGTCAATGGGTAGACGGATTTGTAGCTCTTTAAACTTCTTAAGTAAAAGTTTGGACTGATCAACAAGATTCCGATCCCATCTATCAAAATATCGGTTTTAGCAATGTCCATTCGGTATTTAAACAATTCAATTTTAATTATTCCATTTTTGCATTTCGTACCATTTATATTTTATGCAATTTGAGCTCATACAGCAAAAATTATTAATTTGTTTCAGCTGTAGAAATTTTATAAATACAATCCTTTTATATGTTTAATAATATGTTAATAATATCGTTTATTTTATTACTTAATCATTTATTTGTTATTACACGTAATATTTGGAATATCAACCATCAACAAGATAACAAACTCGCCTGGAGGATTGCAAATTTAAAAAAATTTAAATTAATTAAAAATCATTTATTTCTAAGTGAGAAATAAATTTCACAATTTATAATGACTATTGATTCATAAATAGTACAGTCGAAAAAAAATATCCGAACACTATGGTTGATTACAGAATTTAGAAAAAATATCTGGCAGCGATTTATTTAGAAATTAGCGATCTGGCAACCTTCGTGTCACGTGATTACAGAATTCGGGAAAAATATCTGGAGCGTGTACAGCAACTGTACACGCTCCAGTTACCGTTCACCTTACCGTCAACCATCCCCTAGGGGGAATTGGTTTTGATTAAGTTTTTGTGAGCTACTGCGTTTATAAGTGTTATATATTAAGTGCAAGGCTATAGGCCATATTTTGTTGTTAGGAAAATATCAGAACCAATTCTAGGAGAGAGGACGTTGTCGTCGTCTAGGGGCTCCCTCCTTGGAGGAGGGTCTAACACTCTCTCTGTGTAGTAAGATATAACTGCCTGGTGTGAACCCCAGGGTACCAGGCAGTAATGGCTGATGAAGTGAGCGAGGAGAATGCAGAGGCCTCTCAAGTGCAGAGCGCCAGCATAAAGACAACAGAGCTGTTCAACGAACTAGACTCTATATTAAACAGTAGTGCAAGTAAAATTACTAAGCAGCAAGGAGCTGAACTTAGAAATTTGTTCACAAGGCTACAAGACGTAGTCCACGAACAAGAACTTAAAATCAGTAACCTCGAGGGAAGGTTAACTGAAAAAGGTGTCAAAAGTAAGGCACCAGGTGCAAAGAGCTATGCAGAAGTAGCTAAAAGGTCTGTTACTCCAAGACCAAAGAAAAGAGACCAACAGCATATAATGCTGATATATCCTCAAGACGAGGAACAGAGTTCAGATGAACTCAAAAAGGATCTTTTGAAAAACCTTGATCCAACAAAGTTAAAGATTGGAATTAAGAATGTAAAAAAGATTGGAAAAGGAGGTGTGCTAATAGAATGCACAGATGAATTTGATAAGAAAATTCTGAAGAATGAAATTCAAAGGAATACAGTTTTGAAAGATAAGTGCTCCGCAAGGGAGCCTAAGATGAAACTGCCACAAATAATAATTTATGATGTGGATGGTGACATAGAGCAAGAGGCTCTAGTGGACAGAATAAAAGCACAAAACGTTGCTTTTAACGAAGCCTCGATGGAGGTTAAATTTTCGATAAAAGGCAAGAATGGCAAAAAGCACTGGGTAGTGCAAGTAGACCCAGAAAACTTTAAAGTATTTATGAAAGAGAAAAAGGTAAATGTAGGCTGGTCTCGACTTAATGTCAAAGAATATCTAAAGGTCGTAAGATGTTTTAAATGTAATAAATATGGTCATTTTCAGACCAGGTGTACGGAGGAGCAGACTTGTGGAAAATGTGGTCAAAAAGACCACAAACACTGGGAGTGTAAAGAAAAAGAATTAAAATGCGTCAATTGTAAAGCAGCTAATGAAAAGTACAGATTGAAACTAGATGTCCAGCACTCAAGTCTGGACATGGACTGTTCTTGTTACAGAAGAGAGCTCGAGTTATTGGTTAAACGAATTCGATACTGATTCGAGCTTGTCTAAAACAGTACAAATAACCTTACATCATGCTAAAGCTGCTACAAATAGTCTCGTTTTGTATATCGAGGAAAGAGACTATGACATAGCATTGGTGCAAGAGCCTTATGTCTATAAAGACAAAATAAGAGGTTTTCCAGCAGGCTGGAGAGTATTTGGAGCATCTCACCCACAGCCAAGAAGTGCAATTGTTATCGGGAAAAGACATTTAAGTGTCACAGAGATTTACACATCAAGAGATGTGGTGATCGTAACAGTAGAAAAAGGTGGCCAGAAATGTGTGCTGATTTCTATGTACTGCCCACCTAAAGAATCGTTTGAGGAGAATTTTCAAGTTGTTAATAACATAGTTCAAGTCTATCCCAACTGGGACATAGTCCTAGGAGGGGACTTCAACGCAAGTAGCAAACTCTGGGGACCTCAAAGGGAGGACCAGAGAGGAAAAGAAGTCCTGGAGTTCATTAATCAAAACGGTTTTACAACGGTCAATGATCCGAATAGTGACCCAACCTTTTCCAGCAGTCTAGGTACAAGCTGGATAGATGTTACTCTGCATAAAGTAGTGAACCAAGACTTCGTTTTACAATGGGCAGTGGAGGATGAAATTAGCTGCAGTGATCACGCATATATTAGCTTTTCCCTAAACTTCGGGAATGTTAGCACAAGTGCTAATAAGAGATATTCGATAAAGAACTTGGATTGGATAGAATTTAGAAAGGAACTTTCAGAAAAGTTCTCGGATAAGACCTCTGAAGAGGTTAAACAACAGGAAGATCTAGATGAATACATTGTAAAAGCTACTAAAACGCTACAAAAGATATGTAGTGATAATCAAAAAGAAGAAAGCCGAAAAGTGAGTTCGGGATATAGAAAAGTTCCATGGTGGAACAAAGAGTTAACCAAACTTAGAAAAGAAGTTAAAAAGAGAAGACGAAAATACCAAAGATGTTATACAGATGAAAGGCAAAGAAAAAGCCTTAGAACAGAGTTTAAACTATGGGAAGCAAAATACAAGAAGGAGATAAATACAGCTAAAAACAATAGCTGGAAAAAATTATGTGATGAAGTATCACAAGAAAAACCCTTTGGGGTACATTTTAAAGTTGCGAAAGAAGCAACAAGAGGTACGTTTAAACTCTCAACAATTATGCAAAAAGATGGTTCTTTAACGAAGAACGTTAAGGAATCGCTAAACTGTCTGTTGGAATATCATTTCCCTGAGGATAACAGGGAAGAAGATAATGAATATCACAGAAATATCAGAAACAGGTCAAGGAGACCTGTTAATACAGAAGACGACATTCCATTTTCTATAGTAGAGGTAGAAGAAGTGATGGATTCAATGAATAAGGGGAAAGCGCCAGGGCTTGATGGGCTCTCCCTAGAATTAATTATCGAACTCTTTGAGGTTAATAAAAGTTGGTTCGTGAGCATTCTTAATGAATGTCTTTGCAGAGGAATCTTTCCAGACAGTTGGAAAGTAGCTGAACTGATACTGTTCAATAAAGAAGGAAAAGATAGAAAAAATCCTTCAGCTTACAGACCAATATGTCTATTATCGTCGTGGAGCAAGGTGTTAGACAAGCTTCTAACTAATAGATTGAGTTACTATCTACAGAGTAATGACAAGTTGAATCCAAATCAGTTTGGATTCATTCCAGGCAAAAGCACAACTATGGCAATATCAAAGTTAATGGCAACAATAGACGAGAACAAGGCGCTAAAGAAACACACGTGTGTGATATCGTTAGATGTAAAAGGAGCTTTTAATAACGTCTGGTGGCCGTTCCTGCTGGAAGAGTTAAGGAGACATAGAGTTCCAAAGAACTTGTTTAAAGTTTTTAGTAACTACTTATCAAAAAGGAAGATAGTAGTTAAAGATGGAGATACTGAAATCTCCAGACAATATTATAAAGGCTATCCGCAGGGGTCTAATTCTGGGCCCCTATTGTGGAACATAGTTGCAGATTCTGCATTAAATATCATAACTAAAGAAGATACACAAATTCAAGCCTACGCAGATGATATTATAGTCATAGTCTCTGCTTCGGGGAGACATATCTTAGAACAAGATTGTCAAAAAGTTTTAATAGACTTAGAGAAATGGGCAGAAAGTACAAGGCTGGAATTCAGCCCTGAGAAGACAAACATTATAGTATTTCCTAAAGAGGGAAAAATGAAAAGGCTCCCAAGCTTAAGGTTTAAAGAGAGACCTGTAAAAGTTGTAAAAGTATTGAAATACCTAGGAGTGTGGCTGGATGACAAGAGGAATTGGTTATGTCATCTGAATAAAGTCAAGGAAAGATGTGCAACGATTTTAAATGCCCTGCATAGAATGTCAACTAGGACATGGGGGCTGAAAGGTACAGTTAAAAAAGAACTATATAAAAGGGGAATAGAAAGGATAGTAACTTACGCCTGTGGGGCCTGGTGGCCCCAAGGAGGGACAGTAAGAATGATTCATAAACTGCAGCAGATTCAAAGACTAGCCCTTTTGGGCATCACAAGATGTTACAAGACGACATCAACATCAGCACTTCAGGTCTTGGCAGGTACTTTGCCAATTGAACTTATTATCGAACAAGAAGCTGCGGTTTTTCGAAGTTTTACTTTAGAACAAAAGGTAGAACTATGGGATGAATCCATAGATGGAATAAATATAGAAAAACAAATTATTAAAGGGGCAAGACACCCAGCGAAGCAAATGCAAATAAGGTGGGATAAGGTCCCACCAGAAGACTCAAACCATGATATTAAAATTTACACAGATGGTTCCAGAATGGAAGAGCACACGGGTGCGTCCATGTGTATCTTCAGAAGTACAAGTCCAACAAAGCAAAATGAGTACAGACTATCAGACACAGCTACTGTGTTTCAAGCTGAGATATTTGCCGTTCTGAAGGGAGTTGAATGGTTTGCTACAGAGTGTACTGACCAAGAAATGGACTTGTACTCGGACAGTCAATCAGCATTGTTTGCGATACAAAGGATTCAGCATAAAAATCCAACAGTTGACAAGATTAAGCATCTAATAGCAGAGTTAGAAGAAGATAGAAAGATAAATTTCCATTGGGTGAAAAGCCACCAAGACTGCCCAGGAAATGAATTGGCTGACAATCATGCAAAGAACGCATGCAAAAGACCACAAGTAGATTGTGAAATTCAAACTTCAAAGGAATGCATAAAGACAAAACTGAGACAAAGAAGTCTGGAGATTTGGCAAACAAGATGGGACCAAGAAGACGCAACAGGAAGACACACTTATAAATTTCTCAAGAAGGTGTCCATGAAGAGAGTCTCAACAGATTTCTATACGAACCAAATCCTGACAGATCATGGTAACTTTCCAAAATACCTTTGCAGATTTAAGATTAAAAGATGTTCCTGTATCTGCGGCTCTCGTGATGCGGGAGCGCTTCACTATATATATGATTGTACACATTTAAGGGATATTAGAGGAAACTATTTAACGAAAGTTGATCGTAATAAAGTAAATCTGCTCTGGGAGAACACAGAGCTACGTTCACAAATGAGAGATGTAATGAGTTACATCTACAATAATCAACAAGAAATGATAATACTAGATTAGGGAGGGGACTGGATCCCCTCCCTCCGTGGGAGGAGACAAAGTCTTCTCCTACTAGAAGAAAGAAGGTCCTAAGAAGATAATTCTTAAAGGAGAAATGAAGAAGAAGAAGATGAAACGGGAGGAGATAAGTCTCTCCTCCTGTATGTATGAAAAGAAGCCTCATCAGTCTTATGTTATTTTATTTATTTGTACATGTAATTTAATGTTTAAACTATGTAAAGGGCGCTAAATCGCGCCCTATGTATATATTTCTCTGTAAATATGTTTTTGTTTTAATAAAGAAAGATGTAAAAGAAAAGTGATGGTGTCCTTCCGGCGGACGAGGGTTCGCGGGGGGGGGAAAACAAAATTTTAGAGTAGTTCTACTTAGCCTGTAGTACCGATTTTGGCGGGGCAGGCGTTGTTAATTTTAGAGAGTCTTACCGTCAACCATACCCTGTGAACGGTAACTGCACACGCTCAATATTTCCGTGAGTGAGCCCACACGATCTAGTATCAAAATAATATGACCATCTACAGTCGCTCAAAAAAATATCCGAACACTATGGTTGATTACAGAATTCAGAAAAAATATCTGGCAACGATTTTTTTTAGAAATTAGTGATCTGGCAACCTTCGTGTCACGTGATTACAGAATTCGGGAAAAATATCTAGATCGTGTACAGCAACTGTACACGCTGCAGTTAACGTTCACAGCAAACTGGAGCGTGTGCAGTTACTGCACACGCTCCAGCTTGCTGTGAACGGTAACTGCACACGCTCAATATTTCCATGAGTGAGCCCACACGATCTAGTATCAAAATAATATGACCACCTACAGTCGCTCAAAAAAATATCCGAACACTATGGTTGATTACAGAATTCAGAAAAAATATCTGGCAACGATTTTTTTTAGAAATTAGTGATCTAGCAACCTTCGTGTCACGTGATTACAGAATTCGGGAAAAATATCTAGATCGTGTACAGCAACTGTACACGCTGCAGTTAACGTTCACAGCAAACTGGAGCGTGTGCAGTTACTGCACACGCTCCAGCTTGCTGTGAACGGTAACTGCACACGCTCAATATTTCCATGAGTGAGCCCACACGATCTAGTATCAAAATAATATGACCACCTACAGTCGCTCAAAAAAATATCCGAACACTATGGTTGATTACAGAATTTAGAAAAAATATCTGGCAACGATTTTTTTTTTAGAAATTAGTGATCTGGCAACGATTTATTTAGAAATTTGGCAACCTTCGTGTCACGTGACACGAAGATTGCCAACACGAATCACTAATTTCTAAATAAATCGTTGCCAGAAATTTTTTCTGAATTTTGCAATCAACCATAGTGTTCGGATATTTTTTTTTTGAGCGACTGTAGCAAATTTCACTACATTTATATATAACAGCAAATATATAATAATTTAATCTTTTTTCCTAAGGGTTATTTCAATGTCAATAATTTTATCAATCCATATTTTTAATAATTAAGAAAAATTAATATATTTTAATCTCATTTTTTATCAATTTTAACAGTTAAGGAAGTTGGAACTTTTAACAACAGCAATTCTATTCATAAGTATTTGCCTCAGAGGTTAATTTGAACTTAAATAATAAGTATTATATCAAACTATTTAATAAAATAAGCTTCTATTTTTAGCAATCTATGTTATATTTCTTGTGATATTCTTCAGTTTCATTTAAATTAGGCGTGGCGCTGCTGTTGTTAAATATTTCAACTTCCGCAACTCTCAATCGGGTTGGGTTGTTTTACCTCTGAGCGGCACTTTTTTGCACACCATGGGCTAAATGGCCAGGTCACAAGGACTCCGAAGGCTCAGAGAAGGTTGGGGGAGGGGTTGGGTTGTTTTACCTCTGAGCGGTACTTTTTTGCACACCATGGGCTAAATGGCCAGGTCACATGGACCCCGAAGGCTCAGAGAAGGTTGGGGGAGGGGACCCACTGGAACAGCTGTTGGGAGACAGATGGTAGCCTCCCGTCATGGCCATCCAGCGTGTTCTTTAACGTGCACAGGGTATGGCTCTCCCGCACACGGAGCCACGGCTTAACGTCCCATCCGACGGACGGCGGCCTTTCCAAGCCCATCGGTGTCTCCTACTGACCATGGGCAGGGCGGGGAAATTTTGCCTAGATATATCTCAACGCTGACCCAGCTGGGACTCGATCCTGGAAACTACAGATTACGAGTGGGGGAGGGGACCCACTGGTACAGCTGTTGGGAGACAGATGGTAGCCTCTCGTCAAGGCCATCCAGCGTGTTCTTTAACGTGCACGTGTTCTTTAACACGTCTCTCCCGCACACGGGACCACGGCTTAACGTCCCATTCGACGGTCGGCGGCCTTGTCCAAGCCCATCGGTGTCCCCTACTGACCATGGGCAGGGCGGGGAATTTTGCGATAAATCTCAACGCTGACCCAGCTGGGATTCGAACCTGGGAACTACAGATTACGAGCCTGGCGCGCTACCGACTGAGCCACCCCCGCCCCTCTCAATCGGGGTTTAGATTTCATACGTGACCTTAATTAGTTCTCGGCCACATTTTTTTTCCATTAAAAAAAAAAAAGATTATTTCAGAACTGGGAGACTAAGCCCGTTGAAAGTTGACATGATTTTATGGTTTGATTAAACTTGCAATAAATTATATTCGTTTTTTGTTTTCATAATCCTTTATTGAAAATCTGTAATCTTCTAAATCGCATTATCATCACGCAAAAGTTCTCTAATCACAATCTTCCGTGTAAACACTGGGATCAGTTATAAATATCCCTTGATTATTTTTGCTTTATAGTCTTCCAACTGTGTATGAGAAAAAAGGAGAGTCTTGTAATAGAACCTTCTACTGTGAGTTGGCCCAAAATTTAACAAGTGTATTGCGAAAACCATAATGAGGGTCTGTGTGGAAAATTTGAGGTTGGTAGGATTAAAAATAGCTAAGATACAAAACGTTACAGAAATAATGATCAAAAGGGAGAATAACCATTTTAATTATTTGGTTAGGCAGTGATTTCGGGTTGGGTTGTTTTACCTCTGAGCGGCACTTTTTTGCACACCATAGGCTAAATGGCCAGGTCACAAGGACTCCGAAGGCTCAGAGAAGGTTGGGGGAGGATCTCCTTTCCTTCAGAGAAGGTTCGGGGAGGGGACCCACTGGAACAGCTGTTGGGAGACAGATGGTAGCCTCCCGTCAAGGCCACCCAGTGTGTTCTTTAACGTGCACAGGGTATGGCTCTCCCGCACAAGGAGCTACGGCTTTAACGTCCCATCCGACGGACGGCGGCCTTTCCAAGCCCATTGGTGTCCCCTACTGACCGTGGAAAGGGCGGGGAATTTTTGCGGAGATAAATCTCAACGCTGACCCAGCTGGGACTCAGAACCGTGGAACTACAGATTGCGAGCCTGACGCGCTGCCGACTGAGCCAACCCCGCCTCGTTGATTTCGGTCTTAGTAGATCATATTTTGTATGAGAAGGGCTGTATATATAAACTAGTAGTGGGTTTTAGGATTCTTCTCTTCCTTATTTGCTACGAAAAAAAAAAGAAAAAAAAAAATTCGGAGCACCCGACTTTGACTCTCACGTGATAAAACGTAGGGATGTTTGCTTTCTTCTGTCACTTACCTGTACTTCGAGTAGTAAGTAATAGAATATTCTTTGCAATGTCATGAAGTTACCGGATTAAAGATTCGAAAGTATACTATTCATGGTTGTTACTTATATTAATTAGAATTATTAACATTACATAATCCCTCTGCCTTCCGAATAAAAAATAAGGCAGATTGGACCCTACTTTGAACTTGGTAGCCGACCATTTTCAACGCGAATTATATAATTGATTTTCAAAGCCAAAAAATGCATTTACCACCAGTTCCGGATCTACAAAAGAATTCTGGTGGGGCAAGAATCCCATTATAGTATAATATTTCCAACTCCGTTTCAGAGATCTATGAAAATAATCTTTAAAAAAATACATGAAAAATTCATTTTTTTTAATATTTTGTCTCTCTTACCCTTAGTTTGTGTGTCGGGGGGGGGGGGTGTAGGGGTAGACCCCACCTAGATCCTGATAACACACTCAGGACGTGTAGGATTCAGATCTTGATACTTTAGTGAGACTCTTAGTAGAAGCCAAAGGAGATGGATGGGGAGGGGAGTGTATTCTTGGCTCCTAAAATGCTGGTTTCATGTTCGAGTCTTACCTGTGTCAGGTGAGAAAGGGGACGCCATTAGGTTTGGGAAATCCGCCGTCCATCGGATGCGACCTTAAGCAATGGCCCCATGTGCAGGAGAGTCATATCCAGTGAACGTCGGATAACACGCTGGATGGTCTTCACGGAAGGCTACCATCTGTCCATCGGATGCAGAAGAGCCATATCCTGTGAACGTCAGAGAACACGCTGGATGGTCTTGGCGAGAGGCTACCATCTGTCTCCTGACAGCTGTCCACTGGATCTCCTTTCCTAAACTTCTCTGCAGCTCCCAGGTTCGAGTCCAGCCTGGGACAACGTTGTGATTTACCTCCGCAAAGCTCCCCGCCATGCCCTTAGTCCTCAAATGACATCAGGGAGCTTGGAAAAGCCGCCGTTCATCGGATGGGACGTTAAGCCGTGACCCCCCTTGCGGAGAGCCATACCCTGTGCACGTTAAATAACATTGTGTATGGCCTAGACGGGAGGCGCCCAGAGTCTCCTAACAAGCTGTCTAGTGAGTCTTTCCCCCCCCCCCCACAACCTTTCTGAGCCCTCGGAATCCTTGTGACCTGGCCATTTAGCCCATTCTGTGCAAAAAAGTACCGCTCAGAGTTTAACCGAACCCTAACCTCAACATTTTTTCCATTCTAAGAAAACACAAACTTCTCAGAAGTAAAACAACGAAATCTAGAAGTCGACGAAGCCGCAGCCATAAATGAAAGTCAGTAAATGTCTCAATTAGGATTCAAAGGAGCTGCATCCAACCATGGAGCAGAAAATCCTTTATAAAGAAGAAAAAAAACACACACACACAACGAACGACATATATATAACATCGAGACACATATATTTATTGTATCCAACTGTATGATGAGTCTTGATATCCTCCGATAGTCGAATATAATTTACTTGGGGAGTGATGCTGGAGAAGCCACTTCCAATATGGGTTTGGAGCATTGTTAAGATGAACACATGTAGGAAATGCAGGCAAAGGGAGTTCAGTCATCATTTTTTACGACATGCGCCTTCCTGGTTGGTAAGGGCGTCGCGCCCGCGGCCGAAACGCATCAGGATCGATGGGCGCCAGCCACGTGTCGACTGATGGACTTCCGGCACGCGCGACTCTGGCACGTGGAAGGACGTGTACATTTCTTTCTCAGCGAAGCCTTAATGAGCGGTGCAGCAGGGTCTGCTATCCATGTCGGATGACCAATCATCCAACTGGAAATTCATCCCCATTGTTTCGGGCACTTTGTGTATCAGGCTTTTTTCCCCGTCCTTTACTGCAAAATCGTGTTTCAGTCTTTTCTTCCAGGTTCACTTTTATTTTTGTCTCACGGATCTAATGGAACAGAGAATATTTTTGTAAGATTCTTGAACACTTGACGTTGATGTAACTACTGTAGTAAACAATAAGAGTGATGAAACTGAAATTGTCTCTCTTCTTTTCTTTCGTTTAAGTACGGTAGGATCATTTAGAAGTAATCCTACAATAGAGGAAGCTTTTCCCATCATTTTCCGATTGATTTGGCATTGGTTAAGTACGATTATCAATTGGAAAATGTTGGTTCTGAAAATTCCATGAAAAAAGAAACTTTAGAGGAATTGAATCCGCCAGATTATTAGCGATAAATCAAAGACATGCATCTTATAGTACACTGAGTGAATATAGATGAGTGTTTATACATCGTTTCTTATGTTTGGGAACTGGTATACAATTTAAGTAGTTAATGTTTATTCTTAGAGAGAAATTGTAAGAAATAGATAGGTTTCGGAGCTGCATTCAGCTCAGTAAAGCGAGGTTGAGAGTTGGTATTATATTTAAAGAAGTTAATGTTTATTCTTAGAGAGAGAAATTGTAAGAAATAGATAGGTTTCGGAGCTGCATTCAGCTCAGTAAAGCGAGGTTTAGAGTTGGTATTATATTTAAAGAAGTTAATGTTTATTCTTAGAGAGAGAAATTGTAAGAAATAGATAGGTTTCGGAGCTGCATTCAGCTCAGTACAGCGAGGTTGAGAGTTGGTATTATATTTAAAGAAGTTAATGTTTATTCTTAGAGAGAAATTGTAAGAAATAGATAGGTTTCAGAGCTGCATTCAGCTCAGTAAAGCGAGGTTGAGAGTTGGTATTATATTTAAAGAAGTTAATGTTTATTCTTAGAGAGAAATTGTAAGAAAGAGTTAGGTTTCGGAGCTGCATTCAGCTCAGTAAAGCGAGGTTGAGAGTTGGTATTATATTTAAAGAAGTTAATGTTTATTGTTAGAGAGAAATTGTAAGAAATAGATAGGTTTCGGAAATAGATATTCAGCTCAGTAAAGCGAGGTTGAGAGTTGGTATTATATTTAAAGAAGTTAATGTTTATTCTTAGAGAGAAATTGAAGAAATAGATAGGTTTCAGAGCTGCATTCAGGTCAGTAAAGCGAGGTTGAGAGTTGGTATTATATTTAAAGAAGTTAATGTTTATTCTTAGAGAGAAATTGTAAGAAATAGATAGGTTTCGGAAATAGATATTCAGCTCAGTAAAGCGAGGTTGAGAGTTGGTATTATATTTAAAGAAGTTAATGTTTATTCTTAGAGAGAAATTGAAGAAATAGATAGGTTTCAGAGCTGCATTCAGGTCAGTAAAGCGAGGTTGAGAGTTGGTATTATATTTAAAGAAGTTAATGTTTATTCTTAGAGAGAAATTGTAAGAAATAGATAGGTTTCGGAAATAGATATTCAGCTCAGTAAAGCGAGGTTGAGAGTTGGTATTATATTTAAAGAAGTTAATGTTTATTCTTAGAGAGAAATTGAAGAAATAGATAGGTTTCAGAGCTGCATTCAGGTCAGTAAAGCGTGGTTGAGAGTTGGTATTATATTTAAAGAAGTTAATGTTTATTCTTAGAGAGAAATTGTAAGAAATAGATAGGTTTCGGAAATAGATATTCAGCTCAGTAAAGCGAGGTTGAGAGTTGGTATTATATTTAAAGAAGTTAATGTTTATTCTTAGAGAGAAATTTTAAGAAATAGATAGGTTTCGGAAATAGATATTCAGCTCAGTAAAGCGAGGTTGAGAGTTGGTATTATATTTAAAGAAGTTAATGTTTATTCTTAGAGAGAAATTGTAAGAAATAGATAGGTTTCGGAAATAGATATTCAGCTCAGTAAAGCGAGGTTGAGAGTTGGTATTATATTTAAAGAAGTTAATGTTTATTCTTAGAGAGAAATTGAAGAAATAGATAGGTTTCAGAGCTGCATTCAGGTCAGTAAAGCGAGGTTGAGAGTTGGTATTATATTTAAAGAAGTTAATGTTTATTCTTAGAGAGAAATTGTAAGAAATAGATAGGTTTCGGAAATAGATATTCAGCTCAGTAAAGCGAGGTTGAGAGTTGGTATTATATTTAAAGAAGTTAATGTTTATTGTTAGAGAGAAATTGTAAGAAATAGATAGGTTTCGGAAATAGATATTCAGCTCAGTAAAGCGAGGTTGAGAGTTGGTATTATATTTAAAGAAGTTAATGTTTATTCTTAGAGAGAAATTGAAGAAATAGATAGGTTTCAGAGCTGCATTCAGGTCAGTAAAGCGAGGTTGAGAGTTGGTATTATATTTAAAGAAGTTAATGTTTATTCTTAGAGAGAAATTGTAAGAAATAGATAGGTTTCGGAGCTGCATTCAGCTCAGTAAAGCGAGGTTGAGAGTTGGTATTATATTTAAAGAAGTTAATGTTTATTCTTAGAGAGAAATTGAAGAAATAGATAGGTTTCGGAGCTGCATTCAGCTCAGTAAAGCGAGGTTGAGAGTTGGTATTATATTTAAAGAAGTTAATGTTTATTCTTAGAGAGAAATTGTAAGAAATAGATAGGTTTCGGAGCTGCATTCAGCTCAGTAAAGCGAGGTTGAGAGTTGGTATTATATTTAAAGAAGTTGTGGTCGAGTGGTTAGCGCGCTTGGCTACTGATCTACGGGACCTGGGTTCGAACCCCAGGTAAGGCATGGTTGTGTGTGTTGTTTTTCTGCTGAGGTCCTGCCATCCTCACAGACCTTCTACTATGGCATATAAACTGACAGGCTACTGTCAGACCTCTGTGGCAAGCAGCTGCTTGAGGAGGTATTTATTTATTTATTTATATATTAATGTTTATTCTTAGAGAGAAATTGAAGAAATAGACAGGTTTCAGAGCTGCATTCAGCTCAGTAAAGCGAGGTTGAGAGTTGGTATTATATTTAAAGAAGTTAATGTTTTTTCTTAGAGAGAAACTAGGAAATATATAAGGTCTCGTGTCCTGGGCTCAGCTAGGTAGCTCGATTCCGGTGAAGGCATTGTATTGATGCATCACAGACGGTTTCGAGCTCAGTCGTAATTTAAATTTCGAGATTTCCTTATGACTGTAAAAATATTTAGTTATTTTGGAATTATTTTCTACTGATTAAAATAAATAAGCACTATTTATCCTTTCGGTGTTTTTCATGAATTTGTCTCTCTTTTGGAAAAAATAACAAAAACAACAACAACAACAACAGAAAGACCAATAACATAGAAACTGTATCAGGCTTATCCTTATTTCTCATAGAACACACATCCTTTTAATCATTACACTGGTCTGCATTTTGAAAAAAAAGTTGCTTGGTGTTTTAAAACTAATAGATGATTTTAAATGTAATTTGGTGCTGTTTTCAAAAATGAAATTAGAATTTGTGTACCAGTCAGAATTTTTCGCAAATTGGAAATCTTTATTTGAAAAAAAAATTATTATTTTACTTTAATTTAACATATTCATGTTAGTCATATAATATTACACAAAAATATATAGTAATAATGAAGATTATAGTATGTCATATGAAACATAATATATTATGAAAAAAGTTATGTAAACACAAAAAATGCATGTACTGTTCGTGTAATGTTATAAATTCAATTGCAAATTTCAATATAATTGGGCAGAAATGTTTTCAATAAGAAAGAATAATGCTTTTTTGCCGGTTAGATTTATTTACATAAGTATTCGAATCAACATCCAACATAAGTTTGCCATCATGTCTTTATTCCATTTCCCTTGGTACATTTTTTTCCATTTCTTTTATATCCTACCGTTCCGTGGCCGAGTGGTTAGGGCGCTTGGCTACTGATCTAAGGGATCTGGGTTCGAGCCCCGGGTAAGGCATGGATGTATGCGTCGTTTTTCTGCTGAGGTCCTGCCATCCTCTCAGATCTATTGTGGCATATAAACTGACAGGCTCCTGTCAGACCTCTGTGGCAAGTAGCTGCTTGAGGGGGTATTTATTTTTATTTATTTTTTATATCCTGATGAAATCTTTTCCCTTGTTCCTCGCCGATTGCCCCAAGATTTTCCGGAAAGTACTCCCTGTGAATGCAAAAAATCTAATTTAACACCCACGTTGCAACCAAGCAATCTGAACTTTTATAACATATCTTCTAGAATTACTTTGTAATTTGGGTATTTCTTTTTAAAAAATTTTCAACTACTTTTTTCAAGCTTATCTATGACTCCTTTTCACATTCGTTCATTGTTGCTTGAAACTCGCTGTCCAACATCAACTTTCGAATCTGAGGCCAAACAAAAATTCCTCCTTTAAGCGTGGCATCAGTTACAGAAGGAATTTGTTATATTATATATATTATTTTAATATGGAATGGCGAGAGTACAGTCGCTCAAATAAATATCCGAACACTATGGTTGATTACAGAATTCAGGAAAAATACCTGGAGCGTGTACAGCAACTGTACACGCTCCAGTTACCGTTCAGAGCAAACTGGAGCGTGTGCAGTAACTGCACACGCTCCAGTTTGCTGTGAACTGTAACTGCACACGCTCCAGTTTGCTGTGAACTGTAACTGCACACGCTCCAGTTTGCTGTGAACGGTAACTGCACACGCTCAATATTTCCGTGAGTGAGCCCACACGATCTAGTATCAAAATAATGTGACCACCTAAAGTCGCTCAAAAAATATCCGAACGCTGTTGTTGATTACAGATTTCAGAAAAAAATCTGGCAACGATTTTTTTAGAAATTAGTAATCTGGCAACACAAAGGTGAATTCTGTAATCTGTAATCAATCATAGTGTTCGAATATTTTTTTGAGCAATTGTACAACTTTTATGAGGTCGACAAGTTTTTTTTTTTATTTTTCGATCCAGGTGATAAACACATCCTGAACGGCCAATCTTTTTTTTATTCGAGAAATTATTTGTCTCGGCTATCCCATTCACATAAAAAACATGAAAATTTCGTATGTCCAGACTGTTGTCCGAGTAACATACCATTAACTTTCAAGTCACCAGACAAGAGCCAGCCATGTTCTTTATAGTTCACCTTATCTAGCAAAAAAATGCAACATTTTCGTACGATTCTTTTAATTATACGGAGTGTGCCAATGAGATAGACGCATACTCGTTTCCGTTATGAAGTAAAATTCCTTTAAACTTCTCTTAGACGAATCTATAAACAGTGTCCAGTCTAAAGTATTATAAGTAATACCGAAGAACTTCATTATTTCGTTTACATCATTGCAGTACACAAGTTCTTAACTTCTTCAGAGAAATATGGAACCAGTTCTTTTTCACGATGACCAAGAAAATTGTGTTCCTGGTGATAACAAATTTTTACATTTAAGAGGAGTGCCAAAACATTCAGCACTTTCTTTTGGCAAATTTAAATCTTGTACCAAATAATTGAGTTCATACAGATTAAATAATATAGACGTACTGTCACTTACTTCAAGTTTATAGACATCTTGTTCTTCATTATCAGCTGCTTCATCCGATTCATTTTCTGAGACATTTATATTCTCTAGTACAGGAGTAGAGTGTTCTAAGAAGTAAATGGGAACTTCTTTTACGTTTTATAGGTACTAATAAAAAATTACTATATGTATTTTCCAGAATCAACGATTTGTTTGAATTTTCAATCTTACAGTTGGCGAAATAATGATGAGCATTTGTCTAGATGCTAATAAAATTCAGCGGCATAGCTATGGAGTAAATCGGAGTTGTCAAATTTCGAAGTGACTTGGCAAAATTCAGGTGAGATGTAAAAATTTGGATTTTTTTGCGAAATTATGGCGTGGTGGCAAAATCGAAGCCACTTGGTAAAATACAGGTTAGTTGGGAAAATTGGGACTGTTTTTGCGATGCTAAGGAGAATTGGAAAAATCGAGGGAACTTGTCAAAATCTTGGGGAGTTGGCAAAATTCATATGAGATCTAAAAATTGGGATTTTTTATTTTGTGAATTTTTTGCGAAATAGCAAAATCTTGGGGAGCTGCCCCCCTCCCCCGCACGGAACTAAATCTTAGATACGTCCCTGATGATACACACAAAATTAAATTTATATAGAGTACTTATTTTCTTAGTAGGCAAAATTTTATTACCGAATTGGAAACATTTCGCGTTCTGCCACGCTTCCTTAATCAGAGTTCCTTCGCTATGTGGGGCGGGGGTGGCTCAGTCGGTAGCGCGCCAGGCTCGTAATCTGTAGTTCCAGGTTCGAGTCCCAGCTGGGTCAGCGTTGAGATTTATCTCCGCAAAATTCCCCGCCTTGCCCACGGTCAGTAGGGGACACCGATGGGCTTGGAAAGGCCGCCGTCCGTCGGATGGGACGTTAAGCCGTGGCCCCGAGTGCGGGAGAGCCATACCCTGTGCACGTTAAAGAACACGCTGGATGGCCTTGACGGGAGGCTACCATCTGTCTCCCAACACCTGTTCCAGTGGGTCCCCTCCCCCAACCTTCTCTGAGCCTTCGGGGTCCATGTGACCTGGCCATTTAGCCCATGGTGTGCAAAAAAGTGCCGCTCAGAGGTAAAACAACCCAACCCTTCGCTATGCCCTGATCAACCTTATCAAAGTCTAGTTTTTAAACAATATTCATTTTATATTTAAAGAATTATTGAAGCTGAAATGTTTGCCATGTTTATTTACAATAGCTTTAATAGCGCCCCTGTTACTAGGCGTTGTTTACGTTCGTTCTAAACATTGCTTCAAAACTGATAAAAACTGGAAAACATTACAAAAATCTATAAAATTATATTTTAGGAAAAGATTATTTATAACATTTCAGATAAAGTCTTATGACTGTTAACAACACTGCTGTTAAACATTTTAGTTTCCAAAAATCTATAAATATTATTCAAAATATGAGATTTAGAGGATTTTTTGCGATATTCATCAAGAACTACAAAAGGCTTATTTCAGAGTTATGGAGCATTGAATATACAAATGGCGTCTCAAAACACTTGATAATAGTTTTACTGTAATTTGGCAACATTGTTCAGAAGCCTCGCGAATGTACCCATTGGTTAATCATATGTCTCGTAACCATGGCAACCGTCATTTAGCTTCTCGCGGTATTCAATTATTCAAAGAAATCGTCAGAAAGTATCTTCGTAGACGTCTTCTAAACGCATTTTATTTCCTTTAATTTTTTTACGTTATGGATATCAAAACTGAACATCGTTGTGGGATCCAGATCTGTCGCCATGTGACTTCTAGTTATTTTCATTCAAAGGAAAAGAAACAAAAATTGAGAAGACGAAAATTCAGCAATGATTGAGGGTTGGGTTGTTTAAGCTCTGAGCGGCACTTTTTTGCACACCATGGGCTAAATGGCCAGGTCACAAGGACCCTGAAGGCTCAGAAAAGGTTGGAGGAGGGGACCCACTAGAACAGCTGTTAGCAGACAGATGGTAGTCTCCCGTCAAGGCCATCCAGTGTGTTCTTTAACGTGCACAGGGTATGACTGTCCCGCACACGGGGCCACGGCTTTACGTCCCATCCGACGGACGGCGGCCTTTCCAAGCCCATCGGTGTCCCCTACTGACCGTGGGCAGGGCGGGGAATTTTGCGGAGATAAATCTCAACGCTGACCTAGCTGGGACTCGAACCTGGGAACTGCATATTACGAGTCTGGCGCGCTACCGACTGAACCACACCGCCCCTAGGGATTGAGGTGATTTCAAAAACACAGGCGAGTTTGAAAGTCGTTCCAAATCGCGAGTTCCAGAAAACCTTTAACGGGTGACAGACAGAAAAGTTGGGACCAGTCTTTCAATAATTGCACAATGTTTACGAAACACTTTTTAGAACTCGCACAGAATATTTTATCGCACAATGCTGTTCAGTTTTGATATTCGTGAGAAAAAAACTTGAAATTAACAGTTAGAAAAATGCTTTTTAACAGGCGGCTGCGAAGATACCTCACTTGCAACGATTTCTATAATAGAACACGAGATACTAAACGACGGTTGTCGTAGTTACGAGACAGTATGATTAACCAACGGTTCTAAAGAGTGTTGCCAATTTACAGTAAAAAATTCCTGTGTTTTTGGATGTTCCTTTTAGTTTTTCCTTCACATATAACCTTTCAATCCGGAATTAATTTGACCAATCTAATAACATTTGGAGCACGGTATTATTATTATGTGGACCCAAATAAAGATCTTTTGCTGAAAAGTTGTTAAAAATAACGCCAAAACCCGAAAAAATAGTAAATTTATTAAAACTAAAATACAAAACTTAAAAAATTCGTTTATTAATTGCACATATATTACATGTTCTCATAGGGAAACAATTTTTAGAAAAGTATCTTATTTAACAATTTTATATTAATAAAAAAGGAGTTTATATTCAATGTTCCCATACGGGCACCTAAAAAAAAAGTTCAGTTTGAAAATGAATAATTTTTTAAATGTTGCTTATACTGAATGTTTTATGCTATATACATTAATTTTTTACAGCATTTGATCTCGCACATCCAATTCGATTACGTGATTTCATTCCTTCATGGTTGTGAAAGCAAAAAAAAATTAACATTTTATATATAATAAAAACCATGCATAAGTATGCACTACCATTTCTTGTGATTAGGGGTGAGCGAGGTATAAATTCGGTCCTAGTATCCTCTATTTTTGTCTCCTATTTTTCTTTCTAGTGCAATGTTTCCCAAAGTGGGCGATACCGCCCCCCTTGGGGGCCGCTGGAACGATCCAGGGGGTCGGTAGTAGCTTCGGGTGCAGTGTGTGTGTGTGTGTGGGGGGGGGGGGGGGGGGGCGCTAGAAGCATAAGGGAAAATAAAATTTTGAAAAAACGTTCGTACATGTTTCATCTATTGTGTAACATAAAGTCGTAGTGATTACTTTATTTTCCATTTTATACTATGGTTGATTTTAATAAATAATTTTATAATTTCAAGCTTCAAGGTGTCTTATTTACAATAACATCTTTCTTTACTATGTTGTACGACGTAGGTAGAAATATAGATACATAAAAGAACGCAAATTTGTCACTGCATCTTTCTATTTGTTCGCTTAAAGAAGGTAGATTTCCAGGGGGGCGCCGAGTAATTTTTTTCCTGAAAAGGGGGCGGTAGGACAAATAAGTTTGGGAACCTCTGTTCTAGTGAATAGAACATTTCTTTCTCATGACTCTACGAATCCCTTAAAATTATTTGACCGCCGGGATGCCCACACAAACTTAACAAACCGTACCCGCCATCATATAAACGCATTCCAACGATTCTTAGTTTTCGCTAATTTTGAAGAAGCATTCTTAAGACGTTGCTGATCAAGTCCTGGTTCCATTTATCGGTTATTTGGCATAGCCCAATGGTTTCCAAACGGTGTATCGTGAAAATTTAAGAAAAGGAATAATACTACACAGGGATGTATCCAGGGGAGGAAGGCTAGCAAGGCACCTGACCCTCGCTTTCAGAATGCTAGTAAGGGTAATAGAGGGAATTGGATTGGATTGTTTTACCTCTGAGCGGCACTTTTTTGCACACAATGGGCTAAATGGCCAGGCCACAAGGACCCCGAAGGCTCAGAGAAGGTTGGGGGAGGGGACCCACTGGAACAGCTGTTGGGAGACAGATGATAGCCTCCCGCCAAGGCCATCCAGCGTGTTCTTTAACGTGCACAGGGTATGGCTCTCCCGCACACGGGGCCAGGGCTTAACGTCTCATCCGACGGACGGTGGCCTTTTCAAGCCCATCGGTGTCCCCCTACTGATCGTGGGCAGGGCGGGGAATTTTGCGGAGATAAATCTCAACGCTGACCCAGCTGGGACTCGAACCTGGGAACTACAGATTACGAGCCTGGCGCGCTACCGACTGAGCCACCCCCGCCCATAGGATAATAGAGGGAAACATTAATTAAACTTATTTATGTTTCATACATTTCAAAAATCTTTTTATAGATTTTAAACAGAGGGGGAAATGTTATACTGCAATTGGACATCGAGTATCTTGCTCCGTCCCATTTTATATTTTTCCGTCTTGATAGTGTTTCTTGCCCCCCTCCCCCTCGTTTTTTTCTAAATTCGAGCCTGATACTACATAGTAATACTAACTTTTTGCATTTTTTTCATTAAAATTTATTTTTTTTTTGTTAAATGTTATGTTTATATGCGTTTTTGTTTAAATAATAAAGTCAATGACTTTTTATCAAAGGTATGTCGAGATAAATGGACTCTTTCAGAAGTGTTATCACCAGGTTCGAGTCCCAGCTGGGTCAGCGTTGAGATTTATCTCCGCAAAATTCCCCGCCCTGCCCACGGTCAGTAGGGGACACCGATGGGATTGGAAAGGCCGCCGTCCGTCGGATGGGACGTTAAGCCGTGGCACCGTGTGCGGGAGAGCCATACCCTGTGCACGTTGAAGAACACGCTGGATGGCCTTGACGGGAGGCTACCATCTGTCTCCCAACAGCTGTTCCAGTGGGTCCCCTCCCCCAACCTTCTCTGAGCCTACGGGGTCCATGTGACCTGGCCATTTAGCCAATAGTGTGCAAAAAAGTGCCGCTCAGAGGTAAAACAACCTAACCCACCAAGAGAAAAAGGTCGAGAAAGACTGACATTGTCATTTGTCTTCCATAGTTGCAGATAGGCTTTTAACTTTTTGGATCTGAAGAGGTCCGGATGAAGAAAAAAGAAAGATGGAGGGTGCAAATAACTAGATCTAGTAAGAAAAAAAGTAAAAGGTAGGAGGGGGAGAATTGGGTTGGGTTGTTTTACCTCTGAGCGGCACTTTTTTGCACACCATGGGCTAAATGGCCAGGTCACAAGGACCCCGAAGGCTCAGAGAAGGTTGGGGGAGGGGACTAACTGGAACAGCTGTTGGGAGACATATCGCACACGGGCACGGTTTAACGTCCCATCCGACGGACGGTGGCCTTTCCAAGCCCACTGGTGTCTTCCTGAATGTTGGTAGGGCGACGAGTTCTGCGGAGATAAGTCTCAACGCTGGTCCAGGTGGGACTCGAACCTGGGAACTGCAGATTACGAGCCTGGCGCGCTCCCGACTGAGCCAACCTCGCCCCTAGGGGGTGGGGGAGAAACCAAGGCTGAAACTCCATTGTGGAATACGCCCCCCCATTTTAGAGGTCTTCAGAAAATTTATTGAGAAACGCATGAAATATAAAAAAGTGGCTCTTGTTTTGAAAGTTCAAAAACAAAAAATTCAGAAACTTTCAAAATTCCTCAAATACTAAACGAATGCCTTTGAAACTCACGATTTAAATAGATGTGATGTAGTTTCTCCCTAAAGCTTTATTTGAGAATTTATGATACTATGAATTCGTTCATTCATTGATATATCATAAGAGTGACTATTTTATCCTCTTAAACCTATGATACTGTTCCAGCTTCTTTAAAGTGAAGATTCATTTCTTTAATGCCATAGCAACTGGGAAAAGGATATAAAAAATATGATGGAATTTTAATCAATTCTTGACATAAAATGATTTTTTCCCCCGTCTCCAAATATCCGACATTAAACTGCTAACCCTTTCCAAACGACCTTAAAAATTTCTGACATTATTTTTTCATCAGTTTCTCAGATATGTCATTAAATGATTTAATGCGCTATTTCACCAGGAAAATAGGAGTCATAAAATAAAATGTTTCACAAAGAATCTACCCTATATTTTTAGCTGCATCTTTTTTTTACACTAAAAATCTAGGACATTAATTCTTACGCTGAAGTAAATGATATAATCACTCGATTCTTAACTTTTGATTTTTGATTTCTTTTCATCTGCCCTCTTCCTTTGAGCAGCAGAAATTTTCGCGATGTTTACAGAAGCGAAAACATTAAATTACTCACATCAACAGCAAATGACTGCCTGTCGAATTGAAGCAGGGATTTATAACGTAAAATATCCTTCAGATCTTTCGTGCTCTTTCTTCTTTTTTTAACGATTTGCCAGCCTTGTTGCAATGCAGAAAGTTGAAAGCACGCCATTAAAGCATGATACAGCAAATTTGAAAGATGTTATTGATGCCACCGAAAAATTTGCTAAAGTATTTTTATTTTGTTTTCGACAGATTTCCAGTTCCAGAAAAGGTAACTAGTATTTTCAGTAAACTATATTTAAACTCGCTAAACTAATCACAATGACAACTTTAATATTAGTTATTAAGACTTTTGTGCGATATTCCAGTTTAACATTCCTAGATGTTTTGCATATGAAGTTTTTCCTTCACGTTCTACAATTTAAAAGGCGTGGTAAGAATTTGCTGAATTCCTGAAATGTCTCTCTTAAATGAGTTTTAAGAGTATTAATTATCTTTTAGTGCTGAATCAACTGTTTCTTATTGCATTAAAATGCACATTTAATCGTATTCAATGAGATTTAATACCATTATATTTTTTAAAAAGAATTGTTTTGGGAAGTAAACACAGGATATTACAGATAATGGACGAAATAAAAATTACAAGCTAAACTACTTATTTCATTACTGAAGTTTTTATATAAGTTTTTTCAGCCCACTGGTTTTCGAACCTAGGAACTGCAGATTACGAGCCTGGGTTCGAAAACTAGTGGGCTGACGTTGGGATTTATCTCCGTAAAACTTTTCACTCTGCCCTCGCTCAGTAGAGGACACGGATGGGCTTGAAAAGCTTCCGTCCTTTCGTCGGATGGGGTGTTAAACAGAGTCCCGTAAAATGTGGCTGTTTACCACTGAGCGGAACGTTTTTTGCACACCATGGGCTAAATGGCCAAATCACATAGACCCCGAATGCTCAGAGAAGGTTAGGGAAGAGGACCCACTGGAACAGCTGTTGGGAAACAGATGGTAGACTCCCATCAAGGTCATCCAGCGTGTTCTTTAATATGCACAAGGTATGGCTCTCCCACACACGGAGCAACGGCTTAATGACCCATCCGACGGACGGTGGTCTTTCCAAGCCCATCGGTGTCCCCTACTAACCGTGGGCAGGGGGGGAATTTTGCGGAGATAAATCTCAACGCTGATCCTGCTGGGACTCGAACCTGGGAACTACAGATTACGAGACTGGCGCGTGACCGACTGAGCCACCCCTGCCCCTCCGCGTGCACGTTAAAGAACACGCTGGATGAAATTGACGGGAGTCTATAATTTGCCCTCTAACAGTTTTCAAGTGGGACCTTTTTCCTCCAATCTTCTCTGAGCTATCGGGGCTTTTGTGACCAGCCCATTTGGTGCAAAAAAAATGACGCTTACAGGTAACCCAACCGATTTGAAATGTTACGCGAAAAATAAAATAATGATATTAAAAGCTATAAATGTAAAATAATAATTAACATTCAATATATCATGTTTAAAACGTTTTTGAGACTAAATCTGAGTGGCTTTACCTCTGAGCAGCAGATTTTTGCACACAGTGAACTGAATATCAAGGGCAAACAAATCCGATTTATCTTCGGAACGGAAAGGCCGGGTTATTGTAAAACGAAATCTTGTAACATGGGGACTGTCACAGTTTATAACCCCTTTTCCCCTTCTTCCCTCTCTAAAAAGGAGAAATATGAAACGATGTTTTCCCTCTTATCTTCAGAATGCGAGGACCAACGGTAAAAAAGTTGCACGTCAAATTAAAGCTTGTGACGTTGGGAGTGTTCGGGGTAGTAAAAATATACCTCTCCTTGATTTCTTTTCCCCTTAAAGAGAAAATGGGGAAAATCTTTCCCCCTAAAAAGGAGAAGTAATTTTTCTACATATTTCGAATACGAGGGCTTAAAGTTACGAACTAGGTGTCAAATGAAAACTTCTATGGAGGTTTGGGTTGTTTTACCTCTGAGCGGCACTTTTTTGCACACCATGGGCTAAATGGCCAGGTCACATGGACCCCGAAGGCTCAGAGAAGGTTGGGGGAGGGGACCCACTGGAACAGCTGTTGGGAGACAGATGATAGCCTCCCGTCAAGGCCATCCAGTGTGTTCTTTAATGTGCACAGGGTATGTCCCTCCCGCTCACGGGGCCACGTCTTAACGTCCCATCCGACGGACGGCGGCCTTTCCAAGTCCATCGGTGTCCCCTACTGACCGTGGGCAGGGCGGGGAATTTTGCGGAGATAAATCTCAACGCTGACCCAGCTGGGACTCGAACCTGGGAACTACAGATTACGAGCCTGCCGCGCTACCGACTGAGCCCCCCCGTCCCCCAACACTAAGGACTAACTTTCTAATTTGTATTTGTTAAACGAAAGTTTGTGCTGTTATCTGCTCATACTTAGTCTAGTGGTTAGCGTATCTGACTACTAAACCAGCGGCCACCCCCGCCCCACTTCTATGAGGACCGTCGGGGACTGTTTCGAATCATGCCTTCACATTCTCCGCTCCCCCAAAGTGGAACAGAAATTTAAGGGGGGGGGGGGTTCGACCTTAACGAGTTATATCTCAAATTAAAGCATGATGCAAATTAAAGCATTGTGCAATGCAATTAAAGCATTGTGTGATTAAAGCAGCAAATTAAAGCATGTGATGTTTCCAATATAATTGGTACAGTCGCTCAAAAAAGTATCCGAACACTATGGTTACAGAATTCAGAAAAAATATCTGACAACGATTTTTTCTGAATTCTGTAATCAACCGTAGTGTTCGGATACTTTTTTTGAGCGACTGTACCTCAAACACGACTCCCAAAAAAGGGGGTGGAATAATGTGGTCAATATTGGGTTGGGTTCTTTTACCTCTGAGCGGCACTTTTTTTGCACACCTTGGGCTAAATGCCCAGGTCACAAGGACCCCGAAGGCTCAGAGAAGGTTGGAGGAGGGAACCCACTGGAGCAGCTGTGGGAGACAGATGGTAGCCTCCCGTCAAAGCCATCTAGCGTGTTCTTTAACGTGCACAGGGTTTGGCTCTCTCGCACACGGGGCCACGGCTCAACGTCCCATCCGACGGACGGCTGCCTTTCCAAGCCCATCGGTGTCCCCTACTGATCGTGGGCAGGGCGGTGTGGTCGATGTTTATGAGTCATATAACAAAAGAAAGTTTTGAGGATAGGTGTTTTTCGTGACAAAAAAAAAATAAAAACAATTGAAAATTAAAAAATATATGCGCCCCAAAAAGTAAGAAATAAACCTAAAACATACGATGAAGTAATCAGTCACTGAATTCGATTCACTTCAAAGAAATACACGGTGCCGATTTACTACTGAACAGGATTGCCGAGCCCTATCCTCTTTTTAAGCGAATATGAATTCAGGACTGATTGCATCATTGGTTTGTTGTGGGTTTATTTTCTACTTATCAGGACGCATATAGGAAGATAGGTATTTTTTTTAATTTATTTATATTTTCTCCGTTCTATATAGATTGCCTAATGGGTCTCCTCCAAACAATAGTCTATAGTTTGTTCAATGGTACTTCTTAATCGGCGGGGTATAGATTATTCAATAGCTGTTTTTCTCCAATTGGAAGTGTACAGAAAGTACAGGTGCGCTTTTTTCTAAACATTCCACTTTTTTCCCTAACAAATTCTTTGACTATCTAGTGTACATACTGTCAATTGGTGATGTATTCATATATATCTAGCATTCCAATTTTATCTTCGAAAATGCTTGACCAGATTTTAGCGTTGTGATTGGGTTGGGTTGTTTTACCTCTGAGCGGCACTTTTTTGCACACCATGGGCTAAATGGCCAGGTCACATGGACCCCGAAGGCTCAGAGAAGGTTGGGGACCCACTGGAACAGCTGTTGGGAGACAGATGGTAGCCTCCCGTCAAGGCCATCCAGCCAGTTTAACGTGCACAGGGAATGGCTCTCCCACACACGGAACCACGGCTTAACGTCCCATCCGACAGACGGCGGCCTTTCCAAGCCCATCGGTGTCCCCTACTGACCGTGGGCAGGGCGGGGAATTTTGCGGAGATAAATCTCAACGCTGTCCCAGCTGGGACTCGAACCTGGGAACTACAGATTACGAGCCTGGCGCGCTACCAACTGAGCCACCCCCGCCCTAGCGTTGTGACAATCATCATCATCATCATCCTCAAGCAGCCATGGGCTACGGAGGTCCAACCAGACTGCGCAGTTTAATTCTCCAAGCATATCTGTCCTGAGCTACATCTGCTGCATCCGGCCACTGTACACCAATTCTAACAAGGTCCTGTTTGACATTGTCTGCCCACCGCATCCTAGGTCTCCCCCTCCTTCTGAGGCCTCTAGGCACACTGTTCATAACCCTATTCGCCAATCTATAATTATCCATACGGGCAACATGGCCAAACCAGCGGAGTCTCTCACTGCACAATATGCTGCTTAAAGGAGGTTGCAGACTCCTTTGCCTAACCTCATCATTAGTTACAAAGTTAAACCACCTAATACACAAGATACTGCGTAAGCATCTAGAATCAAAAGCATCTAGTTTCCTGTTATCTTGTTTACACAGCGTCCAAGTTTACCTAGCCTATATTGACGACAACACTAACTTTTAATAGTGAATATTTCATTTCTTTTCCAAATTCAATTCAAATTTATTTCACAGTTTTGATACATTACAAACATGTAATTTAAAACTTATAATAACAAAAGGAAAAAATATTTTTCTTTTCCAAAGTTAATAGACAATTTTGAAAGTGTAAAATACAAAACTCCACATGAGCCAAAGCTCGTTTGTGGAGATATTAGATTAAGAAAAAAATAAAATATTGTAAAGGATGCTTAATGTTTAACTTTAAATCTGCCGAAACTAAAAATTAGTTTAATAAAGAAAAGCCTATTTTTAAAGTGTGAAAAACTTTAAAAAAAATGTTGTAGAAATAATGAGCTAATTTATATAATTTGTTTTATCCAACTATGCCATAAATGGATCAGGAGTTTCAAAACTGAACCCCTTTCAGAGAGTTTCTGTTACGACAACCAATTCGGAAGTTATTGTTTAACCATCTCCAAGAAGATAACGCTAGCTCCTTTTGTATTGCAGCTAAAGTATCTCCAGCAATTTGCCTAGCTAATAAACGGAAAGGGAGAGATATAATTCAAGCCAAAATGGTTTCCGTGAGGATTATTCACCGCCGCTTTATGCACTAGCGTAGTACTCAACATCAGAAAGTTGGTTTTAATGAAGAGGCTGTGGAACGAGATGAGGGGAGTGCACATTTTCGAAAGAGGCGCATTTTTCTTCGCCGCCGGAAGACTTGCCAGTATCATCATTATGTGGGCAGTATAGTATAACATTACGATGATTAAAAATTAATGTACGTAGAGAGGAGAAGGCGTGCAGAAGGAGCAACAAAACGAAGGAGAAGTATTGGAGATTGTTGATGTGCACAGGACGCTATCGATCTGGACTTGCGCTAAGAAGACAGGTGAACTCTGCGTTAAAAATAATAACTCTCTTGTAAGGGAAACCTTTTATGCTTGTGGTGCACAATGCGGAAAAGAATCGTGAAAAAGATCTTCTCGTGAATGTGAGGATTGGAGGTGAAGAGGAGGTTTATTTGTTCTTTCTTTATGAAAACGTATTTCGACGAAGTTGTGAGATTTAGAAGGCTTCTTTTGTTTCGCTGTCAAAGGAAAAGAGATGGATTGCTGATGATCGAGTGCTGTTAAGGATGCTGCGACTCCATTAATTGGAAAGATGAAATGCGGTAGTGTCAAGGCTGATGCTGTTTATTTTATCGTTCGTTAAGAAAGTAATTGTTGCTTTTAGGGTTTTTGTGTGTTCGTACTTTTTGATTGTTTCGTCGACTGTTGTAACAACTGTCGTGATATGTTACACGAGTAGTTCTAAATTAATATTTTTCAGCGCTAGTGGTGGTGGTAGTGTGTGTGTGTGTGTGTGTGTGTGTGGGGGGGGGGGGGTCAGTTGGTAGCGCGCCAGGCTCGTAATGTGCAATTCCCAGGTTCGAATCCCAGCTGCGCCAGCGTTGAGATTTACCTGGCAGAGCGGAGAGCACAATTGCCCGCTCTACGCACGGTTAGTAGGGGGCATTGATGGGCTTCGAAAGGCCGCCGTCCGTCGGATGGGACGTTAAGTTGTGCCCTGTGGACATTAAAGAACATGCTGGATGGCCTTGGCTGGAGGATGCCATCTGTCTCCCGAAGCTGTCCAGTGGGTCACCTTCCCTCAACTTTCTCTGAGCCTTCGGGATCCTTGTGACCTGGCCGTTTATTCCATTGTGTGGAAAAAAAGTGTCGCTCAGAGGTTTCCTGCACAGGTCTCTCTTGACTACAAGACGCAGCATTTCGATGAAGCAGGCGAATTACAAAAGGTTCTGTTCCACATTTTCTTCCTATTTTTCAGATTTGGGTTGGGTTGTTTTACCTCTGAGCGGCACTTTTTTGCACACCATGGGCTAAATGGCCAGGTCACATGGACCCCGAAGGCTCAGAGAAGGTTGGGGGAGGGGACCCACTGGAACAGCTGTTGGGAGACAGATGGTAGCCTCCCGTCAAGGCCATCCACGTGTTCTTTAACGTGCACAGGGTATGGCTCTCCCACACACGAGGTCACGGCTTAACGTCCCATCCGATGGACGGCGGCCTTTACCAAGCCCATCGGTGTCCCCTACTGACCGTGGGCAGGGCGGGGGAATTTTGCGGAGATAAATCTCAACGCTGACGTAGCTGGGACTCGAACCTGGGAACTACAGATTACGAGCCTGGCGCGCTACCGACTGAGCCATCCCCGCCCCTAGAAAAGAATGGAGTTAGTTTTTTTTTTACCATTATGAACCACGTGCATCGGATGTTTTAAAGACAAATTAAATACAATGTTTTTCACACTGTCGTAAGAGACTCGTAAGGGAGAAACGATTTTTATTTTTTTCGAAGACTGCAGTTTACGACAACAAACCCGAATTAAAGTTTTTACTGCACAAACATTTACAATACATAATCGTTTCAAGAAAGTCATTAATCTTGTGTGAGAAGAACCAGTTTCAGTTCCTTTATCATTCATTAATCATTGCTCATTAGTTGAAATAAAAAAAAAAACCCGACTTTAGAAAGAACAGACGTTATTTTTGAGATACTTCAGTTTCCTGATAAGACCTCGTTTTTTTATGTTTCTTTAATGCGCTTGCGCCGTAAGGTTGATAAGAGCCAAAAAACAGACGATGCTAGGCCTGCTGAAGTGGCGATATTAAGTGACAAAGTTACTGCTGGAATTTTTTCTGTTTAGGTTGACTGGTGGAAAATTCTTTATTTTTTCTTCGCAATCGGACTAAATGTGTAGGTTTCAAAGACCCCAACACTAAGGGTTGGGTTGGGTGTTTTACCTCTGAGCGGCAGTTTTTTGCACACCATGGGCTAAATGGCCAGGTCATATGGACCCCGAAGGCTCAGAGAAGGTTGGGGGAGGGGACCCACTGGAACAGCTGTTCGGAGACAGATGGTAGCCTCCCATCAAGGCCATCCAGCGTGTTCTTTAACGTGCACAGGGTATGGCTCTACCACACACAGGGTCACGGCTTAACGTCCCATCCGACGGACGGCGGTCTTTCCAAGCCAATCGGTGTCCCCTACTGACCGTGGGCAGGGCGGGGAATTTTGCGGAGATAAATCTCAACGCTGACCCAGCTGGGACTCGAACCTGGGAACTACAGATTACGAGCCTGGCGCGCTACCGACTGAGCCCCCCCCCGCCCCCCAACACTAAGGACTAACTTTCTAATTTGTATTTGTTAAACGAAAGTTTGTGTGTTATCTGTTCATACTTAGTCTAGTGGTTAGCGTATCTGACTACTAAACCAGCGGATTGGTTTACTTCTTAGTAGCACTTTTTTGTACACAATGGGATAAATAGCCAGGTCACAAGCACCCCGAGGGCTCAGAGAAGGTTGGTGGGAGGGGACACATTTGACAGCTGTTGGGAGAAAGATGGTAGCCTCACATCAAGGCCATCCAGTGTGTTCTTTAACGTACACAGGGTATGACTTTCCTGCACACGTGGCCACGGCTTAACGTCCCACCTGACGAACGGCGGCCTTTCGAAGCCCATCGTTGTGCCCTACTGATCGTGGGCAGGGCGGGGAGTTTTAAACCAGCGGGCATATGTATGTGTATGTTCCCCCTGTGTACGTGTTTGTATGTTATATGAGAAACTAGGTTCAAGGCCAATACAGTTTCTAAGTTATTTCTGTCCTTTGTGTAGGGGAATACTTTCTTCTCTTTTCAAATAAAAAAAAATAACTGATATTTTGAACCAGTCGCTGATTCATTGGACTTTTTGAGGTTACTGTTAAACTCTCTGGTAAAAACGGTAGTTAAGAAACTCTGTTGTTTGTAATTTTGAGTTTGTTGCTTAATAACTTCTGGATGTTTGCCTTGATTATTTAAGTTTTCGTGGCATTTTTGCGCTTTTGCTCCTAATTCTACTCAGTTTTGCCGCAATGTGGTTTAGTTTTTGTGTTTAGGCGCAAATTTGTTACACAATGCATGAGCATAACAATTCGTCGTTGGAACAAAACGTGTCAACGAGTTGCATGAGCCCATTTTCTCGTTTCTTTAAACTTGATTTTACATTTAAATGCACGTGTGACGTTAAAGAATGAAACTCGTACCACTCCTTAAAACAATGGTTTTCAAACTTGGACCACTGCTGACCCTTAGCATCCCCCTTTCAGTATCACTATGTCTCCCCCTCCCTAAATGCAGGGTGTCTAAGCAGTAGGTTTTCAAATTTGAGAGTATGTATACATTTATTAATAAATGGTAGATGCCAATCAAATGGATGAAAATGTAGCCGAGCACCACAACCTTTGTTAGATGTATCGAGTCGATGGGAATTCCAGATGTAACACGAAAAATAGCCCATTTATAATGAATTCCTTCCCAAGTACGACATGTCTGTCGTGACCTGCAATTGCGCGTGCAATTCTTGTCCATAGATCATTCCCATTTGCAGGCAAAGGTAGAAAGTCAACTTTATTCTTAACCAATCCCCCATAAAAAAAGTATAGTTAAATCGGAGGATCGAGGTGGCCAAGACATCAGGACCGCTCAATATTTGGAAGACTCGGGTTGAGGTGTTTTATCTCTGAGCAGCATGTTTTGCACACAATGGGCTAAATGGCCAGATCACAAGAATCCGAGAGGCCAGAGAAGGATACGAAATGGGCAGCTGTTGGGAGACAGATGGTAGCTCCCGTCAAGGCCGTCGTGCGTGTTCTTTAACTTGCACAGGGTATGTTATCCCACATGGGACAAAAACTTAAAGTCCCAACCGAAATACGACGGCCTTTCCAAGCCCATCGGTATCTCCTACAGACTGAAGGCCGGGCAGGAAGTTTTGCGGAGATAAATCTTAACGCTTGCCCAGGTGGGAATGGAATCTGGGAACTGAAGTTTACGAGCCTGGCGTGCTATCCATTGAACCACACTATCCCTGGAAGACTTGATTACATCAGAGTAAACGTAATGTGTTTGACTACATTCCTATGCACTTCATTTCTATCTAACATTTGTAAATAAATGTATACATCCTCCCAAAGTTGTGGGGGATGGCGGTGGCTTAGTCGGTAGCGCGCCAGGCTCGTAATCTGCAGTTCCCAGGTTCGAGTCCTAGCTGGGTCAGCGTTGAGATTTATCTCCGCAAAATTCCCCGCCCTGCCCACGGTCAGTAGGGGACACCGATGGGTTTGGAAAGTCCGCCGTCCGTCGGATGGGACGTTAAGCCGTGGCCCCGTGTGCGGGAGAGCCATACCCTGTGCACGTTAAAGAACACATTGGATGGCCTTAACGGGAGATTACCATCTGTCTCCCAACAGCTGTTCCAGTGGGTCCCCTCCCAACAGCTGTCTCAGTGGGTCCTTCTCTGAGCCTTCGGGGTTATTGTGACCTGCCCATTAGCCCATGGTGGGTTGGGTTGTTTTACCTCTGAGCGGCACTTTTTTGCACACCATGGGCTAAATGGCCAGGTCACATAGACCCCGAAAGCTCAGAGAAGGTTGGGGGAGGGGACCCACTGGAACAGCTGTTGGAAGACAGATGGTAGCCTCCAGTCAAGGCCATCCAGTGTAACGTGCACAGGGTATGGCTCTCCCGCACACGGGGCCACGGCTTAACGTCCCATCCGACGGACGACGGCCTTTCCAAGCCCATCGGTGTCCCCTACTGACCGTGGGCAGGGCGGGGAATTTTGCGGAGATAAATCTCAACGTTGACCCAGCTGGGACTCGAACCTGGGAACTACAGATTACGAGCCTGGCGCGCTACCGACTGAGCCACCCCCGCCCCTAGCCCATGGTGTGCAAAAATTGCCTCTCAGAGGAAAAACAACCCAACCCAACTCCCAAAGTTGTAAATCTGCTTTTCAAACACCCTGCATATGCTCAGTGGCAAAGAATGTCTTTTCTTGAGATGTGGCGGAGAGACAAAAGCAGCTCAAAATCTGCTTTCCAATGCTGCAAACTGTCGAGGACAACAGCTTTGACTTGTGACGTTAACTTCAGATCATGCAAGAGATGCAATGAATGAAGGAAGCTTTTAATTGAGCAGAGTGATCTTGTAGTTGCAAGGGTTGTAGTTGCAATGTGTTTGACTACATTCCCAACAGCTGTTCCAGTGGCACTTTTTTGCACACTATGGGCTATATGGTTCGTTCGTTCATTGTTAGCTTTTTTTTTGGTTGAGTCCTAACAATTATAGAAACCACTGGTTTGAGACAATGGTTCTGATCCTGGGGTACATGATTCCTCCCCCCCTCTCCTCGGAAACTTTAAAAACCACTGGTTTGAGACAATGGTTCTGATCCTGGGGTACATGATTCCTCCCCCCCTCTCCTCGGGTACTTGAAGCATCGTCAGTTGAAACTTGAGATGTATTTAATAATGCTTGAGGGGGTTTTTTTTATGCCTTCCCATGGCCGAGTGGTTAGCGCGCTTGGCTACTGATCTAAGGGACCTGGGTTCGATCCCCGGGTAAGGCATGGATGTATGTGTAGTTTTTCTGCTGAGGTCCTGCCATCCTCTCAGACCTTCTACTATGTCATAAACTAACAGGCTCCTGTCAGATCTCTTTGGCAAGCAGCTGCTTAAGGGGGTATTTATTTATTTATTATTACCAAACAGGTAAAGAGCCAAAAAACATCTTGTCAATTTGTAAGTCCTGGGTTTTATTGGAGTGAAACGCGCATGCGCAGAAAAGCGCTAAACCAGCTCTCTATCTGCTTACTCCATGCTTTAACCATGTAACGGAATCATCGTTTTGCATACCCATTCCGCAGCCGTGTAGAGTTAGTCTTTGGACATAGTTTTGCATTTAAATCTGTTGCATTTTGAGTTTTTAAGTTTCTTTTTTATGGACGTGGTTGTTTCCCACAAATGATAAGATGAATCTGGTTTCGATCCCACCTCTGCTAGGTTCAAGATTTATTTCCGCTAAACCCCTGACTCAGTGAGAAAGGAAACACTGACAGACTTGGAAAGGCTGCCGTCCATGAAATGAGACGTTAAGCCGTTGCTCCATGTACAAGCGGGAACCATACTTTGTGCACGTTAAAGAACACGCTGGATGGCATTGAGGAGATGCTAGCCTTTATCTCCTAACAGCTGTCCAGTAAGTCCCCTTCCCCCAACCTTCTCTTAGCCTTCGGGGGCCATGTGACCTGGCCATTTAGCCCGTTGTGTGCAAAAAGTGCTACTCAAGGTAAAACAACCAAAAAAGGACCCAAGAATCCTCTTCCCCAAACTTCTACGAGACTGATGCAAGAGTTGAAGACTTGTTAGCAGCAATGGAAATTTATTTTAAGAACTGCATGCGACGAGTCATTAGCAGACTTGTCTACTGATCAAGGGGACTGGTTCGAGCCCCGGATGAGGTGCGAATGCTTCTTCTCTGTGTTGTCTTTCCGCTTCCTCAGAAATCTCCTTTACCTTGAGTTTCACTATAAGGTATTAAACTAGTAGGCTTCTGCGAGACCTCTACGACAAGCAGATGTTTGAGGAAGAAAATGTTCTTTTGGTTAGCATGCTAGGCTACTGACCTAAGGGACCTGGGTTCGAGCCCAGATAAGGCATGGATGCTGTGTTGTTTTTCTACTGAGGTTCAGCCATTACAGACCTTCTACTATGGCGTATAAATTGGCAGGCTCCTGTCAGATCTCTGTAGCAAGCAGCTGCTTCAGGGGTTATTTATTTTATTTATATTTTTATGGGAAAGGAAAAGGTTGAGTATATATATATATAATTAAAATTAAATTGCACTAGTTGCGATTACCTGAGAGTTTAGATGTAGAGTTTTGAAGTGCGAGATCTTTCCTCGTATACCTCAGTTGTTTCTTGTCAGAGATCAAAATTCCTGTTCTGCATTTCATTGGGATCCAAACTGGATGTGAGGTGTATGCAAATTATACAAAGCACTTCTGGAGTAATGTTGAACAACAAAAATTGGGCCTCAGGAACTCAGCTTTTCATCCTTAGTTATTTTGGAATGAAGGAATAAACAAATCGATGAAAATATAAATAAACATGTAAATACGTAATGAACAAATCGTAGTAAGAATAAATAAACTAATTGATAAACAAAGTCAACTAAAGAAATATGCAGACAGATGAACAAACCAAGGAACGAATAAGGAAAGAAACAAACCAAGAAAAGAATAGGAAGCGGAGCAACAAACCAAAGAAATCCAAAGATAAACCAAATTAACAAGCGGACAAATAACCGAACAATTGGATAAAGAAACGTGCAAACAAGCTAACAATGAACGAACGAACCTACCGAACCATTTTAACCAAATTGAAACAGTAGCATAACTAGAAGAACGCACATCGCTTCTGGCGCATATGAGGATCTCTTTTCAAAGAGAATGAAGTTTTTCCTTTACATCTACTGTTTCATTCCTTAAAAGCTTTTAATTTTCAATAATTTTCACCGTTAGAGTAATTAACAATTATAGTGTTCGAAAGATTCCGAAAGTGCGAATCATAATATTTTATCTCTTCCTATCTGTCCCTTAAAGGTTTTTTTCATTCATCTGTAAATACAAACAATTATTTGCTAAAACATAAAATTGTTTTTTCTCACCCCCTGGGTCTAAGAGGTCAATTCATTGTTGCCATTGGAAACATCATAGCATTCACATCTCACCATCAAACTATAAAATTTCTAGTTTAAATACATCGTTTGCAATATTTGTTTGAAATTTTGGAATTTGCAAATTTTTCCACCGTAGAGGGCACAGTTACGGTTTATGGAAGATTTAAAAAGTGTCAATCATAATATTTAATCAATTCCTATCTAACCCAAAAAGAATTTTTCATTTATTTCTAAAAGCAAATAATTATCTGTTAAAACTAAAAGGATGTGTTTTCCAACCCCCTCTGAGTCTAAGGGGTCAACTCACTGTTGGCAATGGAAACGTCGTGATCTTCACATTCCACCACTAAAATTTCAAATTTCTAGCATAAATACATCGTTTGCAATATCGTAATATTTAATCAATACCAATCTAACACAAAAATAATTTTTAATTTATCTCTGTAAACAAAAAAAGTTCGATGCCTACAAACGGATAGACAGACAGACAGACGCAAAAACGAACCTGTTATCTCTTTTTCTTTGAAAACGACATAAAAATAGGCAAACAAACCGAGGAACTGATGAAGAAGCAGGCAAAGGAGCAAACGAAACTGCCAAAAAAGAAGCTTACAAACAAAACAACTAAGGAAGAAACAAACCTAATGGACCAACCAACCAATCAAAACAAAGTAATAGGAAAACAAACGAAGAAAAAAAGAAGAAAAGAAATAGACAAACAAACGAAGAAAAAAAGAAGAAAAGAAATGGACAAACAAACGAAGAAAAAAAGAAAAAAGAAATAGACAAACAAACGAAGAAAAAAAGAAAAAAGAAATAGACAAACAAACGAAGAAAAAAAGAAGAAAAGAAATAGACAAACAAACGAAGAAAAAAAGAAGAAAAGAAATAGACAAACAAACGAAGAAAAAAAGAAAAAAGAAATAGACAAACAAACGAAGAAGAAAAGAAGAAAAGAAATAGACAAACAAACGAAGAAAGAAAGAAGAAAAGAAATAGACAAATAAACGAAGAACGAACAACCAACGGAAGAATGAATAAAGGAACAAACTAAAGGATAAATAAACAAACAAATATAAGAGAGAGAAAAAAGAAACAAACGAAGAAATAAACGACAAAACGAAATAATAAACAAATCAAAGAAAGAATAAACCATCAATTAACTAACGAAAATACAAAACCAATGAACAAACGAATAAAAACAGAATCAATGAAAGAAACAAAAAAAAAGAGAAGAGAAAAAAAAACCAACCACCCAGCGAAATAACGAATAAGGAAAGGAATAAGCAACAAGTAAATAAACAAAGAACAAAGAAACGAAAAAAACAAGTGAAGCCCAGAGAAACAAGCAAACTATAAAACAAAATAAGTAACAAAAACCAACCTACCTACCAACAAACAAATTAACAAAGAGTAAAAAACGAACGAACAAGCGAAAAATAATCAAACCAATGAACGGATTAACAAAAGAAAAAAAAGAGAAAAGAAAGAATAAAGAAATGAACCAACCAACTAGCTAACATAGTGAAAAACCAATGAACAAACGAACAAAGAAAAAGCACAAAAAAGGAATAAAACCAAAGAAGAAATAAACTAACTAGTCAACAAACCAACCAATGAACAAACGAACAAAAAAGAGAATATACAAATGAACTATTCAATTAGCCAACCGCCGAAAAAACAAATAAATACGCCAAAAAATATGACAATGAACAAGTCAACCAATAAACGAACAAAGAAAGAAGCGGAGAAGCGAAAGAATGAAAACAAAGAAATAAACCAACCAACAAACACGCCAATGAACAAACCAATCAAGAAACAAATAATCCAATGAACAAACTAAAAACTAACGAATGATGAAAGAAGAGAAAAGAACGAATAAAACCAAAGAAGAAATAAACCAATCAGCAAACAAACCAATTAACAAATCAACAAAGAAAGGAACAAATCAATGAACAAACCAAACAACAAACAATGAAAGAAGTAAAGAAACAAACGAATAAAACCAAAGGAAATCAACAAATAAGCCAATGAACAAACCAACCAAAACAAGCCAATAAACAGATCAATCAACAGCAAACAAGCTAAGAACAAACCATCCAACAAACGAAAAATGAGAGAAGGAAAGAAACGAACGAACGAAGGCAAGCAACAAGCAAGCCAATGAACAAACCAACCAACAAAGAAACAAGTTAATGAACAAACAAACGAAGAAAGAAATGAACGAATAAAACCAAAAGACGAAAAAAAAATCAACCAACAAACAATGAAAGAAGTAAAGAAACAAACGAATAAAACCAAAGGAAATGAACAAATAAGCCAACGAACAAACCAACCAAAGCAAGCCAATAAACAGATCAATCAACAGCAAACAAGCTAAGAACAAACCATCCAACAAACGAAAAATGAGAGAAGGAAAGAAACGAACGAACGAAGGCAAGCAACAAGCAAGTCAATGAACAAACCAACCAATAAAGAAACAAGTTAATGAACAAACAAATGAAGAAAGAAATGAACGAATAAAACCAAAAGACGAAAAAAAAAAATCAACCAACAAACAAGCCAATGAACAAACCAACCAACAAGAAAAACAAGTTAATGAACAAACCAATAAACAAACGAAGAAAGAAATGAACGAATAAAACCAAAGACGAAAAAAAAAAAAATCAACCAACAAACAAGCCAATGAACAAACCAACCAACAAAGAAACAAGTTAATGAACAAACCAGCAAACAAACAAAGAAAGAAATGAACGAATAAAACCAAAAGACGAAAAAAAATCAACCAATAAACAAGCCAATGAACAAACCAACCAACAAAGACACAAGTTAATGAACAAACAAACGAAGAAAGAAATGAACGAATAAAACCACAAGACGAAAAAAAATCAACCAACAAACAAGCCAATGAACAAACCAACCAACAAAGAAACAAGTTAATGAACAAACAAATGAAGAAAGAAATGAACGAATAAAACCAAAAGACGAAAAAAAAATCAACCAACAAACAAGCCAATGAACAAACCAACCAACGAAGAAACAAGTTAATGAACAAACCAACAAACAAACGAAGAAAGAAATGAACGAATAAAACCAAAGACGAAAAAAAAATTAACCAACAAACAAGCCAATGAACAAACCAACCAACAAAGAAACAAGTTAATGAACAAACCAGCAAACAAACAAAGAAAGAAATGAACAAACCATGCAACAAAGAAACAAGTTAATAAACAAACCAACAAACAAACGATGAAAGAAATGAACGAATAAAACCAAAAGACGAAAAAAAATAATCAACCAACAAACAAGCCAATGAACAAACCAACCAACAAAGAAACAAGTTAATGAACAAACCAACAAACAAACGAAGAAAGAAATGAACGAATAAAACCAAAAGACGAAAAAAACCAACCAACAAACGGTAAGTATCGTAAGATCTAGCAGAATCAGAGTCCATAACTCCTCTGCGGTGAACTAGTATATGAAGCAGCTGAAGCAACATTTAAGAAAATCGTTAAAATCCTGGCGAATCGTCCTTCACAAGAACAAGTGACACGAACAATTAAAGAGATTGATCCTTTTTTTAAGCTGATGGAGAAAAAATTATTTTCATGATTGTGACTTCACCTGAAGTGTTTCGAAGCGAAATTAAAAACCACTGCATTTCTCTGCAGTCGTAATAAACGTCCATGTTATTGCCGTCCGAAAAAATCTTTTAGAAAGTAAAGAATAATGACGATAAGAAAAAGTAGAAGAAGAAAAAAACACGTCTCCACAAATGCTATCTCCTGCTATATTTCCACAAATATCAATAAAGAAATAGTGCATTAATCATTGTTCTCAGAAGTACCTCTACCTGAACGCAAGCCGAAATTTCATGCACAGATCTAGAGGGTGTGTTTCTAAGGACCGTAATAAAACCAAATGAATCGATTGAGATATATGCCTTTTAAATATGTTCATCGGTACATCACTTATGGAATAGGAAGTCTTCAGACCATCGAATTTTTTTTTAACTTCCTCCTTACTCTTTAGGAAAGAAATCTTTTAAGTAATGGAAGAAAGAGTGTTTTAAAAGCTACTTTGAAGAGAAAAATGTGACGCAAAAATCGATAATAATTTACCCTATGTCTTCTGCAACTCACGCACTAAGAGCAGTTTGGATACATCTCTGCAGGAAAGTCGTTACTCTAAAAGGATATTGGAAAGTATGGAGGTTTGAAAAATACCGAAGAGATGGGTAGCCTTGAACGAGTGTCTTTTGGCAATTATTAATTTTTTTTTATCTCAGCGTATCTTTTTTTTTTTTTCGTTTCGTAGATTTCTATTTATTTTGGTGTTTCGAAATTGAAAGGGGCTACATAAGGAATGCACCGTGAATATTATGAAGAGCAGGCTAGATTTAAAATCTTTATTCAGATGATTTGTTGTAAGAAAGCCTGTGTACTGAAGTGTTGAATTTGGGATGTTTCATCTGTGAGCTTCATCCTACGCACAAAATGGTCCAAAATATCCTGGCTGCAAGGATCCCAAAGGATCAGAGCTGGGTAGAAAAAAAAAAGAGAGATCTACTAGACCAGAGGTTCCCAAACTTATTTGTCCTACCGCCTACTTTTCAGAAAAAAAATTACTCAGCAACCCCCTGGAAATCTACTTTCTTAAAGCGAACAAATAGAAAGATGCAGTGACAAATTTGCGTTCTTTTATGTATCCATATTTCTACCTACGTTCTATAACATAGTAAAAAAAGATGTTGTTGTAAATAAGACACTTTGAAGCTTGAAATTATAAAATTATTTATTAAAATCAACCATAGTAAATATTCGCACATTACACACAGAAAATTAAGATAACGAAGGATAATTTTATGTGTTTATTTGGAAAATAAAGTAATCACTACGACTTTAACTCTATGTTACAAAACAGATGAAACATGTACGAAAGATTTTTCAAAAATTTCTTATCTTCCCTTCTTTATTTATGCTTCTACCACCCCCCAATTGCACCCGAGGCTACTACCGACCCCCTGGATCGTTTCAGCGCCCCTCAAGAAGCGGTATCGCCCACTTTGGGAAACATTGCACTAGATAGCTCGTAGGACACAGTAGTTTCCCATCAATGTTTCCAGTGTGTCGTTTAACATGAACAAGATGTGGCTTTTTGAAGAAGGACCACCGGCTTAACTACCACAGACGGACGAAAGCCTTATTTTAACTTCCATCGACTGAGAGCAGTTCGATAGATCAATTTCCACGTCCCGGATCTCACTCTTTGGGGTTTTTGTGACAAGGCCATTTAGTCTATTGTAGAGCCAAGAAGTGCGCTGTGAGAATCTAGCATAGAACCCAACAACTGAAATAACCTTAACCGTTTGAACCGTTCCTGTGACCAATGGCTCTTGGCAGCTGATAAAAGGGACCCGAATTCAATCCCTGGATAAGGAAAGATATTCTTTCTTTGCTAAGGTCTCACCTTCCTCAGACATCTTCTCCAGGGGTGGGGGTGGCTCAGTCGGTTCGTAATCTGCAGTTTCCAGGTTCGAGTCCCAGCTGGGTCAGCGTTGAGATTTATCTCCGCGAAACTATCCCCGCTGTCCACGGTCAGTAGGGGACACCGATGGACTTGGAAAGGCCGCCGTCCGTAGGATGAGACGTTAAGCTGTGGCCCCGTGTGTGGAAAAGGCATACCCTGTGCACGTCAAAGAACAACTGGATGGCCTTGACGGAAGGCTACCATCTGCCTCCCAACAGCTGTTCCAGTGGGTCCCCTCCCCCAAACTTCTCTGAGCCTTCGGGGTCCATGTGACCTGGCCATTTAGCCCATGGTGTGCAAAAAAGTGCCGCTCAGAAGTAAAACAACCCAACCCATCTTCTCCATGATGCATTGCCAACGGGGGTGAGGTGGGGTGAGAGGTTGCTCAGTCGGTAGCGCGCCAGACTCGTAATCTGTAGTTACCAGGTTCGAGTTTTAAATGTTCCAGAGTGTTGAGAGTTTTCTCCTCCAAACTCCCACATTGCACTTGGTCAGAAAAATAACACCGTTGGGCTTGGAAAGACAGCTACCCGTCGGATGAAACGTTAAGACATTACACCGTGTTCTATACCTTTTGCAAGTTAAAGAACTCGCCTTAAAGGAAGGATTATATCGGTCTCCTAAGAGCTGCTCAATGTGTGTCCCTTCCTCTACGAAACTCCGAGTTTCTGGTGTCCTTGTGACCTGGCCATTTAGCCCATTGTGTGCACAACGATGCATTATACTGACAGGCTCTTGTGAGTCCTTATGGCAAGCATCTGCTTGGGGGTATTCCTTTCCATTTTAACCATTTTGAATTTCTCTCAATTTACGGACTTAGTGACAAGTGACTGCCCACCCAAAAAAAGTGTTTCTAATATCAGAAAAATATGATGGAATACAAATCCCACAGGACAACTTAACGATTTCATTAAAGCCAACTCTGGAACATAAAAAGAAATCGAGAAATCTGAACATTGAGAGAAATGTAAATCGAAATAAAAAACGAAAAAAAAAAAAACCACCCCTCTGATATTTCTGATATTTCTTTTCAAGCCTATCTGTCAAAGGTTTTAAAAGATAAAAAAAAACGCCTTCATCTTTTTCTCCCCCTCTCCCCCCTTCATTTCTTAACACCTGAATTCTCATGAAACTTCTTTCGCCTAAGACACAAATTCTCGAAAACATTTCGAGTTTCCTGGTGAATAGGGATCCTGTATCCAGATCCAGACCGTTTCTAAGCGTTTCTTTGACAACCGGCGAACGGTTAAGCCAGAAGAGGATGGAGAGAGATTACATTAAGAATGTGACGCAAAATATTTGTGTCCTTCAGTGGATGCAGGGGATGAGCTGTCAACAGCTTTAGAGATTGCGCATGCGCAAAGCTAGCTTCACCATTTACGCCGCCGGGAAACTGACGGACGAGAGAAGTGATGATAAGAGGCTGGAAAATGTTTCGGGGGAGGGGGAGCTTGAATAAAAGAGGCAAGTTTTTTTTTCTTTCTGTTTCGCGTCGTCTCTTGGAAACGGAAGTCACCAGCTAGGATTTCGGATCGGAGGTAGGAGTCATGGGAGCGGAAATCCTCGCGGAAACCTGGCGAATGTATTTCTGACGTTTCTTGTCATTTCGGCCGTTTGATAAAATTAGTTTTTCGTCGTCACTCGCGAGTCTTAAAGGGCTGGAGACAGGCGCTACCGAGGGAGTCGAGAGGGATTGCTTGTGCGTCCGAGGTGTTATTTTCGTATCGGGAATGTGTGTCTGGAAAGCGAGTGGAGGGGAGGGGGATGGGAACAGGGACGGCGTATTAGCATCTTTGCAATGGCTTGCTTCGGAAGTAAAACAAAGAATAGGTTTTATTGACCTGTGCTTGGTTTTGTGTACTGTCGCTCAAAAAAGTATCCGAACACTATGGTTAATTACAAAATTCAGAAAAAATATCTGGCATCGATTTTTTTTTAGAAATTAGTGATCTGGCAACCTTCGTGTCACGTGACACGAAGGTTGCCAGATCACTAATTTCTAAAAAAAAATGTTCTTTAATTTTTTTTTACGAAAACATTATTTTTTTTCGTGATTTTTGTTTAATATTTCAGGCTAAATACATTGATAATTTATGATAATATATAATTCAATAGATATATTGATAAATATATAATTCAATAGATATATTAATAATTTATAATTTATATAGATATATCGATAAATATATTATTTAATAGATATATTGATCATTTATGATCATAGGACATATTTCGAATTACGAATTAACAAGGGTTATGAATTATCAAAATATTTGTGTGAAATTTGCTTACTGGGTTTTAAAATTTGAAAGAACAATTGAAGTATACTGAAATTTTGAATTAAATAGCTTGGAATTAATCAGGTTTTAATGTATCTGAGAGCAGTCCTGTGGCTGAGTGGTTAGCGTACTTGGTTAGTGATCAAAGGGACCTGGGTCGAGCCACGGGTAAGGCATGGATGTTTGTGTTTGCCTTTCTGCTGAGGTGTCGTTGGGTTGGGTTGTATTACCTCTGAGTGGCACTTTTTTGCACACCATGGGCTAAATGGCCAGGTCACAAGGACCCTGAAGGTTCAGAAAAGTTGGAAGAGGGGACCCACTGGAACAGTTGTTGGGAGACAGATGGTAGCTTCCCGTCAAGGCCATCCAGCGCGTTCTTTAACGTGCACAGGGTATGGCTCTCTCGCACACGGGGCCACAGCTTAACGTCTCATCCGACGGACGGCGACCTTTGCATGCCCATCGGTGTCCCCTACTGACCGTGGGCAGGGCAATGAGGTGTCGCCTCCTTTACAAATCTTCTCTATGGGGACTGACAGATTCCTATCAGATCTCTGTGGCAAGCAGCTTCTCGAGGCGACATATATTTATTGTTTTCATTAAATGAATTTAATTGAATTTCAACTTTTCCAGACGCGTATATATTTTTGAAACGTTGAATAAAACTGTATAATCTCATTCATTTTTGAGGATTGTATTCTCAGACATTTGATCAAGTTGAGTTCCTTAACTGCATTTTAACCTTCTTTTTAGAAACACATTCTCATAGACAACAAGAACAATAAAAGTAAATAAAAACGTTATATGTACTGTCGCTCAAAAAATATCCGAACACTATGGTTGATTACAGAATTCAGAAAAAAATATCTGGCAAAGATTTTTTTTTTAGAAATTAATGATTTGGCAACCTTCGTGTTACGTGACACCAAGGTTGGCAGATCACTAATTTCTAAATAAATCGTTGCCAGATATTTTTTCTGAATTCTGTAATCAACCATAGCGTTCGGATACTTTTTTGAGCGACTCTACTCTCTGTTAAGAAGCAAAAAAAAATGGATTTAGTGATTATATTTTTGTTTTCGGTCACGAAATTTAACTTTAGCTTAAACGTAATCCAACGATATATATATTTTTTCTTTGCTATCAAGGATTTTCACATTTTTACTAGTTAATCTTTTAAGCACATGTGCGTAAGGGAACACTACCATAAAAGTTTTTTGATTTATTTGAAAAATTGTTAAATAATATAAATATTCCCTGAGGCAGCTGCTTGCTACAGAGGTTTGATAGCAGCAGTTTAATATTGCCAATAGTGAAAATCTTTGAGGAAGGCGAGACTTCAGCAGAAAGACAACACAAAAGAAAAACCCGGGGTTCGAACCCAAGTCTCTCTGATCACTAACCAAGCACGCTAACCATTCGCCAAAGGGAAGACTTTTTCGAAAACTGTATGTCATTTGAGACGTAATAAATTTACAATCAATGACGAAATTTTTTATTTTGTACTTTAGTTTTTTTTATTTACTATTATTTCATTTTTGTTATTTTCAATTATTTTCCAAAGATGCTTAATCTATGTTTTTTACATTTATTTCTTTTTTTGCTGCTTTATCGCAGGGGGGGGGGGGGGAAGGGGAGAAAAAGCAAATTTCGTTTTTATGAGATAAGAGAAAAATTCTTTTTCCACATTTGACAAATACTAAGAAAATATTAGTATTTGTCTGTATGCGTTTCTCGAATACGCGCATTTCTGTAATGATTCATTGTTTCCAATTTCCCTTGTTAGAGGGCGCTAACAAATGGTGAAAAACTTAATTTTTCTTTAAAATGAGCATTCTATATTCTCCAAAGGATATTTGTCTTCCTGGTTATTACTAAAAACAATAATATTACATTATTTAGAAACCAATATCAAATTAAAAATTTTATTAATAAAATTTGTACTCAACGCAATCTTTTCATATCATATTCTTTACTGATTTCTTCGTAAAAATAGTCTTCAGAAAATAATGTTTGATGTTATTTACTAATCTTTATTTTAAAGTTTTGATGCAACTAGTTGAGTAGAAATCTTCAAATCGTCGAGTACGTTTGACTGAAGTAATGGAATTCTCAAACAATTTTTTAAAAGCAGCTTGGGGGAGATGCTAAAAGAAATTTGACTCTTTCTGGTGAAGAGAGTGATAAATGACATATTCATTTTCATTAATCGATTTTTCACCAGCTTAGAACTGAAGTAAACGCCCGCAGATATTTCTGGCTTATGGTCCGATATTTATTGCTAAAATCTAAAATCTTCACTGAGTTATTCGGCTAACTACCAATTACAAGACGGTTATGTAAATGGGTTGAGGTTGTTTTTTTTTATTTCAGTTTACCTTTTTTTATCGTAGACTTCATAGACTTCAGTAGGTCATATTTATTTTTTAAATTAATCTGAAAAACGTTTTCCCCGAGATATAAAAAGCATCAGCGTTTATTTTAACAAAAAATTCATTTGCTAAAGCTTTCAGTGCGATGTTGGAATGAGAAAGATAGAAATAGAAAGTTTTTAGCTAGGTGCACAAATAAAAATTTATAAAAAGTTGTTTTGAAAAGATATATATGCCCATATCTTTTTGTATAGGAAAGTGTTTACTTACTTTGGCAAAATCTTTTTTTTTTATTGTTTTCGGCTTGTTTACCTACGGAAGTAACAGTAGCCGACTAGTTTTAGTTTATCTGGAAAATATTGTCATTTCTTTTTCTTGTGTAGTTTAACGTTTCTGGGTTATCTGTTACAAAATCATTCACCCGACTGCTTTTCATCTAATTGACATGCTTTTTTACATTGATATCTTCGTGAAAGAGAAGATGAAAACAGTTTTTTCTTCGATATCACGATCTCGTCCTTTTTCGTGACTTAAATGTCATTTGCATTCAAAGGAAAGCCGCCATTCCGAAATCTGAAAGGTCAAAAGAAGAAAAGAAAAAAAAAAAAACTGTGTGTGTCTGAAAAAATGTAATGAAACTGCGAAAATGACGAAAACAGTTTTGGAATGTGCAGAAATTGAATTTTCCGGTTGTAACCGTCGTAGAATGGTATATTAAGTTGGTTGGGCTGATTGAGTTTTTGAACGGCACATTTATGAAAACAAGTGGCTAAATGATCAAATCACAAGGACTCAGAGATCGGAACAGCACTATGTGTTGCACACAATGGGCTAAAAACAAAATGGCCTAAAGACTCTGAGAATATTGGGGGAGAGGGGACCCACTAGACAGCTGTTGGGAGACAGTGGTAGCTTTCAGTCAAGTCCATCCAGCGTGTTCTTTAATGTGAACAAGGTTATGACTCTTCTTGGGCCACTGCTTTAGGTCTCATCAGACAGATGGCAGTCTGTCGAAGCTCATCGGTGCTCACTTTCTTATAGAGGGCAGTGTGAGAAGAGGGGCGGGTTGGGTTGTTTTACCTCTGAGCGGCACATTTTTGCACACCATGGGCTAAATGGTCAGGTCACATGGACCCCGAAGGCTCAGAGAAGGTTGGGGGAGGGGACCCACTGGAACAGCTGTTGGGAGACAGATGGTAGCCTCCCGTCAAGGCCATACCCTTTAAGGTGCACAGGGTATGGCTCTCCCTCACATGGGGCCACGGCTTAAAGTCCCATCCGACGGACGGCGGCGTTTCCAAGCCCATCGGTGTCCCCTACTGACCGTGGGCAGGGTGGGGAATTTTTGCGGAGATAAATCTCAAAGCTGACCCAGCTGGGACTCGAACCCGGGAACTACAGATTACGAGCCTGGCGCGCTACCGACTGAGCCACCCCCCGCCCCATGTGACAGAGGTAAAACAACTCTACTGTAATTTATTGCATCTCTGTTTCCTCAGGAAAGCGCTTGAAACGACAAATATCTGCTGAGGAAACTTTGATAAAAGGGGAGAAGAAACTAGAAAAGTAACACGTGTTACTACGACACGTGGAATGCTCGTTTGCAGGTAGAATGAAGTTCATTAATTTAACAATCTTAGTAATTTTATAAACGGAATTTCGTCTTATATGTATAACACACGATTTCACCTATTTATTATAATATGCAGTGTCACCAAATTTTAATAATTTGCAATTTTATTTAATCAGAACTAAACTGATGAATAAAAATAACAGGAATCTATCGAATTTTTGCTTCGTTGTGTTGAAATAATGAAGGGTTCTTTGCGATATTTTTCAGGAGGGTTGGGTTGTTTTATCTCTGAGCGGCACTTTTCTGCACACCATGGGCTAAATGGCCAGGTTACATGGACCCCGAAGGCTCAGAGAAGGTTGGGGAGGGGACCCACTAGAACAGCTGTTGGAAGACAGATGGTAGCCTCCCGTCAGGGCCATCCAGCGTGTTCTTTAAGGTGCACAGGGTATGGCTCTCCCGTACACGGGGCCATCCGACGGACGGCGACCTTTCCAAGCCCATCGGTGTGTCCCCTACTGACCGTGGGCAGGGTGGGGATTTCAGGATGAACACATTGAAACCCCTAGAGAGGGGAAAGCAACAAAAGTAACTTTCATATTCATACTAACCGTCATTTCTTTTTCGGATACTACAAAATCGTGGGAAGTCTTTTTTTGGGATGGGGAGAGGTAGTGGTGGTTGGGAGGAATGAATTTTGGAAGATAGGCCCAATGTGTTGCCTATAGCCTTGATGGCAATATTAGGGATTTTAGGGATTTTTTACAACTGATAATTGCAACTGATCCATTAAAGAAATCTTCGTGAGCACTTTGGCTTATTTTTAATTTGTGGAACGAAATCTGCCATCTCAAGCCATCTAGTGATGGAAAGGGGGATAGTCGAAGAAATGAGGACAGCTGCCTCGACCCTCTGAGAGACGTTTCTGTATGACTGGACCTTCGTACAGTCGCTCAAAAAAGTATCCGAACGCTATGGTTGATTGCAAAATTCAGAAAAAATATCTGGCATTGATTTTTTTTAGAAATTAGTCATCTGGCAACCTTCGTGTCACGTGATTACAGAATTCAGGAAAAATATCTGGAGCGTGTACAGCAACTGTACACGCTCCAGTTACCGTTCACAGCAAACTGGAGCGAGTGCAGTTACTGCACACGCTCCAGTTTGCTGTGAACGGTAACTGCACACGCTCAATATTTCCGTGAGTGAGCCCACACGATCTAGTATCAAAATAATATGACCACCTACAGTCGCTCAAAAAAGTATCCGAACACTATGGTTGATTACAGAATCCAGAAAAAATATCTGGCAACGATATTTTTAGAAATTAGTGATCTGGCAACCTTCGTGTCACGTGACACGAAGGTTGCGTGAAGGTTGCATGAAGTTAGTCATCGTTCGTGGTTGCGTGAAGGTTGCATGAAGTCACGTGACACGAAGGTTGCCAGATCACTAATTTCTAAAAATATCGTTGCCAGATATTTTTTCTGGATTAAAATTTAATTTAAATTTTTTTTTCTTGATTTAATCAACCATAGTGTTTGGATACTTTTTTGAGCGACTGTACCTTGTCCTTCTGTGTAAGCCTAAAGTTTAAAGAAAGGAATTTTCTTTTTTTTTCCACTCTGGGGATACTGGAGCAAATTGTTGTCTTTTTTACAAACCATTTGATCCACTACAATCTGAAACGAAATTTTAAATTCTTAGTTTGAGTAGATCATTTGAAAGAGTAAAATTTTTCTTTTTTTATTCCGTTTTTAGACCCCCTGGCGGTATAAATTCAAACGATAAGAAGATTAAAAAAATCAAATAGTAATACTATACCTATACCTACACCGAAGAGTAAAAACATTATGACCAGCGCGTCTATTTGCAAATCGAAGCAACTGCAGGTCAACGACGGCGCGTTTGAAGGTCATGAAACGGTGTAAATAATACCTGATACTGAGTTCTGTTATTCAGTGTTATTCTTGTTCTTAAGATGGGAAAGGCAGAGGACTTAAGTGAGTTTGACAAAGGCCAAATTGTAATGTCTTCACGACTGGGTCAGAGCATTTACGAGACGGTAAAGCTTGTGGGCTGCTCACGATCAGCAGTGGTCAGTACCTTCAAAACGTGGTCCGAGGAGGGGAAAACAACGAACCGCCAGCAAGCTGTGGGCCAACCCGGCTCATCGATGCTAGAGGTGAGCGAAGGCTATCCCGTTTGGTACGAGCCAACAGAAGGAATACTGTGGCGTACCTCACCCGTAATTTGAATGCTGATGACTGGAGTAATGTGCCACAACACACACAGTATATCGGACCCTGCTGAAAATGAGGCTGCATAGCCTCAGGCCGCTCCGAGTGCCCATGCTAACCTCGGTTCACTGTCGAAAGCGCCCTACAATGGGCTCGAGAGCAATAAAATTGGGCCTTGAATGATTGGAAGAAAGTCGTCTGGACTGATGAATCTCGTTTCCTGTTGCGCCATGTAGATGGCCAGGTACGTGTGTGATGTTTACCTGGGGAAGTGTTGGCACCAGGATGCACCGTGGGACGAAAACAAGCTGGTGGAGGAAATATAATGTTTGGGCAAAGTTCTGCTGGGAAACCCTGGGTCCAGTCATTCATGTGCAGGAAACTATGACGTCTACCAACCTACCTAAAACATCATTGCAGACCAGGCACATCCTTTAATGGCAACGGTCTATTCCTCTAGTAGTGCCTTCTTTCAGCCCAATAATGCGCCATACTGCCTGGATTGTTCGAGAATGGTTCACGGAACATGAGGAAGACTTGCAGGTATTGCCCTGGCCTCCAAATTCCCCAGACATCAATCGAGCATCTGTGGTTTGTCTTGGAACATCGTATCCAACCTGCGGCAGCTCAACCACGTAACTTACAAGAGTTAAATGATCTGCTGGTAACGTGTTGGTACCAGATACCACAAGACACCTTTAGAAATCTTGTAGCGTCCATGCCTCACCGAGTAAGAGCTTGGGTTGTTTTACCTCTGAGCGGCACTTTTTTGCACACCATGGGCTAAATGGCCAGGTCACATGGATCCCGAAGGCTCAGAGAAGGTTGGGGCAGGGGACCCACTGGAACAGCTGTTGGGAGACAGATGGTAGCCTCCCATCAAGGCCATCCAGCATGTTCTTTAACGTGCATAGGGTATGGCTCTCCCGTACACGGGACCACGGCTTAACGTCACATCCGACGGACGGCGGCCTTTTCAAGCCCATCGGTGTCCCCTACTGACCGTGGGCAAGGCGGGGAATTTTGCGGAGATAAATCTCAACGCTAATCCAGCTGGGACTCGAACCTGGGAACTACAGATTACGAGCCTGGCGCGCTACCGACTGAGCCACCCCCGCCCCATTCCTCACTGGGTAAGAGCTGTTTTGGCGGCACGTGAAGGACCAACACCACATTAGGCAGGTGGTCATAATGTTTTAGCTCCTCGGTGTAAATACTAATATATATTCGAAAGTAATACCTATCGAATAGAAAAAAAAAATTACCTATGAAACAAAATAAAAGTTGAATATCTACCGAGACACAAATAGTAAAGTTAAAGAAGAAATGTTTTTTTTTTAAAAAGAGGTAACATTAATTTCCCGGAAGCAGAAAAATAAACTATATCCTTAAAAAAAGTCTTTAATTTTCTGCTCTTCTGTATTTAATTATTACGAGATATTATGCTTATTTCTCTTCTTATGGATTATTATTATTTCTCCTTCTACTCTAGGGGCGGGGGTGGCTCAGTCGGTAGCGCGCCAGGCTCGTAATCTGTAGTTCCCAGGTTCGAGTCCCAGCTGGGTCAGCGTTGAGATTTATCTCCGCAAAATTCCCCGCCCTGCCCACGGTCAGTAGGGGACACCGATGGGCCTGGAAAGGCCACCGTCCGTCGGATGGGATGTTAAGCCGTGGCCCCGTGTGCGGGAGAGCCATATCCTGTGCACGTTAAAGAACACGCTGGATGACCTTGACGGGAGGCTACGATCTGTCTCCCAACAACTGTTCCAGTGGGTCCCCTTCCCCAACCTTCTCTGAGCCTTCGGGGTCCATGTGACCTGGCCATTTAGCCCATGGTGTGCAAAAAAGTGCCGCTCAGAGGTAAAACAACCCAACCCAACTCTCCTTCTACTCTTCTATATTTAAACGGAAAAATGCAAGTTTAAAATGCATTCGTATCTCTGCAATCGAAAGGTTAGAATCACTTTTGCAACATTCCCTGTGTCTGATGAACTTGAAACTAAGAATCCACTGTACTGAAATTCCACTTAAAGATTCACTTTGATTCTGAGAAGTATTAATCCTTACGCACAGTGTTCTCAAATATTACTGCTGCCAAAGCTAACATGACTAAGTAGTAGGGCATCTAGTTCCACTTACGTGTCTTGGATATGAATACCGAACTTGCATCAGGGGCACTCTTGTCCCTAGAGTCTGCTTGATTGATATTAATAAGGCCACCTTATTCAACGTTGACCTGTTTGCCTTCGTCTGTTCCTTGAAACTTCTAGTCATTTTCCTTACTAATGGAAGATGTAGCAGGGGTGATAAGACTTGCAAATTATCTTACGGTAAAGGCTAATGTGTACGGGATTATGGGTAAGTTCGTATCATCTTGTAATGCTTTAGCTTTGTAAATGGAACAGCTAGTAATACACGATGTGAAGTACATAGACGAAAAGAACGAAAGACAGAGTTGGGTTGGGTTTTTTTACCTCTGAGCGGCACTTTTTTTGCACACCATGGGCTAAATGGCCAGGTCACATGGACCCCGAAGGCTCAGAGAAGGTTGGGGGAGGGGACCCACTGGAACAGCTGTTGGGAGACAGATGGTAGCCTCCCGTCAAGGCCATCCAGCGTGTTCTTTAACGTGCACGAGGTATGGCTCTCCCACACACGGGGCCACGGCTTAACGTCCTATCCGACGGACGGTGGTCTTTCCAAGCCCATCGGTGTCCCCTACTGACCGTGGGCAGGACGTGGAATTTTGCGAAGATAAATCTCAACGCTGACCCAGCCGGGACTCGAACCTGGGAACTACAGATTACGAGCCTGGCGCGCTACCGACTGAGCCACCCCCGCCCCAAAGAAAGACAGAATTGTGGCCCTTATTCTGTGGCAGATAACCAGAGTACTTCAGACTTAAAAGAGCAAACAAATGTGGAAAGATAGGTAGAAAATAAAACCCAAGTGAAATGATCATTTAGTTATTAGATAATAAGGTAGAACGATAAATAAATCTTAAACCAGGCCGGTGGCATACCCGCTACCTCTCTTTTTGCGTCCCGCGCGCTACTGTTGACAAATAAAATATAATTTGTAAAAGAGAAAAAACAACCTTTGTGTTTTTGGTTATTTATGCATACATTATTGATTAAATACTTTTTTTTGGTTGCCCGCCCTTCCATTTCAGTTTTCTAGGCACCCTTCAGCTAAAATGTTTGCCCAGGCTTCTCTTAGACTGATACAATTGAAGTCATCATCATCATCCTCAAGCAGCCATGGGCTAAGGAGGTCAAACCAGACCGTGCAATTTACTTCTCCAAGCATGTCTGTCCTAAGCTACATCTGCTGCATCCTGCCACTGCACACCAATTCTAATGATGAGGTCCTGTTTGACATTGTCTGTCCACCGCATCCTAGGTCTCCCCCTCAGTTTGAGGCCTTTAGACACACTACTACACTTTAGACACAACTAACTATTCATGCCGTCCCGTGGCCGAGTGGTTAGCACGCTTGGCTACTGATGTAAGGGACCTGGGTTCGAGCCCCGGGTAAGGAATGGATGTATGTGTTGTTTTTCTGCTGAGGTCCTTCCATCCTCTCAGATCTTTTACTTTGGCATATAAACTGACAGGCTCCTGTCAGACCTCTGTGGCAAGCAGCTGCTTGAGGGGGTATTTATATTATTATTTATTATAACTATTCATAACCCTATTCGCCAATCATGGCAACATTAGATTGTTAATAATGAGATAGTCCGATAATAATTCAGATGATCATTGTAATAAGGCATATCGAAAATGATTAGGTAAATAAATAGTAATAACGTTGATTGATAATAATAATTAAGCAGGTAGATAATAATGTAAGCCAAAATAATTAAGTAGTATGATGATAATACCTGTTAGAATAATATTTAGGAAAAGTTATAATAATTAAATAGGCTAATTCTAATTAAGGCTGATAGAAATAAGGTATACTAATTATGATGTAAAAAATCAATAATTAATTAAGTAGTATGGCAACTTTAAGTAACAAAATAATATTTAAGTAGATCGATAATAACACTATAGATTAATAACAAATAAGGTCGATAGTACCCTGAAGTGCCATTGAATTAGGAATAGGAGACGTTATCCAAATTCAGTACCGCAAGTCTCGCATTTGCGCGCATGCGTGGCTGAAACTCTGGTCATATCTAGCTGTCAGCTTTGGCTGCCCCAAGCATTCGTCGTGAGAAGCGTAATGGAATGGGTTGGGTTATTTTACCTCTGAGCGGCACTTTTTTGCACACCATGGGCTAAATGGCTGGTCACATGGACCCCGAAGGCTCAGAGAAGGATGAGGGAGGGGACCCACTGGAACAGCTGTTGGGAGACAGATGGTAGTCTCCAGTCAAGGCCATACAGCGCGTTCTTTAACGTGCACGGGGTATGGCTCTCCCACACACGGGGCCACGGCTTAAAGTCCCATCCGACGGACGGCGGCCTTTCCAAGCCCATCGGTGTCCCCTACTGACCGTGGGCAGGGCGGGGAATTTTGCGGAGATAAATCTCAACGCTGACCCAGCTGGGATTCGAACCTGGGAACTACAGATTACGAGCCTGGCGCGCTACCGACTGAGTCACCCCCGCCCCGAAGCGTAATGGGAAAGGCGCGGGATTTAGATGCATTTGACAGAGGGCAGATCGTAGGTGCCCGACGGATGGGACACTCGATCTCGGAAATTGTCAACGAACTTGGATTTTCTCATACGACAGTTTCAAGAGTGTTCCGGGAATATGAAAATTCCTGCAAAAAAACAAGCACTCGGACAAACTGCAAAGGACAACCAGCCTTGAATGATCGTGGGCTTCGCCGTCTGACCCGCATCGTACGGACTGATAGGGACCAAACATCTGAAATCACCTCCCATCTGAACGCGGGTTCCAGCCGGGAAGTCAGTGCATGGACTGTGCAACAGTCACTTCATTGTTCCCGGCTTCGGTAGCCGCCGACTTACGAGAGTGCCACTTCTAAAGGCATGACACCGGGTTCAACGCCTTGTCTGGGCTAAAGAACATCGAAACTTAAGAGAGTCGAAATCTTACGAGAGTCCCACTTCTAAAGGCATGACACCAGGTTCAACGCCTTGTCTGAGCTAAAGAACATCGAAAATTGTCAACGTATAGCCTGAAGTGATGAATCCCGGTTTAAATTTCATCACGCCGATGGGAGGCTGAGGGTATGGCGCCAACCCCATGAAGCCATGGACTCTGAATGTCAGGTTGGAACAGTACAAGCTGGTGATGGCTCAGTGATGACCTGGGGTGTCTTCTGTGGGACCTTTGGACATGTACTGACCACTCTCAATGCATTCCGGTACGTAGAACTCATGGCTGACCATTTACACCCATTTATGGCCATCATGCATCCCAATGGAGATGGCGTCTACCAGCAAGACAACTGTTCATCTCACAGGTCCAGGTTGGCTATTACATGGTTGCAGGAGCATTCTGCTGACTTTGAAATAATGAATTGGCCACCTAGAAGCCCAGATTTAAATCCCATCGAAAATCTTTAGGATACCGTCGAGCAGAGTGTTCGGGACCGTGTCCCATCAGCGACGACCTTGAAAGAATTGTGGACAGCTCCGGAGAATGCATGGGTCGCCATACCTGTGGAAAATTTTTTTTACGCAAGTTTGTGGAGTCCTTGCCTCGTCGTGTGGTGGCCGTTATCAGGGCCAGAAGGGGTCCAATATGTTACTAGGTTGCTATCCCTAATTCAATGGCACTTCAGTATAATTAAGAAAGTCAATAATAATGCAGACCGACAATAATTACTAGGACGATAATAATAAGCATGATAATAATAATTAAGCAGGTGAACAGTATTAAGGTAGACTAATTATATTAAGATAGTAATAATGCAGACAGATGGCGTTCATAGGGTTCGGAACCTCCTCCATTAAAGATAAAGTACAAGTTTTCATAGTGAAATGAAGAATGAATAGAAAAGATTCTTCAAAATTTAAAAGACTAATCCTTTCGATTACTTATGTTAATCAAATTTTACTGTCTGATAGATTTATTTGTTTGGTAAATGATAGGTGCACACTCGGAGGATGAACTGTGTATCCATTCTCTGTGACGATGTACAGAACCTGCCAAACTGAGTGCCTCAAATCCAATCGCCATGGTTACTTTCAAAATTGATATTCTCTTCTGGAACGGGAGGGATGTTATGGGCTAAATGGCCAGGTCACAAGGACCCCGAAGGCTCAGAGAAGGTTGGGGGAGGGGACCCACTGGAACAGCTGTTGGGAGACAGATGATAGCCTCCCGTCAAGGCCATCCAGCGTGTTCTTTAAGGTGCACAGGGTATGGCTCACCCGCATACGGGGCCACGGCTTAATGTCCCATCCGAGGGACGGCGACCTTTCCAAGCCCATCGGTGTCCCCTACTGACCGTGGGCAGGGCGGGGAATTTTGCGGAGATAAATCTCAACGCTGACCCAGCTGGGACTCGAACCTGGGAACTACAGATTACGAGCCTGGCGCGCTACCGACTGAACCACCCCCGCCCCAGGATCAGTATGGACTACTGATCTGGTTATCTATGGCCACATTTTCTTTAATGGCTGCTGAATCAATATTTTTTTCCTTCCTTGCCCTAACCATATACTTTCTCTCAGTAGGAAAATCTGAAAAGGACACTTGGGTCTTCGTCTTATGAAATTGGCAACTGAATCAGTTTTTCTTTGATGTTATCCACATACTTTCTCTTAGTAAGAAAAATCTGAAAAAGGGCATTTGGGTCACCCTTATGCCAAATTGGTTGTTGATTCAATATTGCTTTTCATTTCGAGCCCTAACTACATACGTTCTCTTAATAGAAATAATTCGAAAAATGAACACTTCGGTCTTCATCATTCATGTCTAATTCGTAACTGAATCAATATATCATTTTTTCTTTGATAAAAAAATATGTAATTTTTTTTTTGATTCCTAATGTCTTACCGACTGTTGAATCAATAATCTTTTCTTCCTTGTCCTAATCATATACTTTTTTTCACAGAAAAATCTGAAAAAGGACTCTTAGGTCCTCGTCACGTGTAATTAGCTATTAAATCAATATTTATTTTTTTTCTTTGATTTTATCCACGTACCTTTTTTAGTATAAAAAAACTGAAAATGGACACTTGGGTCTTCCTCATGTTTAATTGGCTGCTCAATCAATATTGTTTTCTTTGGTGTCGTACCACTAACTTCCTCTTAGTGGGGGGCGGTGGTGGCTCAGTCGGTAGCGCGCCAGGCTCATAATCTGTAGTTCCCAGGTTCGAGTCCCAGCTGGGTCAGCGTTGAGATTTATCTCCGCAAAATTCCTCGCCCTGCCCACGGTCAGTAGGGGACACCGATGGGCTTGGAAAGTCCGCCGTCCGTCGAATGGGACGTTAAGCCGTGACCCCGTGTGTGGGAGAGACATACCCTGTTCACGTTAAAGATCACGCTGGATGGCCTTGACGGGAGGCTACCATCTGTCTCCCAACAGTGGTTCCAGTGAGTCCCCTCTCCCAACCTTCTCTGAGCCTTCCATCTGTCTCCCAACAGTGGTTCCAGTGGGTCTCCTCTACCAACCTTCTCTGAGCCTTCGGGGTCCATGTGACCTGGCCATTTAGCCCATGGTGTGCAAAAACTGCCGCTCAGAGGTAAAACAACGCAACCCAAATTCTCTTAGTGAGAAAAAAAAAATTGAAAAAGACCATTTTTGCCTTTCTCATGTCCAAATTGTCTGTTTGATCAACAATTTTTTCCTTGATGTTCTACTCGCATATTTTCTCTCAGTAGGCAGATATGAAACAATAATATCACTTTATCTACATGTCATTCACTTAGTTCCTTTTGCGTCAGTGTTTGGCAAGGTTTTGGCGACAAATGTTCATCCGAGATGCTGCGATTGTTTCTGTTCCTGTACTTCATTCTCAGGTTCATCTAGCTGATATCTGAGCGAAAGTGAGAAACGAGAATGTCCTTGGATCGATGCCTTACGTGACGTAATGGGATAGGGCTTTCTTGAAGAGAGTGGATATTTTATTGGTTTCCATTTTGCTCCGGGACTGTTTGAAAAACAGTTGTGGGAAGTGAGTACACAGTGTCTTTGACGAATTGTTTTTTTTCATGAAGTGTAAAAAAGAAGGCCTACTTTTATATCTCGCATTAGGGTGTCTACAGGCACTGTATTTCCAGCAATAAAGTGTTGCCACTGGCTGAGCTTATAGGAACATTGGCTTCTTAAAAGGGACAGTTATTTTAGATATTGTTATTGTGAATCGGTGTGTGCAACTTTGAAATCTAGTAGGTGTCGACAGAAAAAAAAAATTCTCGCACCGGTTATTTAGTTTTTACACTTGGAGAGCGATAAATGTAACAAGAAAAGGTAAGTCACGAATCGCAGAGTTGGAACCAAACTGAAGAAAGGTTGTAATGTATTTTTCATTTATATCTCTGTAAAGATTTTGCATTTGGGTTGTTTGGGTTGTTTTACCTCTGAGCGGCACTTTTTTGCACACCATGGGCTAAATGACCAGGCCACATGGACCCCGAAGGCTCAGAGAAGGTTGGGGGAGGGGACCCACTGGAACAGCTGTTGGGAGACAGATGGTAGCCTCCCGTCAAGGCCATCCAGCGTGTTCTTTAACGTACACGGGGCCACGGCTTAACGGCCCATCCGACGGACGGCGGCCTTTCCAAGCCCATCGGTGTCCCTTACTGACCGTGTGCAGGGCGGGAAATTTTGCGGAGACAAATCTCAACGCTGACCCAGCTGGGACTCGAACCTGGGAACTACAGATTACGAGCCTGGCGCGCTACCGACTGAGCCATCCCCGCCCCTTTGCATTTGGTGCAATAACTGACAAACACATTTCTTAAATAACATTCTAATGACACAGAGCATCGATTTCTCACAATTCGCAATTCCCAGGTTCGAGTCCAACCTGGGCCAGCGTTGAGATTTATCTACTGAAAACCCTCCCCTGCCCTAGGTCAGTTGGAGACACCGATGTGCTTGGAAAGACCGCCATCCAGTCTCTCAAATTATACCAAAATTACGTGTATATTAAAGCCACACCTTCTGCACGTTAAAGAACACGCTGGATGGCCTTTTAGCCCATCGTGCGCAAAAAAGAGCCGCTCAGAGGTAAAACAACCCCACATCCATTTCTAAATTAGGGATACATCAATCTTTGGCGTACAAAATCCCATTTGGGGGGAAAATTACTTCCCTTAGCTATGAAGCCTATACTGATTTACATATTTTGCGATTTACAGTATTTCAAAGTTTTGACTTGGGATTGTATTATATTTGAGCGTCCCTTGTTTGCACCCAATGAGTTAAACGGCTTAGTCACGCGAACTCCTGGGGCGGGGGTGGCTCAGTCGGTAGCACGCCAGGCTCGTAATCTGTAGTTGCCAGGTTCGAGTCCCAGCTGGGTCAGCGTTGAGATTTATCTCCGCAAAATTCCCCGCCCTGCCCACGGTCAGTAGGGGACACCGATGGGCTTGGAAAGGCCACCGTCCGTCGGATGGGACGTTAAGCCGTGGCCCCGTGTGCGAGAGAGCCATACCCTGTGCACGTTAAAGAACACGCTGGATGGCCTTGACGGGAGGCTACCATCTGTCTCCCAACAGCTGTTCCAGTGGGTCCCCTCCCCCAACCTTCTCTGAGCCTTCGGGGTCCATGTGACCTGGCCATTTAGCCCATGGTGTGCAAAAAAGTGCCGCTCAGAGGTAAAACAACCCAACACAACAACACGCGAATTCCCAAAGGTTCAGAGTTTGCTAGGGAAATGAAATCCATTGAACATCTGTTAATGGACAGATGGAAGCCTCCCGTCCAGACCACAAAAAGCGTTATTTAACGTGCACGGGGAATGACTCTCCTGCAGAAGGAACCACGACATTACGACACGTCTGAAGGACGGCGGCCTTTTTAAGTACAGTCGCTCAAAAAAGCATCCGAACACTACGGTTGATTACAGAATTCAGAAAAAAATATCTGGCAACTATTTTTTCTGAATTTTGTAATCAACCGTAGTGTTCGGATACTTTTTTAATATATATAATGCGTATGAATATATAATGCAATGAATATGGAGCGTGTGCAGTTACCGTTCACGGCAAACTGGAGCGGTTACGGTTAATGTTCACAGCACATTGAATCGTGTGAGCTCACAAAGACCTAGATCGTGTAAGCTCACAAAGACCTAGATCGTGTGAGCTCACAAAGACCTAGATCGTGTGGGCTCACTCACGGAAATATTGAGCGTGTGCAGTTACCGTTCACAGCAAACTGGAGCGGTTGCGGTTAATGTTCACAGCACATTGGATCGTGTGAGCTCACAAAGACCTAGATCGTGTGGCTCACTCTCGGAAATATTGAGCGTGTGCAGTTACCGTTCACAGCAAACTGGAGCGGTTGCGGTTAATGTTCACAGCACATTGGATCGTGTGAGCTCACAAAGACCTAGATCGTGTGGGCTCACTCACGGAAATATTGAGCCTGTGCAGTTACCGTTCACAGCAAACTGGAGCGTGTGCAGTAACTGTACACGCTCCAGTTTGCTGTGAACGGTAACTGGAGCGTGTACAGTTGCTGTACACGCTCCAGATATTTTTCCCGAATTCTGTAATCACGTGACACGAAGGTTGCCAGATCACTAATTTCTAAAAAAATAGTCGCCAGATATTTTTTCTGAATTCTGTAATCAACCGTAGTGTTCGGATACTTTTTTGAGCGACTGTACATCGGTATCCGCTTTCTAACTTAGAGCAGGGTGTGGGTTAGCGAAGATAAAGCTCAACGCTGTGACAGTTGGGACTCGATATTGATTATGAACCTATTCCTTCGTTTTGGGTGAAATAGTTTCTTTTAAATAAAAAAATATGTTTATTCCACAATAACCCTCCAGGGCCGCTCGATGATTTCGATTCTTTGTGCATAAATTATTTGTATCGCAATATAGGTAGTCCTTGATTTGTGTGACTTTCGATATAAGCGATTTATTAATTTAGGCATATTTTCGATTTGCGCGAAGGGGGGGGAGGGGGGGGGGCGGTGGCTCCGTCGGTAGAGAGCCAGGCTCGAAATCTGTAGTTCCTAGGTTCGAGTCCTAGTTGTGTCAGCGTTTAGATTTCTCTCCGCACAACTCCTCACCCTGTCCATGGTCAGTAGGGGTTGGATTGTTTTACCTCTGAGCGGCACTTTTTTGCCCACCATGGGTTAAATGGCCAGGCCACAAGGACCCCGAAGGCTCAGAGAAAGTTGGGGGAGGGGACCCACTGGAACAGCTGTTGGGAAACAGATGGTAGCCTCCCGTCAAGGCCATCCAGCGTGTTCTTTAACGTGAAGAGGGTATGGCTCTCCCGCACAAGGGGCCACGGCTTAACGTCCCATCTGACGGACGGCGGCCTTTCCAAGCCCATCGGTGTCCCCTACTGACCGTGGGCAGGGCGGGGAATTTTTGCCGAGATAAATCTCAAAGCTGACCCAGCTGGGACTCGAACCTGAGAACTACAGATTACGAGCCTGGCGCGCTACCGACTGAGCCACCCCCCGCCCCCGGTCAGTAGGGGACATCGATGGGCTTGGCAAGGCCGCCGTCCGTTGGATGGAACGCTAAGCCGTGTCTCCATGTGCTAAACAGCCATACCCTGTGCACCTTAAAGAACACATTGGATGGCCTTGACGGGGGCTACCATCTGTCTCCTAACAGTTATCCGGTAGGTTCCCTTCCCCTAACCTTTTCTGAGCCTTTGGGGTCCTTGTGACCTGGCCATTTAGCCCATTCTGTGCAGAAAAAAACTGCCGCTCAGAGGTAAAACAACCAATCAATTTGCGTGATCCAAAGATTTACATTTAGCAGGTTTAAAACAATCCCGAAAGCGCGATGCGACAAATCCTGAAAATGTCATCTATAAAAACACCCACTTGGTAGAAAAAGTACAATGCACTGACGGCAGTATTCGACAAGTGTGGGTGTCACGTCTCGTGCATTATATCCCACTGGGATCAGCGCAGGATTTATCGGACGCCACGATTTGTGGGATTATTACATTTTGCATACTAAAATCCCTTGTCTCGCATTGGCATCCAAAAATCCCTCTCGCCAAAGACAAGAAGCATTTTAAACCTCCCCCATCTTCAGTGTCATCGAATCCAGATCACCCATCCCTCAATAACTCCTCCATTGATCTACCCCTTTCCATCAGCTCTAGTGGGGCGGGGGTGGCTCAGTCGGTAGCGCTCGTAATCAGGCTCGTAATCTGTGGTTCCCAGGTTCGAGTCCCAGCTGAGTCAGCGTTGAGATTTATCTCCGCAAAATTCCCCGCCCTGCCCACGGTCAGTAGGGGACACCGATGGGCTTGGAAAGGCTGCCGTCCGTCGGATGGGACGTTAAGCCGTGGCCCCGTGTGCGGGAGAGCCATACCCTGTGCACGTTAAAGAACACGCTGGATGGCCTTGACGAGAGGATACCATCTGTCTCCCAACAGCTGTTCCAGTGGGTCCCCTCCCCCAACCTTCTCTGAGCCTTCGGGGTCCATGTGACCTGGCCATTTAGCCCATGGTGTGCAAAAAAGTGCCGCTCAGAGGTAAAACAATCCAACCCAGCTCTAGTAAACTTGTCCAGTGCAGCAGATAATGTGTCTTTCTTAATGTTATTTTATTTCTCTCAGATTTTAATTTATTTTCTACTTTAAATTATGTGGCGGGGGTGGCTCAGCCAGCAGCGCGCCAGGCTCGTAATCTGCAGTTCCCAGGTTCGAGTCCCAGCTGGGTCAGCGTTTAGATTTATCTCCACAAAACTCCCCGCTCTGCCCACGGTCACCGATGGGATTGAAAAGGCCGCCGTCCGTCGGATGGGACGTTAAACCGTGGCCCTGTATGCGGGAGAGCCATACCCTGTGCACGTTAAAGAACACGCTGTATGGCCTTGACGGAGGCTACCATCTGTCTCCCAACAACGGTTCCCGTTGGTCACATTATAAGTCTTATTACCAAACCTACTCTATTACCAGTCTTATCAACAGCCCTAATGAAAGAATTCATCTTATCAATATCATTAGCCAATAAGGCCAAATCATCTGAATGATCTATATCAGAAATTTTGAAATATCTAGACCATTTAAGACCAAAATCTTTCCCTTGAAGAGAATTTCGCATAACATGATCAATAACTAAACTAAAGAAAAAGGAGACAAAATGCACCCTTGTCGAACACCAGAAGTAATGCTAAACCAATTGCTACAAGCCTTACCAACTCTCACACACGACTCAGTGTTATTATAGAGAGCTTTCATTATGTTAACTAACTTGTCTGGTATACCATACGATTTCACAATCAACCACAAATTATGATGATCAACAGAGTCGAAAGCCTTTTTGAAATCAACCAAGCTAGCAACCAAGCTAGAATCTATTAATTATTGTTTCTTAACAGGGAATACTGTGCATTCACTTTGGATAGCAACCAAAGGTTTCTGAAACTCTAAACATTTCTCAAGAATCTGCCTAAGTGAAAATATCTGATCCACACATCCCCTACCACTTCTGAATCCACATTGCTCATCACGCAATTGACTGTCAACCAGATTCTTAATTCTATTAAGCACAATCATGGAAAGAACTTTATCTGGAACAGAGAGTAGGCTGATACCCCTATAGTTATCACAAGAACTGCGATCACCTTGTTTGAAAATAGGGATAATAATAGCTCTGGTAGAATCCTTAGGAACCATGCCTTTATCATAAAAGATATTCGGAATTTCAGTTATCCAAGTGGTAACCGAAACATTCCCAGCTCTAAGCATTTCCGTAGTAATTTCATCTACCCCTGGGGATTTATGTAGTTTAAGTTTAGAAAGAGCCAAAATAACTTCAGATTGTGTTATAGGGCCAACATTAAAGCCACCAATGCATCTATCATCATTGCAAACAATGGGAGTAGAACTAACCACATTGTTTAGAACATCACTGAAATGCTCAGCCCACCTAGCCATGACAGAATCCTCCCCTTCTATAACCTTACCTTGTTTATCCTTCAATCCTTGTATGCCTGTCCGTTTTCTACCACACAAAACATTAACTCCCTGGTACAGCTCTCTGCTGTTGTGCTGTCTAACTGCTTCCTCGGCTTTGTCAGCCAAACCATCAAGTCAAAGATTCTTATCAGCAGCTAACTGATCTTTTATACGTTTATTAAGTTCTTTGTAATGCCTACTGCGTGAATAAAATTTCCGCAAAACTAGAACAATTTTGCTGTATCAAATGTAATTGAAATGGTCAAGCTAGGGAGAGCACATTCTTTTATTAGCCACCGAACAGCGCCGAAATTTCAAAATCAACTGTAGAAACAAATACAATAAATGTGATACAATAATTTAAAGTAGTTAGTTGGTTTACCTCTGAGCGGCACTTTTTTGCACACAATGGGTTAATGAAGGAACAGAGAAAAAACCAAAGTGATGAAAACTGGTCAGGCAGATGGTGCTTCAGTTGCTTTGAATGGCTGTACTATTGAGCAAGTGTCTCAGTTTAATTATCTTGGGATCTATGTAACAGATGCTGGTGATGTGCGGCATGAGATAAAGAAAAAAATAGGTATTGCCGCTGGGACTTTTAAGAATCTATGGAGACTATGGAGAAATAGGCGCATACACCTAAAGACTAAAATTAGGGTGTATAATACTTTGATTCTTTCTAAGGATAGTTATGGTAGTGAGATGTGGACCCTTTGTAATCAGGATAACAGGAACGTAAAGGGTTGGCATTGTTTTATCTCTGAGCCGCATTTTTTGCACAGAATGGGCTAAATGGCCAGGCCACTAGGATCCTGAGGGCTCAAAGAAGGAGGGGGGAAGGAGTCCTATTGGACAGCTGTTAGGAGACAGATGGTAGCTTACTGTCAAGGCCATCCAGCGTGTTCTTCAACGTGCACAGGATATGGCTTTCCGCACAAGCTTAATGTTCCATCTGACGGACGGCAGCGTTTCCAAGCCCGACGTTGGCCCTCGAGAAGCCAGGAATCTTGATGGCTTTGATTGTTGATGCTAACGAAGTTCTTTGGCATTAGGTGGTTTGACTTTGGAAGTAATGATGAGGTTAGAAGGAGCCATTAGCCTCCTTTAAGTAATGATGAGGTTAGAAGGAGCCATTAGCCTCCTTTAAGCAGCATTTTGGCTTTGGATGCAATGGACAGAAAATTTCAAATAGGACCTTGCTTGTATGTTCACTATACAACAGTATGAATTTATTTCAATATTTTATTTTTTAATAAAATGCTATCTGAACATTATTTTCTATGTCTCTTTGTGTATTATCGAATTATTCGCAACTAAGACGGGACCGGAAAAAAATGTGTAGTGCCTGAGGTGTATTAATTTGTCGCAGTTATGATTATTAATAAGGTTTAAGGTCATTTCAAGGTATTTATGTGTAGTGCTCAATCACATAGAAGTTAGCCATCTTTGATCCGGGCAACCATCCGTGAATCATTCAGGAACCAAGAGAAAAAAACATGTTGAATAAAATTAAGGATTGAAAAATTGTAACGGGACATATTTATTATTGACATTTGATTTCAAGCTGCACGTCTGAATAGAAGTGATCAGAAAGCCATCTTTGTTAGAGAACGCATGGTAATTACGTAAAAGCAATTTTTCGTATGTAGGGAAAAAGGAAAGATTTTTCAATTAATTTGCAGATTAATATGAGGAGAACTTCATTAGAAACTTTTTAAAAAAGAGAGATCGAGAAAACGACTCTTGAGATTTTGTAAACATGGCGTTAAAAACAGGAACTGAAACGAAACCAATCGGTTTTATTTGAAAAATACAGTATCTGTGATTTTATTTACAAGCTGCACCCGCTCTGAAGTAAAAAAAAAACCTGGAGATATTTTAAAACTCTTAAAAGCAAACTGTTTTCAGAAAAATCATCAGAGACGCTATTTTTAATGTTCCTTTTTCTTGTCGTTTTTTCTAAGGTGATTATCTGTGATAAAAGCATTTCGAATTTGACCGCAGAAAGAAAAGAATTCGATGTCGAACCTTTCCCACTGAGATGCATATTAAAAGTTTCTGTCAATGCAAAATATGATCTCTCAGAAAAATGTGTTTTTAATTATACCCAGACGTTGCTTGCAATTCGTGAAAACAAGGTTTTTCTCGAATCATGTCGTAGCATTAAGAGCAAATAAGAAAGATATTTTCCCCCCTCCGGAATCCTTCCTCTCGTTATGAAATGTTTTTGCATTATTCATAAGAGAATAAAACTCCAGTAAAAAGTTGAATAAAAAAAGGAAGTTGAATTAATCGAAGAAGAGGTAAAAGTTCAATCAAACTCTGATATGATCCAGACGAGTAGCAAGAACTTGGGAAGCTTGACTTATGTGTTTATACATTCTTCGGTTTTTGTTAACGGACGGGGCGGGGGTGGCTGAGTCGGTAGCGCGCCAGGCACGTAATCTGTAGTTCCCAGGTTCAAGTCCCAGCTGGGTCAGCGTTGAGATTTATCTCCGCAAAATTCCCCGCCCTGTCCACGGTCAATAGGGGACACCGATGGGCTTGGAAAGGCCGCCGTCCGTCGGATGGGACGTTAAGCCGTGGCTCCGTGTGCGGGAGAGCCATACCCTGTACACGTTAAAGAACACGCTGGATGGCACTGATGGGAGGCTACCATCTGTCTCCCAACAGCTGTTCCAGTGGGTCCCCTCCCCCAACCTTCTCTGAACCTTCGGGGTCCATATGACCTGGCCATTTAGCCCATTGTGTGCAATAAAGTGCCGCTCAGAGGTAAAACAACCCAACTTCTTAACGGATAAGGCTCAGGAATTCTTCCTTAACATAATAAATATTTCGGTTTATGTGTTTGTCGGCTAAAGACGTTAAGGGTTTTGTACGACAGTGGCATCAGTAAATTTGCACCAACATTGGTGATAGAAATATTTGACTCAAGCCGATAATAATTGCAGTTATTACTCTTTTTGGTATGTTGAGTAAGTAGCTAAGGCTTTCGGATGTTTTAAGATAAGAATCGATTAATTTTTGATTTATCTGTGCAAGATTTTTAAGACTGCAAAGCTTTCAGATTGTTTGTTCTGCCTCACATTAATCTAGCAACCTGCTATTAGTAGGTTTTTTTGGAGTTTGAAGTTAGAAAAAAAAAAACAACAAAGATTTGAAATTTAGTTTAATGATAGGAATATTTTGTTTAATTTGATATAATCATTTTGCAAAAGAATGAGGATGATCACATTTAGTAGTTCGTTTATTGAGATTTCGAAGACAATGTTACTAAGTTTGTAAGTTTGTTTGTTGAGCATTTCGACAACAATGTAACTTTGTGAGTTAATTTGTTTATTGAGCATTTCGACAAAAATATAACTAAGTTTGTAAGTTTGTTTGTTGAGCATTTCGAAGACAATGTTACTAAGTTTGTAAGTTTTTTTGTTTGTTGAGCATTTCGACAACAATGTAACTTTGTGAGTTAGTTTGTTTATTGAGCAATTCGACAACAATATAACTGAGTTTGTAAGATTGTTTGTTGAGCATTTCGAAACCAATGTATCTTTTTGAGTTTGTTTGTTTATTTAGCATTTCGAAGACAATGTTACTAAGTTTGTAAGTTTTTTTGTTTGTTGAGCATTCCGACAACAATGTAACTTTGTGAGTCAGTTTGTTTATTGAGCAATTCGACAACAATATAACTGAGTTTGTAAGTTTGTTTGTTGAGCATTTCGAAGCCAATGTAACTTTGTGAGTTTGTTTGTTTATTGAGCATTTCGAAGACAATGTTACTAAGTTTGTAAGTTTGTTTGTTGAGCATTTCGACAACAATGTAACTTTGTGAGTTAGTTTGTTTATTGAGCAATTCGACAAAAATATAACTGAGTTTGTAAGATTGTTTGTTGAGCATTTCGAAACCAATGTATCTTTTTGAGTTTGTTTGTTTATTTAGCATTTCGAAGACAATGTTACTAAGTTTGTAAGTTTTTTGTTTGTTGAGCATTTCGACAACAATGTAACTTTGTGAGTTAGTTTGTTTATTGAGCAATTCGACAACAATATAACTGAGTTTGTAAGTTTGTTTGTTGAGAATTTTGAAGCCAATGTAACTTTGTGAGTTTGTTTGTTTATTTAGCATTTCGAAGACAATGTTACTAAGTTTGTAAGTTTTTTTGTTTGTTGAGCATTTCGACAACAATGTAACTTTGTGAGTCAGTTTGTTCATTGAGCAATTCGACAACAATATAACTGAGGTTGTAAGTTTGTTTGTTGAGCATTTCGAAACCAATGTATCTTTGTGAGTTTGTTTGTTTATTTAGCATTTCGAAGACAATGCTACTAAGTTTGTAAGTTTTTTGTTTGTTGAGCATTTCGACAACAATGTAACTTTGTGAGTTAATTTGTTTATTGAGCAATTCGACAACAATATAACTGAGCTTGGAAGTTTGTTTGTTGAGCATTTCGAAACCAATGTATCTTTGTGAGTTTGTTTGTTTATTTAGCATTTCGAAGACAATGTTACTAAGTTTGTAAGTTTTTTGCTTGTTGAGCATTTCGACAACAATGTAACTTTGCGAGTTAGTTTGTTTATTGAGCAATTCGACAACAATATAACCGAGTTTGTAAGTTTGTTTGTTGAGCATTTCGAAACCAATGTATCTTTTTGAGTTTGTTTGTTTATTTAGCATTTCGAAGACAATGTTACTAAGTTTGTAATTTTTTTTGTTTGTTGAGCATTTCGACAACAATGTAACTTTGTGAGTTAGTTTGTTTATTGAGCAATTCGACAACAATATAACTGAGTTTGTAAGATTGTTTGTTGAGCATTTCGAAACCAATGTATCTTTTTGAGTTTGTTTGTTTATTTAGCATTTCGAAGACAATGTTACTAAGTTTGTAAGTTTTTTTGTTTGTTGAGCATTCCGACAACAATGTAACTTTGTGAGTCAGTTTGTTTATTGAGCAATTCGACAACAATATAACTGAGTTTGTAAGTTTGTTTGTTGAGCATTTCGAAGCCAATGTAACTTTGTGAGTTTGTTTGTTTATTGAGCATTTCGAAGACAATGTTACTAAGTTTGTAAGTTTGTTTGTTGAGAATTTCGACAACAATGTAACTTTGTGAGTTAGTTTGTTTATTGAGCAATTCGACAAAAATATAACTGAGTTTGTAAGATTGTTTGTTGAGCATTTCGAAACCAATGTATCTTTTTGAGTTTGTTTGTTTATTTAGCATTTCGAAGACAATGTTACTAAGTTTGTAAGTTTTTTGTTTGTTGAGCATTTCGACAACAATGTAACTTTGTGAGTTAGTTTGTTTATTGAGCAATTCGACAACAATATAACTGAGTTTGTAAGTTTGTTTGTTGAGAATTTTGAAGCCAATGTAACTTTGTGAGTTTGTTTGTTTATTTAGCATTTCGAAGACAATGTTACTAAGTTTGTAAGTTTTTTTGTTTGTTGAGCATTTCGACAACAATGTAACTTTGTGAGTCAGTTTGTTTATTGAGCAATTCGAGAACAATATAACTGAGTTTGTAAGTTTGTTTGTTGAGCATTTCGAAACCAATGTATCTTTGTGAGTTTGTTTGTTTATTTAGCATTTCGAAGACAATGTTACTAAGTTTGTAAGTTTTTTGTTTGTTGAGCATTTCGACAACAATGTAACTTTGCGAGTTAGTGTGTTTATTGAGCAATTCGACAACAATATAACCGAGTTTGTAAGTTTGTTTGTTGAGCATTTCGAAACCAATGTATCTTTGTGAGTTTGTTTGTTTATTTAGCATTTCGAAGACAATGTTACTAAGTTTGTAAGTTTTTTTGTTTGTTGAGCATTTCGACAACAATGTAACTTTGTGAGTCAGTTTGTTTATTGAGCAATTCGACAACAATATAACTGAGTTTGTAAGTTTGTTTGTTGAGCATTTCGAAACCAATGTATCTTTTTGAGTTTGTTTGTTTATTTAGCATTTCGAAGACAATGTTACTAAGTTTGTAAGTTTTTTTGTTTGTTGAGCATTTCGACAACAATGTAACTTTGTGAGTCAGTTTGTTTATTGAGCAATTCGACAGCAATATAACTGAGCTTGGAAGTTTGTTTGTTGAGCATTTCGAAACCAATGTATCTTTGTGAGTTTGTTTGTTTATTTAGCATTTCGAAGACAATGTTACTAAGTTTGTAAGTTTTTTGTTTGTTGAGCATTTCGACAACAATGTAACTTTGTGAGTTAATTTGTTTATTGAGCAATTCGACAACAATATAACTGAGCTTGGAAGTTTGTTTGTTGAGCATTTCGAAACCAATGTATCTTTGTGAGTTTGTTTGTTTATTTAGCATTTCGAAGACAATGTTACTAAGTTTGTAAGTTTTTTGTTTGTTGAGCATTTCGACAACAATGTAACTTTGTGAGTTAATTTGTTTATTGAGCAATTCGACAACAATATAACTGAGCTTGGAAGTTTGTTTGTTGAGCATTTCGAAACCAATGTATCTTTGTGAGTTTGTTTGTTTATTTAGCATTTGGAAGACAATGTTACTAAGTTTGTAAGTTTTTTGTTTGTTGAGCATTTCGACAACAATGTAACTTTGCGAGTTAGTTTGTTTATTGAGCAATTCGACAACAATATAACCGAGTTTGTAAGTTTGTTTGTTGAGCATTTCGAAACCAATGTATCTTTTTGAGTTTGTTTGTTTATTTAGCATTTCGAAGACAATGTTACTAAGTTTGTAAGTTTTTTTGTTTGTTGAGCATTTCGACAACAATGTAACTTTGTGAGTCAGTTTGTTTATTGAGCAATTCGACAGCAATATAACTGAGCTTGGAAGTTTGTTTGTTGAGCATTTCGAAGCCAATGTAACTTTGTGAGTTTGTTTGTTTATTTAGCATTTCGAAGACAATGTTACTAAGTTTGTAAGTTTTTTGTTTGTTGAGCATTTCGACAACAATGTAACTTTGTGAGTTAATTTGTTTATTGAGCAATTCGACAACAATATAACTGAGCTTGGAAGTTTGTTTGTTGAGCATTTCGAAACCAATGTATCTTTGTGAGTTTGTTTGTTTATTTAGCATTTGGAAGACAATGTTACTAAGTTTGTAAGTTTTTTGTTTGTTGAGCATTTCGACAACAATGTAACTTTGTGAGTCAGTTTGTTCATTGAGCAATTCGACAACAATATAACTGAGGTTGTAAGTTTGTTTGTTGAGCATTTCGAAACCAATGTATCTTTGTGAGTTTGTTTGTTTATTTAGCATTTCGAAGACAATGTTACTAAGTTTGTAAGTTTTTTTGTTTGTTGAGCATTTCGACAACAATGTAACTTTGTGAGTTAGTTTGTTTATTGAGCAATTCGACAGCAATATAACTGAGCTTGGAAGTTTGTTTGTTGAGCATTTCGAAACCAATGTATCTTTTTGAGTTTGTTTGTTTATTTAGCATTTCGAAGACAATGTTACTAAGTTTGTAAGTTTTTTTGCTTGTTGAGCATTTCGACAACAATGTAACTTTGTGAGTTAGTTTGTTTATTGAGCATTTCGACAACAATATAACTGATTTGTAAGTTTGTTTGTTGAGCATTTCGAAACCAATGTAACTTTGTGAGTTTCTTTGTTTATTTAGCATTTCGAAGACAATGTTACTAAGTTTGTAAGTTTTTTTGTTTGTTGAGCATTTCGACAACAATGTAACTTTGTGAGTTAGTTTGTTTATTGAGCATTTCGACAACAATATAACTGAGTTTGAAAGTTTGTTTGTTGAGCATTTCGAAACCAATGTAACTTTGTGAGTTTGTTTGTTTATTGAGCATTTCGAAGACAATGTTACTAAGTTTGTAAGTTTTTTGTTTGTTGAGCATTTCGACAACAATATAACTTTGTGAGTTAGTTTGTTTATTGAGCATTTCGACAACAGTATAACTGAGTTTGTACGTTTGGTTTCGAAATGCTCAACAAAGAAACTTACAAACTCTGTTATATTGTTGTCGAAATACTCAATAAACAAACTAACTCACAAAGTTACATTGGTTTCGAAATGCTCAACAAACAATGTAACTTTGTGTGTTTGTTTGTTATTTAGCATTTCGAAGACAATGTTACTAAGTTTGTAAGTTTTTTGTTTGTTGAGCATTTCGACAACAATGTAACTTTGTGAGTTAGTTTGTTTATTGAGCATTTCGACAACAATATAACTGAGTTTGTAAGTTTGTTTGTTGAGCATTTCGAAACCAATGTATCTTTTTGAGTTTGTTTGTTTATTTAGCATTTCGAAGACAATGTTACTAAGTTTGTAAGTTTTTTTGTTTGTTGAGCATTTCGACAACAATGTAACTTTGTGAGTTAGTTTGTTTATTGAGCAATTCGACAGCAATATAACTGAGCTTGGAAGTTTGTTTGTTGAGCATTTCGAAACCAATGTATCTTTTTGAGTTTGTTTGTTTATTTAGCATTTCGAAGACAATGTTACTAAGTTTGTAAGTTTTTTTGCTTGTTGAGCATTTCGACAACAATGTAACTTTGTGAGTTAGTTTGTTTATTGAGCATTTCGACAACAATATAACTGATTTGTAAGTTTGTTTGTTGAGCATTTCGAAACCAATGTAACTTTGTGAGTTTCTTTGTTTATTTAGCATTTCGAAGACAATGTTACTAAGTTTGTAAGTTTTTTTGTTTATTGAGCATTTCGACAACAATATAACTGAGTTTGAAAGTTTGTTTGTTGAGCATTTCGAAACCAATGTAACTTTGTGAGTTTGTTTGTTTATTGAGCATTTCGAAGACAATGTTACTAAGTTTGTAAGTTTTTTGTTTGTTGAGCATTTCGACAACAATATAACTTTGTGAGTTAGTTTGTTTATTGAGCATTTCGACAACAGTATAACTGAGTTTGTACGTTTGGTTTCGAAATGCTCAACAAAGAAACTTACAAACTCTGTTATATTGTTGTCGAAATACTCAATAAACAAACTAACTCACAAAGTTACATTGGTTTCGAAATGCTCAACAAACAATGTAACTTTGTGTGTTTGTTTGTTATTTAGCATTTCGAAGACAATGTTACTAAGTTTGTAAGTTTTTTGTTTGTTGAGCATTTCGACAACAATGTAACTTTGTGAGTTAGTTTGTTTATTGAGCATTTCGACAACAATATAACTGAGTTTGTAAGTTTGTTTGTTGAGCATTTCGAAACCAATGCAACTTTGTGAGTTTGTTTATTTATTTAGTATTTCGAAGACAATGCTACTAAGTTTGTAAATTTTTTTATTTGTTGAGCATTTCGAAACCAATGTAACTTTGTGAGGTTGTTCATTTATTTAGTATTTCGAAGATAATGTTACTAAGTTTGTAAATTTTTTTGTTTGTTGAGCATTTCGACAACAATGTAACTTTGTGAGTTAGTTTGTTTATTGAGCATTTCAACAACAATATAACTGAGTTTGTAAGTTTGTTTGTTGAGAATTTTGAAGGCAATGTAACTTTCTGAGTTTGTTTGTTTATTGAGCATTTCGAAGACAATGTTACTAAGTTTGTAAGTTTGTTTGTTGAGCATTTCGACAACAATGTAACTTTGTGAGTTAGTTTGTTTATTGAGCATTTCGACAACAATATAACTGAGTTTGTAAGTTTGTTTGTTGAACATTTCGAATCCAATGTAACTTTGTGAGTTTGTTTTTTTATTTAGCATTTCGAAGACAATGTTATTAAGTTTGTAAGTTTGTTTGTTGAGCATTTCGACCACAATGTAACTTTGTGAGTTAGTTTGTTTATTGAGCATTTCGACAACAATATAACTGAGTTTGTAAGTTTGTTTGTTGAGCATTTCGAAACCAATGTAACTTTGTGAGTTTGTTTGTTTATTTAGCATTTCGAAGACAATGTTACTAAGTTTGTAATTTTTTTTTTTGTTGAGCATTTCGACAACAATGTAACTTTGTGAGTTAGTTTGTTTATTGAGCATTTCAACAACAATATAACTGAGTTTGTAAGTTTGTTTGTTGAGAATTTTGAAGCCAATGTAACTTTCTGAGTTTGTTTGTTTATTGAGCATTTCGAAGACAATGTTACTAAGTTTGTAAGTTTGTTTGTTGAGCATTTCGACAACAATGTAACTTTGTGAGTTAGTTTGTTTATTGAGCATTTCGACAACAATATAACTGAGTTTGTAAGTTTGTTTGCTGAGCATTTTGAAACCAATGTATCTTTGTGAGTTTATTTTTTTATTTAGCATTTCGAAGACAATGAAACTGAGTTTGTTTGTTTACATATTTGTTAGTTGCGGCATTCTAAACCTTATTTCAGGAGAGGTGTGTCACATTTTTTTGGAAATTTTTGCCCTTTTTTTTAGGGGCGCAGCTATAGAAGTGAGATGGGTTTTTCCATTTTATGTAATTTTTTTTATTTGTAAACATATGACAGAGAAGGTCTGAGAAATTACTCAAAGTTTGTACGTAACTTCTCATACAAGGACATTACCTATTAAAATAGAAATCATTGTCTCAGTTAGGGTTACCAGTATAAAAACAGCCATGACATCTTGGTACTCGAACCGGTATTCCAGGCAGTTCCAGTGCCACTGGGAATCAAAAATACCACTGCGCACCAAGAGGAATTCATTTTGTGAATAGTTCGCACCTACCGCTTGAAATATTTTTTTTCTCTCCAATCCCGTGCAACTTCTGCACACTTCCTTTAGTCGATATCGTTAAAAATGATTCGACATCACAGCAGTTCTCCGGTTATTGTGATCTCTCACAAACAATACAGATACCGCAATTGCGTTACAAGTGACATCCAAAGCGACAATTAATAGTGTTTAAAATAAGAATTTTTATTATTACAAAACAAATAATCTTTTTTTCTGAAGGAATAGGGATTTAACAAATCTTGGGCAAGTTGAGGCCCGGGACGCTATAACGACCAGAGACCTTTGCCAGTGCTCACCTTATTGGTATTATTATAATGGCATTATAAATGGTGCAGGGAGTGGCTCAGTCGGTGCCGGGCCAGGCTCGTAATCTGCGGTTTCCAGTTTCGATTCCCAGCTAGGTCAGCGTTGAGATTAATCTGTCCAAACTCCCTGTCCTCGGCCAGTAAGAGACACCGATGGACTTGGAAATGCAACCGTCCGTGAGACAGGACGTTAAATGTAGCCCCGTGCGCGGGAGAGCCATACCTTGTGCACTTTAAAGAACACTCTGGTGACCTTGATGGGAGGATACCATCTGTCTCCTAACAGCTGTCCAGTGGGTTCCCTTCCCCAACTTACTCGTGGCCTTGCCATTTAGACAATTGTGTGCAAAAAAAGTACCGGTCAGAGGGTTGTTGGGTTGTTTTACCTCTGAGCGGCACTTTTTTTGCACACCATGGGCTAAATGGCCAGGTCACATGGACCCCGAAGGCTCAGAGAAGGTTGGGGGAGGGGACCCACTGGAACAGCTGTCTGGAGACAGATGGTAGCCTCCCGTCAAGGCCATCCAGCGTTTTCTTTAACGTGCACAGAGTATGGCTCTCCCGCACACGGGGCCACGGCTTAACGTCCCATCCGACGGACGGCGGCCTTTCCAAGCCCATCGGTGTCCCCTACTGACCGTGGGCAGGGCGGGAAATTTTGCGGAGATAAATCTCAACGCTGACCCAGCTGGGACTCGAACCTGGGAACTACAGATTACGAGCCTGGCGCACTACCGACTGAGCCACCCCTACCCCACCGGTCAGAGGTAAAACAACCCAAATCCATTACGACAATCGACCACTAATCAAAAAAAAAAATTATATATTTTTTCCTGCGAAGATTGAAATTTCTTGTCTTCCAATGCAGGTCATCAACAGATCATTCTGACAGTCTTTCGAACTGCAAAGGGCTCGGAAATATTCATGAATTTGTTTCGTTTTGTTGACATTTGTCCCTAAATTTCTGTTTACATTATTTTTTTCTAGCAAAGTCAACTTCAATTTGCAAATGGAATGCTTTTTGTTTCGATTATCTTCCTTTTTTAGTTCTTTGGATTTTTCTTCTTTGTTGTTACGGGATGCATTATAAGGTGACTTTTGCATTGTAATCTCTCTCTGTCCTTTTACCTTTTTAGGAGATCAAGTTTATTCGAAACCTGAGACTCCAATTTCAGTACCACGTCTGCCCAATATCTGCGAGGAAATCTGTCGTAAAAAAGTATATTTTGATCCAGTTTTACGAAAATTAAAAATATCTTTTTCATTCTTGGTAGTTTAGAAGAAAACAGATTTTTTTTTCAGGTTTTCATATTTTAGTTATTGATCAAGGAAAGGACTCTGATTTTTCCTAAACTTTTTGATGTTTTGGGCTGGTGTTTTTTTTTTGTTGTTGTTGTTCCATAATAGCTATCTAACTGTTATATCGATCATTTTCATTTTTTAAAAACTAAATTCTTTAAATTAAATTAAATTACGCCTTAACATCAGAGACGGTATTAGTAGAAATCCGGGGCGGGGGTGGCTCAGTCGGTAGCGCGCCAAGCTCGTAATCTGTAGTTCCCAGGTTCAAGTCCCAGCTGGGTCAGCGTTGAGATTTATCTCCGCAAAAATTCCCCGCCCTGCCCACGGTCAGTAGGGGACACCGATGGGCTTGGAAAGGCCACCGTCCGTCGGATGGGACGTTAAGCCGTGGCCCCGTATACGGGAGAGCCATACCCTGTGCACGTTAAAGAACACGCTGGATGGCCTTGACGGGAGGCTACCATCTGTTTCCCAACAACTGTTCCAGTGGGTCCCCTCCCCCAACCTTCTCTGAACCTTCGGGGTCCATATGACCTGGCCATTTAGCCCATTGTGTGCAAAAAAGTGCCGCTCAGAGGTAAAACAACCCAACCCTTGTATTACAAAAAGTTTGGTTAGATTGCTTTATCTTTGTGCGCCACTTTTTTTCACACAATGGGCTAAATGTCCACGTTACAAGGACTCCAAGGGCCTAGAGCAGCTTAAGGATACCCATTGAACAGCTGTTAGAAGACAGATGGCAGCCTTCCGTCAAGTCGATCCGGCGTGTTCATTAACGTGCACAGCGCTTTCCTGAACACGGAGACACGGCTTAACGCCCTATTCGATGAATGGCGGTGTTTCCAAACCCATCGTTATCCCCTTTCTGACAGAAAGCAGGGTGGAAATTTAGCGGAAATAAATCTGTACGCTGACACAGGTGGAACTCGAACTTGGGTTGGGTTGTTTTATCTCTGAGCGGCAGTATTTTGCACACAATGGGCTAAATGACCAGGTCATAAGGACCCCTAGGACTCAGAGGAAGTTTCGAGGAGGGGACCCACTGGAAAGTTGTTGGAGGAGAGATGGTATTCTCCCTTCAAGGCCATTCGTCGTGTTCTTTAACGTGCACAGGGTGTGGCTTTCTCACACACGGAGCCACGGCTTAACGCCCATCCAACGGACGGCTGCTTTTCCAAGCCCATCGGTGTCCCCTACTGACCGTGGGCAGAGCGGGGAGTTGTGCGGAGATAAATCTCAATGCTGGGCCAGTTAGTGAATCGAATCTGGGAATCTCATCTGTATCCTGAGATGTATCTAGTGGATCCCCTTCCCGAATCATCTCTGAGCTCTTGAGATTCTTTTGACCCGGCAATTCAACCTTTTATGTGCAAAAAGTGCACAGAATGAGAAAAAAAAACCTTAACCTTCTACCCGGCGGACGACAACCCTTCCCATCCAGCCCATCGGTTTCCCTTTTCTCAACGATGGCACAACGGGACTAAGTGTGAAAAATTGTTAACCCAGGCACAATTGTCTCCCCCCCACAAGGAAACACGATTATTATTTGAATACTTATTGAATTAGTTAGATAATCATAGAAGTTGACATTAATTCTACATTACTCTGAATTTAGCTATCAAATAAGACGTAAATTCTACATATCGTGAATTTAGGGCTCAATCAAGCAAGACAGAGTTATTTTACCTACCACGTAGCCTCGTACCCTTTAGCGATAAAGCACAAAAGAAGTGAATAGTAATTATGAATATCTGTTATTCACGAATCTTCAATAACACACGGAATGTCTGCAATTGCTGTTTTTCTTGGAGACATGCGAACTCATCCCTCTACCCTTCATAAGCTCTCGTCTAGACTAACGATCGCCGTCAGAGCGAAACAAACCAATAAACTATCAGTCTGTCAGTAGCTAGGGCCATAAACGGAAGTGACGTCAATTCATTAGTCTGAATAGACTAATGAAATGTCTTCCAGTATGGGTGATTCCGGCTGACCACTAAACCCTTTCAAATAACTAGCTCATAAACTGGAGTTACGTGTTTCTTTCCATAAATCCCAGTTTCAATTTTTCATGCGACGGATTTCTTTTTTTGTTTCGAAAAACCTTTTCATGTGCTGTATCAAATTCTCCGTTTTCATTTTTTGTTAGAAACGATAAATTTCAACCACTGGCATGCAAAATCCAAAATTCCAAGGTTGGGTTATTTAACCTCTGAGCTGCACTTTTTTTGCGCACAATGGGCTAAGTGACCAGGTCACAAAGACTCCGAGGGCTCTGAGAAGGTTGGGGAGAGGACACTTCTGTTCAGAGAAGGTTGGGGATATCAAACAAGTGTTAAGAGACAGATAGGGAGCCTCCCTCAAGGCCATCCAGGGTTTTCTTTAACGTGTTCAAGGAATGGCTCTCGGAAACACGGAGCCACAGCTTATTACCAAACCGTAGACGTAAGTAGGAGTAGTAAGTAATAATAACATAATACATAAGTAGGACGGGGAGTTTTGCGAGGATAAATCACAACACTGACCCAGCTGGGTCTCGAACCTGGGAACAACCCTGAACCAGCTGGGTCTCGGACCTGGAACAAATCTCCAAGGTGGGCAGAATGTGTATAGATGAGACCTCACAGCTTAGACCGAAGGAATCACATTGAAATCTTAACACGAAAGGATCATATTGAAATCTTAACATGAAAGGATCATATTGAAATCTTAACATGAAAGAATCATATTGAAATCTTAACATGAAAGGATCACATTGAAATCTTAACATGTAAGGATCACATTGAAATCTTAACATTAAAGGATCACATTGAAATCTTAACATGAAAGGATCATATTGAAATCTTAACATGTAAGGATCATATTGAAATCTTAACATGAAAGGATCATATTGAAATCTTAACATGTAAGGATCACATTGAAATCTTAACATGAAAGATCATATTGAAATCTTAACATGTAAGGATCATATTGAAATCGTAACATGAAAGGATCACATTGATATTTTAACATGTAAGGATCACATTGAAATCTTAACATGTAAGGATCACATTGAAATCTTAACATGAAACGATAACATTGAAATCTTAACATGTAAGGATCACATTGAAATCTTAACATGAAAGATCATATTGAAATCTTAACATGTAAGGATCATATTGAAATCTTAACATGTAAGGATCATATTGAAATCTTAACATGAAAGGATCACATTGAAATTTTAACATGTAAGGATCACATTGAAATCATAACATTAAAGGATCACATTGAAATCTTAACATGTAAGGATCACATTGAAATCTTAACATGAAAGGATCACATTGAAATCTTAACATGAAAGGATCATATTGAAATTTTAACATGAAAGGATCATATTGAAATCTTAACATGAAAGGATCATATTGAAATCTTAACATGAAAGGATCATATTGAAATCTTAACATGAAAGGATCATATTGAAATCTTAACATGTAAGGATCACATTGAAATCTTAACATGAAAGATCATATTGAAATCTTAACATGTAAGGATCATATTGAAATCATAACATTAAAGGATCACATTGAAATCTTAACATGTAAGGATCACATTGAAATCTTAACATGTAAGGATCATATTGAAATCTTAGCATGAAAGGATCATATTGAAATCTTAACATGAAAGGATCATATTGAAATATTAATCTTAATCCATTTTACGCGTTTTTTATATTCAAACTAACAAAAAAGTGGGAAAATGAAAATAGTCATGTTTTATTAGCACTTTCATAATGCAGAAAACTTCATTTTTCTTTTACACAAAATGCTGTAAAATTTTCTTTTAAACAAAAGTGTTGCGTTTTCCTGCGTCTCGTGGTGATAAGGGCGCATATCAGTGATGCGAGTGTAAATCACATGACCATAATGCTCTACCAATAGAATTTCGAATTTTTCCCATAAATAGATCGTTCGTAATATTCGCTTGAAATTTTATTTTTCCACCGTTAGAGGTAGCTGTTGAAACTATTGGGAGATTCGGAAAATGCGAATCGGTATATTTCATCAATATCTATCAAATTCAAAGAGAATTTTTACATTTATTATATAGTTTAGAGAGTTTCTCTCTCTGTCTATCTTCTCGATAACTTCTCCTGAACGACGAGAACAAGGACCACCAAATTTCGTCTCATCGTAGCAATATCATAACCTTTCATATCGATAACGTACTACTTCAATCATAATTCTCATCTCGATTTGTAAGGATTGGATTGCTTTACCTCTTTTCCACACAATAAGCTAAGTGGCCAGGTCACAAGGACCCAGAGGGCTTAGAGAAGGTTGGGGCAACCCAGTGGACAGCAGTTAAGAGACAGATGAAAGCCTCTCTTCAACGCCATCCAGTGTGTTCTTAAAAAAAAGAAAGGATTAAAATGATATTCTAAGTGGAATAAGATTATATAATTTTTTTTACCTGATTTAGTGTCGGACATTAAATATGGGGTCAAAATAAAATTATACAAAGGCAACTGTGTTGGATTTCAAAGCAAGAAGACTGGTTTGAAATTTCAGATAAGACGACTGAATTTTCGGAGGGTCTTAGGACTTAGGAGCTCCCCCCCCCCCCTGGGTGCTAAGTAAAGATAAACTTCCTCAAATATGGAGCGGGAGATGACTCAGTCGGTAGCGCGCCAGGCTCGTAATCTGTAATCCCTAATCCGAAGCTTATCAGCGGGAATGTATATGGTTTTGGCAGATGTGATCTAGATTACATCAATGTCATATATGGTAGCTACTGGGTTAGGTTGGGTTTTTTTACCTCTGAGCGGCCCTTTTTTCCACACTCTGGGCAAAATGACCAGGTCACAAGGGCCCCGAAGGCTCAGAGAAGGTTGGGGGAGGGGACCCACTGGAACAGCAGTTGGGACACAGATGGTCGCCTCCCGCCACGGCTTAACGTTCCATCCGACGAATGTCAGTTTTTTCAAGCACCATCGGTGTTTCCTACTGAACGTGGGTAGGGCGGGGAGTTTTTCGGAGATAAATCGGTAGCTACTGAACCTGTGGCCCAATTCAGCTATTCACATGTGGCCCAATTCAGCTATTCACATTTTCCCAACCATTCATTAGTTGAAAATTCCACTTACAGAGGATCGTAAGGACGGAAAATGAAAAAACAAACTTAATTCTCTCTGAAAAGAAGCATTCCATATTCTCCAGAAACGAATATCTTATTCTTCTATTTTATGTCAGAGTCTTTCGTATTTCCAGTTATTAGCCTCCAGGAGTTTGAAAAAAAAATTATTAAATTAATTTCACAAGAAAAAAAAAAGAAGATGAACTGGGAATATTTTTATTTCGCCATTATTTTTCTGCTCCTTTTATGACGTCACTTTTAATATTTTGTGTACTTTTTCAAATATCACAAATTAAACGTTCTTAATCTCTTTTTCGGCCCATGCTTGCGAGCGAACTTCGGAACAAGCGGGAACTACTACTTCCCTGTAATTTTTGCAATTAATTAGGGACTTGAAGAAGCACGAAATCCTAAAAGTTAATTGCTCCGCATAGATGAAAAAAAAATTCAGATTTATCCTTAAAACTTCATTTTTAAAGTGCGAAAACTTAATTTCCGTTTCAAAAATATTTCAAACAGCAGTTGTGTGTAAAAATCTGAAAATATGCAATTTAATTAGTTTTTTGTAAATTTTTAACATCGCGATCTAATTTTCCCTTGTTTACCAAATCAGCCATTTTGCTGAGAATATTTACGTGAATGTGATTAGTATTTTCTGGCTATATTGAATAAAGATCTGAAGAACTTTCAATGTTTATTTGGTTGACTCCTGGGCGGATCAGGGGGGGGGAAGTGGGGGAGAGGATTGACTCCCCCTTTTGTTAAAGCTAGTAACCGGAACGGAAAAGAAAAAAAATTAAACACATATCCCACATCTTTTAAAGAAATTTGCTAGAAACTACTAAACTGGGAAGAAAAAAATATATATATCATAATGAAGTTCCCATTCATTTATGCTCGATCTTAGCAGCCCCATTTCCCCTTTTTTTTTCACTCTGGTTATTTGGTCTCCCCTTTAATTTTCATTTTAAATCCGCGCTTTAGGATTCTCGATTCGATTTCGGTTTTCTGAGGGAACAGACGTGCTTCTGTTAGCTCAGAGTAGTTTAATACCTAAACTTTAGGATTAGCTAACTTCTAAACGGTTCTTTTCAGAACTAAGTCTCTTCAAACCACATACATTAGCGGAGAGAGAAATTCAACATGACGGATGCGGAACTACAACGAGTTGGGTTGGGTTGTTTTATCTCTGAGCGGCACTTTTTTGCACACCATGGGCTAAATGGCCAGGCCACATGAACTCCGAAGGCTCAGAGAAGGTTGGGGGAGGGGACCCACTGGAACAGCTGTTGGGAGACAGATGGTAACCTCCCGTCAAGGCCATCCAGCGTGTTCTTTAACGTGCACAGGGTATGGCTCTCCCGCACACGGGGTCACGGCTTAACGTCCCATCCGACGGACGGCTGCCTTTCCAAGCCCATCGGTGTCCCCTACTGCCCGTGGGCAGGGCGGGGAATTTTCGCGGAGAGAAATCTCAACGCTGACCCAGCTGGGACTCGAACCTGAGAACTGCAGATTACGAGCCTGGCGCGCTACCGACTGAGCCACCCCCGCCCCGCGGAACTACAACAAATTTTTAAACTATTCCATCGCGAAGTGGATTTTATGGACTTAATGAAAAACATCATACTTAAAACCAGAATAGATAGCGTAGAAATGGCACAAAATAATTAATAGAAACCTCACCATTATCTTGATGAAGACAGATGATGCGGCCATTACCATTCTGGAATGAATGGAAAGAAAATCCGATTATACGTACATACATACATACATACAGTCGCTCATAAAAATATCCGAACACTATAGTTGATTACAGAATTCAAAAAAAATATCTGGCAACGATTTTTATAGAAATTAGTGATCTGGCAACCTTCGTGTCACGTGATTACAGAATTCAGGAAAAATATCTGGAGCATGTACAGCAACTGTACACGCTCCAGTTACCGTTCACAGCAAACTGGAGCGTGTGCAGTTACTGCACACGCTCCAGTTTGCTGTGAACGGTAACTGCACACGCTCAATATTTCTGTGAGTGGGTCCACACGATCCAGGTTTTTGTGAGCTCACACGATCCAGGTTTTTGTGAGCTCACACGATCCAATGTATATAATAATAATAATCTTTATTTTATTCCGCCAGTCAATACAATATACATTTACATAGCATAATTATCTAATAACAATTAATATATACATGATAAAAATTGAGAAGTGAAATAGCTGAGAAATATCAATTGCATCAGAAAAGGTAAATAACAATCATATTAAATATTGGTGTTTAATAGGAAAGGCGAAACAAAAAAGGAGAGCATAGTAAGCTGACGTTTATTTTTAGTTAATGCTCCCTATTTCCTTTAGTTCAATTATGACAACAGTAAAGTATACAATAATTCAAATAGTACAATAATTCAATAGTATAAAAGGTCAAATGGTTATGATACATATTACACTGATACATAGAAGAAGGTTTCATTGTTTTGTAAGAAGAAACGTTCTACATTTGATTTTAAAGATTTTGCATTTTTAACATCATCAGGAAATTCAGACCAAATTTTTACTGCATTATATTTGATAGATCTCTGCCCAATTGACAATCGACACATAGGTATACTCAGATCCTCTCTATGACGTGTTTCATAATTATGAAAATTCGAAAGACTCTGAAAATAGTCTTTAAATCTATCCAATTTAATCAATCTCATTGTAATCGAATACACAAAGTTTCCTGATATCAGTTTGTAATTATTATAGACATTAAAAATTTTAACCTCAGAAAATAAATGTGCCACGGGATCATAATATCTTTTACCAACAATATATCTAACAATTCTTTTCTGAAGACGATATATAGCATTCAGATTATAGTCAAAAGTATTACCCCAGACTAAAATTCCATATGTTATATAAGAATAAATGAAAGAGTAGTATAAATTTGTCAAAATTTGTTTGTTAACCAGATGACGTATTTTACCAATCATACCAATATTCCTCGACAGAGTGAATCTCAGCTGATATACGTGAAATGACCAGTTCAGATTTTCATCGATCCATATTCCTAAGAATTTATATTCAGTGCATCTATTTAGCTTAATTTCATTAATCTTCACATCGAAACGTTTCTCATCGATATTTTTGTTTTTATTTTTATAAATCATGTATTTGGATTTCTTGACATTTATTAATAAATTGTTTTGTCTGCACCATTCAGATATAATATTTAGAGAGTAGTTAACACTGCTAATCAGGCTTGCAGAATCTTGGTTGAAATCGATAATACTTGTATCATCAGCATATAACATCTTTGAATTAATGTGTAACTTTGCTAAGTCGTTAATGTAAAGTAGGAAAAGGATCGGACCAAGAATCGAACCTTGAGGCACACCTCTGTAAATAAAATGTTCATCTGATATACTACCATTTACTTCTACAAGAGCTTTCCTCTGAAATAAGTAGCTTCTTAACCAGTTATTTATTTTACCTCTCAGGCCATAAAATTCAATTTTCTTTAACAAAATTTCGTGGTTAATACTGTCAAATGCTTTCGTAAAATCAAGATATACAGCTAATCCAATGTGACCTGCATCCAAATGATTGATAAATCTGCAATGGCTGTCTGAGTAGATTTTTTATTTTTAAAACCATATTGTTGTTGTGTGATAATTTTCATATTATCTAGGAATTTAGTAATACGTGTACAAATTAGCTTTTCATAGATTTTCGAGAAGATTGGCAAAATTGAAATAGGTCTGTAGTTTTCTATATTTTCTTTATCACCTGATTTATGTATGGGAAGAATTCTGGCAATTTTCAGTTTATCCGGGAATACTTCGTTTATTATTGATAAATTAAATATATATATGTGCTGTGAACATTAACCGCAACCGCTCCAGTTTGCTGTGAACGGTAACTGCACACGCTCAATATTTCTGTGAGTGGGTCCACACGATCCAGGTTTTTGTGAGCTCACACGATCATATGTGCTGTGAACATTAACCGCAACCGCTCCAGTTTGCTGTGAAAGGTAACTGCACACGCTCAATATTTCCGAGAGTGAGCCCACACGATCTAGTATCAAAATAATATGACCACCTACAGTCGCTCATAAAAATATCCGAACACTATAGATGATTACAGAATTGAGAAAAAATATCTGGCAACGATTTTTTTAGAAATTAATAATCTGGCAACCTTCGTGTACGTACACGACACGAACACGAAGGTTGCCAGATCACTAATTTCTAAAAAAAGTTGCCAGATATTTTTTCTGAATTCTGTAATCAACCATAGTGTTCGGATATTTTTTGAGCGACTATTACATACATACATACATACATACATGCATACATACATACATACATACATACAAAATCCTCCTACAGTCACGGGTGGCGAAGGTTTTACCAGACTGTGTAATTTTCCTCTCCAGAAAATGCAGCAGTTGTTCTGAGTCACAACTGCTGCATTTGGACATGTAGGCCAATTCTAGAAAGGTTCTGTTTGACATTGTCTGCCCATGCGTGCTAGGTCTCCCCCTATTCCTGAAGCCTTTAGGAGCACTGTTCATAATTTTGTTTGCCAATCTGTGCTTAAGGCAATACAGCAGTTGTGCATGCGGGCACACGGCCAAACCAACGCAGTCTCTCTCTGCTCAAAATGCTACTCAAAGGAGGTTGATGACTCCGTCTAACCTCATCTTTACTTACAAAGTCAAACCGCCTAATGCCCAATATACTGCGCAAACGACTATAATCAAAGGCATCAAGTTTCTTGTTATCCTGCTTAAAAAGAGTCCATGTTTCCCTACCATATAAAACCTTGGAAAGAACTAAACTATTAAATAGCCTAATTTTAGTCTTTAGGTGTGCACGCCTATTTTTCCACATTCCCCATAGATTTTTAAAAGTCCCAGCGGCAATACCTATTCTTCTATTTATCTCATGCCTCATATCACTAATATCTGTTACGTAGCTCCCAAGATAATTAAACTGATACACCTGCTCAAGAGTGGAACTATTCAGATAAATTGAACCACAGCCTGCCTGGCCAATTTTCATCACTTTAGTTTTTTCTCTGTTTAACACCAAACCCACTCCACTACTAGTCTTCATCAACAGCTCGAATGAAGAGTTCATCTCAACCATATCATTAACCAATAGGGCCAATCATTTGCATAATCTAAGTCAGAAATTTTAAAATCTCTAGACCATTTAAGCCAAAATTCTTTCCTTTGTAAGGAATTTCGCATAACAAAATCAATAACCAAATAAAGAGAAGAAAAGGGGCAAAATTCATCTTTGTCTAACTTTACTAGCAATGCTAAACCAATCGCCACAAGCCTTATCAACTCTCATACACGACTCAGTGTTATTATAGAGAGCTTTCATTACACCAACTAACTTGTCAGGTATTTCATATGATCTAACGATCAACCACAAATTATGTCGATCACAGAGTCAAAAGCCTTTTTGAAATCTACATAGCTAGTAACCACAGGTTTCTGAAACTCTAAACATTTCTCAAGAATCTGCCTAATTGAAAATATATGATCCACACATCCCCTACCACTTCTGAATCCACATTGTTCATCTTGCAGTTGCCCATCAACCATATTCGTAATTCTATTAAGTATAATCATGCAAAGAACTTTACCTGTAACTAAAAATAAACTATTTTCCCTATAATTATCCCAAGAACTACGATCATCTTTTTTAAAAAATAGGGATAGTAATAGCTCTAGTAAAATCCTTAAGAATAATTTATCATAAAAAATATTCCAAATTCCAGTCAGCCATGTGACAAAACAAGTGTTCCCAGCTCTAAGCATTTCAATGGTGATTTTCATCCAGGAGATTTATGCTGTTTTAATTTAGAGATAAATAGATATATATCTATTTTATATATTATATATATTTATATTTAGATAGTCAGAGCAACTTCAGAATGTGATATAGGGCCATCAGTAAAGCCAGTAATGCATCTATCCTCATTTAAAACAATGAGAGTTGAAATGGTCACAGTGTTTAGAACGTCTCTGAAATGCTCAGCCCAGCTAGCCATCACAGAATCCTCACCTTCAACCACCTTACCATGTTTATCCCTCAATCCTTGTGTACCTCTATGTTTCGCCATAATGGATGTAGCTAGAAACAACGAAAGGCCACAAGAAGACAAAAGTAGTCCCAAAATAAGTGAAGTGTTTTTTAACCCTTTCACGACTAAGGGAAACATTTTTCCCATTTTAAAATTGGTGATTGTCGTATTTATTATAACCTTATCTTTTTTATTTTTAATTATAACCTTATCTGCATACAGAATGTCAAAATAGAACGTATGCCGAACGCAATTACGTAAACGGGAACGTTTAGAAAACAAAAACAGAACTGTCAGGACGCATAATATATGTACTATGTGCAATGTCCATCTTTGCCTCACTACCAAAAGAAATTGCTTCGCAGAATATCATAATTAGCACATCATTTTGTATAGTAATTTTATTTCATAATTTTGCATTATTTTAGTTAACATTTTGTTCTAATAAACCAATAAATAAAAGACATTGCATAATAAGCCTAACTATAATTTGTGTTACCTTTATAGTCCATTGGGAAAAATATTTCCCATAAAATCCCAAAAAAACTACACATTGTTATGTATTTTTCTTATGATTTTTATTTATTTTACGTCTAAACAAACTAAAATAAACAGTTACATACTAATATTTACTCTTAGAAACCTTATGGTCCTGAAAGGGTTAATCAACAACATACGATTTTTAAAATGAGGAACAATTATGTATTGAAGCGGTGAAGCCGAAAAAATCTTAAACTCCAATCTCGTAAGAAATAAAGGTAACTCAAAAGGAGAAAAAAAACGAAATTAGCAGAATCACAGAAGAAACAGGAAGCGGGAGATCAGACGAAATGCAGATCTACACAGATGAAGTCGAAACAGAGGAAGATAAAACTGGGAGAAACAGCAAATAGCTATAAAAATATTGAAAGCTAAGCTAGAAAGCAACTCCACGAAGAAGAAAATAATGACCAAATGGCTACAGTACTTTTTACGACCAAAGGAAAAACAAATTCGGAATATGAAGATCTATTCATAGAAATAATCGATCATAATCCCAGGATGGAGAACCCAAGAGCTCTCATTAAAAAAACTTTTGAGTTCCACAATAATCGACTCCAAGTTAATTAAAGTAAAAGTTGGAATAGTTTCCCTCTTCTGAATATCTTGCTAGACCTCGTGCTTTAGAACCTCTCGGCGATAGTTCTCTGAGAGGTCCGGAACTTTCGAGACTTCATCCGTTCGAATCATTTTCGAAACACACAAAAAAATTACACAAGTAAGTGACGTACTTTAGTAACTTACTTGTGTAATTTATTGTTGAAAAAAGCCGATTAAATAAGATTTCAATACAATTTACCTGACGTTTACCCTCATATAAACACGTGCAGTAGTCGAAACATAGGATTCCAAATTTGTCTTCAGGAACGTGGGCGCCACCTTAGTTCCAGGCCTTAAGGGTTCTCTCAGCCAGTAGCGCATTTGGTTCGTAATCTGCAGTTGGGTTGGGATGTTTTACCTTTGAGCGGCACTGTTTTTCACACCATGGGCTAAATGGCTAGGTCATATGGACCCCGAAGGCTCAGAGAAGGTTGGGGGAGGGGACCCACTGGAACAGCTGTTGGGAGACAGATGGTAGCCTCCCGTCAAGGCCACCCAGTGTGTTCTTTAACGTGTACAGTGTATGGCTCTCCCGCACACGGGACCACGGCTTAACGTCCCATCCGACGGACGGCGGCCTTTCCAAGCCCATCGGTGTCCCCTACTGACCGTGGGCAGGGCGGGGAATTTTCCGGAGATAAATCTCAACGCTGACTCAGCTGGGACTCGAACCTGGGAATAATCTGCAGTTCCCCGGTTCGAGTCTCCACATAAGATCTTTAGGCAGAACATGTCTTTCGTGGTCGAGGGGCTTAGGTGCCTCTGTGAAGTAGAGTGGACTGGTGGTCCTTATGCGTGCAGTGTCGCCGGCAACATCCTGGAGATGCTTAGAACGGGAGGGTTTGTCGAAAGGACTTGGTCATCCCGATTAGGCAGACTTATCCTGCATCTGCGAAGGGCTCGGTTGCGAGCCCCGAAATGGGTGGAGCCCTGTTCGCTGGGGGCCGCGAGTCGGCTCTATGGAGAGGACGAAGTTGAGGGTGATGCTGAAAGGCTGGGCGGAACCGATTAGGCGTGGCTTATCGACGGGACAGCCTGGGAGTGTCCGCTGCGGTAGACTCCAAAAAGTTCGGATTACCATTTAAAGTTTGCCAATCTAAATTCTAAAATTACCATCAGATTTATGTTTGGCATTTGGCTTTTTCCTAGGCATGGCAATGATCAAAATTCTAAAATACCACTCACTGCACCTCAATGATTATCTCAACAGACTTGTTTCTAAAAGTAAGGTCTCTCTCTTCTACAGGTCTTCTCCCGCAGTAGGCATGATCTACCGAAGGCAAGATCCATAGAATGTTCTCTAGTAAGTGGATGGTGGTTTCGTGGCAACTCCCTCAAAGTGTAGTGCTGTCTCAGTATAGCGGAACACCGGGATTGCCACACGTTACTGGTTGTGCCAACAATCGGAATTTTTTCCGCAAACCCCTGTTCTGCCGTGGAGAGAAAGGAGACTCCGTTGGGCGTGAAAATGCTTTCAGCTGAATGGTATGTTGAGCCGTGATCCCGTGTGCAGGAGCTCAGTCGGTAGCGCGCCAGGCTCATAATCTGTAGTTCTCCGCTAGAGATTATCTCCGCAAAATTCTCCATCCTGCCCTCGGTCAGTAGGGGACATCGATGGGCTTGGAAAGGCCGCCGTCCGTCCGATGGGACGTTAAACAGTGGCCCCGTGTACGGGAGAGCCATACTCTGTGCACGTTAAAGAACACGCTGGATGGCCTTGACGGGAGGCTACCATCTGTCTCCCAACAGCTGTTCCAGTATGTCCCCAACCTTCTCTGAGCCTTCGGGGTCTATGTGACCTGGTCATTTAACCCATGGTGTGCAAAAAAATGCCGCTCAGAGGTAAAACAACCCATCCAACCCTGAGTGTGTGTAAAAAACGCGCTGGATGGTCTTTACGGGAGTCTGTATCGTAAACAGCTGTTAAGTGGATTCTTTGTCCCACCCATCTCTGAATCCTTGAGATCTTGTAACCTCACCATTTTCACAAAAAAATTCTTGCTAAAAGTGCTGTTCAGAAGTAAAACAATTAAATTCAGTTCAGATCCTCTTCTAAACTCGTTTTTTAACTAATTTGCAAAACAGTGGGGCTCAGAGGTACAGCAGCCCAGTAACCACATCGCCCTTTCTCCACCTCCATAACCGTCACTGTAATGCAAATGGCGTTAAAACATACCGAGTTTAAGACGCCATTGTTGTTAAGCAAATTCCATCATTAAACGTTCTTCACACGTAACTCTGACATACCCGTCTCTTCGCCAATATCAAAACACTTTATCGCAGACGCTTACACGGTCAGCGTGACAAATGGAACGAATAATAAATGATACACTACACGATATTAATCATAATCGATCCCTCGATAGTTGTTTCTCCGGCGAACAAATCCTTCGGGTCGTTTCGTGTTATCAGTCAGGGCACGACATTCGACGATGAGAAGCAGGAACTTGTACTTCGTGTGTCACTTTCATTCTTTGCATAGCTGAGTGCATATTTCATTTTTTGTTTTCGGTTTTTCTGATTCTTTTTGTTGTTATACTTTATGTTCTTTCGGAGGAATGATTCGCGGGAGTTTTTAGACGTGAGTTTCGCTTGCAAATTGGTGATTTTCATCTGTTTTTCTGCTATACTGGCTGTTGGGGCTGCAAAAAATATAAAGATTAAAATGTAGGTATCGTAGTGGAAGGGACGTGCAGATAAAAGACAACATAAATAATATGAAGCAAGAAAATTGCTTAGAAATATGTGTTTCTAAGAAGAAAAATGTATTTCTAAGAAGAAGAACCAAAAAATAAAAAAAAATAAAAACCGATAGTTCAGAAAAGGATTCTATCTTGAATTTACTGAAATGCTTTTTGACAGTCTGTTTTTCATAATTTGTATCATTTTAGTAATTGAAGTTGCTAAAGCATATCCATAAATGAATTAAAAAAAACTTGAAATTTACTACAGAAAAAAATTCTATTTTAATTCAAATGAATTTTCTGAACTACTGTTTTACAACTTTTTTTTATATTCCCTTCTTTTCAAATATATATTCATTTTACTTGTGTGTAAAATTAAAAATGATTATTTAAAAAAAGCATTTTAACTTGTAGAAATCTGTTGAAAAGTTATTGCAAACTGTTTCAAATAAATCACTTTAGATTATTATTTCGTACATTTCTAAGCCTTACGTAAATAAAATTTCAAACTTAAAATTGACTATTATTTGCCATTTTGACTTTTTATTCGTCTGCATCGAGATAAAATTACAAGCAGAAAGTTCAATTACATTTTTCTTTCTATTTTCTGCTTTTGTTTCATTTACACGTAAAAGTGAGAAATAGAGTTTAAAAACCTAAATAGTTTTTCGGATGTGCCTCATTTAAAATATCATTTGCGTCGGTACCAAAGCGTATCAAAGCCAATACATATCATGTTGGATTGGATTGGATTGTTTTACCTCTGAGCGGCACTTTTTTGCACACCAGGGGCTAAATGGCCAGCCAGGCCACAAGGACCCCGAAGGCTCAGAGAAGGTTGGGGGAGGGGACCCACTGGAACAGCTGTTGGGAGACAGATGGTAGCCTCCCGTCAAGGCCATCCAGCGTGTTCTTTAACGTGCACAGGGTATGGCTCTCCCGCACACGGGACAACGGCTTAACGTCCCATCCGACGGACGGCGGCCTTTTCAAGACCATCGGTGTCCCCTACTGACCGTGGGCAGGGCGGGGAAATTTTGCGGAGATAAATCTCAACGCTGACCCAGCTGGGACTCGAACCTGGGAACTACAGATTACGAGCCTGGCGCGCTACCGACTGAGCCACCCCCGCCCCTACATACCATGTGCACGTTAAAGAACATGCTGGATGGCCTTGATGGGAGACTGCCATCTGTCTCCCAACAGCTGTTCAGTGGGACCCTTTCCCCCATCCTTCTTGGGGTCCTTGTGACGTGGCCATTTATCCTATTGTGTGCAAAAAAGTGCCAAAAAAGGTAAAAACAACCCATGATTTCCAGAAATTTTGAAAATCTTCCATCCCACTGTTCTCATTAAATTACTTTGTCTATTTTAATCTTATTTCCATTGTATGCTTATAAATAAATATATATCTTCATATATATTAATGCCGTCCCATGGCCGAGTGGTTAGCGCGCTTGGCTACTGATCTAAGGGACTCTGGGTTCGAGCCCCGGGTAAGGCATGGCTGTTTGTGTCGGTTTTCTGCTGAGGTCCTGCCATCCTCTCAGACCTTGTATTATGGCATATAAACTGACAGGCTCCTGTCAGACCTCTGTGGCAAGCAGCTGCTTGAGGGGGTATTTATTTATTTTTTATTATTTTATATATATTAAAGGTGGCGTGCTATTTTTTTTAGTTGATGTACGGGTGCATGATCAAAAACTAGACCACTGATCTAGACCATACAGACTGTGAGCCAACTGTTTAGTACACCGATGAAAAAAAATGTAATATTAGTTGGCTCTAAAAAGGTTTCGTAAAATAAGAAATGCCAACTTTTCTTATTTTATATAATATCTAGTAACGTATCGTTACTAGAGAAAAGTCACAGAGTTGTAAGACGGAAATTGAAAAGAAAATTACAATACATAATTATTTTTATTATATAATATTGTATTTATTTATATATTTCATATTTTATAATATCCATATATAACTTGAGCCGTCCCATGGCCGAGTGGTTAGCACGCTTGGCTACTGATCTAAGGGACCTGGGTTCGAGCCCCGGATTAGGCATGGATGTGTGTGTGTCGTTTTTCTGCTGAGGTCCTGCCATCCTCTCAGATCTCCTACTGTGGCATATAAACTGACAAGCTCCTGTCAGACCTCTGTGGCAAGCAGCTGCTTGAGGGGGTATTTATTTATTTTTTTATGTATATATAACTTTATTATTACGACTAATATTTAGTCATGAGTATAGTTAATCTATTTCTCTTTTAAGTGAATTATCGAAATCTTACTTATTTCTTGTAAAAATAACTGTCTCATTTCTTTAAATTTGTTTATTATAAATAAATACTCCCTCAAGCAGTTGCTTGTCACAGAGGTCTAACAGGAGCCTATCAGTTTAGATGCCAAAGCAGAAGGTCTGTGAGGACGGCAGGACCTCAGCAGAAAAACGACACACAAAACCATGCCTCACCCAGGGTTCGAACCCAGGTCCACTTACATCAGTAGCCAAGCGTGCTAACCACTCGGCCGCGAACGGCATTATTATTTTGGTTAATTTGAACCCACGACACAAATAAACATTATCGAAAACTTCGTTATATATATATTTGATATACCAATGACCTCTGAGAACCGCAGATGAATTTTCACAGAAACATATTCGCACTTTAACTATTTTGTAAGCTATTGCTTCCTTTTTTAAAGCCGATTCCTTAATTCGTAGCTGTTGTTACAGAAAGTTTTCAGCATTTGTAGATTAAAAGTTTATATGTAATGCATTGTTGAGTAGCTTAGAGGAACTGTATAGTTAGAGGTTGGCCATCTCAGTGATTCACTGCCATTTGCTGATTGAGTCACGTGGTTTATGGGCGCCATGTTTTGTCGTACCGTGAAACAAAAGCCTATGAGTCAGCGTGTGTACCAAGTTAAAACCTCTCAGTTGTTATAGTTTTATACATTTCTACCACTTTTTTTGTCTATAAAAGCTGTCATATTTTATGAATGTGCATTTGGGTGTAAAAATTTCAAAGAAATAAATTAATTAATATTTTTTCCCGAGAAATTCCATCAGAAGACGGCAATCGGCTGCAAAAGTGAAACGAGCTAACTGAAAAACCAACAAATAATTTTTTTTAAGGTTCGTTTGAAAAACGAGCTAATGTTTCCACTTTGTCGTCTGCTAATGCCAATATTTGTTCGTCTGTCTGTTCGTCTCTCCGTTAACTGTTGTCTGTCCATCTGTCTTTCCACCTGTCTCTCCGTCTATAGACAATCAATTTTTTACTTTTAGAGCTAAATGAAAAATTCTTTTTGGGTTGGATAGGTGTCGAACAAATATTGCCATTCGCAATTTTGAAAACTTTCAATGGCTTTAATAGCGCCCTCTAGCGGTGGGAAAAGATGGAAAATGATAAAATTTCAAACGAATATTAGAAGCAAACTATTTTCACTGGAAATCTGAAATTTTGGCAGTAGAGTGTTATGGTCAGAAGGTTTACAACTGCAACAAGGTTTCCCCGTCTTAGCCAAAAGGGGGGGGGGGTGAAAATGAAACTTTTTCTTAAGAGATAAACGAAACAATGTTTTTTTTTTTTGCTTTACAGACACTAACAAAATATTAATGATTTAAAAAACATTTGATAATTTCAGCATTACCTGTAGACGTTTAAACGTCTGTAAATCAATAAATGTTTTTTGTGAAAAAAGCCGGCTTTAGTTCAACAGGTTAGAATGTACTGGCGTATTTCTGGAGAGTTGCGGGTTCGAATCCCGTATGTCGGCGAATTTTTTTTCCACAAAATATTAATATTTACGTTTTTCGAATCCCCATCAGCTGCAATTTCCAATGTTAGAGAGTGCTAAAGGCGGTAAATAAAAACTCGAAAGGCGACCTCTAGCGGCGGAAGAAGCTGGAAAATACCAAATCTTTTAATAAATATTGCAAACGATCTATTTTTGCTAGAAAGGTTTTCTTCATAGAATGTAATGATCAAGTGGTTTACCCTAATGGTAATGATTTGTCCCATTGGTAAAATGCAACTTTTCTGCTTTAAGAGATAAATGAAAAACTTTTTTGCACATTACAGGTACTAATAAAATATTAATAGTTCATTTTCTCAATTATACAGTAATCCTAATTTCCACGGGGCGGGGGTGGCTTAGTCGGTAGCGCGCCAGACTCGTAATCTGTAATTCCCAGGTTCGAGTCCCAGCTGGGTGAGCGTTGAGATTTATCTCCGCAAAGTCGGCTTGGAAAGGCCGCCGTCCGTCGGATTGGACGTTAAGCCGTGACCCCGTGTGTGGGAGAGACATACCCTGTGCACGTTAAAGAACATACTGGATGGCCTTGACGGGAGCAGTTTGGGCTGTTTTACCTCTGAGCGGCACTTTTTGCACAGCATGGGCTAAATGGCCAGGTCACGTGGACCCCGAAGGCTCAGAGAAGGTTGGGGGAGGGGACCCACTGGAACAGCTGTTGGGGGACAGATGGTAGCCTCCCGTCAAGGCCATCCAGCGTGTTCTTTAACGTGCACAGGGTATGGCTCTCCCGCACACGGGGCCACGGCTTAACGTCCCATCCGACGGACGGCGGGCTTTCCAAGCCCACTTGACGGGAGGCTACCATCTGTCTCCCAACAGCTGTTCCAGCGGGTCCCCTCCCCCAACCTTCTCTGAGCCTTCGGGGTCCATGTGACCTGGCCATTTAGCCCATGGTGTGCAAAAAAGTGCCGCTCAGAGGTAAAACAACCCAACGCAATTTCCACTGTCAAAGTGTACTGAAAGTGTAAAACAACTAGAAGAACGCATATCGCCTCTGGCGCATATGGGAATCTCATTTTCAAAGAGAATGAAGTTCTTCCTTTGCCTACTTCTTCACCCCTTAAAAGTTTTAATTATGGATTTTCGTGTTGTTTTTCTGCTGAGGTCCCGCCATCCTCGTGGACCTTCTACTATGGCGTATTATCTGACAGGTTCCTGTCAGACCTCTGTACAAGCAGCTGCTTGAAGAGTTATTTACTTATTTTTTAATATATGATAGGGGAAATGCACATATTGTTATTTTATTAGTAATTATAAAACATAAAAAGCATTATTCTTTTAGTTCTTAAATTTAGAAAGTTGCTTTTCTTCCGCTCCTCTGAAAATAGTGGGCAGATCATTGCTGTCAGTGGAATTTCTACCATAACAGAACTCTGTTGCCGAAATTTCCACCATAAAGAGATCTCTTGAAACATTCGTTAAAAGTTTTGCAGTTTCGATATTTAGTGATCTCTAATGATATAAATTAAAACTACCTTTGAAAAAGCGAATTACATTTCATTAGCAACTAAAAAAGAGATTTCCAATTATATCTTAAGACAATACCGTTCCGTTTCTTCCCTACTTTGGACTTAGGGTCAACTTATTGTTGTCAATAGAATTTTTAAGACTGTGACATTCCACGACCAAAATTTCAAATTTCTAACATAACTATTTCGTTTGCAATATTCGCTTTAAATTTTTGGTATTTTCGATTTTTTCAACCGTTAGAGGGCGCAGTTTTAGCTTTTGGGAAATTCGCAAAATGCAAATTGTAATATGTAATCAATACCTGGCCAACCCAAAAATAATATTTAATATATCTCTAAAAACATACACTTTTCTGTTAAAACAACAACAAAAAAAAAGTTGCATTCACCTCCCCCTGGGTCTAAAGGGTCAAGTGATTGTTGCCAATGGTAACTTCGTAACTTTCATATTTCAAAACCAAAATTTTAAACTTCTAACTACATCGTTTGGAATATTCGTTTGATATTTTGGAATTTTCAAAATTTTCCACCGTTAGAGGGCGCAATTATAACTTTTGGAAGATTCGGAAAATGCAAATCATAATATATCATTAATTCCTATCTAACACAAAATGAAATTTTTATTTATCTGTATAAACAAAAAAGTTCGATGTCTACAGACGGACTAGACAACAAAGCGAAATTATATCTTTTTTTTTAAAAAAGGCCTAAAATTTACTTTTCCTTTTTTAAGTCGTTCTCTAAAGTGCTTCCAATCATGCTCACCGAAATCTGTATCAAATATTACCCTACCTTTTCATGAATCCATAAGTACCGTGCAATACCATTCAGCTATGCACGCTAAACTATCCGAGCGACGACAAAACATGGCGTCTAATTTTGAGATGACCAACCTCTACCTATATAGGGCCTCTAGAGTAGCTGATATCACAGCAACTCCAACGGCGACAATGTTTTTTAATAAATTCTGCCAGTAATGGCCCAGTTGTAGCAATATTTGAAATAATGATTTGGTAAATTTATTTTATTTAAAACAATACCTTTTTTTTAGGAATGCTTGTGTTTACAAAAAATGCTTATATTATGCTTAAGTAATAATTTATATCGAAAGGAAAATTTATTTATATTCTTAAATTAGAGTGACCAGACTTTCCGTTTTTAAGGGGCTGTCACATTTTTTCGCGAGCCTTCCAGAAAATATTAAATCCATTTTTCCATTCTTTCCTTTGAAAATATAATGATGGTTGTTATTTGAAAAAATTTAAAAACTTGTATATTCATGAAAAAATAAGCTGAAAAAAAATTGGTTTTGCCATGAGTGGGATTTGAACCCACGTCTCCTGGAAGCATGCCTGTTATGCTACCACTACACCACCAATGGCTAACCTATTGTTGGTGTAGTGTTAGCACAACACGCTCGTTTCCTGAAGACGTGGGTTCGAATCCCACTCATGGTAAAACCAATTTTTTTCAGCTTATTATTTCATGAGTTCCATGTCTACAGGACATATCCTTTGATTCTTTACTACTAACTTACTTATTATTTATCAATAAATGTGACTTTTTTTTCATCCTCACAAAATAATAATTCAGCTTAATACGGGATATATTATAAATTATAAGAAAATTTGTTTCGCTGCTGAGCAATTTTATAAGCTCTGGGGAGTCCTTTTTGATGGATAAATACAAAATGCCTCTTTTTTTACTTTGAGAGTCTGGTCACCCTACCTTAGAAAAACATTTATGTTAAAACAATATTATATATTTGTAACAACGTTTACATTATGTGTAGGTATACTATACGAGACATTTACCATCTTGTAGGTTGTTTTTGACCGACCATCTGATATCTGTCAAGAACACTTAAAGGAAAAAAAATGGGCACGGTACTAATTGTGTTCTGATGATAGATGAAGTGAAAGATGACCCAGGTCATGATTCTGCCATCAAGTTGAGTTACTCTTGTGTAGTTTCCAGATGACTTGTTGTTGTTTCCCCAGGAAAAAAGTTTCCTTTCATCTTGGCGTGTTAGTTCTTTTTGTCATTATTCATCTCAAAGAAATGTCGTGGAAAAAATAAAAAATTTTCTTGTTATGTAGGGAAAATTTTTTTTGTCAGTAATGTAGGGACATTTTTGGATATTTATGAAAAAAAATTGTTAAACGAGTCACGGTGAAAGGTTGAAGGCAAAATATTAAGATAATTTTATCTTAAGGTTTTCCAATAAGGATTCACGAAGATTGAAATTCTTGAAAAATTACCAAAATGGGAAAATTCGTGATGTGTTCTACGAGATTCGAACGCATGGTCTTTTGGTTATAGCAGTGGCTCTACGAGTTGGTGTCTTAGCTCAAGTGGAAGAGCAATTGGTGCGAAACAATGGTGTCTTAGCTGAAGTGGAAGAGCAGCTGGTGCGAAACAATGGTGTCTTAGCTCAAGTGGAAGAGCAGTTGGTGCAAAACAATGGTGTCTTAGCTCAAGTGGAAGAGCAGTTGGTGCGAAACAATGGTGTTTTAGCTGAAGTGGAAGAGCAGCTGGTGCGAAACAATGGTGTCTTAGCTCAAGTGGAAGAGCAGTTGGTGCGAAACAATGGTGTCTTAGCTCAAGTGGAAGAGCAATTGGTGCGAAACAATGGTGTCTTAGCTGAAGTGGAAGAGCAGCTGGTGCGAAACAATGGTGTCTTAGCTCAAGTGGAAGAGCAGTTGGTGCAAAACAATGGTGTCTTAGCTCAAGTGGAAGAGCAGCTGGTGCGAAACAATGGTGTCTTAGCTCAAGTGGAAGAGCAGTTGGTGCGAAACAATGGTGTCTTAGCTCAAGTGGAAGAGCAATTGGTGCGAAACAATGGTGTCTTAGCTGAAGTGGAAGAGCAGCTGGTGCGAAACAATGGTGTCTTAGCTCAAGTGGAAGAGCAGTTGGTGCGAAACAATGGTGTCTTAGCTCAAGTGGAAGAGCAATTGGTGCGAAACAATGGTGTCTTAGCTCAAGTGGAAGAGCAGCTGGTGCGAAACAATGGTGTCTTAGCTCAAGTGGAAGAGCAGTTGGTGCGAAACAATGGTGTCTTAGCTCAAGTGGAAGAGCAATTGGTGCGAAACAATGGTGTCTTAGCTCAAGTGGAAGAGCAGCTGGTGCGAAACAATGGTGTCTTAGCTCAAGTGGAAGAGCAGTTGGTGCGAAACAATGGTGTCTTATCTCAAGTGGAAGAGTAGTTGGTGCGAAACAATGGTGTCTTAGCTCAAGTGGAAGAGCAGTTGGTGCGAAACAATGGTGTCTTAGCTGAAGTGGAAGAGAAATTGGCGCGAAACAATGGTGTCTTAGCTGAAGTGGAAGAGCAATTGGCGCGAAACAATGGTGTCTTAGCTAAAGTGGAAGAGCAATTGGCGCGAAACAATGGTGTCTTAGCTGAAGTGGAAGAGCAATTGGCGCGAAACAATGGTGTCTTAGCTGAAGTGGAAGAGCAATTGGCGCGAAACAATGGTGTCTTAGCTCAAGTGGAAGAGCAATTGGCGCGAAACAATGGTGTCTTAGCTCAAGTAGAAGAGCAATTGGTGCGAAACAATGGTGTCTTAGCTCAAGTGGAAGAGCAATTTGTGCGAAACAATGGTGTCTTAGCTCAAGTGGAAGAACAATTGGTGCGAAACAATGGTGTCTTAGGTGAAGTGGTAGAGCAATTGGTGCGAAACAATGGTGTCTTAGGTGAAGTGGTAGAGCAATTGGTGCGAAATAATGGTGTCTTAGCTCAAGTGGTAGAGCAATTGGTGCGAGACAATGGTGTCTTAGCTCAAGTGGTAGAGCAATTGGTGCGAGACAATGGTGTCTTAGCTCAAGTGGTAGAGCAATTGGTGCGAAACAATGTTGTCTTAGCTCAAGTGGAAGAGCAATTGGCGCGAAACAATGGTGTCTTAGCTGAAGTGGTAGAGCAATTGGTGCAAAAAATGGCGTCTTAGCTCAAGTGGAAGAGCAATTGGTGCGAAACAATGGTGTCTTAGCTCAAGTGGAAGAGCAAATGGTGCGAAAAAATGGTGTCTTAGCTCAAGTGGAAGAGCAATTGGTGCGAAACAATGGTGTCTTAGCTCAAGTGGTAGAGCAATTGGTGCGAAACAATGGTGTCTTAACTCAAGTGGAAGAGCAATTGGGGCGAAACAATGGTGTCTTAGGTGAAGTGGTAGAGCAATTGGTGCGAAACAATGATGTCTTAGCTCAAGTGGTAGAGCAATTGGCGCGAAACAATGGTGTCTTAGCTGAAGTGGAAGAGCAATTGGTGCGAAACAATGGTGTCTTAGCTGAAGTGGAAGAGCAATTGGTGCGAAACAATGGTGTCTTAGCTCAAGTGATAAAGCAATTGGTACGAAAATATGCTGTCTTAGCTCAAGTGGTAGAGCAAATTGGTGCGAAACAATGGTGTCTTAGCATATTTGTAGAATGATGACAGCGTACATAATTTGTAGAATAATGGCCAGGTCATAAGGACCCTGTGGGCTCAAAGAAGGTTGGGGGAGGGAATCCACTGGTTCCCTTCCCCAGCTGTTCAAGGCCATCCAGTGTGTTCTTTAACGTGAACAGAGTAATTCTCTCTCGCACACGGGGACCATGGCTTTACGTCTCATCTGACGGATGGTGGCTTTTTCAATGCCCATCACTGTCCTCTGCTGTCTGAGGGCAGGGTGAGGGTTTTACGGGCGTAAATCTCAACGTGGGACTCGAATTTGGGAACTGCAGATTACAGACTGGCGCGCTACCGATTGAGCCACCTCCGCCACTAATTTTGTGGAAAGAAAGAGCCTCTCAGAGTTTTAACAATACAACCTCTTCTGAACGAATATATTATTATATCATTATATAATTCACATGTATTCATGGCCATTTTATCACCTGTCACTCTTTCGAGTGAATATTAAGTATGTCCTTCATCTAGTCGAACCAAATTTTATCGTTACAAAGCGCTGCACCTTATAAAGTAAAAAACAGTAACTACTACGGAAGATGGCATTTTATATCGATTAAAACACTGTACCTAACACAGACTTTATTCAATGAATGCTATTTCCTGGTTTCATTTGAGAAAGTAATATATTCGTCATTTGCGACGATCTTATTCGAAAGATTCCTTTTTTTAAAGTTAATATTTCCAACTTAGCGAGCACAAATCAAAAAATGCTCCGTTGTACAATTAGTCAACGGTTTTCTGTTACAGCTGCCTTCAAAAACTGCCTTCTGAAGATCATTTCAAAATTAACTCCATTCCAAAACAAGAAACAAACAGAAAGCTAACAACAACAACAAACTGTAATGCAAACGACATTTGAACAGTGAAACGAACTTTAATTGATATTCTCTTAATTACGCCAAATTCCTCTAATTATTAGTTATTTGTGTCCTTTTGCAATTAGAAAACTCATTCAGAGAGAGGTTCTCCAAGCTACAATGCCGGATGTTGCTGTTGCTATAGCAATGGTCGCGTCTTTAGCCCAAAGCTATGCGGGTATATTTTTGAAGTGAGATGTTTTATAGCGAAAATTTATGGCCGGGAAAGATTTTACCGGAGAGCGTATAATTAATAAACTTTCGAAGTGAGAATTCTTTTTCAGCTTAGTAAGGAACATGCTATAAAAACTCTGCAGGCTACACTACTATCCAACCTTGCATCGGACAATTTTAAGAAACTTTGATGATGATCCGCCGTAATGACACCTAGAAAGCAATTTTTCAACTTGGGTCTGATCAACCCCCGCTGCAAAAATGAAATATGCTAATTACAATTAATTAGGCAAGCACCTATAACCGTTAGGGGGGAACAAATCGATAAAATAATTACTTTTGAAGATAGAGGCAAAGTTTCCCGTTTTACTTGATGCTATTCCGACATCTTAATTAATGTATCGAGCTGTCGCCGGCTATTCCTAAGCCTTATGATAAAAATGTGAATGCTTTTTTACCCCTGGCTTAGTAATGCTCAAATCTTCATGCCGAGGTAGTAGGTGAAGAAAAAGTATTAACCATCATGAAGATACGAAACTGTGGGTAGCAGAACGATACCAAAGGCTAAAAATTTATTGAAACACATAAAATATACCGTAAAACTGGCCAGTAAATATACAATTAATATATATATATTAATTTAATTGTTTTTGAAGGTGGAGGGGAAAGTGTCCCATTTTATTTGATGCTGTTTCGATATCTTAATTAATGTATCGAGCCGTCGTCGGCTATTCCTAAGCTTCATTATAAAAAAAGTGAGTATTTTTTACCTGGCTTAGTAATGCTGAATTCTTCATGGTAACATAATAAGTACGTTGGGATCTAGGAAAAAATAAAGGGGCAGGGTGAGGCGGGGGGGGGGGGGAATTTATTGAGAAAGAAAGAAATAAAATTGGTCGGAGGAAGAGACGAGATTTCCATTCTGTACAACATTTTCCCCTCCGTTTTAGGGTTCTTTAAAAAATTTATTGAAAAATGCATGTTATATATATATATTGCCTCTATTATACTTACTAGTGTTCTTACACGGTGGGGGATGCCCTCCCCCATCCCCTATATTCGCCCTGGTAGTAGGTGTTGACAAAAAATTAACTACACTGATTTCCATAAATTAAGGAAAATACCTATTTGGGTTGTTTTACCTCTGAGCGGCACTTTTTTGCACATCATGGGCTAAATGGCCAGATCACATGGATCCCGAAGGCTCAGAGAAGGTTGGGGGAGGGGACCCACTGGAACAGCTGTTGGGAGACAGATGGTAGCCTCCCGTCAAGGCCATCCAGCGTGTTCTTTAACGTGCACAGGGTTTGTCTCTCCCGCACACGGGGCCACGGCTTAACGCCCCATCCGACGGACGGCGGCCTTTCCAAGCCCATCGGTGTCCCCTACTGACCGTGGGCAGGGCGGGGAATTTTTGCGGAGATAAATCTCAACGGTGACCCAGCTGGGACTCGAACCTGGGAACTACAGATTACGAGCCTGGCGCGCTACTGACTGAGCCACCCCCGTCCCCGGAAAATACCTATGTTAAGTGAATGGGAAGCTAAGGTCAAAGCTCTATAACTTCTAAAATAAGTTTTTTTGTTTTGAAAAATGTGATTGCAGATAAAGATCTCAATCAAATAAATTAATATCTCGATTTTTAACAATATTTGTCCAGTATTTAATGAGTTTTGGAAGTTTGAATAATTAAGAACAGTAGTGTCAGTCTTAAGAAACTTATAGAAAACTGAAGAATAGTGAAAGAATTCTTTACACAAAGTTCTAAAATACAAACTTATTTTATTAAACACTTTGATACAATACTTATTACTAAGTTTTAATAAACTTCTGAAGTCAATTTTTGTGGCTTGCACTGTTATCGCTAAATATTCAAACTTCCATAACTCATTAAATACTGAACGAATATTGTTGAAAATCGAGATATTGATTTATTTGATTGAGATCTTTATCTGCAATCACATTTTTCAAAACAAAAAAGACAAACTTATTTTGGAAGTTAAAGTGTTTCGACGTTAGCTTCCCATTGACTTAACATAGGGATTTTCTTTAATTTATGGAAACCAGTGTATTATGAAGATATGAAACTGTCGGTACCAGACGATATCAAAGGCTAAAATTCGATTCAAATAATTCTATTTAAATACATAATAAAGGCCTTAAAGCTATTTAGTTTATACTCACTCTAGTGGTTAGCAATCATTTTAGACGGAGTTTAATGAGATCTTTAACTGTAAATATTCCATATCACTAATTTGCATAGAATATCGGTATTTTGCATGAAGTTGCAAGCGAACTTAATGTGTAGAAGCTGAATACCGCCATATTCGCAGTTTAAAATGGACTTTTTGTACATAAAAATTATATCATCATTGTACATGGAGACAGAAACTAATTTTTGTATAGCTCCAGGGGTCTACCCAGAGAAGAGGCAGAGTGAGGTTATATTCCCTTCTTGCTCGCTTCAGTACCATCATTGTGCATGTTAGATTCATTTCCTGAAGGCAGTTCTCGAAAAACAGACTCAAGTACGTCATATGAGATTCAAACACAAATTGTCCCCGATTAGAAGTTACTGGGTACGCCGCGGAGAAGATACATTATTATCATTTTGCATGGGACTCTAAAGAACGTTTCGTGTAGAAGATCCATATAATCATTTTGCATTGTGCTCTAAATAAACTTCATGTGTAGAAATCCATATAATCATTTTGCATGGTGCTCTAAATGAATTTCATGTGTACAAGATCCATATAATCATTTTGCATGGTGCTCTAAATGAATTCATGTGTAGAAATCCATATAATCATTTTGCATGGTGCTCTAAATGAATTCATGTGTAGAAATACATATAATCATTTTGCATGGTGCTCTAAATGAACTTCATGTGTAGAGGATCCATATAATCATTTTGCATGGTGCTCTAAATAAACTTCATTTGTAGAGGATCCATATAATCATTTTGCATGGTGCTCTAAATAAACTTCATGTGTAGAAATCCATATAATCATTTTGCATGGTGCTCTAAATAAACTTCATGTGTAGAAATCCATATAATCATTTTGCATGGTGCTCTAAATGAATTCATGTGTAGAAATCCATATAATCATTTTGCATGGTGCTCTAAATGAACTTCATGTGTAGAAATCCATATAATCATTTTGCATGGTGCTCTAAATGAATTCATGTGTAGAAATCCATATAATCATTTTGCATGGTGCTCTAAATGAATTTCATGTGTACAAGATCCATATAATCATTTTGCATGGTGCTCTAAATGAATTCATGTGTAGAAATCCATATAATCATTTTGCATGGTGCTTTAAATGAATTCATGTGTAGAAATCCATATAATCATTTTGCATGGTGCTCTAAATGAACTTCATGTGTAGAAGATCCATATAATCATTTTGCATGGTGCTCTAAATGAACTTCATGTGTAGAAATCCATATAATCATTTTGCATGGTGCTCTAAATGAACTTCATGTGTAGAAATCCATATAATCATTTTGCTTGGTGCTCTAAATGAATTCATGTGTAGAAATCCATATAATCATTTTGCATGGTGCTCTAAATGAATTCATGTGTAGAAATCCATATAATCATTTTGCATGGTGCTCTAAATGAGCTTCATGTGTAGAAATCCATATAATCATTTTGCATGGTGCTCTAAATGAATTCATGTGTAGAAATCCATATAATCATTTTGCATGGTGCTCTAAATGAACTTCATGTGTAGAGGATCCATATAATCATTTTGCATGGTGCTCTAAATAAACTTCATTTGTAGAGGATCCATATAATCATTTTGCATGGTGCTCTAAATAAACTTCATGTGTAGAAATCCATATAATCATTTTGCATGGTGCTCTAAATAAACTTCATGTGTAGAAATCCATATAATCATTTTGCATGGTGCTCTAAATGAATTCATGTGTAGAAATCCATATAATCATTTTGCATGGTGCTCTAAATGAACTTCATGTGTAGAAATCCATATAATCATTTTGCATGGTGCTCTAAATGAATTCATGTGTAGAAATCCATATAATCATTTTGCATGGTGCTCTAAATGAATTTCATGTGTACAAGATCCATATAATCATTTTGCATGGTGCTCTAAATGAATTCATGTGTAGAAATCCATATAATCATTTTGCATGGTGCTTTAAATGAATTCATGTGTAGAAATCCATATAATCATTTTGCATGGTGCTCTAAATGAACTTCATGTGTAGAAGATCCATATAATCATTTTGCATGGTGCTCTAAATGAACTTCATGTGTAGAAATCCATATAATCATTTTGCATGGTGCTCTAAATGAACTTCATGTGTAGAAATCCATATAATCATTTTGCTTGGTGCTCTAAATGAATTCATGTGTAGAAATCCATATAATCATTTTGCATGGTGCTCTAAATGAATTCATGTGTAGAAATCCATATAATCATTTTGCATGGTGCTCTAAATGAGCTTCATGTGTAGAAATCCATATAATCATTTTGCATGGTGCTCTAAATGAATTCATGTGTAGAAATCCATATAATCATTTTGCATGGTGCTCTAAATGAACTTCATGTGTAGAAGATTCATATAATCATTTCGCATGGTGCTTTGAATGAATTCATGTGTAGAAATCCATATAATCATTTTGTATGGTGCTCTAAATGAGCTTCATGTGTAGAAATCCATATAATCATTTTGCATGGTGCTCTAAATGAATTCATGTGTAGAAATCCATATAATCATTTTGCATGGTGTTCTAAATGAATTCATGTGTAGAAATCCATATAATCATTTTGCATGGTGCTCTAAATGAATTCATGTGTAGAAATCCATATAATCATTTTGCATGGTGTTCTAAATGAATTCATATGTAGAAATCCATATAATCATTTTGCATGGTGCTCTAAATGAACTTTGTGTGTAGAGGATCAATGGTACTCTAAATAAACTTTTTTGTATAGAAGATCCATATAATCATTTTGCATGGTGCTCTATTTGAAATGTTTGTGTAAAAGATCCCTATAATCATTTTGCATGAATCTCCAAATGAACGTTTGGTGATAGAAGATCCATATCAAAATTTCTCATATGCACCAAATAATATTTTTATCGCATGAATTTCGAAAATTCGTTTGACAATTGGCCGTGACAGCTTAAATTGAAATCTTTAATGACATAATGAAGTTTTTTGCTTAGTGTTTCTTCGCAGCCACTTTTTATTTTCTTCCAGAAAAAAAAAAGGTTTTATGTCGTCATCAACAATAAGACCTCAAATCAAACGAAAAAAAAAAAGCAAATTAGGCAATTTATTCACCATATTTGAAGACATTTTAGAAACACTGGAAAAAGAGTATGGAGATATATTTATGGGTTTCTTTAGCGAAAAGATCTTTCCCTTTAATTTAATCTTTTTTCCCTCAGAAAGCAAAGATCATCGGATTAGTGATTCTTCTCTTCAAAGATACGATGTTTATTAACTGGCAAAGATAGTCTAGGGCTCTTGGTTTATACTGCGCTGAAGCTGTTTGTAGGGTTGGGTTGTTTTACTTCTGAGCGGCACTTTTTTGCACACCATGGGCTAAATGGCCAGGTCACGTGGACCCCGAAGGCTCAGAGAAGGTTGGGGGAGGGGACCCACTGGAACAGCTGTTGGGAGACAGATGGTAGCCCCCCGTCAAGGCCATCCAGCCTGTTCTTTAACGTGCACAGGGTATGTCTCTCCCCCACACGGGGCCACGGCTTAACGTCCCATCCGACGGACGGCGGCCTTTCCAAGCCCTTCGGTGTCCTCTACTGACAGTGGGCAGGGCGGGGAATTTTGCGGAGATAAATCTCAACGCTGATCCAGCTGGGACTCGATCCTGGGAACTACAGATTACGAGCCTTGCTCGCTACCGACTGAGCCACCCCCGCCCCTGTGTTTGTAGGGTAGAATAAGGCATAATAAAAGAACAGGTCAAAATCTTTGCATACTAAAGAAGCATCCAGAGACATTAAATAGCAGTGATCCATTAGATGTTTATAACTTTAATTTGGGTATAATGATTGAAGTTCGATTTTTTCTGTATGCAATTTCTGTTGCCTGGTTACCAGTAAACAAAACGAAATTTTGACGGAAGAAAGAACTAAAAACCAACTTTTATAAATGAATTGGTTTTATATTACTTCAATAAGTAAAAATATAAACCTTTAATTCACTATGTATTTTTTTGTTTTTCAAGGTAAAAGGGAAATGGAAAATGTTGTTTAGTATGCTTGATATCCGTTTTACTTATTTCCATAGAGATATCGAATGAATTTTTAGTTTTAGAATTATGGGACTAAATAGGTTGGATTGATCTGTTTCACCTATGAGCAGGGCGAGCAGGGTGGCTCAATCAGAAGCGTGTCAGTCTCTGTAGTTCCTCGGTTCGAGTCCCAACTCACCTCCTTTGAAATTTATCTCGGCTAACTCCACTTTACTTTCAGTGAGCAAGTAGGCACCGATGGGCTTGGAAAAGCCGTCGTCCATCTCATAGGACGTTAAGCTGTGGTTCTCTCTGCAGAACATTGTATAAATTAAAGAATACGCTGGATGGCTTTCACGGGAGCTACCATCTGTCTTCTAAGATCTGTTTAATGAGTCCCTTCCCTCAACTTTCTCTGAGCTCTTGGGGTCCTTGTGACCTGTCCATTTGACGCATTGTGTACAAAAAGTGCAGTTCAGAGTCAAAACGACACAGTGCTTGCTAACGTTTATGTAATAAATGAATCTATCACCTATTGCTTATAAATAAAAAAAAATAAAAAAATAAATACCCCTCAAGCAGCTGCTTGCCACAGAGGTCTGACAGGAGCCTGTCAGTTTATATGCCATAGTAGAAGGTCTGAGAGGATGGCAGGACCTCAGCAGAATAAACGACACATACATCCATGCCTTACCCGGGGCTCGAACCCAGGTTCCGTAGATCAGTAGCCAAGCGTGCTAACCACTAGACCACGGCACTGCTTAATAAATACATACCCCCTCAAGCAGCTGCTTGCCACAGAGGTCTGACAGGAGCCTGTCAGTTTATATGCCACAGTAGAATGTCTGAGAGGATGGCAGGACCTCACCAGAAAAACGACACATACATCCATGCCTTACCCGGGGCTCGAACCCAGGTCCCAGCTGGTCCTTGAAAGTCCAAAAACATTTTAAAAGAAACTTCGTTTTAGTCCTAAATTTATAGAAATAACCTTACATTCCTCTCAACAAGGCACATCAAGAAATAGCTTAACACTCCACCACCGCAGGCTCCTGGGTCTGGTTGCAGATCAATATCTTTCTTTCAGGTTTTTTCCCAGACTCTCCGAGCTTTAGCAGTAATGGAGCCGGAAAACAACCGGGGATGACCGGGAAATGATAAGGAGATTTACCAATGCTCAAGAGTTTTCCCCTCCTGCGGCTTTATACTTGTTTTTTAAGGAAGGTTTTGTTCGCCCCTTTTGAACGATGCTTCCACAAGAACCGATGATTACCCAGAGATATAAACACCCCACCGAACGTTCGATTAAACTTGTGGTATTGTTTCGAAGTTTGAAGCTCTTTCTCCAGGGGAAAAATCCACGAGAAATGTTTGAATGCTCAGAATGAATCTGGGTTCAAAGAAGGAAACGAAATGCATTCGTATTTAAAACTTTCTTGCTCAGATTTCGGTGCTAAATATTGTAAATAATCTGTTTATTCTTCTGTGAAATGTTTTGAATTGAAAATTGAAAATTGTTTTCGATTAACCTTAAGGAAAGAAACATTGTACTGGAATAAAGGGCAGATCAGACCAACGCTAGTTTAACTAATTCAAGGGCAAGGAGATTAAAAAAAATTTTTTTTTTGGGGGGGGGGGATATCTTGCTAAGGAAATCAATCATAAATAAATTAGTAAAGAAGTAAATTTGTAAATAATGTTAATAATACTGATCAGGCTCCGATGGGGCGGGGTGGCTCAGTCGGTAGCGAGCCAGGCTCGTAATCTGCAGTTCTCAGGTTCGAGTCTCAGCTGGTTCAGCGTTGAGACTTATCTCCGCAAAACACCACCACCCTGCCCACTGTCAGTAGGGGACACCGATGGGTTTGGAAAGGCTTCCGTCCGTCGGATGGGACGTTAAGCCGTGTGCGGGAGAGCCATACCTTGTGCACGTTAAAGAACACGCTGGATGGCCTTTGACGGAAGGCTACCATCTGTCTCCCAACAGCTGTTCCAGTGGGTCCCCTCCTCCAACCTTCTCTGAGCCTTCGGGGTCCTTGTGACTGGCCATTTAGTCCATGGTGTGCAAAAAAAGTGCCGCTCAGAGGTAAAACAACCCAACTCAGGCTTCGATTTAGAAAAAAATAAAGTCGGGTGGGGGGGGGGGAAGTTATTTTAGTACGTTTCCTCACGATGCATTTCTCAAGAGATGTGACGAAAGTTCTTTGTGCAAAGTTTCATAATATAGTTGGCAGGTATAATCCAATATTTTGTGGTTACCAAGGAGCCCCGATTTGACACCGTTTAATTTTTTCTGCGGGCATTGTAAAGTATTATGTTTACATGGACAAAATTCGAGACCTGAGTCATTTAAAAGACAGAATAAGAAGCAACTGAGCAAGTAACAAGGGTTGTGTTGTTTTACCTCTGAGCGGCACTTTTTTGCACACCATGCGCTAAATGGCCAGGTCACATGGACCCCGAAGGCTCAGAGAAGGTTGGGGGAGGGGACCCACTGTAACAGCTGTTGGGAGACAGATGGTAGCCTCCCGTCAAGGCCATCCAGCGTGTTCTTTAACGTGCACAGGGTATGGCTCTCCCACACACGGGGCCACGGCTTAACGTCCCATCCGACGGATGGCGACCTTTCCAAGCCCATCGGTGTCTTCTACTGACCGTGGGAAGGGCGGGGAATTTTTGCGGAGATAAATCTCAACGCTGACCCAACTGGGACTCGAACCTGGGAACTACAGATTACGAGCCTGGCGCGCTACCGACTGAACCACCCCAGCCCCGGCAAGTAACAAGAGATATGCTGCAGCGTACATGGCAAGAAGTAGAATACCGATTGGACATATATAGGGTCATGAACGGTGCACATGTAGAAATTCATTTGTTTTACCCTCAGATTATTAACAGGTATACAAATAAGATACTTGCATATTCGTTCTCTTAATAGCGAACTGAGAGAGAAATAATTTGCAGGCTTTGTAGCTAGTTCAGATTTATCTAGGACGTTTTTTTAACTTTATTTCATTGTTACTGCTTTCAAAGGTTGCTTAAGTTTGAAAAATATTAATTTCAATTTAAAATCCTACTAGGCATTAGCAGGTAAGCCCCCTATATTTCATGGAATCTTAATCCGGCCCAGGAACAGCTTTAAAGAAACCAGGGGCCCATTGCGAAACAATTGGCTCAGAAAATATACTGTATCATCACTATACTAAATCTGGCTCATTTCTTTCATTGTTTTTTGACCAAACATTTTTAAGTGCATAAATATAAACGATTTTGCCAATTCAGAGTACTCATAAAATGGCATATTTTTTTCAATAAAGATATTTATAAGATTCCTTAAAATATAGTTTTTTTTTCTGCATTCATTGCTCATTAGAAATGTATGTTTTTTTTGTTAAATACGGAATTTTTCCTAAGGTCTTTAACAATTCAGGCTTTTTTCCAAGTGATTCTTCGTTAAGTTTGTGTTGATTAATCCCACAGAAGAGAGGGGCGGGGGTGGCTCAGTCGGTAGCGCCCCAGACTCGTAATCTGTAGTTCCCAGGTTCGAGTCCCAGCTGGGTCAGCGTCGAAATTTATCTCCGCAAAACTCACCGCCTTGCCCACGGTCAGAAGGAGACACCGATGGGCTTGGAAAGGCCGCCGTCCGTCGGATGGGACGTAAGCCGTGGCCCCGTGTGCGGGAGAGCCATACCCTGTGCACGTTAAAGAACACACTGAATGGCCTTGACGGGAGGCTACCATCTGTCTCCCAACAGCTGTTACAGTGGGTCCCCTCTCCCAACCTTCTCTGAGCCTTCGGGGTCCTTGTGACCTGGCCATTTAGCCCATGGTGTGCAAACAAGTGCCGTTCAAAGATAAAACAACTCAACAAGGACTCAAAAGTCTTCAGAGAAGGTTGGGGAAGGGGACCCACTGGATAGATCCTCCGGTCAAGGCCATCCAGTATGTATCCGAAGGACGGCGGCCTTTCCAAGCTCATCGGTGTCCCCTACTGACCGTGGGCAGAGCGGGAATTTTGCAGAGAGAAATCGCAATGCTGGCCCAACTGGGACTCGAACCTGGTAACTGCAGATTTTGAGCCTGGTGCGCTAGCGACTGAGACACTCCTGCCCCTGGAGTCCTTGTTGTTGTTGTTTTGTTGTTTTACTTCTGGGCGGCACCTTTTTGCACACGATGGACTAAATGGCGAGGTCACGTGGACCCCGAAGGCTCAGAGAAGGTTCAGGGAGGGGCCCCACTGGAACAGCTGTTGGGAGACAGATGGTAGCCTCCCGTCAAGGCCACCCAGTGGGTTCTTTAACGTGCACAGGGTATGGCTCTCCCGCACACGGGGCCACGGCTTAACGTCCTATCCGATGGACGACGCCCTTTCCAAGCCCATCGGTGTCTCCTACTGACCGTGGGCAGGGCGGGAAATTTTGCGGAGATAAATCTCAACGCTGGCTCAGCTGGGACTCGAACCTGGGAACTACAGATTACGAGCCTGGCGCGCTACCGACTGAGCCACCCCCGCCCCTGGAGTCCTTTTAATTTGGCCATTAAACCCATTGTATGCACCAAAGTGCAGTTTAGAGATAAAGCAATCCTATTGAAGAAATCTCTCTAGTTAGCTATAAAAAGTTACTATTAAGATACTATATTTTTTAGGGTGATTTTTCCTTCCGATTATATTTTGTGCACAACAAAGAACATACTAGTTGGCTGGACGGAAGATTTCCATCTGCCCTCCTAATAACTTTCCAGTCGAGCCCCTTATCAAAGCTTTTGGGGTGCTTGTGACCTGGCCTTAAAACTCAATGATCGGAAAACTATACTATCTCTGAGTTAGCTCTGAACTACTGCGTGCAAAAACAGCCGCCCAAAGGTAGGAAAAAAAAAAAACCCCAACACTATTTATGAGGTAAAAAAATTAACATGAATTCTCAATATTTTTTGTCCGCTTACGGAACTTAATTCAAAAATTAAATCAGAAAAAAAAAAAGCAAGAACAGATGACAGGTCAACAAATAGATTTCTTTTTAATCTCTTTCAATTTTTTGCTCTCTTTCCCTCAAGAAATCTCTTTATTTTCCACATGAAGATTTCCTTTATTTTTTCGCCGTTTTCTTTACTCAGTTTTGCATAATGATTAGCCCTTGATTTAGTCGTTTCTTCCAGATGACAAATGGGACAAAAATCGATAGTCATTATAATATTATTTATCGGAGAAACGTTTTCATTTCCAGTATCTTTCACGCTACTCCTACTATCAAGAGCGGGGAAAAAGTGACCGTCATTTCTGAGGATTGAACAGACGGTTGCCTGCGTTCTGTCTGCAGCGCTCGTGCGTTGAATAATTGACTGCTCGGCTCGGGATGTTCACGTGACAATATTATTAAACGTCACTCAAGGCATGTCATGCTGTCAAGCCAATCATAGCCTCATTTCAACGCACTAAAGGGGCTCTCTACAGGCGCTCCGGCAAGAGGTTGTATAGTGGCCATTTAAAAAAGACACATACGCCAAATACGAGGCTTTACCATGCACTGTGAAGGGCGGGGGTGGCTCAGTCGGTAGCGCGCCAGGCTCGTAATCTGTAGTTCCCAGGTTCGAGTCCCAGCTGGGTCAGCGTTGAGATTTATCTTCGCAAAATTCCCCGCCCTGCCCACGGTCAATAGGGGACACCGATGGGCTTGGAAAGACCGCCGTCCGTCGGATGGGACGTTAAGCCGTGGCCCCGTGTGCGGGAGAGCCATACCCTGTGCACGTTAAAGAACACGCTGGATGGCCTTCACGGGAGGCTACCATCTGTCTCCCAACAGCTGTTCCAGTGGGTCCCCTCCCCCCAACCTTCTCTGAGCCTTCGGGGTCCATGTGACCTGGCCATTTAGCCCATGGTGTGCAAAAAAGTGCCGCTCAGAGGTAAAACAACCCAACCCTACTGGCTTGTTTCGGAGTCTTGTTTTGAGTACAGTTGTATTAAACGTCTTTTTTTGTTATGCATTTTTTTATTTATTTAACGATGAAAAGAAGTAAAGGTCTCTAATTCTATCGGATCTTTTGGGATTAAGGTTAACATTTTGTGACTTATTTTGAATCGGATGTAACTAGGGTCTATGATTTCGTTTGCATTTTTTGAAGTGGGATAACTGGAGTCTAATTAGTGTTGTGTGTTGATTTGAAGTGAAAGGAACTACGAAATGTATACTGTTTGTGTTGTTTTGAAGTGAAATAACTACGACGTAGACATTGTTGGTGTTGTTTTGAAGTGAAAGTAACTACGATGTACAAATTGTTGGTGTTGTTTTGAATTGAAAGCAATTACGATCTTCATATTGTTTGTGTTGCTTTGAAGTGAAAGTAACTACGATGTAGACATTGTTGGTGTTGTTTTGAAGTGAAAGTAACTACGATCTAGATATTGTTGATTGTTATTTTGTAGAGGGGGTAATTAGGAGCTATATATTTCTTTTAAATCAGAATACTGGAGTTTATTATGTGTTGTTTTGAAGTTATGGCCGTCTCGTAGCCGAGTGGTTAGCGCGCTTGGCTACTGATCTAAGGGACCTGGGTTCGAGCCCCGCGTAAGGTATGGACGTTTGTGTTGTTTTTCTGCTGAGATCCTGCCATCCTCACAGATCTACCCCCCCCCCCCCCCCGAGTGGGGACCACCTTGTCGTGGTGGTGGTAGTGGGGGGGCTTCAGGCCCAGCAACCGGTCGAGGACTTTGCTGACCGGATTGGGTCCCCGGTCGGACAGAGCCAACACCAACCGAGGTCGAAGACATCGCTGACCGGTTAAGTGGCCCAGTTGGACGGTGTCAAGACCTCCATCAGACGCTCCGTGGAGCAGTTCAAGGGCACGACTGACCGGATTTGGTCACCTAGTAGGCACGAGCCCTTTTCAAAGTCTGGGCCCCGCTAAGAGTCTCCACCCCGGATTGCGAGTTGGATCTACATATCCTTGTTCATGGCTAACCAGGGAACAGATTAAATTTCAGGTTTCTACCGGTGGTTAGCTTTCCTTCTATAGGACTGCTGCCATGTGAGGTTGGGGATGAGATGCATCTATATGGTGTATTCTTCACCCCCGACTCTAGATAGTCACGGTATTCCGTTAACTTGGTAGTGTCGTGAGACGGAACCGGGGATTGCCGTGGTTGCTGAACAGGCAACAAATAGTACAGACCTTCTACTATGGCATATAAACTGACAGGCTCCTGTCAGACCTCTGTGGCAAGCAGCTGCTTGAGGGGGTATTTATTTCTTTTTTTAAAGAGGATTAAAGAGTTATGGAAGTTGAATATTTAACACGGTATCCTCTCAAACCCTTCTACTATGGCATATAAACTGACAAGCTCCTGTCAGAACTCTGTGGCAAGCAGCTGCTTGAGGGGGTATTTATTTCTTTTTTTTTTTATTTGAAGTTAGTGCAACCAGGATATAAATAATACGTTTTGCTTCTAAGTGGAGATAATAACTAAGGTTTGAATAATGTGTGTAGCTTACAAGTGGGGGACGTGAATGTGGGGGAAGTAGGATAACTAGAGACTAAAAAATGTGTGTTACTTCCAAGAGGGGGAAACTAGGATCAAAATATCATATTTTCTGAAGAAATAGTAACTAGAATCTAAACATTTTGTGTTATTTTGAAGTGTGATTAATTAGGGTTTAAATATTGCGTATTGTTTTGAAATGAAGGAAATGGAGTTTAAATAATTTGTGTTGCTTCGAAGTAGGGGTAATTGGAATCTAAATATCGTGTGTTGTTTTAAAATGAGATAACTGACTTTTAAACATTGGGTGTTCTTATGAAGTGGGTTAACTGGAGTCTAACTATTAGGTGTGTTGGTTTGAAAAGAGGGGGGGGGGATGTGTAAATAAATGTGTGTTATTTGGAAGTCGGTTTACTAAGGCCTAAATATTTTTGAAGATCTAATTTTTAACGGTACAGCAACTTTTCACGTTGTGTATAAGCGTCAGATATAGTACACTTAGTTCAAAAGTGAAAAATTAATTCAAAAGTATACACAACTGAACCTTTTTCACTTTTGAATTACTTACAACTGAATCTTTTTCACTTTTGAATTACTTACAACTGAACCTTTTCACTTTTGAATTACTTACAACTGAACCTTTTTCACTTATGTGAAAAAGGTGCAGTTGGAATAATTTTACATAATTAATTATTAGTAAGTTACGACTGTCTCTTGATTTTAAAAAATTCGTTTAAATGGCTCACTGTATTAAGTATACACAACTGAACCTTTTTCACTTTTGAATTAGTATACTATATCTGACGCTTATACACAACGTGAAAAGTTGAAATCATAATATAAGATACGGCAGTCTCTTGATTTTAAAAATTTCGTTTAACCCTTTCACGACTAAGGGAAACATTTTTCCCATTTTAAAATTGGTGATTGTCGTATTTAATTATAACCTTATCTGCATTTTTTATACAGAATGTCAAAATAGAACGTATGCCGAACGCAATTACGTAAACAGGAACGTTTAGAAAACAAAAACAGAACTGTCAGGACGCATAATATATGTACTATGTGCAATGTCCATCTTTGCCTCACAACCAAAAGGAATTGCTTTGCAGAATATCATAATTAGCACATCATTTTGTATAGTAATTTTATTTCATAATTTTGTATTATTTTAGTTAACATTTTGTTCTAATAAACCAATAAATAAAAGACATTGCATAATAAGCCTAACTATAATTTGTGTTACCTTTATAGTCCATTGGGAAAAATATTTCCCATAAAATTCCAAAAAAACTACACATTGTTATGTATTTTTCTTATGATTTTTATTTATTTTACGTCTAAACAAACTAAAATAAACAGTTACATACTAATATTTACTCTTGGAAACCTTATGGTCCTGAAAGGGTTAAATGGTTCATTAGAAGCTTCCTTTTCTTTTTGTTGGGGGCTCCTGATAATAAAGAAAATTTTTTGGAGGTTTCAGGGGAAATTCCTTATTTTAGGGACCTGCTTTAAAGAAATTCCTATAGGAAGTGTCGGGAAATTTTATTTTCTTTCGTGTATGTCTGCGATTTCTGATATAAAATATCTTTGTGGTCAATATCTGAGAACTCATTTCTCTCGATTAAAAAATCATTTTATTGCGTCTCTGGTAACCCTTAGTTTCGGAGATTTCTAATCAAAAAATGATTATGGTTGATGTCTAGGAACTCCTGTTTAAGGGTGGCTGCTGGTTAAAAATGTAATTGGATGGGATCTGAAAATGAATTTGCTCACCTTTTTTTAATTTCTTTTTCTGTATGTCGGGTATTCCTGATTTAAAAGTGTTGGTCTCTTAGTTGAGGTTGACCACTTTTTTGGGAGGGGAGGCAGGGAAGGATCCATTTAAAAAAGTTCCTTTGGGTGTACCTCTAGAAAATGATTTTCAGAGCGGGAGAATATTGAGTTAAAGAAGTAATTTGGGTTATTTTCGAGAATTTTCCTTATGGAAGGTTCTTGATTGTTCTGTAGGAAACGTTTTTGTCGGAAGCCGGTTGGGCTGAATTTTCTGTTAAAAGGAACATAGGGCATTTCATTGTCAACCGGGGGCGGGGGTGTCTCAGTTGGTAGCGCGCCAGGCTCGTAATCTGTAGTTCCCAGGTTCGAGTCCCAGCTGGGTCAGCGTTGAGATTTATCTCCGCAAAATTCCCCGCCCTGCCCACGGTCAGTAGGGGACACAGATGGGCTTGGAAAAGCCGCCGTCCGTCGGATGGGACGTTAAGTGGTGGCCCCGTGTGCGGGAGAGCCATACCCTGTGCACGTTAAAGAACATACTGGGTAGCCTTGACGTGAGGCTACCATCTGTCTCCCAACAGCTGTTCCAGTGGGTCCCCTCCCCCAACCTTCTCTGAACCTTCGGGGTCCATGTGATCTGGCCATTTAGTCCATCGTGTGCAAAAAAGTGCCGCTCAGAGGCAAAACAACCCAACCCAACTGTCAACCGCCTTTCTTTTTTGAAAGGCGCCTGATTAAAAAAAAAACTTCTTTAAATATAGCTCTGAGAATCAGGAGGAGCTCCAAATTTCAAAAATCATTAGGGTGCATATCTGGAACTTCTTTTTTTTTGCGATGTCATAATTTAAGGAACACATCGTTGCATTTTCGGAATTTTCTTTTTAAAGGATCCTAATTTAAAAAGTAATTAGGGCAGTTCTTCTCTGCAATATCCTAGTTAGGGTGTTCCAAATTTATATTCCTATATATTTATAAAAAAATATTGGGGACGGAAACCTTTGCAACCTCCTTTAATTGGAGAGCTTCTGATGTGAACCAAATTTTGGTAGATATCCAAACCGTGCTTTATAGGAGGATCCAGATTTAAAAAAAAAATCATTTTCGTAGATGTGTAAGAACTCCCTTTTTTGGAGTATCTTGATTTTAAGGACATTGGTTTAATCTCTGAGATTGTGGACTTCTTTTGTGTTTGTTATTGAATGTATGAATATAAAACATAATAAAACAGAAGTTCCTCGACACCATATCCAAAAAACATTTTTAAAATTAAAAAATATTTTATTTTTATTTTTTATTATTACCCCACCCTCCCACTCTCCTCTAAAAATTATACGAGATCGACAACAATGATTTTTAATTAGAGAGGAAACAGAAATATCCAGATATTGACTCTAATGATATTTTAAATTCTGACCTTATAAATTTCATCGTATGGTTTACTGGAAAGTTTTATATTTTTGAGGCAGAATTAAATTCCCCAGACGCCTCGGCATTTACACCTCAATATTCTTGTCTCTCTATCTATTTTTTTACAAATAAATAAAACGAGGGTTGGGTTGTTTTACCTCTGAGCTGCACTTTTTTGCACACCATGGGCTAAATGGCTAGGCACATGGACCCCGAAGGCTCAGAGAAGGTTGGGGGAGGGGACCCACTGGAACAGCTGTTGGGAGACAGATGGTAGCCTCCCGTCAAGGTCATCCAGCGTGTTCTTTAACGTGCATAGGGTATGGCTCTCCCGCACACGGGGCCACGACTTAACATCCCATCCGACGGACGGAGGCCTTTACCAAGCCCATCGGCGTCTCCTATTGACTGTGGGCAGGGCGGGGAATTTTGCGGAGATAAATCTAAACGCTGATCCAGCTGGGACTCGAACCTGGGAACTGCAGATTACGAGGCAGGCGCGCTACCGACTGAGCCACCCCCGCCCCTAATTAGAGAGGAAACAGAAATATCCAGATATTGACTCTAATGATATTTTAAATTCTGACCTTATAAATTTCATCGTATGGTTTACTGGAATGTTCCATATTTTTGAGGCAGAATCAAATTCCCCAGACGCCTCGGCATTTACACCTCAATATTCTTGTCTCTCTATCTATTTTTTTTTTACAAATAAATAAAACGAGGATCAGAATAAAAACCGTAAATCATTTGTCAGGGAATAAAAACTACGAAACAATAATTGTGATACAATTGGCTAATGCAACGAGAAATTTCTTGCAGATCCTGTTGAATTTGCTGTCTTGCAAGGGAAACTACAGAACATTGCATGAAGCCATTAGATGCATTAGCCAGATGGAATACGTCAGAATCAGCAATCTCTTCCGGAATAAAGTTGTTATTGATGAGGAGGAAAGAGACTAAGACAGACTGCAACGGGAAAAAAGTTTGAAATATGTGGAAGGCAAATTATTAATACATAAAAGGAACTTGCAGTATTATAGAAACTCGAATTCTTTAGGCCATAAGGTATTATAAGTGATTCTTCAAAAATTTAAATGCAAAATTCATGTTCAGTGGAACGGCCGAAAGAAGTAGCATTTCCGTAAACTGTTGCGGTTTTTTTTCTCTTTTATTTTGTTCAGCCTTCAGGGAGACCCGAAGCAACAGAAAGGGAAGGTCCGGGTTTTTTTTTTTGCCTTTAGAACAATGACGAGAAGAAAAAAAAGAAAGACTTTTTTTTTTGTTACGAACTTTGGTAGCTCCTATTCCTGACGTGAAGCAAGTGAACCAAAGAGAAGCGAATTTCCAGAATTATGTTCTTTCAAAGTCCCACAGGAAATTGGTCGGAAATGAAGCCGTGTTTTCGAAAATATTATACGTCATTTGGTGGAAAACGTGGAAACATGTTTTTTTTTTTCTGTAGGGTGGTTAGGAAATATTTCAGGAAAATTAAAATTTTATCGTGGCATAGAAATAGTCTTGAACTCCCAGTCTGCGTTATGAACAACGTTGAATCCAGGAATGTTCTTAAGGGCAGTGACCTTATTGGAGGGACGGGGGTGGCTCAGTCGGTAGCGCGCCAGGCTCGTAATCTGTAGTTCCCAGGTTCGAGTCCCAGCTGGGTCAGCGTTGAGATTTATCTCCGCAAAAATTTCCCGCCCTGCCCACGGTCAGTAGGGGACACCGATGGGCTTGGAAAGGCCGCCGTCCGTCGGATGGGACGTTAAGCCGTGTCCCCGTGTTTGGGAGAGCCATACCCTGGGCATATTAAAGAACACGCTGGATGCCTTGACGGGAGGCTACCATCGGTCTCCTAACAGCTGCCCAGTGGGTCCCTTTCCCCCAACCTTCTCTGAGCCTTCGGGATCCTTGTGACCTGACCGTTTAGCTCATTGTGTACAAAATATTCCGCTCTGAAGTTAAAGAACCCAAATTCTATTCTGTTCTCAATGAGAAAGGGAACACTTATGGAACACTTATCGATTCTTATGATGGTACGTTATGCCGTGGCTTCGTGTAGAGGACAGTTATACCCTGGGCACGTTAAAGAACATTATGGATGCCGTTAACAATTGTCCAGTGGATCCTCTTACTCAACCTTCTCGAGCCCTTGGGGTCCATATAACCTGGACATTTAGCCCAGGATCTTCAGAGGTGGAAGGGTAAGACCATTTAGCCGCGAGCCTCAAGATATGGACAAGACCCGACATGCTGAGTCGAGTATAGGCGCAAGATGAATGTCGCATGGATTGGCGCCAAACATTGAAGTCTGTTGAACAGAAAATGAAACTTTCAGAATTTCTGGACATTTTGTGCATACACTTACTTTTTGTACTTAATTATTCAATAAAATATAACACTTTGAAATATGGGCATTCTTTCATAAAGAACCCGTGCTTTTAAAAATATATGTGCTGGAACGGAATTCTAGCCAGTTTCAGTTTAACGCAGTCACATGACTCCTGTTCCACCCTAAATATTTTTTGTCTTGTTAATCTGGTGATGTGGAGGTTAAAAGTAAATCCATAGTAACAAACCGACAAAAGACAAGTCAAAACACAATACGAATTTAATTTAAAACAACATAAACGTACATCACTAAAATTAAATATGCATGTTACAGAAGAAACGTGTTGGATTTTTGTGAAATGCATTCTATATCACATTTATCTCCGCAAAATTCCCCGCTCTGCCCACGGTGAGTAGGGGACACCGATGGGCTTGGAAAGGCCGCCGTCCGTCGGATGGGACGTTAAGCCGTGGCCCCGTGTGCGGGAGAGCCATACCCTGTGCAAGTTAAAGAACACGCTGGATGGCCTTGACGGGAGGCTACCATCTGTCTCCCAACAGCTGTTCCAGTGGGTTCCCTCCCCCAACCTTCTCTGAGCCTTCGGGGTCCATGTGACCTGGACATTTAGCCCATGGTGTGCAAAAAAGTGCCGCTCAGAGGTAAAATAACCCAACGTTAAAGAACACGCTGGATGGCCTTAACGGGAGGCTACCATCTGTCTCCCACAGCTGTTCCAGTGGGTCCCCTCCTCCAACCTTCTCTGAGTCTTCGGGGTCCATGTGACCTAGCCATTTAACCCATGGTGTGCAAAAAAGTGCCGCTCAGAGGTAAAACAACCCAACCCAATTCTATATCACGAAATTAAAGTTTGGAGCGCACGCTTCATTGCAAGAAAGCATTCCGAATCCTATATTTAAAACATCTCGCGTGCATTCGAATTATCTTAACTAAAAGTTGCCCGAATGAATTAACAAAAGGCACCAAAATTCGTCGGTGAAATTGGAGCTAATTTGTATTGTGCCCGCATTTGGGTTTTGAGCGACACAGTGTTGCCTTAAACCGATAATCAGTTACCTCTAGACTTTCCACTGAATCCCAGGGCGTGGCTTTGGGGGGAAATGAGGAATAATTTAGGACACGTGTCGTGTGTGATGCTCACGCATCTCATTAAATATGGAAGAGAGACAGAAGCATCAGTGCTATCAGGTGACGCCTTAACTATCACTTTTAAAGAGGGTGGATCTTCCAACGGATGTCATGAGTAAACACCACAATGGTGATTTTCAGCTGCGCATGGAAATGGTTTCGGAAGACTTTGAGGACTGCTCTCATCACTTAGGTGAGTATGTATATTTTACTACCTTTATTTAATTTGTTTTCGGCTAAAACGTTTTCCCTTTTACGTATGAAGTAATCAGAGATTAATATTCTTGTTTGTCTGACTCTATCTGTTTGCGTCTATCGCTTTGTCCCGACATTTGTCGATCCGTGAGGAGAGATTTGGTTTGTTTTACCTCGGGTTGGGTTGTTTTACCTCTGAGCTGCACTTTTTTGCACACCATGGGCTAAATGGCCAGGTCACATGGACCCCGAAGTCTCAGAGAAGGTTGCGGGAGGGGACCCGCTGGAACAGCTGTTGGAAGACAGATGGTAGCCTCCCGTAAAGGCCAACCAGCGTGTTCTTTAAGGTGCACAGGGTATGGCTCTCCCGCACACGGGACCACGGCTTAACGTCCCATCCGACGGACGGAGACCTTTCCAAGCCCATCGGTGTCCCCTACTGACCGTGGGCAGGGCGGGGAATTCGAAGCTGGGATTCGAACCTGGGAACTACAGATTACGAGCCTGGCGCGCTGCCGACTGACTTTTACCTCTTTTTACCTCGGAGCGGAGCTTTTTTGCACACAATAGTTCAGAGAAAGTTGGGGGAGGGGACCCTGTGGAACAGTTGTTGGGCTCCCATCAAGGCCATCCAGCGTGTTCTTTAACGTGCACAGGGCATACCCTGTTGCACCATAGGAGGCCACGGTTTAATGTCACATTCGACGGACGGTGGTCTTCCAAACCCATCGGTGTCCCCTGACCATGGGCAGGGCGGGTATAAATCTCAACGCTGGCGCAGGAGAGCCTCGAACCCGGTAACTGCAGATTACGAGTACTCGGAGAGGTTTGGCTTTGTTCGGTTATAATGCTAGAGTAGTAATCTGCTGATCCCATGTTAGAATGCTCATTCTCCTGCGTTGAAATTTTCTCGCTAATTTTGACCTTGAGAAGAACGTGGACATCGACGTGGTTTAAAAGGGCCCCGTCCTCGGTTGTTTTATCTCTGAGCGGTACTTTTTGCAAGCAATGGACTAAATGACTAGGTGTCAAAGATCCCAATAATTCAGAGAAAGTTGGGGATAGGGATCCACTAGGCGTTTAGGAGATAGATGGATGCTTCGTGTCAAGGTCATCCAGAGTTTCTTTAACGTGCACAAAGTATGATTCTCCACCATACGGTACCGCGGCTTTATTTCCCATCCGGTAACCTTTCTAAGCCCATCGGTGTTCCTCTACTGATTGAGGACAAGGCAGAAAGTTTTGCTGAGATATATCTTAACTCTGGCCCAGATGGGAGTTCTCAGGATCTCGAACTCTGGGGATTCGAGAACCTGGGAACTCCCATCCGTATTATGCAGTTCCCAGGTTCGAGAACCTGGGAACTGCAGAATACGGTCCTGGCGTGTTACCGACTGAGCGGTGGCACCTATTCCCCGTGATGGGGGGGGGGGGGGGGGGGGGGGGCTCAGTCGGTAGCGCGCCAGGCTCATAATCTGTAGTTCCCAGGTTCGAGTCCCAGCTTGGTCAGCGTTGAGATTTATCTCCGCAAAATTCCCCGCCCTGCCCACGGTCAGTAGGGGACACCGATGGGCTTGGAATTACCGCCGTCCGTCGGATGGGACGTTAAGTAGTTGCCCCGTGTGCGGGAGAGCCATACCCTGTGCACGTTAAAGAACACGCTTGATGGCCTTGACGGGAGGCTACCATCTGTCTCCCAACAGCTGTTCCAGTGGGTCCCCTCCCCAAACTTCTCTCAGCCTTCGGGGTCCATGTGACCTGGCCATTTATCCCATGGTGTGCAAAAAAGTTCAGCTCAGAGGTAAAACAACCCAACCCAGACCCAGCTACCTCTGAATTATCAGTAATCAACAAATGTGATTACTCTTTTCATAAAGCATCTCATTATAATTCATTATAATTCATAAAGCATCATGATTTACAGCTGAATGAAGCGATGCATCTTCGACAAGAAAAATGTTTTGATTGTAAGATTTATTTCTATTTTTTTAAAACGGTTTATAAAAGTTGCTTTTTGATTTCACGCAGACTTTCACATATTGGGAGCAAAGCGACTGATCGATGATTAACTTTATTGCTCCCGAATGTCCGACGAATTTTCTGATTTTTCCCAGAAGTAAAGTAATAAGCGATCGAAAGCCGAAAAATCGTCACTCCAATTATACAAGGATCATTCTAAAATCTGTTTCTAAATCACAAAATCCTCAACACAATATTTCTAATTAAATGTTTTCTATCAGTTTACAAGGAAATTTATCTCTCATCAGCAGTGGCAAATTGAATCTTACGTATCTTAATTTCCATCTTTTTTTGGCGCTTCTAAATCTCGATGTGCGTCAAAAAGCGCCAGTTGGAATCGAGCTCCATGAACAAAATGCTCTGGCGCCACGAACATGAATAATGTTTTAGTGGCAGTTTTTTTTAACGACCTTGAGTTTTAATGAAAGTAAATTTCTTCTCACCTAACCTTCTTATCTGAATTGCTTCTGAGAAATGTTCTCTCTCTGTTTTCTCTAGGAAATATTATTTCACGAATATTGTCCAGAATTTGAACGTTCGTTAACAGAGGGTTTATTGTGAATGCGCTGACAGCTTCTTCTCCATTCCTGGCATGATTTAATTAAAATGGCAGCTCATCATTTCCACAATGGTGCTTTGCCTGGGTGAGAGAGAAATTTATAATTAGATTTCATGGCTTCGCAGCAGTTGTCAACATGCCAGGTACCTCGATTATTTTCTTGCCTGATTATTAAAAAAAAATCCCGCATACTCTGAATTGAATAAGGTGCACATGTTCTTCAGGATTAAAAACAACAAGTCGATGAAGGGACTAAAATATATATTTTTTTCCCCCTCGTAATTTGATAATAGCGGATGAACTTCAATGTTTAACCATCTTCGAATTCATGGGTCGCGAATCCCTGGAGTTGTTTGAAGATGATGTTCTGGATGATGTAGCTTGGAAAATGTAGAAAAATAGGATGAGGTCTTATTGGATGGAGTGTAGGAGCTTAGTGAACAAGAGAGGAGGTTTTTCAACATTCAGTGTTAATTCGATTATTGAAGGTCTATACATATAAAACTTTTTTTTTTTCAATTTGGAATTTCATTCTGATATTCTCCTTTCCTCTTCTGGACAACAGGTTGCTCAAAAGGTGGTATTCCCAAGTTATAATTTCTAAAATTTGAACTGTGTGGAACAGAAAAAGTTTTAGCTTTCAAGAATTTCGCTTTCAAGAATAGAGCTTTAGCTTTCAAGAATTCTGGTCCTAGATAGTGATGTACACTGGTACTCAAATTTAAAGGACAGTGTCGAAATCTCTAAAGTAGGGGAGACCAACTCAAGCGTAGAGATTGGGTTGTTTTACCTCTGAGCGGCAGTGTTTTGCATACCATGGGCTAAATGGCCAGGTCACATGGGCCCCGAAGGCTCAGAGAAGGTTGGGAGAGGGGACCCACTGGAACAGCTGTTGGGAGACAGATGGTAGCCTCCCGTCAAGGCCATCCAGCGTGTTCTTTAACGTGCACAGGGTATGGCTCTCCCGCACACGGGGCCACGGCTTAACGTCCCATCCGACGGACGGCGGTCTTTCCAAGCCCATCGGTGTCCCCTACTGACCGTGGGCAAGGCGGGGAATTTTTCGGTGATAAATCTCAACGCTGACCCAGCTGGGACTCGAACCTGGCGCGCTACCGACTGAGCCACCCCCGCCCAAGCGTAGAGAAGAGCCGTAAGAAAGAAAATACGTTTTTAAAGAGCCGAAGGAAAAATTCTGCACTTAGAAGGGAAAACACACATTCCTAATGAGTAAGAAAATTGAAAAAGTATATCCTTAAGGTTTTTTTAGTTTACCTAAATTTTTGTTTATAAATAATTTCATTAAAATAAAGTAGTTTCAGGATGGGACAAAATTGTTTCATTGGGGGAGGGGGGAGTCCAAAAATTACAAATCAGTGTTTCAAGATCGAAATACCTACCTTGAGTCATTCATTAATGATTCAGTTTGGAATGCGACAATCATGCACGTACCACTCACATATCGAGCATTTAGCTTTAGGAGTGGGGGGGGGGATGTCCGAGAATTTAGTTTTGGGGGAGGGGGGGATCAGAGAATTATTAAAACATTCCACAGAATAGGAAAGGTTAAAATGATATTCTGTATGGAATGAGAATTTTAGTTGGTTTTTTTTAACCTATTTTTAGTGTCGGACATAAAGTTATGGGTTAAATACAAAGACAACCGTTTTGGATTTCAAAGCAGGTAGACAAGTTTGAGATTGACCCTTCCCCTCGACCTCCTTCTGGGTACAGTCGCTCAAAAAAGTATCCGAAAAAAAAAAATTGCCAGATATTAAGGAAAAATATCTGGCAACGATTTTTTTTTTAGAAATTAGTGATCTGGCAACCTTCGTGTACGTACACGAATGTTGCTAGATCACTAATTTCTAAAAAAAAAATCGTTGCCAGATATTTTTCGTTCGGATACTTTTTTGAGCGACTGTACGACAATGCATACATCATATCGTAGGTTGGGTTGTTTTACCTCTGAGCGGCACTTTTTTGCACACCATGGGCTAAATGGCCAGGTCACATGGACCCCGAAGGCTCAGAGAAGGTTGGGGGAGGGGACCCACTGGAACAGCTGTTGGGAGACAGATGGTATCCTCTCGTCAAGGCCATCCAGCGTGTTCTTTAACGTGCACAGGGTATGGCTTAACGTCCCATCCGACGGACGGCAGCCTTTCCAAGCCCATCGGTGTCCCCTACTGACCGTGGGCAGGGCGGGGAAATTTTGCGGAGATAAATCTCAACGCTGACCCAGCTGGGACTCGAACCTGGGAACTACAGATTACGAGCCTGGCGCGCTACCGACTGAGCCACCCCCGCCCCATATCATATCGTAATGCAGCTAAGAATTCAAGAAAGCAAAACGAATAAAAGTGAAAATTTGTTATTGAAAGTATTGCACACAAGGTTTTTGTTTCGTACTAATATATCAAAATAAGGATATGTTTCCAAAAACAAAAGAACACGTAAAAAAATCCCAATTTCTTTAAGGAAAAAAAATGACAATTTTTTTTTTCACATCTGATGTTATTCAACAAAAATTAATTTTTAGAAAAATTTTTTCCAGGTTGGGGGGGGGGGGGGGGGAGAGGATTGTTTTACCTCTGAGCGGCCCTTTTTTCGCGCACAATGCGCTAAATGACCGGGGAGTGCACAAGGACTCCAAGGGATCAGAGAGTTTGAGGAAGTAGATCCACTGAATAGCTTTTAGGAGACAGATGGAAACCTCCCGTCAAGCCATTCACTGTGTTCTTGAACGCATAGAGGGTATGGGTTTCCTGCACACCGCTTTAAGGCTTAACGTCTCTTCCGACGGACAACGACCTTTCCAAGACATCGGTTTCACCTTTCTGACTGAGGGCAGGATTTTTTTGGGGGGAGGGAGGTTAATTTAGCTGAATCTGAACTGTGAACCAAGTGGGATTGGAACCTGGAAGAAGATTACGAGCCTGGAGGGCAGCCAAATCCTGCCCCTGGCAGGTGAGTGGGGATAGCTGCCTCTCTTCGCCCTGCCGACGCCCATGTCTGCGGCTGCAAAAGAATCTAGGAGATTCCATGGAACATTGCTTAACGAAATCAAGGAATTTTTTGCGTGCTTTAAAAGAATGTGTAATAATTTCTTTTACCAGGTATAATAAAAAAAAATAAATAAATACCCCCTCAAGCAGCTGCTTGCCACAGAGGTCTGACAGGAGCCCGTCAGTTTATATGCCATAGTAGAAGGTCTGTGAGGCTGGCAGGACCTCAGCAGAAAAACAACACGAACATCCATGCCTTACCCGGGGCTCGAACCCAGGTCCCTTAGATCAGTAGCCAAGCGCGCTAACCACTCGGCCATGGGACGGCTCAAGGTATAATGCATAGTTAAAATGAGTAGAAATGAGTGGCAATCTTTGCGATTTTGCTAATAATGTTAGAGATTCAACGAATGATTGCATAACAAAAGTCAACGAATATTTGTGATTGCATGACAAAGGAAGCAAAATACGTAACAATACGTTCAATGGACGCTTGTAACCAGCAAAAATGAGCTGTCCCTGCAGCAGTTGGGGCGGGGTGGTTCAGTCGGTAGCGCGCCAGGCTCGTAATCTGTAGTTCCCAGGTTCGAGTCCCAGCTGGGTCAGCGTTGAGATTTATCTCCGCAAAATTCTCCGCCCTGCCCACGGTCAGTAGGGGATACCGATGGGCTTGGAAAGGGCGTCGTCCGTCGGATGGGACGTTAAGCCGTGGCCCCGTGTGCGGGAGAGCCATACCCTGTGCACGTTAAAGAACACGCTGGATGGCCTTGACGGGAGGCTACCATCTGTCTCCCAACAGCTGCTCCAGTGGGTCCCCTCCCCCAACCTTCTCTGAGCCTTCGGGGTCCATGTGACCTGGCCATTTAGCCCATGGTGTGCAAAAAAGTGCCGCTCAGAGGTAAAACAACCCAACTCAGTGAGCAATAAGAGCCTTAAAGACATGAGTGATCAATGTGCTACTACATGACCGATCAGTCTAACAGATTTTCTTTATTGATTATTCACTCGTTGTTTTATGGGTTGGGTTGTTTTACCTCTGAGCGGCACTTTTTTGCACACCATGGGCTAAATGGCCAGGTCACATGGACCCCGAAGGCTCAGAGAAGGTTGGGGGAGGGAACCCACTGGAACAGCTGTTGGGATACAGATGGTAGCCTCCCGTCAAGGCAATCCAGCATGTTCTTTAACGTGCACAGGGTATGGATCTCCCGCACACGGGGCCACGGCTTAACGTCCCATCCGACGGACGGCGGCCTTTCGAAGCCCATCGGTGTCCTCTACTGACCATGGGAAGGGCGGGATTGTTTTATGGCATTAGAGATTTGTGATACAATTTTGGTTGGAAGGGGTGGTTCCAGAGATTGCTCGTGCTAGATAAAATCTTCATGATTTCAGGATTGCCCAAAACATAGAGTTTGATATAAAAATCGTTTGTTTCAAATAAATATTTGGGTTTGTCAGAAACAAGTTAATAAATCCATAAAAGTAATCTTCCAAAAATATACCTTTTGTCATGTCCCTCTAATTTATTTATTTTTATTTATTGTATTTTTGTTATTGTAAATATTTTTATGTATTAACTGTGTTTTTGAAAGTGCTATTGTGGGGAGGTGACTCATAGATGTTGTTTTCGGGTCTGAGCTGGCTGCCTGCGTGGGATGACTTGTCCGAAAAGTCTTTTATGGCCTTTAACAACTAGCCTGGAGTGCGAGTGGGAGCGTAGGGAAGAGGAGACGGACAGTAAAAAAAACAATAGTCTTGAACGTCGCTGTGAAACGGGAAGGACGTTTGAACGCGCGTCAAGTGACGCCGCTCTTATTGGGGCGGGGGTGGCTTAGTCGGTAGCGCACCAGGCTCGTAATCTGTAGTTCCCAGGTTCGAGTCCCAGCTGGGTCAGCGTTGAGATTTATCCCGCAAAATTCCCCGCCCTGCCCACGGTCAGTAGGGAACACCGATGGGCTTGGAAAGGCCGCCGTCCGTCGGATGGGACGTTAAGCCGTGGCCCCGTGTGTGGGAGAGCCATACCCTGTGCACGTTAAAGAACACGCTGGATTGCCTTGACGGGAGGCTATCATCTGTCTCCCAACAGCTGTTCCAGTGGGTCCCCTCTCCCAACCTTCTCTGAGCCTTCGGGGTCTATGTGACCTGGCCATTTAGTCCAAGGTGTGCAAAAAAGTGCCGCTCAGAGGTAAAACAACCCAACCCAACCGTAGAAAATGATGTTAATATCTGACCCTGTGTGCGCTGAGTGGTAAAACAACCCAAAAGCCGCTCTTCTCAAACAAAACCCTTAAGGAGACGGTTCTATTCTATGTGGGAATCAAGATTCTTAATGAATCAAATACAGTTCTGTGGAACTGAAGTAGATTTTATGTGAACCACATTGTAGGCAAAGGTTGCAAAGGCAAGGATTGCAAAGGCAATCTGTTAGCTGAGTTTAAGGTAGGTAAAGCGAGAATCTGCAAGATGAAGTTCTCCACCTCATTGTATAATTGTTTGCAGCAGCAAAGTAGCAAAGCGCTACAGCATCGAAAGCATCCCCAGCACGAGACTGTATATAAATGTGAATAAACTGTGTCATCCCTATACAACTCTCGTGCGGGTAATCGTTGGACATACCACAGTTCACCACATTTTATGTCAGTCCGCGACAGCATTATCCTTCATATGCCGAAGAAGATGTTTATTGTTCTAAAAGAAAAAGAGGAAGAAAATTTCCGCTGAAAGAAGAAAAATTGCAAGAATTTGTGATTCTGTGTTGGTGATTCCGGAAAAGTGAGGAATTTTTAAGGAGCTCAGTGGGCTAAGCCACATCCAGTGCAATGTTCTACAGAGTGCAATTTCCCTGAGTGCTACGTCATCGCGAACTTCGCTGAGGGGGGCGGGGTGGCTCAGTCGGTAGCGCGCCAGGCTCGTAATCTGTAGTTCCCAGGTTCGAGTCCCAGCTGGGTCAGCGTTGAGATTTATCTCCGCAAAATTCCCCGCCCTGCGCCCACGGTCAGTAGGGGACACTGATGGACTTGGAAAGGCCGCCGTCCGTCGGATGGGACGTTAAGCCGTGGCTTCGTGTGCGGGAGAGCCATACCCTGTGCACGTTAAAGAACACGCTTGATGGCCTTGACGGGAGGCTACCATCTGTCTCCCAACAGCTGTTCCAGTGGGTCCCCTCCCCCAACCTTCTCTGAGCCTTCGGGGTCCATGTGACCTGGCCATTTAGCCCATGGTGTGCAAAAAAGTGCCGCTCAGAGGTAAAACAACCCAACCTTCTTCGCTGAGGTTCTATGTGCATATCCGTCACTTTGGAAGAGGTTCCTAGTTTTGGAAGGAGACTCCAGGTGCAGCAGGCAAGTGAGTAGAGCCGATCTTCGCGGGAAGGAAAGCTCTGTGGTTTTTCTATAGTTTCTATTTTTAGATTAATTTGAGTTACCAATGATGCTGAGGAGTCGCGATAAAACTAAGGGTGGAACTGAGCAGGACGGGAGCGTTAATTTAACCAGACACATTGTTAATAAATCCATAAAAATAATCTTCGAAAAATATACCTTTTGCCATGTCCCTCTAATTTGTTTATTTTTATTTGAAGGCTGGGGAAAGTGGGGAATTGATAGGATGGGTAGCGATGTTGGGGTAGAACAGGGTGCTACCGGATGTGGTTCGAATGCGATCGAAACGAGTGATTCCGGTCCGAAATCAGTCTCGGAGAGGGCAATGGAATACCGAAGAGAGAAAAAAGAAAGAGATAGGATAGAAAGAAGGGAAGAAAGAGATAGGGAAGAAATAAGATTGGGTTGGGTTGTTTTACCTCTGAGCGGCACTTTTTTGCACACCATGGGCTAAATGGCCAGGTCACAAAGACTCCGAATGCTCAGAGAAGGTTGGGGTAGGGGACCCACTGGAACAGCTGTTGGGAGACAGATGGTAGCCTCCCGTCAAGGCCACGGATTGCTCTCCCGTCCACGGGCCACGGATTAACGTCCCATCCGACGGACGGCGGCCTTTCCAAGCCCATCGGTGTCCCCTACTGACCGTGGGCAGGGCGGGGAATTTTGCGGAGATAAATCTCAACGCTGACCCATCTGGGACTCGAACCTGGGAACTACAGATTACGAGCCTGGCGCGCTACCGACTGAGCCACCCCCGCCCAAATAAGATTGGAATTGGAATATAGAAGAGAGAAGGAATAGAGAAAAAGTGGAATAAGAATATAGATTACTTAGTGATTTGCACATTTCGATTCAATTAAATGAAATGAACTTAAAATTTAACATTTTCAAGAATGTTTATATTAAGGTTAGGCTTGTTCGAAGATAAAATTTGTTATATGTAGCTGGGTTGGGTATGTAAAATAATTTAATAAAGTTAAATGCAAATAAAATTGTAAAAATTTAATTTCCAATTCGTGTTCACCACTTCTGGTGAAAGATATGGCCAGTATCATAGTTAACAAGGATTGTAATGTTAGACAAATATAATTTTTTTTTCGAACATTAATTTTCCTATTTTAAAATTAAACATTAATAGAATTTGAAACTTGTAATAACCATTTAAGACGGCATTGGTATTTTATTATTTTTTTTTTATTAAGCAGCGTCACCTTTTATTTTTGGTGTCTGAATTATTTAATTCACTTGGTTTTAGTGTACGAAACGAAAAAACATTTTGCTTCTTACACTGAAATTAATAAAACTTAAATTAAAATTAAATTAATTAAGAATATTTAATATTTTTAACGACTATGAATTGTTATTAAATTTTACTTGATTCCAGTCTGTTTAAATTTTATTATTATTATTGTTTTTTATTCGCAAAAGTAAAGAGCAAAATACATTTACCATTTAACCAGACGCAATAATGGTTAGCATTATAAACATTTCACGAAACATCACATATAATATTCAGCTAATTTGTTTTGCAAATAATCTTTCAATTTAGATCTGAGTGTGTCATATGAATCTATAATTATTTCTATAATATGAATCTATAATATTATAATTATTCATTAATATTTCCTTTGAGATAGCTTTAACTATGTGTGGATGGCATTAATATATAGGTGGATATTAATATATAGGTGGGATAGCATTAAATATGTGGATATACATTTTCTGCAATTGTTTCGAAAATTAGGTATTTGGTAATATCCTTGGTTTTGAAGTCTTGTATTTTTATTGTGTTGAATTTTTATTTTACATGTATTGTAGCCGTCCCATGGCCGAGTGGTTAGCGCGCTTGGCTACTGATCTAAGGGATCTGGGTTCGAGCCCTGGTTAAGGCATGGATGTATGTGTCGTTTTTCTACTGAGGTCCTGCCATCCTCTCAGACCTTCTACTGTGGCATATAAACTGACAGGCTCCTGTCAGACCTCTGTGGCAAGCAGCTGCTTGAGGGGTTATTTATTATTTTATTGTAGAAACAGTTTTCAATTATTAAGTTATATTTATATAAATTACTGCAGGATAAAAGATTTATAAGTTTCAATCTATCTGTTGTTGTTTTATTATTTTTTTGCAAAGTAAAGAAATAATATTTTTTGCTATTATAGATTGCAGTTTTCTATTATATTTACGTTAGTAATAAATAATATATATCATAGAATTTATCAATTGAAAGACAATTTAGAGTGAAAAACTGAAAATTAGGGAGTCTTAGTGCTTCAATAATATTAGAAAGTATCAGATTTATGATAATTTTGCTAATATGGCAGGGAAATGTGCAGGATTACAAACTAGACTTAGAAGTTGCAGTCCTACTGCATTTGATATTCCCTGCGCAAGTCACTCTCTAAATTCAATTGGAAACTACGCAGCAGAATCTTCTTCTAATGCAGTAGGCTCTTTTCCTTTGTAGATTGTTTATACACTTTCTTTTCCAGTCAACGTGGGCGGGGGTGGCTCAGTCGGTAGCGCGCCAGGCTCGTAATCTGTAATTCCCAGGTTCGAGTCCCAGCTGGGTCAGCGTTGAGATTTATCTCCGCAAAATTCCCCGCCCTGCCCACGGTCAGTAGGGGACACCGATGGGTTTGGAAAGGCCGCCGTCCGTCGGATGGGACGTTAAGCCGTGGCCCTGTGTGCGGGAGAGCCATACTCTGCACACGTTAAAGAACACGCTGGATGGCCTTGACGGGAGGCTACCATCTGTCTCCCAACAGCTGCTCCAGTGGGTCCCCTCCCCCAACCTTCTCTGAGCCTTCGGGGTCCATGTGACCTGGCCATTTAGCCCATGGTGTGCAAAAAAGTGCCGCTCAGAGGTAAAACAAACCAACCCAAGTCAACGTGACGATGGAACGCTCTGAATGAATGCCTGTCTCCTGAATCTTTATCATTAAAAAGTAAGTGATACAAGAGAGTCGGCTACGGTTGAAGCAATGCTAGCATTGCAAAAAGGCTATGAATGTATTAAAAATGTTTTGATTAAAATGGCATTAGAAAAGCCAGAATGCCGATTAGAATCTAAGGGACTGTTGAAGCATTTTGATTATTACGAAACAGCGCTTTTGACTATTCCTTGGAATAAAACATTGCAAAGAATAAATGCTACAAGTTTCTTACAGCTTGTAGTAAACTTAAAAATATTACAGACTTAAAAATAAATCTATTAAAAGGTGTCAGTTTCCTGAAATTGTACATATGGAATTATATATATATAACATAAATCTATATATTAAAAAAATAAATATATATATGTAACATTGGATTGGATTGTTTTACCTCTGAGCGGCACTTTTTTTGCACACCATGGGCAAATGGCCAGTTCACATGGACCCCGAAGGCTCAGAGAAGGATTGGGGGAGGGTACCCACTGGAACAGCTGTTGGGAGACAGATGGTAGTCTCCCGTCAAGGCCGTCCAGCGTATTCTTTAACGTGCACAGGGTATGGCTCTCCCGCACACGGGGTCACGGCTTAACGTCCCATCCGACGGACGGTGGCCTTTCCAAGCCCATCAGTGTCCCCTACTGACCGTGGGCAGGGCGGGGAAATTTTGCGGAGATAAATCTCAACGCTGACCCAGCTGGGACTCGAACCTGGGAACTACAGATTACGAGCCTGACGCGCTACCGACTGAGCCACCCCCGCCGCATATGTATATATATGTAACATATATATATATAATATATAACATATAAATCGAATAAATTTTGTTTTAGGGGTAATAAATGTTATTGAATCAATTGGAGTGAAAGCCACGTCCTTAACGCAAGAAAACCAATATAAAAACGATCAATGCCGAATGAAAAAAACGCAAAAATTTGTTTGGCGATACAACGGTAAACAACATGATTTTGTTAGCAAAGATTTATTGTAGTTAATACAATTAACGTTATTTGCGATTCACTGAATGCAGAACTAAATTGACGAGTAGAAGTATACGAAAATATATTAATTATGCTTAATGTTTTTTTCTATAAAACTCTGAATGAAACTAGAGTTTAGTTATGTATTAAAAAATGATATTCATAGCAATCAATTTAAAGATGAAATGACACAAATTTTAAGTTTTATTAAGGAAGAGAATATATCCAATCTTAGGGGCATGTATAAAACCATTAACGAGGGTTGGGTTGGATTGTTTTACCTCTGAGCGGCACTTTTTTGCACACCATGGGCTAAATGGCCAACAACCCAGTATTCCGTTATAATCTTTGTCGACACAAACAATTTATAAAGTGTAAAATAAATATTTTCCCAGTGGACGAATGGTTAGCGAGCTTGGCTAGTGATCAAAGGGATCCAGGTTCGAGTTCCAGCTAAGGCGTGGGAGTTTCTTTTCTTTGGTGGTTTTTTCTTCTGAGGTCTCGTTCTCCTCACAGACACTTTCTGCCGTGTATTATAAGGACAGACTCCTGTCCGTCCTCTGTGGCAAGCAAATCCTTGAGAGTACAAATAAAGTGGTATTCACATTAATTTGTTCTTTTTAATTCGTAATAAATCATCAATTTGAAATTTATTCAGAAGTGGTTTACAAAGGTGTCGTGACCTGAATGCGCCGACTGTGATGGGCTGTTGTAAGGGGACGATGAATTAGTCCGTTGATTGCCTTCACCCTTATTTTGGGGAAATAATAGGTTTGAGGATTGTTACATCCGTACCGACGTATGCCTCAGACTTACTGCGCCAAGTGATGTACAGAAATGTGTTCAACAATTCACGCACGAGAGTTGTACAGGGACGACACAATTTATTCACACTTATATACAGTCACGTGCTAGGGATGCTCTCGACTCCGTAGGCCTTTGCTACTTTGCTGCTGCAAACAATCATGCAATGAGGTGGTGAACCGCACTTTGCAGATTCTCGCTTGACCGACCTCAAACTTGGCGAAAGAATATTTAACCTTTGTCTACAATGTGGTTCACACAGAACTGTATTTGATTCACTAAGAATCTTAATTCCCACATAGAATCGAATCCTCTCCTTAAGGGCTTTGTTTGAGTAAGAGCAGCGTCCCTTGACGAGTGTTCAAACGTCGTTCCCGTTTGACAGCGACGCTCAAGACTGTTGTTTTTTTTCCTGTCCGTCTCCTCTCCCCTACGCTCCCACTCGCACTCCACGCTAGTTGTTAAAGGTCATAAAAGGCTTTTCGGACACGTCATGCCATGCAGGCAGCCAGCTCAGACCCGAAAACAACATCTATGAGTCACCTCCCCACAATAGCACTTCCAAAAACACACTTAATACATAAAAATATTTACAATAACAAAAATACAATAAAATGCAACAATAAATAAAAGTAAATATATTAGAAGGACATGACACGTCTCTTCTTCAAAAGCTTTTATCAGTTTTTACCATACTTATAAAACTCGTACCCTTTGTCACTCTAATGTCCATGACACCCGGCTTGGCTGTTGAGCAATGTCCTCACCTGAAGACTGTCAAATTAATTTATTTCTGTCCAAAACGCTTTGGCCACTCAGAAGTAATTAACTTCAGTTCACTTCTTTCAGTGCTCGCAGATCAGGTGACCTTGACTGTCCAAACAGAAAGACTCGGTAGGTGGTACACTGATGTCAGTCTGCACCACTGCCGAAGTCATTGGAACGATGGGCTTCCCAATGACTGCACTGGCATAGGAAACCTTGCCAGGCGGGGCGGGCGGTGCAGCAAGCTTTCTCGCTTCAGCATATGAGATGTTGTTTATTACCTTGAGGCGTTGTACCTCCTTTTCCTCCTTCCACTTCGAACAGTCGCGGGAGTACGCCGGATGTTCGCCACTGCAGTTCACACAGCATGCCTTTTCTGCTGTGCAGTCAGGATCGAGATGATCCTTACTGCCACAGCGAGTTGTGCCCACCTGTGCTAACAAGACACAACTCGCTGTGGCAGAAAAACTCGGTAGGTGTCTTCTGCCACAGCGAGTTGTGTCTTGTTAGCACAGGTGGACTTCCCCCCCACAAGCGAGTTGTGTCTTGGGATGACTTTAAAGAAGAGAAAAAAAATTATTTTCTCTTCGTCCCCCCCCCCCCCAAAGAGATTTCTCCCTAGCATCCCAAGTCTCATCTATTCCATGGACATGACCACCCTCGCCAACCCCCCATTTACCTCCCCCCATGAGTAAGGATCAATTTTGATTGACTCAAATCTACCATACTGACAACCAACCATGGCCACAACTTCAAAAAATAACATAACATTCGCCACTCGGAAAATTATAAAAAAAAATATATATATAGGGTGAATCTGAAAAAGTGGGCAAAACTTTACGGGGTGGTAGAACGCAGCTATACGAGCAATATTCGTCATAGAAAGTATGGGCGGAACGCAAACGGCGAGCCGCTAGGTGGCGTTGGAAATGGTATAAAAGGGTCGGTCCTCGCACCCAACGGCATTTATACCGTGGATTGCCGAGAGGATGGCTGGTTATACTAACCACGAAATGGCGGATATGCTCTTTTGAGCAATTTCTTTGAGCATGTACCTCAATTACATTCCTGTTAATAAAATGTTTTCTGAAGTATCTCCTCTCCTTCTTGTGTTCATTCTTTAAATGTGACAGTGGAAAACTACCTTTTAACTTCTCACCGCTTGCGTTCCGACCATACATTCTATGACGAATATTGCTCGTATAGCTGCGTTCTACCACCCCGTAAAGTTTTGCCCACTTTTTCAGATTCACCCTGTATACACTACTTCTTCCTCTATCTCTCTCCACCCCCTTCCCCCTTCACATGACATGCAACTGGTATTTATTCTCCTTCACCCTTCAACATCAGTCTCTCCACCACTGGTCGGCCTGCGGCCTAAAGCCCAATTGCCAATATGTACGATTGCCAGCCTTCACTGTGCTGGCCAGTCTTTGCCGTTTTCATCCGCACCCACTGCCCTTTATGCCTATGGACGTGATGATAAGGGGGCCGAGGCCCCCTTATCAAATAGGTCCAGCTTAGAAAGAAGGATGTATAAGAAGAAGAAGCGAGTTGTGTGACTCCGTCCCTTCTCATTTTTGCACCCCTTTGAGTTGCCAGCTCATCCCTTTCCATTGCAACCCCTAGCCTAATTACCAACACCCCCAGGACCTGGGGCGGGGGTGGCTCAGTCGGTAGCGCGCCAGGCTCGTAATCTGTAGTTCCCAGGTTCGAGTCCCAGCTGGGTCAGCGTTGAGATTTATCTCCGCAAAATTCCCCGCCCTGCCCACGGTCAGTAGGGGACACCGATGGGCTTGGAAAGGCCGCCGTCCGTCGGATGGGACGTTAAGCCGTGGCCCCGTGTGCGGAAGAGCCATAACCTGTGCACGTTAAAGAACACGCTGGATGGCCTTGACGGGAGGCTACCATCTGTCTCCCAACAGCTGTTCCAGTGGGTCCCCTCCCCCAACCTTCTCTGAGCCTTCGGGGTCCATGTGGCCTGGCCATTTAGCCCATGGTGTGCAAAAAAGTGCCGCTCAGAGGTAAAACAACCCAAACAACCCAACCCCCAGGACCTTCCTTAACGACAGAGTGCTGTTGGATAGACTCAACTCCAACCGGTTAGAGCTTTTGTAGGTTTGCCGGCATCTGACCTTCGCTCGATGCCCGGTATCGATGACGATGACGCATCGAGGATTCTCCCTTTCGGTTTTACTGGCATCTGTCAATCTCTTAATTCCCGCATAAGTAAAGGCTATTGCTCGAGCTTTATCTTTCATTTTGCAATTCTTCCCCTTTATTTAGAATCTAAAAGTATCATTATTTTCAAACTTCATTAGCCCTTGTTTTCTTACCTCATAAATCTTCCATTTCTTCTATCACTACTTCTTATTGAACTGCCGTGTTTAAATGAAACATTATCTTTAAACGAGATACCATCCTTTACTTCAGAAACAAATCCTTTTGCCTCGTCCCAGTTAACACCGAATTTTCGCCTACTATTAAAACACTTTTTATCAATAGTCATTGACCACTTAGGTCTACTTCGTACTTTCTGCTATATTGATCCAATTTTTGTCCAATGATTGTATGAACATCAGAATCTTTTTCTGTTAGATCTGCCCCTCGGTTAAATCTTCTTCTAACCTTAACATCACCTCGATCATTTAGACAAAACTACCTCTCTTTTCTTTTCATATCTTCGGCCGCAATTAACTGACCATTTAACACTTCTCTCTCATTGATTCCAGGTTGGGTTGTTTTACCTCTGAGCGGCACTTTTTTGCACACCATGGGCTAAATGGCCAGGTCACATGGACCCCGAAGGCTCAGAGAAGGTTGTGGGAGGGGACCCACTGGAACAGCTCTTTGGAGACAGATGGTAACCTCCCGTCAAGGACATCCAGCGTGTTCTTTAACGTGCATAGGGTATGGCTCTCTCTCACACGGGGTCACGGCTTAACGTCCCATCCGACGGACGGTCGCCTTTTCAAGCCCATCTGTGTCCCCTACTGACCGTGGGCAGGGCGGGGAATTTTGCGGAGATAAATCTCAACGCTGACCCAGCTGGTACTCGAACCTGGGAACTACAGATTACGAGTCTGGAGCGCTACCGACTGAGCCACCCCCGCCCCTCATTGATTCCAGAATCTATTTCCTTAAGATCATTTCTGTCTAAAAATCTCTCACCTATCTATTTTAACATTTTCTCTTTATCACTACTATTTACATAATCCTCTATATTACTGTTGTCCTCATATTTAAAACCTAATTCCTGGATATTTACATTTCCGATCCTACATAATTTCTGAGTCAGATTCTCACATTTAATTAATTGCCTTAATTTCCTCAGGATAATTTATTCTAATCATTTGACCGTGCTTATTCACCACAGAATTGGTCACGTTATCAAGCTGCATTCTAAACCTTCATCTCCGATCGATACGATGCCTTTATCTGAAAGTCATTGCGAGATTCGGACTCTACCAAATTTCCTACTACTAGAAAGTCAAACGCAGTTGAAAAACTATCTTTATTCTCTACCAACCTCATATCCTGATTTTTAGTTGTCATTTCGGCTTCGTCATGACTACTGTTTTCTCCACAAATATCAATTTTATTACCTAAGACTCTGTTTGCTATTAAATCAATTGTGCTCTCTTCACAATTAATTTTATTATTCTTGTCAATTACGGTACAATAAACAACTGCTCCATCAGACAAATCTTTATTTAAATATATCCTAACCTCATCCTTCTCACATTTAATTTTCTCACTCTCCACATTACAATTTAATTTGCTCTCAATTAAATCACTAAGCTCTAAACCTCTTTCTCTGATATTAACTCACTTTCTATCATCTTTCTTCTTATCAGGTATCTTACATAATATTTCGTACTTATCATCTACACAACTATTTTCTTTACTCAATTTAGGCACATTCTTTTCCACCTTAAATTTAATTGCATTAAGAGCATCGCTGCTACAACTTTTCTTATTACGTACTTCAAATTTAACCTTATTCTTAACCTTATTACCGAACATCTTAGGGGGCGGGGGTGGCTCAGTCGGTAGCGCGCCAGGCTCGTAATCTGTAGTTTCCAGGTTCGAGTCCCAGCTGGGTTAGCGTTGAGATTAATCTCCGCAAAATTCCCCGCCCTGCCCACGGTCAGTAGGGGACACCGATGGGCTTGGAAAGGCCGCCGTCCGTCGGATGGGACGTTAAGCCGTGGCACCGTGTACGGGAGAGCCATACCCTGTGCACGTTAAAGAACACGCTGGATGGCCTTGACGGGAGGCTACCATCTGTCTTCCAACAGCTGTTCCAGTGGGTCCCCTCCCCCAACCTTCTCTGAGCCTTCGGGGTCCATGTGACCTGGCCATTTAGCCCATGGTGTGCAAAAAAAGTGCCGCTCAGAGGTAAAACAACCTAACCGAACATCTTATCATCAAGGACTTTGGTGTGAACATGGAGACTCCTTAACAGAAAATTACTCCGATCTTTCTAGTTAGTTTTCAGCTTTTTAGTTTTTTTGCCTGCTGCATTAGTAATAATAACAATAAACAGGATTTCACCAGAAACCTTCTTACCTACTGACTTTTCAACATTATCAAACCTAAGAAACTGAGCATTTGCCAAACTTCGACATAGCCTCATCACTAACCTTTCTGCTAGTTTGAATACTGCCATGTTTATTATTCTCCAAACTATTAACAGCATGACTCTTAATAATATACACAGTATTATCTAATATTTTCCTCGTAGTGTCTTTAGATTTATTACACCATTTGCCTTTCTCAGGCATAAAATCGTTTTCATCAAACCAAGATTTACCACTTTTAACAAACACTTTACTTCTATTATTTTTATTATTAATCTCATGAAACTTACTCTCACTATCAGAGTGAGTATCATCTCCTGTATTATCTGCATTAAACCTTTGAAACCTATTCCGCCTTATTGGACTATCCTGACAATCACTTACACAGCTAAATTTCAATTTCTTCTGGAAGTTATCTTTTACTGGCAATTTTAACAAAACAATCACTTTTGTTTTCCACTTTTATCTTGCCTTCAACACTACCCATATATTCTTTCTCTTGTCAAGCAAATTCCCTAGATTCCCTTTCCTTTTCTAGCATTCTCTTCTCTTCCATCCAGACCTGTTTCTTTTCTTCCAACGCTAATCGTTTAAGTTCTACCTTCGTATCGAATCTCCTTTCCTCCCTACTTTCAGGGTTCAGACGTATGTGTGAAAACCTTAATGCCTTTTGATCAGTTCCTTAAAACTACTCCGCAAACCCCCCTTGTGGGGAAGGGAATATCGATGGGCTTGAAAAGGGCGCCGTCTGTCGGATTCCACGTAAAACCATGGAACAGTGTGTGGGACATTCATAATCTGTGTACGCTAAAGAACGCTCTAGATAGGGTTGACGGTAGGCTTCCGTCTCATAACAGCTGTCCAATAAGACACCTTAATCTTCTCTGAGCCTTCTGGGTCCTGGTGACCTGGTCGTTTAGTCCATTGTGTGCACAAAAGCGCCGATCGGAAACAACCCAAATCCTTAAAACTTCCATTCTGCTGTTAAGTTGGGTTGGGTTGTTTTACCTCTGAGCGGCACTTTTTTGCACACTATGGGCTAAATGACCAGGTCACATGGACCCCGAAGGCTCAGAGAAGGTTGGGGGAGGGGACCCATTGGACCAGCTGTTGGGAGACGGATGGTAGCCTCCCGTCAAGGCCATCCAGCGTGTTCTTTAACGTGCACAGGGTATGGCTCTCCCGTACACGGTGCCACGGCTTAACGTCCCATCCGACGGACGGCGGCCTTTCCAAGCCCATCGGTGTCCCCTACTGACCGTGGGCAGGGCGGGGAATTTTTGCGGAGATAAATCTGAACGCTGACCCAGCAGGGACTCGAACCTGGGAACTATAGATTACGAGCCTGGCGCGCTACGGACTGAGCCCCCCCCCCCTCCCGCTGTTAAGTAATTCAGCTTCTTTAACTCTTTATATTCCAAACAAATATTGTTGGAAATCGAGATTTAGATAGATACTCGATTTAACCCACATTGTCAAGATCTGGCAGCCGAACCCTGCTTCAAGTACTTTAATTTCTGTAATCATCAGCAGGAAACCGATGTCATAAATCCGTCTGTTGAGTCCATGTAATGGCCCTGAGTAAACGTTTTATGGCTTTGACATCTCGCACAGATGTTCTTACCTTTAAAAGGGCGAGGGAAGCCAGTGGCGGGCGAGATGACCTTGTGTGAGCTACGGTGCGGATTGTCACCTGACCAAAAGGTTGGGTTGGGTTGTTTTACCTCTGAGCGGCACTTTTTTGCACACCATGGGCTAAATGGCCAGGTCACATGGACCCCGAAGGCTCAGAGAAGGTTGGTGGAGGGGACCCACTGGAACAGCTGTTGGGAGACAGATGGTAGCCTCCCGTCAAGGCCATCCAGCGTGTTCTTTAACCCTTTCAGGACCATAAGGTTTCTAAGAGTAAATATTAGTATGTAACTGTTTATTTTAGTTTGTTTAGACGTAAAATAAATAAAAATCATAAGAAAAATACAAAATAATGTGTAGTTTTTTTGGAATTTTATGGGAAATATTTTTCCCAATGGACTATAAAGGTAACACAAATTATAGTTACGCTTATTATGCAATGTCTTTTATTTATTTGTTTATTAGAACAAACTGTTAACTAAAATAATACAAAATTATGAAATAAAATTACTATACAAAATGATGTGCTAATTATGATATTCTGCGAAGCAATTTCTTTTGGTAGTGAGGCAAAGATGGACATTGCACATAGTACATATATTATGCGTCCTGACAGTTCTGTTTTTATTTTCTAAACGTTCCCGTTTACGTAATTGCGTTCGGCATACGTTCTATTTTGACATTCTGTATAAAAAATGCAGATAAGATTATAATTAAATACGACAATCACCAATTTTAAAATGGGAAAAATATTTCCCTTAGTCGTGAAAGGGTTAACGTGTACAGGGTATGGCTCTCCCGTACACGGTGCCACGGCTTAACGTCCCATCCGACGGACGACGGCCTTTCCAAGCCCATCGGTGTCCCCTACTAACCATGGGCAGGGCAGGGAATTTTGTGGAGATAAATCTCAACGCTGACCCAGCTGGGACTCGAACCTGGGAACTACAGACTACGAGCCTGGCGCGCTACCGACTGAGCCACCCCCGCCCCTGACCAAATGGCAAGCCTGAATTTGGCAGGGAGTGAGGAGAACGACACATGTCTTGGGTGAGGCCAGATGAAGTTTGGAGCGGATAGAAGTGATTTTGCTGTGGGTTTGAAGCCTTGTGACTGCTGTGGACTTGAGATGTCCTGTGCAACTAAATAGCGACTAAATAATCGATACTTCTGTCTTCTTCATTGGTGCTACATAAGGTCATACCTGCCTTATGAAATAAGTTCTACAGTGGTGACAAGTCAGTTTAATAACAACGCAACTATCCACAGGCTGCCTTTCTGTAACTTGTTTTTTTAAGAAATAAATTTATTGTTTTAAATTACTTGACTGTTGATTATTAGTTGATAGTATCAGGAATCGGCTATCATTTGCTGCCGAGCACTCGAACCAACATTGTATCGGAGATGAACCAATAATTACTCCAAATAAAAGTGGGGCGACGTAAAATCCTCACATACATTTCCCCACCAAAAGGCTTTTTTTTTAAAGTTAAAAAACTTCGAAATTAAACACTCACTAACGTAATATCTGAAACTGTTCTGTGAAAATCCCTTTCTGGGTGAACCTCAGTTAACCTTTAAAATTGGCTGAATTTTTTTTATGCGTATAAAATATCTTTACAGGAAAACAACGCACACGACGATTATTTTCTTGCAGGTTAAAAAAAAATCAGCACCGAAGTTTTTCATCCTCAATTCCGTTTCCTCTGAAACTCCGCTAATTGCTTTGTCCGATATATTAGTTGCAATCGATCTTTCTAGATTCCCCTGATCGTCAGATGTCGACGGTACCAAGTAAGAACATTATAGTGCAGTTCATTAGAAGCCACCGCAGGGAGTCTGCCGAGTCCTCATAGTTCAGGTCGTGTTTCGGTGGGTGGATGTGAAGAGTGACTAACTCACGATGTGGTCAATAGTCTTCCGCTCTTAACGTCATCGTATCGGTTTCTGACGCCGAAGCACGCGACCTCCACATCAGTCTTCCCTACGTTATCCATTTAACTCTTCCGCTTACACTTACCGCTCCAGATACTTTCTTGTGAAGAGGTGGGGGGAGGGACTTTTTCTTAGAAGTGAAGGTGTGGGGGGGGGGACGGGGGGATCAGTAGCATGAGTCCAGAAAAGAGGGAAGTTCTCATTTTTTTGTCCTCCAGAAATTGTTGTCAAGGATGGTCTCCCAGTGTTTTTTGGAAACGAAATGAAATCTAGGGGGACGCCCTCTGAAATTTAAATCAAGCAAAGCACTTAAAGTTTTTTCAGCTTTTAAAATTAACGAAAAATATCAGTGTTTTTGTCTCAGAAATTGAATCACTGCGAACGCTCAGTGTTTTTATCCGAGAAACTGAAGCAATGTAAAAGCTGTGTTTTTGTCCGAGAAACTGAGTCGGTATAAACGCTCAGTGTTTTTGTCCAGAAATTGAATCAACGTAAACGCTCAGTGTTTTTGTCCAGAAATTGAATCAACGTAAACGCTCAGTGATTTTGTCCCATAAATTTAATCATTGTAAACTCTCAGTGATTATGTCCCAGAAATTGAATCAGTGTAAACGCTCAATGCTTTTTTTCCTAGAAATGGAATCAATGTAGAAGCTCAGTGATTTTATCCCAGAAATTGAATCATTGCAAACGCTCAGTGTTTTTGTCCCAGATATTGAATCACTGTAAACGCTCAGTGTTTTTGTCCCAGAAATTAAATCAGTGTAAAGCTCAGTGTTTTTATCTCAGAAATTGAATCATTGTAAACAGCTCAGTGTTTTTATCCCAGAAATTGAATCATTGTAAACAGCTTAGTGTTTTTGTCCCAGAAAATGAACCAGTGTAAACTCTCAGTGTTTTTGTCCCATAAATTTAATCATTGTAAACTCTCAGTGATCTTGTCCCAGAAATTGAATCAATGTAAACGCTCAATGCTTTTTTCCTAGAAATGGAATCAATGTAGAAGCTCAGTGATTTTATCCCAGAAATTGAATCATTGTAAACGCTCAGTGTTTTTGTCCCAGATATTGAATCATTGTAAACGCTCAGTGCTTTTGTCCCAGAAATTAAATCAGTGTAAAAGCTCAATGTTTTTATCTCAGAAATTGAATCATTGTAAACAGCTCAGTGTTTTTATCCCAGAAATTGAATCATTGTAAACAGCTTAGTGTTTTTGTCCCAGAAAATGAATCAGTGTAAACTCTCAGTGTTTTTGTCCCAGAAATTGAATCAGTGTAAATGCCAGTGTTTTCCGCTTAAATTGAAATGAAGGTTAAGCTTATCCCTATCAAGTCATCTCTATATTTTCAGTATATGTTATTTTTTGGAGCTCTTTTAAGCACAAGAAGGAACTGAACTTTTTTAACACCTAGAAGCTGAAATTAAAGACGGCGACCAGAGTTTTCCTCTGGAATTAAGATCAAAAAGAGCACAATGTACTTTTTATTCAGAAATGAAAATTAATAGGAGGCTCATTTTTTTTCCAAAGAAATATATAATGTAGAAGAGACGTTTAGTGGTTTCATCAGAAACTGAAATTAGAGGCAACTTTTATTTTCTGTCATAAATTAAAATCTTGGATAGATTCCGATGCTTTCATAAAGATATTGAAATCTAGGTGGATGCATATTGAAATCTAGGTGGATCCATAAATTAAGGAAAATCCGTATGTTAAGACAATGGAAAGCGAACGTCAAAGCTCTATAACTTCTAAAATATTTTTCTTTTGTTTTAAAAAATCTGATTGCAGATAAAGATCTCAATCAAAGAAATCGATATTTCGATTTTCAACAAGATTCGTTCAAGTATTTAATGAGTTATGGAAGTTTGAATATTTAACAATACCAATGCCAGTCTTAAGAAACTTATACAAAACTAAAGAATAGTGAAAGAATTCTTTACACAAAGTTCTAAAATACAAACTTATTTTATTAAACACTTTGATACAATATTTATTACTTAGTTTTAATTAACTTCTGAAGTCAATTTTTGTGACTGGCATTGTTATCGCTAAATATTCAAACTTCCATAACTCATTAAATACTGAACGAATGTTGTTGAAAATCAAGATATTGATTTATTTGATTCAGATCTTTATCTGCATTCACATTTTTCGAAACAAAAAAAATATTTTAGAAGTTATAGAGCTTTGACGTTAGCTTCCCATTGATTTAACGTAGGGATAATCCTCAATTTAGGGAAATCAGTGTATTTTCCCGGAACTGATATCAGCGACAACACCCAGCGTTTTCCAATAACAGATGAAACCGCTTTAAATATCCAGTAGTTTCCTCCCAAGGAACCAAAATCAAGGACTACTCTTCTGAAGCAGAAAGATTTTTCTCACACGTAGAGATTTTGATGGCTGGGTTTAACAATAATTAATAAACTTAAAAAATAATCTTCAAAATTAATCCTTAAAATGTTAATGTGTGTGGCGCAGTGTGTTCAATCCTTTTTGCGTGGCGAACACTTTGTAATGTGTTAAAGATTTTGCTAAACACTTTTTACAATTGTGATAAACAATTTGGCGGAACCCCGTTAACAAATGCATACATCTCATATCTAAACTTTATTTTCTGTATTCAATAGGAACAAAAATGCAATTCCAAACAAAAATAGATTAAACGAAATAAATATTTAGGGTCTTAAGCTAGAAGGGGCGGGGATGGCTCAGTCGGTAGCGCGCCAGGCTCGTAATCTGTAGTTCCCAGGTTCGAGTCCCAGCTGGGTCAGCGTTGAGATTTATCTCCGCAAAACTCCCCGCCCTGCCCACGATCAGTAGGGGATACCGATGGGCATGGAAAGGCCGCCGTGCGTCGGATGGGACGTTAAGCCGTGGCCCCGTGTGGGGGAGTGCCATACACTGTGCACGTTAAAGAACACGCTGGATGGCCTTGACGGGAGGCTACCATCTGTCTCCCAACAGCTGTTCCAGTGGGTCCCCTCCCCCAACCTTCTACCTTCTCTGAGCCTTCGGGGTCCTTGTGACCTGGCCATTTAGCCCATGGTGTGCAAAAAAGTGCCGCTCAGAGGTAAAACAACCCAACTTAAGCTAGAAACAAAATGCTTTAATTCATAAAATTTTATAGAGATAAGTAAGGTAAAATTAACGCCTGGAATTAATTATATAGATGTCGTGGTGGTTGCTTGTCGTAAATAAAAGAATATAGTAGAAACCGGGGTTACCATTTTTGACGACTAGAGAAAGTATAGCATAGGGCGAGAAATCGTCCCTTTTGCAACATTTAAAAAACTATATCTAAATTAATAAAAGAACTTAATTTCCCGCGAGACATTTTGCGGAACACTTATGCTCGCGGAACGTCGGTTGGATTGATTTACCTCTGAGCGGCACTTTTTTGCACACCATGGGCTAAATGGCCAGGTCACATGGACCCCGAAGGCTCAGAGAAGGTTGGGAGAGGGGACCCACTGGAAGAACTGTTGGGAGACATATGGTAGCCTCCCGTCAAGGCCATCCAGCGTGTTCTTTAACGTGCACAAGATATGGCTCTCTCGCATACGGGGCCCACGGTTTAACGTCCAATCCGACGGACATCGGCCTTTCCAAGCCCATCGGTGTCCCCTACTGACCGTAGACAGGGCGGGGAGTTTTGCGGAGATAAATCTCAACGCTGATCCTGCTGGGACTCGAACCTGGGAACTATAGATTACGAGCCTGGCGCGCTACCGACTGAGCCACCCCTGCTCCAGGAACGTCGGTTGAAAAAGATTGTTGTAGAGTGACCGACGATAAAGTGAGAACAATTACTCAATTAAAAAAAAAAGAGCTAAAACAAATAAAGAAGAAGAAGAATTTCTGCCCTACGGAAAGCAATCGAAACAGCAAAGTTGTCTGCTTTTCTCCAAGAAAATCTGGTTCACTTAAAAAAGATGTTCTAGCAAAACAGAATAATTCATTTTATTTATAGCAGGGATGTCGAATCTAAATTTAGTTAAGAGACAGCCAATACGCATAAAATAGATTCTTATGAGGCATAGAAAAAATTCTCTACGTTGAAGCGAAAACATGCATTTGTAATTGAGTTTGGGTTGTTTTACCTCTGAGCGGCACTTTTGTGCACACCATGGGCTAAATGACCAGGTCACATGGACCCCGAAGGCTCAGAGAAGGTTGGGGGAGGGGACCTACTGGAAGAGCTGTTGGGAGACAGATGGTAGCCTCCCGTCAAGGCCATCCAGCGTGTTCTTTCACGTGCACAGGGTATGGCTCTCCCGCACACACGGGGCCACGGCTTAACGTTCCATCCGACGGACGGCGACCTTTCCAAGCCCATCGGTGTCCCCTACTGATCGTGGGCAGGGGGGGAATTTTGCGGAGATAAATCTCAACGCTGACCCAGCTGGGACTCGAACCTGGGAACTACAGATTACGAGCCTGGCGCGCTACCGACTGAACCACCCCATTTGTAATTGAAATTGGATTGGATTATTAAAATATAAATGTATTAAAAGAATAAAAAATTCTTGTTTAAAAAAATATACACTTTTTCACTCAGCACTATGAATTCGCAAAATCATTTAGTTGCTTTTCGCTTGGTCAAAAAATTGTAAGGAAAAAGCTACATTGAATATATTGATTATTTGCTTTACGATTTGGACTCTCCTGATTTATAAAAAGAAATTTATCACCATAAGCCTACTTTCCAGCAATTCCTCATCATAAGTCCGTACACTAGCAAAACACCTGGAAGACAGTAATTGAATTATTGACCGTGTAATTATAGCTTAGCGTAAAATCAGTATTGGGCGTGGTACGTCTCATTATGGAGTACCTGTCTACAATTCCTTGTCGGAATGAACACTTACAAGCACATAAGTAATCAGTAGAGTGACATTTCAGAACTGCGACCTGTGCTAATGTGAATGCGTTCTGTTTCAGAGCAATTAATTACTGTAATCAGAGTGGTAGAACACAATGGGCAATGCTAAATCACTAGTAACATTGTCTGGCTAACTTAACGTCACGCAGAACTTAAAGCATTCGCCGCCATCGTCCACACAATTGCGGAGAGAATTATCTGCTCATCAGGCAGACAGCAGTGAAAGGAACAATGGATGTTCTACAAATCAAAATCTTATCGAAGTATAAGCTTTTATTCTAAGACGTATTTGGTTCCTTTGCGTCTGAGCATCATGTTTATTGTACACAAAGAACTCAATAGCCAGGTTACAAGGACCGCAAGGATTAAGAGAAGGAAAACACTGGGTTTTCTCCTTCTCTGAATACGTGGGGTCCTTGTAACGCCGAAGGAAAACACTGGGTTTTCTCCTTCTCTGAATACGTGGGGTCCTTGTAACGCCGAAGGAAAACACTGGGTTTTCTCCTTCTCTGAATACGTGGGGTCCTTGTAACGCCGAAGGAAAACACTGGGTGTTCTCGCTGATTTCAATTCCTGGGAAAATAGTAGGCACCTACCTAGATTTCAATATTTTTAGGAAAGCATTATCATTGGGCAGCTGTTAGGAGAGATGATAGCCTTCCGTTAAGGTCATTCAGCTTGTTCTTTAATAAACAAGGGGTTTGGCTCTCTGGCACACAGAACCGCGTTTTACTTCCCATCCAACAGACGGCACACAGAACCGCGGTTTAACTTCCTATCCAACAGACGGCATAGAACCGCAGTTTAACTTCCCATCAAACAGACGCACAGAACCGAGGTTTAACTTCCCATCCAACAGACGGCACAGAACCGCGGTTTAACTTCCCATCCAACAGACGGCACACAGAACCGCGGTTTAACTTCCCATCCAACAGACGGCACAGAACCGTGGTTTAACTTCCCATCCAACAGACGGCACAGAACCGCGGTTTAACTTCCCATCCAACAGACGGCACAGAACCGCAGTTTAACTTCCCATCCAACAGACGGCACAGAACCGCGGTTTAATTTCCCATCCAACAGACGGCACAGAACGGCGGTTTAACTTCCCATCCAACAGACGGCACAGAACGGCGGTTTAACTTCCCATCCAACAGACGGCACAGAACGGCGGTTTAACTTCCCATCCAACAGACGGCACAGAACCGCGGTTTAACTTCCCATCCAACAGACGGCACACACTCAAAAAAATTGCTTTCTTCCTGTGGCAATTTTTGCTCCTCCTGGAAAGATTCCTGAAGATGCTTATGGTGACACGAATCGCAATAACAGCAATAAGGTGCAAAACAGTTTGTTGAAAGGATGCGAGAATTCAAAGGGACAATCGAAATAAAGTGTGCTGCGCCAGAACTGAAAGACAGCAGAATGCAAAATGATTACATTAATAGGGCGTAAAACAGCAGAACCGAAATGTCACATAATATTCAAAGCAGAAAAAAAAAATTCCCTCAGATAATTCTCTTCGAGCTGTTTGCTACAGAGGTCTGACAGGTTGTTGGGTTGTTGTTTTACATCTGAGCGGCACGTTTTTGCACACAATGGGCTAAATGGCCAGGTCACATGAACCCCGAAGGCTCAGAGAAGGTTGGGGGAGGGGACCCACTGGAACAGCTGTTGGGTGACAGATGGTAGCCTCCCGTCAAGGCCATCCAGAGTGTTCTTTAACGTGCATAGGGTATGGCTCTCCCGCACACGGCGCCACGGCTTAACGTCCCATCCGACGGACGGCGGCCTTTCCAAGCCCATCGGTGTCCCCTACTGACCGTGGGCAGGGCGGGGAATTTTGCGGAGATAAATCTCAACGCTGACCCAGCTGGGACTCGAACCTGGAAACTGCAGATTACGAGCCTGGCGCGCTACCGACTGAGCCACCCCCGCCCCAGTAATCAAGCGTGCTAACTATTTGGCTACAGGATGGCTCAAGGCAGCAAAAAAAAAGGACCAAATCAAGCATTACAGAGTGTATAATTTTAGAATTGGAGGGAATAACAGTAAAAAAAAATACCCCCTCAAGCAGCTGCTTGCCACAGAGGTCTGACAGTAATCTGGTGGAAAGTTCTGCAACTCAAAGATGACGTAACTTATTTCTAAATCATAACACGAGGCTAAGCAACAGAATTCAAGAGGGGATCTAATTCAAACTGACGCAACATCGTTCGGATGCAATGTAGCAGAAGAGAGGGGCTAAGCAACTGAAAGCGATGGCAGCATGGTGGTGTAGTTGGAGGACTGACGCGTTGCGGAAGAACTGAAGTGATGACAGAGATACGATGTGAAGCAGGATCCCTAAACTACAGTGGCGGAAATTGAAAAAAGAACACCCAGTAGGGTTGGGTTGTTTCACCTCTGAGCGGCACTTTTTTGCACACAATGGGCTAAATGGCTTTTGGATTGGATTGGATTGTTTTACCTCTGAGCGGCACTTTTTTGCACACAATGGGCTAAATGGCTTTTGGATTGGATTGGATTGTTTTACCTCAGAGCGGCACTTTTTTGCACACCATGGGCTAAATGGCCAGGTCACATGGACCCCGAAGGCTCAGAGAAGGTTGGGGGAGGGGACCCACTGGAACAGCTGTTGGGAGACAGATGGTAGCCTCCCGTCAAGGTCATCCAGCGTGTTCTTTAACGCGCACATGGTATGGCTCTCCCGCACACGGAACACGGCTTAACGTCCCATCCGACGGACGGCGACCTTTCCAAGCCCATCGGTGTCCCCTACTGACCGTGGGCAGGGCGGGGAATTTTGCGGAGATAAATCTGAACGCTGACCCAGCTGGGACTCGAACCTGGGAACTACAGATTACGAGCCTGACGCGCTACCGACTGAGACACCCCCGCCCAACACCCAGTAGGAATTCCTTTAGGAACGTCATATTATAATATGTTTTCCGTCCCGTAGCTGAGTGGTTAGCACGCTTAGCTACTGATCTAAGGGACCTGGGTTCGAGCCCTGGGTAAGCCATGGATGTGTGTGTTGTTTGTCTGCTGAGGTCCTGTCATCCTCTCAGACCTTCTACATTGGCATACAAACCGACAGGCTCCTGTCAGACCTCTGTGGCAAGCAGCTGCTTGAGGGGGTATTTATTATTTTATAATTTTATTTAATAGTTAAGGGCAGCAGAAACCGGGATCCAAGATTGAAAGTCATTGGATGTAATAATGATGTCAATGAGGACGACAACATGCAAATGTACGCAGCGCGTATTTAAGGACTAGGGCGTGAAGAAAGAAGTTATTCGTCTTGTGTCATGTTGTTCAGTGCTCTTTGAAGAAGATACCATGCATGGACGACGCAGGCGAGCAACATTTGTTCAGTTAGCGGAGTTTGAGCGAGGTCGTATAGTGGGTCTTCGGGAAGCAGGTTGGTCTTTTCATCCAATTGCACACCACGTTGGACGAGAGGTATTGGCAGTGGTACGATGGGTGGCGTTGATGATCAGAAGAGCATTCGCACACTCGCAGACGTCGTTCCGGGCAACACAGAGTAGGAACGCACGACAAGATCAGCTTTCAGGGGGCGGTGGAGGCATAGCAGACAGCTACGGCATCACAAATTCGATCACAAATTCGTACCAAGGGACAATACAAAGACTGAACAATACAACAACGATACGCAATCGTTTTTTGGAAGAAGGGCTGCAGGCATGCGTGCCGCTGCCAAGGTAACCACTGTCACCTCGTCACTATAGAGCACACTTATAGTGGTGTCAAGAACGAGTTCATTGGAGGAAAGAATGGCAGTCTGTGGTCTTCAGTGATGAAAGCCAATTCTCCTTAGGAGCATCTGATAGCCGTTTACGCGTCCGAAGGCAGCAAGGTGAGCGTCTTCTTCCATCGTGCATCCGCAGTGACACACAGGGCCTATCTGGGCATCAGGATGTGGGTAGCGATTACTTATCACTCTCGTACATGTCTGGTGTTTGTACAGGGTACAGTGAATAGGAATTGTACTATTTGTTGCTAGATGTTACAGCAACCACGGCAATCCCCGGTTCCGCCTTTAGACACTACCAAGTTAATGAAAAGCCGCGATTATCTACAGTCGGGGCAAGGCTACACCATATAGATGCATCTCATACCCAACCTCACATGGCAGCAGTCCTACAGAAGGAAAGCTAACCACCGGTAGAAACCTGAAATTTAATCTGTTCTCCGGTTAGCCATGAACAAGGATATGTAGATCCAAGTTCGCTCGGCACCCGGGGTGGAGACTCTTAGTGGGGCCCAGACTTTGAAAAGGGCCTTTGCCTAGAAGGGGACCAATCCGTTCGGCAGGGCCCTTGAACTTCTCCACAGAGCGCCTGATTTTGAGGTCTTGGCACCGTCCAACCGGGCCACTAAACCGGTCAGCGATGCCTTCGACCTCGGTTGGTCTTGGCTCTGTTCAACTGGGGTCCATACCGGTCAGCAGAGTCTTCGACTGGTTGCTGGGCGACAAGTCCCCCACCACGGCAAGGTGGTCCCCTAACGGGGGGAGGGGGGGGACTGAATAGGAATACGTATTTCAGTGACATCGTACAGCCGATCGTCCTGCCATATTTCAGTGTAATCCCAAATGCGATATTCCAGCAGGATAACGCCCGCCCACACTGCCGGGTAACCAACATGCTTTTCAGGCAGTGCACCAGCTCCCTTGGCCAGCACGCTCTCCGAACTTGTCTCCAATCGAGCATGTCTGGGACTGGATCGGACAAAGACTCTACCGTGGAAAATGGGAATGTGGCTCATGAGATGTCATTCGGACCAGCTAGGCTGTTTCCCACATGCTCGAGAACAGCAGGAAAAACGTTTTTATGACTCTGCCATTACTCGCCAGAGGTGGGGCGGGGGTGGCTCAGTTGATAGCGCGCCAGGCTCGTAATCTGTAGTTTCCAGGTTCGAGTCCCAGCTGGGACTGTCGTTGAGCTTTATCTCTATAAAACTCCCCACCCTGTCCACGGTCAGTAAGGGACACCTATGGGCTTGGAAAGGCCGCCGTCCGTCGGATGGGACGTTAAGTTGTGACTCCGTGTGCGGAAGAGCCATACCCTGTGCACGTTAAGGAACACGCTGGATGGCCTTGACGGGAGGCTATCATCTGTTTCCCAAAAGCTGTTCCAGTGGGTCCACTCCCCCAACCTTCTCTGAGCCTTCGGGGTCCTTGTGACCTGCCCATTTAGCCCATGGTGTGCAAAAAAGTGCCGCTCGGAGGTAAAACAACCCAACCAACCCAACCCAATTAGACGGAGGCTCTAGTGCGGGTGACAGAGAGGAGCGAGTAAACAATAAACTTTAGACTGAGCGTTGCTGGCAAACAAGGAAGGTCGCGTCAAAGGCACGTAGCTTTTTCTCAAAAAGGTATCCTAATGGACCAGGGTTTGGTTCTGTGTGAACCTAGGTATTGTTCTGTGTGAACCTAGGTATTGTTCTGTGTGAACCTAGGTATTGTTCTGTGTGAACCTAGGTATTGTTCTGTGTGAACCTAGATATTATTCTGCGTGAACCTAAGTATTGTTCTGTGTGAACCTAGGTATTGTTCTGTGTGAACCTAGGCATTGTTCTGTGTGAACCTAGATATTATTCTGTGTGAACCTAGATATTATTCTGTGTGAACCTAGATATTATTCTGTGTGAACCTAGATATTATTCTGTGTGAACCTAGATATTATTCTGTGTGAACCTAGGTATTGTTCTGTGTGAACCTAGATATTGTTCTGTGTGAACCTAGGTATTGTTCTGTGTGAACCTAGGTATTGTTCTGTGTGAACCTAGGTATTGTTCTGTGTGAACCTAGATATTATTCTGCGTGAACCTAAGTATTGTTCTGCGTGAACCTAGGTATTGTTCTGTGTGAACCTAGGCATTGTTCTATGTGAACCTAAGTATTGTTCTGTGTGAACCTAGATATTATTCTGTGTGAACCTAGATATTATTCTGTGTGAACCTAGATATTATTCTGTGTGAACCTAGGTATTGTTCTGTGTGAACCTAGATATTGTTCTGTGTGAACCTAGGTATTGTTCTGTGTGAACCTAGGTATTGTTCTGTGTGAACCTAGCTATTGTTCTGTGTGAACCTAGATATTATTCTGCGTGAACCTAAGTATTGTTCTGTGTGAACCTAGGTATTGTTCTGTGTGAACCTAGGCATTGTTCTATGTGAACCTAAGTATTGTTCTGTGTGAACCTAGATATTATTCTGTGTGAACCTAGATATTGTTCTGTGTGAACCTAGGTATTGTTCTGTGTGAACCTAGGTATTGTTCTGTGTGAACCTAGGTATTGTTCTATGTGAACCTAGGTATTGTTCTGTGTGAACCTAGATATTATTCTGTGTGAACCTAGGTATTGTTCTGTGTGAACCTAGGTATTGTTCTGTGTGAACCAAGGTACGATTCTGTGTGAACCAGGAGTCAGTTGCTGGCAAACAGAAAAGTCGTTTGGGAAGCGCGTCAAAGGGACGTAGCTTTTTCTCAAAAAGAGGACAATAGTTTGGTTCTGTGTGAACTAAGGTAAATTTTTGTAGTAGTAGTAGTATTGCTTTTTCATATGATGTTTAACAATAAAAAAGCAGATTTAAGATTTCAGAAGAATAGACTCGTTTATGAAAAAAAAAAATCTCCATTAACAAGCAATTTAAATTGCAAACATCAGACGTCAGATTAAAGAAAAAGTATAAAAACAAAAAATAACTCGGGAACTAATTGAAAATGCGACTAAAATATCTAATATATCAAAGAGTATGGAATTCTTAATAGAAACGAAAGAAAATAACACTGCGTCGCCAAATTATTATGAACAGGGACAAGCGTTTGTTGGTACAAACTGTAAGGCAAAACAGGGCTGCTATGGTTCATCAGCTGAAAGAGATGATCTCTTTCAGCTGAAGAAGCGTGTGTTGGTACAAACTGTAAGGCAAAACAGAGCTGCTATAGTTCATCAGCTGAAAGAGATGAACTCTTTCAGCTGATGAAGCGTTTGTTGGTACAAACTGTAAGGCAAAACAGAGCTGCTATAGTTCATCAGCTGAAAGAGATGATCTCTTTCAGCTGATGAAGCGTTTGTTGGTACAAACTGTAAGGCAAAACAGAGCTGCTATAGTTCATCAGCTGAAAGAGATGATCTCTTTCAGCTGATGAAGCGTTTGTTGGTACAAACTGTAAGACAAAACAGAGCTGCTATAGTTCATCAGCTGAAAGAGATGATCTCTTTCAGCTGATGAAGCGTTTGTTGGTACAGACTGTAAGGCAAAACAGAGCTGCTATAGTTCATCAGCTGAAAGAGATGATCTCTTTCAGCTGATGAAGCGTTTGTTGGTACAAACTGTAAGGCAAAACAGAGCTGCTATAGTTCATCAGCTGAAAGAGATGATCTCTTTCAGCTGAAGGAGCGTTTGTTGGTACAGACTGTAAGGCAAAACAGAGCTGCTATAGTTCATCAGCTGAAAGAGATGATCTCTTTCAGCTGATGAAGCGTTTGTTGGTACAAACTGTAAGACAAAACAGAGCTGCTATAGTTCATCAGCTGAAAGAGATGATCTCTTTCAGCTGATGAAGCGTTTGTTGGTACAGACTGTAAGGCAAAACAGAGCTGCTATAGTTCATCAGCTGAAAGAGATGATCTCTTTCAGCTGATGAAGCGTTTGTTGGTACAAACTGTAAGGCAAAACAGAGCTGCTATAGTTCATCAGCTGAAAGAGATGATCTCTTTCAGCTGAAGGAGCGTTTGTTGGTACAGACTGTAAGGCAAAACAGAGCTGCTATAGTTCATCAGCTGAAAGAGATGATCTCTTTCAGCTGATGAAGCGTTTGTTGGTACAAACTGTAAGACAAAACAGAGCTGCTATAGTTCATCAGCTGAAAGAGATGATCTCTTTCAGCTGATGAAGCGTTTGTTGGTACAGACTGTAAGGCAAAACAGAGCTGCTATAGTTCATCAGCTGAAAGAGATGATCTCTTTCAGCTGATGAAGCGTTTGTTGGTACAAACTGTAAGACAAAACAGAGCTGCTATAGTTCATCAGCTGAAAGAGATGATCTCTTTCAGCTGATGAAGCGTTTGTTGGTACAAACTGTAAGGCAAAACAGAGCTGCTATAGTTCTCTGAGGCCATTGCATTCTCCATGCATAAGGATATTGTGCCCGTGATTTTCCGCTGCGTTCCATTACCTCCGTTATGGATGCTCTTGCTCATCGCACTCCATTGATGAGCTCCCATTTCGAAATAAGCCAGATCATCATTTTTACCCAAGTCGCATTTAACTCTGTTTTCCACCATGTCTTTACGGCTTTTACAGGGTTGGTTTTGGTTGTTTTACCTCTGAGCTGCACTTTTTTGCGTACAATGGGCTAAATGGTTAGGTCACAAGGACCCCGAGGACTCAGGAAAGGTTGGGGAAAACGGACCCACTGGATAGCTGTTAAGAGGCAGATGGGGCGTACCGTCAAGGTCATCCAGCGTATTCTTTAACGTGCACAAGTTATCGCTCTCCCACACACGGGGGCGGGGATGGCTCAGTCGGTAGCGCGCCAGGCTCATAATCTGTAGTTCCCAGGTTCGAGTCCCAGCTGGGTCAGCGTTGAGATTTATCTCCGCAAAATTCCCCGCCCTGCCCACGGTCAGTATGGGACACCGATGGGCTTGGAAAGACCGCCGTCCGTCGGATGGGACGTTAAGCCGTGGTCCGTGTGGGGGAGAGACATACCCTGTGCACGTTAAAGAACACGCTGGATGGCCTTGACGGGAGGCTACCATCTGTCTCCCAACAGCTGTTCCAGTGGGTCCCTTCCCCCAACCTTCTCTGAACCTTAGGGGTCCATGTGACCTGGCCATTTAGCCCATGGTGTGCAAAAAAGTGCCGCTCAGAGGTAAAACAACCCAACAACTCCTATTGTTTGGAGGAAAGGAATTTCAGCGATGAGTAAAAAATAGTAGTGCCGAAAATTTTTTATGCAATTCAGGAATTTGATAATGTTTCAATCACACCTTACCTTAGCTGATGATTCAATTGTGTCTGATTATGTATTATTTGTTTTTATGCCTCCATTTTGGTTTATACCATTATGGGGGGAGGGGGGGAGGAATACACCTTGCTTGTTGAACCGGTCCAGCTTTTATACACCGATCAATGGAAAAAGAAAAAAAACTACGAACGAATATTACAAAACTGAAAACTTTCTTTTTTACTTCTTTTAAACCGCACACACATACACACATAAAAAAAAATCTCTTCGTTTCATATGGAAACTTCGAAAGCGGAAAATTGTTGCCAAGCAATATTTCATCCAGTAACGGCAGAAAAAGTTTTCCCAGTTTTGTCCCATTCTTTTGATCCACATTGGAACCGTCTGTTTCCGCTAAGTCAAGTGAGAAGTTCATGGCAGAGTTCAACCGGAAATAGGGATGCTTCATCCCCCCTATCCCATCCCCCTTTCCTCCCCACCCTTTTCCTTCCATTCCTCGTGTTCTTCGGATTCGGAAAAGTTCGCGCCGTCTGTGTTAAGTGAAGAGGAAGCTCGGATTCAAGAAAGATGGAGAATGGCGGGATAGAATAGGAATAAATTACTGTAGTGCTGTTGGAGGATGGAAAAGAAAAAAGTTTGGCGCAAAACCGTTCCAGCGTGGAGCGGTCGGTTTTTGGAGATTTTAAATCTGTTTTTTTTCTTTTGAGGAAATCGAAACAAACAGACGGTAAATAAAGGACGAATAATCCTTAAAACATATTTTTTTTTGCCGAAGTTTGGTACAGGAGAAAGTGATTTCCTTGTTTTATATTGCTTGTTGTGGTTACATTTGGAATATTCGTTGCTCGCGCGTTTTGTATTATGCCTGGGGGAAAGTTTGTTGGTTTTTGGGATACGTGGTGCGAGGTGAAATAGCTGAGGGAGAATGTAAAAGAAATAAATGTCAATTTATGCGAGGAAATTTTTATCATACGCAAGAAGTGTGTAAGATGCACTATTGAAGGACATGTATTAGGACATTTCCCTGTTAAGGAAAGGAAATATGTTTTTATACTTCCCTAGTTTTGATATGAGTTTTTGTTTTAAGGAAAAAAATATCCCTGACGATGAGGGTTGGGTTGTTTTACCTCTGAACGGCACTTTTTTGCACACCATGGGCTAAATGGCCAGGTCACATGGACCCCGAAGGCTCAGAGAAGGTTGGGGGAGGGGACCCACTGGAACAGCTGTTGGGAGACAGATGGTAGCCTCCCGTCAAGGCCATCCAGCGTGTTTTTTAACGTGCACAGGGTATGGCTCTCCCACACACGGGGCCACAGCTTAACGTCCCGTCCGACAGATGGCAGCCTTTCCAAGCCCATCGATGTCCCCTATTGACCGTGGGCAGGGCGGAGATTTTTGCGGAGATAACTCTCAACGCTGACGCAGCTGGGACTCGAACCTGGGAACTACAGATTACGAGCCTGGCGCGCTACCGACTGAGCCCCTCCCGCCCCCCTGACGACGAATTCCAGATATTATTAAAATATCTTTAAATGTGTTCGTGTGATATTTAAATAGTTATGGAAAATGACTTGTGTAATACAGCATTGGGTTGAGTTGCACTCCCTCTGAGAGGCACCGTTTTGTGCACAATGGCCTAAATGGTCAGGTCACAAGTACAGTCGCTCAAAAAAATATCCGAACACTATGGTTGATTACAGAATTCGGAAAAAATATCTGGCAACGATTTTTTTAGAAATTAGTGATCCGACATAGTGTTCGGATATTTTTTTGCCGACTATACGGCCGGATAAAGGGATCGAGAACAAGGGGGGAATGCTTCCCCCCTTTGAAAATGTTACTAAGGGTGATGGAGGACAAAGAGAATTAAATTTGTCCATATTTTACGCATTTTTCAAGATTTGTTTTGGGGGGAGGCGGGGGGGGGGGGCTCAGTCGTTTAGCTCATAATCTACAATTCCCAGGTTCGAGTCCCAGGTAGCTTTGAGATTTATTTCCGCAAAACTCCCCGTCCTACCCTTGTCAGTAGGAGAAATCAGTGGGCTTGGAAAGCCCGCCGTCCGTCGGATGGTCCATAAAGCCGTGTCCTCGTTTGCGGGAGAGCCATACCCTGAGTACGTTAAAGAACATGCAAGATGGTCTTGACGGGAGGCTACCCTTGTCCCTTAACAGCTGTGCAGTGGGTCTCCTCGCCCCCAACCTTCTCTGAACCCTTGCGATTATTGTATCCTGGCCATTTAGCCCATTGTGTGAAAAAATTCAGCTCAGAGGTAAAACAACACAACTGAAGAATGTTTTTAAATACCTCTAAAACGAGGAGGAAAATGTTACAATGAGATAGAAATTGTCTCTTGGCTCCCTCTTTTACCGCCGTCCCGTGGCCGAGTGGTTAGCGCGCTTGGCTACTGATCTACAGGACCTGGGTTCGAGCCCCGGGTAAGGCATGGCTGTTTAAAAAAGGGGCGGGGATGGCTCAGTCGGTAGCGCGCCAGGCTCGTAATCTGCAGTTCCCAGGTTCGAGTCCCAGTTGGGTCAGCGTTGAGATTTATCTCCGCAAAACTCCCCGCCCTGCCCACGGTCAGTAGGGGACACCGATGGGTTTGGAAAGGTCGCCGTCCGTCGGATGGGACGTTAAGCCGTGGCCCCGTGTGCGGGAGACATACCCTGTGCACGTTAAAGAACACGCTGGATGGCCTTGACGGGAGGCTACGATCTGTCTCCCAACAGCTGTTCCAGTGGGTCCCCTCCCCAAACCTACTCTGAGCCTTCGGGGTCCTTGTGACCTGGCCATTTAGCCCATGGTGTGCAAAAAAGTGCCGCTCAGAGGTAAAACAACCCAACCCAACAACCCTCTTTTACCTTTTTCCTGCTCGATTTTGATCCTTCACCCCCCCCTCCAAATATTTTTCTAGATACGGGCTTAGTAATCCCAGGGGAAATTTGTTGGATTTGTCAGAGAATGTTAGATAAGGGATCCACCAGACAGCTCTTAGGAGACAGATGAAAGCCTCCCGTCAAGGCCATCCTTAAAAATTCAAGCCAATGCTATTTTCCTTTGAGTATATTCTGAAATTTCCAGTTATATTACTATAAGAATATCTGAAATACCCATTTAAAAATTCTTTAAATAAGAAGTCAGAATCGTTAGAGATTAAGTCGACACGTGATCGTACTCATCGCTGCTTCCGGTGAAGATTGACTGGAAGTAATGTTTTGAATATTTAGTAACGAATTTTATTTTTAATAAGCTTCAAACCAAATTTTTTACTGTGTATTTTCAAAGTTGATTTCAAATAAATTTTACTTAGGTTCATATTTGTTTATTAAATGTATTTATTATTATATTCGTTGTTTAATTCAGATTCAAATGAAATATTTTAAATTAGAAATAATTCTTGATTCGATCAGCAGATGGCGCAACCTTAGGCGAAAACCCTGGCCTAGAGTTGCACACTGCACGACGACAATAATTGAAAAGTATCGCATACTCGAAACACAAATATGAAATATGGAATCGCTGATTACATGTTAGAATGTCTCTTGAAAAATACAGTTGACTCCAAAATGGAAACGATAAAGATTTTTGGTGATTTTAATAAGAAGAACACGATTAAATGAAAAAAAAATATATTTAGGACGTTTTCCTGTCCTTCAGTTTGCAAACTTTCCCTTATAAATATTTATCCTGTATTCTGTAATAGATAGTTCATGATTACGTGGAATTGTGTATTTTATTTAGTATGTATTACCCATTATAATTTAATCGCGTAACCAGGATATAGGGGAAAAATATAAAGGGAGGTGGTGGGGGGGGGGAAGGTGAAAGTGAGCGGGGAGGGTCAAGATAGAGCGGACTAAACTGGAATTGTTACGTCATGAACTTTTCCCTCCATTTTATTAGTCTTTAAAAAATTTCTTGAAAAATATGGGAAGTATATACTTAGCATTTTTTTTTATCTTCGTTAATGTAAATTCTCATGGGGGGATAAAGAAGTACCTTTAACCCCCCCAAATAAATCTGAACCTAATAATAATATTGGTATTAAAAATTTATATTTTTTATGAATTCTATGAACCTACATTTCGATGTAAACTTTTAAAAGATAAACGAAGAAGAAGAATCAAATATCAGAAATTAGAATTAAGCAAGAAGCTTTATGATATATTTAAGCAAAAAAAAGCAACCAGTAAAAAAATTAATAAATGCTAGTAAAATGAAAAATATTAGAAAATGCGTTTATTAATAATTAAAAAACAAGCTCATATAGAGATTAACCATATTTGGTAAGAGCTACCTTGCTGCAAGATTTTAAAATCTAATAATATCTGTTTCCTCTATTTTTGCAGTTTTTGCAGTTGAATTAGAATGAAGGATTAGAGTCAGTTGTTTTATCTCTGAGCAGCGCTTTTTCGCACGCATGACGCCGAAGGATCAAGTCACAAAGATCCCAGACTCGAGTTGGGTAAACTCTGAGTCTGAGTCTTTGAGTTGGGATCTTTGTGACTTGATCTTTCAGCGCCATGCGTGCGAAAAAGCGCCGCTCAGAGAGAAAACAACTGACTCGAATCCTTCATTCTAATTTTCCATTCATTTATGAACCCAAAGGCATCGAAAGTTTCTGCAATTAGCCTTTCTATCCACAGCTACCAGTATATACTCGTATCTATCTATCTGTAGATTGTCAAATTGATTGAATCACACACTCATGTGGCGGGGGTGGCTCAGTCGGTAGCGCGCCAGGCTCGTAATCTGTAGTTCCCAGGTTCGAGTCCCAGTTGGGTCAGCGTTGAGATTTATCTCCGCAAAATTCCCCGCCCTGCCCACGGTCAGTAGGGGACACCGATGGGCTTGGAAAGGCCGCCGTCCGTCTGATGGGACGTTAAGTCGTGGCCACGTGTGCGGGAGAGCCATACCCTGTGCACGTTAAAGAACACGCTGGATGGCCTTGACGGGAGGCTACCATCTGTCTCCCAACAGCTGTTCCATAGGGTCCCCTCCCTCAGCCTTCTCTGAGCCTTCGGGGTCCATGTGACCTGGCCGTTTAGCCCATGGTGTGCAAAAATGTGCCGCTCAGAGGTAAAACAACCCAACACACACACACTCATATTTTTCGTAATATAATGTAGTTGAAAATTTGCTTCAACGTACTTCCCATTTCTTTATGAATCCAAGAACATAAAAAGTGAATTACTGAAACTTTCTATCTATATATACATATCAGTATAAATCTATGTATATAACCAATAGAGCAGCCAATTGATTCACAAACTCACATTTTGTGTAATGATAATGTTGTAGTGGAGAATCTGATTCACCGAGCTTTCTTTTTTTTGCCGGATTTTTGAAAGCATTTCGATGGTTGCGTCTGGGTCCCTCGGTGAGTCGGTCGCATTCTTCGATTCTTCCGTTTACGAAGAGACATTCGTGGCCAAGCCCTTTCCATGTAGTCCTTTTTCCAAGACGGTTTCTTTTATTGCGTATTTTAGTTTGTAGCTTCGGCGATGCCGTAGAAAAGAGAGCGTAAGAGTTGCTCTCTACCTGAATACACTTCAATACAATGAGGAACACTGAAAACGCGAAGGAAGTTTGAAAGTCGGCGTTGCGAAGGAGGTTGAGATGAAAGAGATGTTTTTTTTCCTCCTTTCCCCCCCCCGCTACTTTCTAACGCTTATTTTTTTCTCCATTCCCCGAAACGCAAACGAGGTGTATACCGAAGCAAAAGATTACATCATCGAAAAGAGGTGTAAAATCAGCGCGAGAAACGCGTAAACAGGTGCGAACAGTTTTCTTCCGACGCGGAGAGTATAAATAAGAGAGTGTGCATTGCGAAGAAAAATCAAGATAAGAAATAATGCAAAAAGAAGGAAAATTGAAGTTTACGTCAGAGAACAAAAGGAACAGATAAAAAAAAATTACTTTGTTTCGAGAAAAAAAAAGAAATCGTGTAACAGATACCTTTACATTTGAAATCATACAGTTTTGTTTTGTAAATATATCTATAATTGCTGTTAAAGTACATATTATACTATATAAAGTAACCACACACTTCCACGTTAGAATGGAAAACCACATTAAAAAATATCTAACTTTTACACTAAACTTTTTTTGTTTCGTAAATATATCTATAATTACTATTAAAGATGCACACTACATTAGGAAATATAAACCGGACAGTTCCCTGTTATTTAAATTATAAAGCTACATAACTTTGAAAATAAGCATTTTACGGAAAAATACCACTCGAGAAAAATTGAAGATTTTCCGAAATCTCTCTAAATCTGATTTTGCAATGATATCCGTTAAATATTTAAAGAGTTATTGATGCTGGAGCATTTACACTCTTAATAATAGTGGGGGCGGGGGTGGCTCAGTCGGTAGCGCGCCAGGCTCGTAATCTGTAGTTCCCAGGTTCGAGTCCCAGCTGGGTAGCGTTGAGATTTATCTCCGCAAAATTCTCCGTCCTGCCCACGGTCCATAGGGGACACCGATGGGCTTGGAAAAGCCGCCGTCTGTCGGATGGGACGTTAAGCCGTGGGCCCGTGTACGGGAGAGCCCGTGTCACGTGACACGAAGGTTGCCAGATCACTAATTTCTAAAAAAAATCGTTGCCAGATATTTTTTCTGAATTCTCTAATCAACCATAGTGTTCGGATACTTTTTTGAGCGACAGTACACACAGCCCGGATCTAAAAAAAATCGAAAGGGTAACAGTCGAGGCGAAAAAAATGTAAAAGAGTGTGTGTGTGGGGGGGGGGGGGGGAGGGGTCAAAGACTTGACTGCCAATGCAGTATAACATTTCTTCCTCTGTTTTGTTAGTTTTTAAAAAAAATTCTTGAAAAATGCATGAAATATAAATAAGTGTAATAATTTTTTGCCTCTTTTATCCTTATTCGCATTCTGAAAAGGGACGTGGTTCTCCTTGCCTTCCATGCCCTAGATCCGGCTCTTAGTACACATGATTACAATAAATAAGTTTGGCAATGTGTAACAAGTTACTTAACTTCAATGTAAATTCAGCTATAAGTAAGTTTTAAACGATCAACAAGAGAATGATAATAAAAGTAATAGTTGGATTTTTAAAACAACCAGAAAAATGCAAATCGTCTCTGGCGCATATGAGAATCTCATTTGCAAAGATAATGAAGTTTTTCGTTTACCTACTTTTTCACTCCTTAAAAGTTTTAACTTGAGCCAGTGGATGATGGGGAAAAATGCAAATAGTAGCATTTTATTTTATAAGTCTTTTTATTCCTTCAATTTGAAATGTTGTTTTCTCACACCCCTCAGTAGTGACGTGCCAACTGGGTACCCCCCACCCACTGTGCTTTCCTCCCCTATGACGTCACCGACCACGCCCCTTCCGCCCCGTTATTAATAATTCATAATTAATGATAAATTAAAAATTACTTAAAATTAATTAATCCCTTCTTTATTAAAAACCCCTTTATTAAAAATTCCTCCCCTTTATTAAAAAAAACCCCTGGCGCCATCTAGTGTATATGATGAGTACTATTTTTAGAAAAACCCTCAATTTTTGTCGTAATTTTTTAATCTCCCTCATTAAAAACAAACCTTATCAAAGTAATGTAACCTTCCTGAAGATAGTGTATGAATAAAAGATTTTTCCTGCAAAGCTGTTTTATTGACTATTCCTTCTACTTAACTGAATCGAAAAAGGTAAAATAATGACTCTCTGAAAACTGTATACAATATTGGAGAACATCTTTCTGTTTAGTGACTTTTCGATGAGATTTGGAAATTCTTAATAGAGCTATAATGCCAATCTGGTGTTAACTTCTTTTGTAACGAGCAACTGACAGATATCATGTTTATTCTTGAACACACGATTCATAGAAACATGAAAACATATACACACAAACATACGCACACACACACGTACACACATCCGATTCACAGAAACAAACATGAAAACATTCGCAGAAACAAACATGAAAACATATACCCACAAACATACGCACACGCAACGCACGACACACAAACATACAATTAACACATGTACAGAGACGAAACATGTATGTGACAAAATAGATATGAAAAAAAACTTAGTCAATCACATTCATGTATGCATAGAGACATACACTTAGAAAGTTATCCGTTGAATATTTATAATGGCATTCATCTCTTGATTTGAACTTGAATGCTCATATTTCAGTAGGAGTAAGTATTTTTTCAACACCTTTGAATATTTTTTGAGCACGCCTGTCTTATTCTGTCAGATGCCTCGTAACAAGAAAATGGTTTGAAATACATGAATATAATAAAAAATTAATGTTATGGACAGTGATTTTTCTAGTGGTGTTAATAGATTTCCCGTTACTAGTAAAGACATATTTGTTTCTTAGTTTTGAGATCCTGTACCCGATAGATGGCGCTGGTTAAATGCTTAAAACGCCGAAAATCGCTTATTTCCAGTTTTCTAACTGTTGCATGTATCATCTTGCTTCGAAATCTTTTAACATTTGTGCTCGAAAGAATAGTATATAGATATGAAGAAGCAGACACAATATATGTTTGAACCGGTTTGCCTTGTACCAGCTCTTCCAACTCTGCTAGCACTGATACTGGTAATTCGCCACTAAATAGCATCACAGACCACTACCGGTCCAACCCTTCTACCTCAGTCTCCTCCCCCCAACCTTCTGATCCGGACCAACCTTCAGTTATTGATCTCGACCTGTAGGATTTATCACCTATTTCCAATGTGAGTGCCTTATCCTGTGTGAGGATTTCACTGTAGTTCCCTTCATTGGAGCGAATTCACCCATGTTCAGAAAAGTGAATATTTGAATCACATACAACTGAAATGTAATATTCACATGCTTGCACAAAAAGTGAATGTTCCATCTTCGCTAGAAATGAACACTGTTGTAAGAAATTAACACCCTAATACTTAAAAAATGAATACTTGTGATTAAACTATTGTTACTTGTATTCTTCTTGCTGCCTTTCAAGTGGGGCGGGGGTGGCTCAGTCGGTAGCGCGCCAGGCTCGTAATCTGTAGTTCCCAGGTTCGAGTCCCAGCTGGGTCAGCATTGAGATTTATCTCCGCAAAATTCCCCGTCCTGCCCACGGTCAGTAGGGGACACCGATGGGCTTGGAAAGGCCGCCGTCTGTTGGATGGGACGTTAAGCTGTGGGCCCGTGTACGGGAGATCCATACCCTGTGCACGTTAAAGAACACGCTGGATGGCCTTGACGGGAGGCTACCATCTGTCTCCCAACAGCTTGTTCCAGTGGCTCCCCTCCCCCAACCTTCTCTGAGCCTTCGGGGTCCATGTGACCTGGCCATTTAGCCCATGGTGTGCAAAAAAAGTGCCACTCAGAGGTAAAATAACCCAACCCAAAAAGCCTTTCAAGCTGGCACAGGGCGCCCTCTGTCGGGCAGTTTAGAGGTGAACCGATGAAAGACTTAGCGCTGTATGTGTTAGGTTCGGAAGTCGTTTGAAGTTTGAGTATCCATAGTTAAGTGTACCCAATACGATTCTCGGTGCCCTCTCCTTCAGAAACGAGCAGTAATTAGTACCAGCTTACTGGGGTAATGCTGTTCTCTTTATAGACAGTATTATTTCAGATTTTAAATTTCCAAACACTAGTGTCTTTCAATCATTTCTGTGGTTCTTTACTGATGTTTTCTATATGCAAAGTATTTTGTGATATTCATCCATCCGTATATAATAATGTACGCCGTGGACCGTGATTTACTATAACTTAATATTTTATGATTATCCTGTATTACTCCTTCCGCTATAGAGTGACTTTTATCAGTTACTCCTTAGGTTCACTTATTTTACTCACTAGATGGCGCTTGTTAATAGTCTTTTTTTCTATCTTACATATTTGCGCTGTAATTTGCTATTTTGAAGCGATTTTTACAGCCATCCCACTGCATTTTTATACTTTTTTTCTCTCTCGTCACAGTATGGTTCACAGATATTGTGCTGTCTGATCCATATATTAGTAAATATTTACTGATCTATTTCCATGTACTTTGTTGATTTTAGCGATATTTCTGTCATCCATTCCAGCATACGCTGAAAGTATTCTATCCTCTCCAGTAAACTATGTTTGATTTTACAATTATTGTGTCTTCCAAAGAATTGTGAAAATATTCACCTATCCACTGCAATGTGTGCGCATTTACAGGTATTCCTAGATCCATTTCATTGTAATTTAGTGCCTTACAACCAATTCTACCAACCACTACAATGTGTGCGAATTTACAAATATTCCAACACCCTTTACATTTTAGGGACTCTCATTGAATTTACCAACCATTTCGTTGTTTTTCTAATTTTCGTTTATGCATGTAATTTGATTAAACGACCTAGTCACATGTTGATTCTGTATCGTGGATATAGTACTGAATAGTGTCCATTACAGGCTATTGTGAGATTTTCAACGTAAAGAATTAGCAGATATATGGAAAAAATAATAATCTGACTCAGATGATGCTTGCGATTTACCTTTTTCGGCAAATGGCGCTAAGAAAGTAAATATACAAATAGGGAAGATGAATCAGTGTTTGAGCAAGTTACTTTAATTATCTTGCGAGATGTATGAGAAAATGCAAAGAATAGATATTGAGAGTTTACGATTCTATGGAGAAACATGCATCTGAAGATTAAACTATATAAAGAGATTATCTCTAAGATTGTATGACAGTGAAGCAAACTTTGCAATCAGTTTTTCATTCTAAATGCCTGTTTGGATGGATATAGTCTTCTTCCCCCTAGCGCTTCTCCGAGGAACTGCTCATAATACGCGTAATTTCAATTTTAAGCTCCCAAATAAGATTCCAGTTATATTTCATAAACTAAAGGACACCCATCTGCAAGGAATGATCAAAAATAAGAAGATTAATTGCATTCCCAATAATATGGAAAAATACACAGCATTCACCCTTGGCACTTTGAATTTCGTAGATTCTTATCAATTTTTAAGTGTATCTCCTGAGAAGCTAATCTATCGGCAGGAGAATTCCTTATTTTGCATTTAGTCATGAAACGAGTAATTATTTAACTTTCTCATTAGGGCATCCTCGAGGGAGATAAAAGCACTGAGTGACTGAATAAGCCAAAGCATATCTAATACTTTTATCTGTTTTCACAACGAAGGGCTGTCCCATAGGTCAGCACGAGTGCCCCAGTGACCTTTGCATGTCACCAGTTGGGTAGCTTGTTGCTGCGTGCTCGTCTCCCACCCTTCAGATAAGCAAGAATAATAGCAGAAGCTTTCAGAAATTTTTAACAGGGGCGATGTTATAAGTGGGGATTAAGAATTATTTAAGAATTTTAAGAATATGGAGGGAATTTTCCTATTTTTAGAAGGGTATTGCTGGACTTGGGATTTTTCACGCTCTTAGTTTGTAAAAGGTATTGTTTTTCGATCTGCCACTTAGTACGCTCTACGTGAGAACTTCGATTTTTTGTGACAAAAGTGCAGAATTCTTTTACTGAGGCCCGATCAGAACATATATGTCATAGCGTAGTTAGGCGCATTTTCATGCAGCCGAATCGAAGAAGCTTATTCCATAGATATACTGGTATAATCGCTGAAGTATTTGCTAAATTTTGACTATCAGTCTAGTTGCAAATGAAATTTCGGTGGGTTAACTCAGATAAGTTGAGAGGGTACGATCGCGTGAGACTTATGTATTATTTTTTATAGTAGGTTAGTGTATTTGTTAAACCTATTGTCCCCCTACTCCGTTAACATGCATTCTTGTTAGAACTAAAGTTTTTTACGCACTATAAGCAGAAACGCAAGCTGAAACATGTGAATTCTACTTTTAGCATTCTTACTTTCTATACCATTCTGCCGCGTTTCTTTACAGAATTTACCCGATGAAAGACCAGCTGACCTTGTAAAGCGTGCACTAACGCCGCAACGCGAATTTCATCAGCGTGATGAGGCACACGTTCGCCGGGAAACGGTGGAAAAGACGATTTTTAAAAACTGTGAGAGCTTTTAGAACTGTAGATTTTTAAAAAGTGATTACTCCCGTAACTGATTTTTCTTCGGAGAAAGAAATTGTTATCTTACTGCGTAGCGTTGCTTCCTAGGGACGAGTTTGCATCATGTACTGAGCACACAGCGGTAATAAGTATTAGAAATAAAACCATGTCGCGTAACGGATATACTTACGGAGAGTAATTAATTGAGACATGGCCGATTTAACGTAAAACCACTTTCCAAAACTAGTCCTGACGCGGAAACACAGATATCGGATGACAACATCCTTCAACTATATGGAGACTAAATAAGAGAAGCTCAACTCTCTGAGGTTTAGGAGCTCGAAGGGAAATTCTTCCGATGGGGTAAACAAATAACTGACCTATCATAAATGGGATGTTTCGATAAGAGGATGGAAAACAGTGTTTCCATATCCTGTGATGGCCTGAAACGAAAGGAGATTGAAATGAGGATGGGTTTAGTCAGAGGGACTGTCATCCGTCTCTGGACTTGGAAAAATTTCGAGTCCGAAAATTACAATCAAGACTGCCAGTGGGTTTTCATGTTGTAAGACATCACACCTGATATGGAAGCAAAGGGGTCGACAGCGCAGGGAGTGATCCGAGATTCAACCGTCAATAAAACCCTTTGATTCCCCATTTGGAATAATATTTTGTAATTTCGCAGGACTTTTCAGATTGTAAAACCATCCGTCAGGAGAACGTGGTCTGGGGGTGAGGTTCTGCACGCTTGTTGCGTGTTCTGAAGAGGGTCTTTTATGTCGCCCATACAGGATACCGGACCATATTACCCCACAATATTTTTCATAATTACGAATAATTTGTTTTTAAATCAGATTTTTTCGCCGTTTTCCATTTATTAATTTTTTTATTTTTACCCAATAGCATTTTTTTATTTTCTGCGGGACAGTCTTTTAAAACAGTTACTGCAGGATAGTCCTTATTCTAGTGAAGGTCGAATTCGCAAAATATGGGACCTTGTAATTGTTTTTGACGATTGCATCAACCGTTCTGAGACGGGGATGAACGTTGCCACCAAAAAAAGTTTAGTGGATTTGCAAAATTTCAGATGATGGTAGATTCCAAGGGAAGGGAGTTTGTGATCAGTGAGGGGGAGTTTAATAAAGGGGGAGTGAACTTTTGATAAGGGGTTTTTAATGAGGGGGATAAAAGATTACGACTAAAATTGAGGGTTTTTCTAAAAATAATACTCATCATATACACTAGATGGCGCCACGGGTTCTTTCAATAAAGGGGGAGGAATTTTTAATAAAGGGTTTTTTTAATAAAGGAGAGATTAATTAATTTTAAGTAATTTTTAATTAATTATTAATTATGAATCATTAATTAAGAATTAGTAATTATGAATAGCCGTCCTGTGGCCGAGTGGTTAGCACGCTTGGCTACTGATCTAAGGGACCTGGGTTCGAGCCCCGGAATTAGGCATGGATGTGTGTGTCGTTTTTCTGCTGAGGTCCTGCCATCCTCTCAGATCTCCTACTGCGGCATATAAACTGACAGGCTCCTGTCAGACCTCTGTGGCAAGCAGCTGCTTGAGGGGGTATTTATTTATTTTTATATAATTATGAATATTAATAAGGGGTGCTGAAGTGGGCGTGGTCGGTCACGCCATAGGGGGATAAGCACAGTGCGTGGGAGGACGCAGTTGGCACGTCACTACTCCCCTCTGAGAAAAGGGGGCATTGAGTTGCTGTCAGTGGAATCTCTCTTGACACTCTACTACCGAAATTTCAAATTTCTATCATAAAATAATCAATTGCAATATTCGTTAAAAATTTTCTCGGTTTTCATACTCAGAGATCTCTAACGATATAAATTGAAACAATGTAAGGATTTAAAAAATGCCAACTGTAATATTTCGTTCGTACCAATCCAACTAAAAATAAAGGTTTTTTCAAATATCTCTTAAAGCAAAAGAATTGCGTTTCCCATCCACCCTGGGCGTAAGGGGTGAACTCATTGCTGTCAATGGGAACTTCATAACCTTCACATTCCACCACAAAAAAATTCTAGCATGAATATATCATTTTGCAATATTCGTTTGAAAGTTTTGAATTTTCGATTTTGTTCACCGTTTTTTATTAACCTACGACCTACTTATGACGTAGGTTCAGTTTCCACCCCTGCTCAAGAGACAATTTTCCTTCTACAATTATCTTCATCCTGTTCCTTAAAAACTTAATACTGAATAAATTCTTAGTAAATCAATGATGAACCATGGATTCAGTTGTGTATATATATATTCACTTATTTTATTTTTTAAAACGAACTAAACTAATTTCATTTCTACTAGTTAGGTCTAATTTATTGTAAATTTTCTTGGCTTTTATTTAGTCTCCGAATATTTTCCACGAGTGAAACTAAATTAAGTTTTTATCACACAACAAAGGATAATTTCTCTTACAATACTGGAAAGCTCAGTTAAAAACCGAAGAAACCGGAATTCATCTTCAAGCAACCATTAGTCCATTAAACAAATCGAAATTTCAATTTCCAGACCAAAAAATACCCACAGGCAATGGAGAGGAAAAATGAAAACATCCTCATCCTATCTCAATGGGGAATCATTCGAGCATCCTGAACTAGTTAGATAAATTTTTGGGGAATTTGGGTTGTTTTACCTTTGGGTTGTTTTACCAAAAAGCGGCACTTTTTTGCACACCATGGGCTAAATGGCCAGGTCACATGGACCCCGAAGGCTCAGAGAAGGTTGGGGAGGGGACCCACTGGAACAACTGTTGGGAGACAGTTGGTAGCCTCCCGTCAAGGCCATCCAGCGTGTTCTTTAACGTGCACAGGGTATGGCTCTCTCGCACAAGGGGCCACGGCTTAACGTCCATCCGGAAAGGACGACGTCCTTTCCAAGCCCATCGGTGTCCCCTACTGACCGTGGGCAGGGCGCGGAATTTTTGCGGAGATAAATCTTAACGCTGACCCAGCTGGAACTCGAACCAGGGAACTGCAGATTACGAGCCTGGCGCGCTACCGACTGAGCCACCCCCGCCCCAAATTTTTGGGGAAACATGACTGATGATAAATATAGGATGTCAATTATACTGTGTAAATTTCGACTTTTACCCTTTCAGTATTTAAAGAGTTATAGAAATTTGAATATTGAATAGCAAGGATGTCAGTCAGAGATGTAAATCATAAGAATTCGCTTCAGAAATTAATTAAAACTTTAAGAAAAGCATTATTTCAAACCATTTAATAAAATAAGTGAATGTTTTGGAATTTTTTTGCAAATAGTTCTTTCAAAAATTCTCAGTTTTACAGAAGTTTTTTTAGGCTTGACTTTGCTCTGTTGAATATAGTTGAAACTCGAGATTTAGATAGATGCGAATGACATTCAAATTTATCTACTACTAGCCGTCCCGTGGCCGAGTGGTTAGCGCGCTTGGCTACTGATCTACAGGACCTGGGTTCGAGCCCCGGGTAAGGCATGGATGTATGTGTCGTTTATTCTGCTGAGGTCCTGCCATCCTCTCAGACCTTCTACTCTGACATATAAACTGACAGGCTCCTGTTAGACCTCTGTGACAAGCAGCTGCTTGAGGGGGTATTTATTTATATTTACCTATAAAGAAAAGTTCATTATAGAAATTACGGTTTTTAGAATTTTACTCTCCATCGACTTAACATGGGAATGTTTTCATTTTTATGTCCAGTATCTGTATAATGTTCTTCTCTGAAGAAATATCCAGTCTGAACAACAACAACAACAAACAAAACATTTCTTTTCTCTAAGAATCATCACATAACAACTTCGTAACGATTATTGCATTAAAGAAATCTTCGCCAACTCCTAACAAACTCCATAACATCGTTTAGGTCGCTATAATTTTTAATGGTCCGTCAGTCAGGCAGAATTTCACGATTTATTTTCGTGACCCGTAATGTGCCTAATAGAGCGAATCTTTCCTTCGAGAAGACACTGCCACTGTTTTCTGTTCTTTAGTGTTTTCTTTTGCTTTCTTTCCCCATCACCCCCTCGCTCTAACCGAACTTAAAATTTTCAGTCACGTTCTGTTCTCTCAGGAGCTTTTCTTTCTGTTATCTCCCAACCCTCCTCCCCATTGCAACGCGACTGCACTTACCCCTCTTTTCCGTTAGTATGTTCTAACTGAGTGCACTGGACGGTAGTTGGCATGTCTGAAAGAACTTGGCGATTGTAGACAATATCCTGAACACGTGTAAAGCAATGAGAGGACAGATCATCTTCAGCTCTACCTCAATATCTCTTCTCCTTTACGTCTGGCTCTGCTTTCGCTTTTTTTTTTGTCCTCATCTCTATCAGTGGCCACTTCTTTTTTTTTTTCGTATGAGGAGTTCCAATGAAGAGAGTTCTGTCCGAAGGAACAAGAGAGAAAAACTCAGGAGAAAAAAATCTCTTTTCTACTATTGGAGATGATTTTTACCAGGAATGAGACAGATCACGATTTTTTGCAAGGTGATTCCAGGCCGAACTGAGGAAAACAAAAATGAATCGAAATGAAAACGGAATTTCGTCCTTCTTCTTGAAGACTTTAAAACACGGAATTAATTAATTTTTTTCGTAATTATTTGATTCGTTTTTCGTTTGAATTTGTGGATGAATTATGTTTGTTAGTTACATTACTTGGTGGATTAATGACAGATATTGTGGATTAGTAACTGAGTATTCTTTTGATTGGATTTACAGTATTTGATGCATTAGTGATTGGGGCGGGGGTGGTTCAGTCGGTAGCGCGTCAGGCTCGTAATCTGAGTTCCCAGGTTCGAGTCCCAGCTGGGTCAGCGTTGAGATTTATCTCCGCAAAATTCTCCGCCCTGCCCACGGTCAGTAGGGGACACCGATGGGCTTGGAAAGGCCGCCGTCCGTCGGATGGGACGTTAAGCCGTGGAACCGTGTGTGGGAGAGCCATACCCTGTGCACGTTAAAGAACACGCTGGATGGCCTTGACGGGAGGCTACCATCTGTCTCCCAACAGCTGTTCCAGTGGGTCCCCTCCGTCAACCTTCTCTGAGCCTTCGGGGTCCATGTGACCTGACCATTTAGCCCATGGTGTGCAAAAAAGTGCCACTCAGAGGTCAAACAACCCAACAAACAACGCATTAGTGATTAACTTTGTGCCTTAGGACTGACTTTGTGCATTAATAATGCATATTTGGATTTATGACTCATTCTGTGGATTGATCACTAATTTTCCGTATTGCTGACTGACTTTGGATTAATGATTGATTTTTCCGAAATTGCAACTGATTCTGTAGCAGAGTCACTGATTTAGTGACATTGCGATTGTTTTGTTCTTTAGTGACTGATTTTATGAATTGGTTACTTTAATTCTTATTCAACATTTCTCTCTGTCTATCTTCTCTTTCTTCTTTCCCTTTTTTGTTCTCATCTCTATAGGTGGCCACTCTTCCTTTATCGGGGAAATTTCAATGAAGGAAGGGGCGGGGGTGGCTCAATCGGTAGCGCGCCAGGCTCGTAATCTGTAGTTCCCAGGTTCGAGTCCCAGCTGGGTCAGCGTTGAGATTTATCTCCGCAAAATTCCCCGCCTGCCCACGGTCAGTAGGAGACACCGATGGGCTTGGAAAGGCCGCCGTCCGTCGGATGGTACGTTAAGCCGTGGCCCCGTGTGCGGGAGAGCCATACCCTGTGCACGTTAAAGAACACGCTGGATGGCCTTGACAGGAGGCTACCATCTGTCTCCCAACAGCTGTTCCAGTGGGTCCCCTCCCCCAACTTTCTCTTAGCCTTCGGGGTCCTTGTGACCTGGCCATTTAGCCCATGGTGTGCAAAAATGTGCCGCTCAGAGGTAAAACAACCCAACTCAATGAAGGAATTTGTGTCCGAGGTTTTTTTTTCTGAGCGGCTGTTTTTTTGCACACGATGGCCAGGTTACAAGAACCCCGAGGGCTCAGAGAAGGTTTAGGGATGGGGATCCATTGGATAGTTGTTGAGAGACAGATGGCAACCTCTCGTCAAAGACATCCAGCGTGTTATTTCACGATAAAATTATACTGTATAAATTTCTACAATCAGATTTTTTATAGGAAAATAGTAGTCGATAAATTTAAATGCCATTGCATAGGGTATAGCTCTCCCGCACACGGGGCCACGAGGCACACGGACTACACGGGTTCTACCGCACACGGGGCCGCGAGGCACACGGGTTCTACCGCACACGGGCCACGAGGCACACGGACTAACGGGTTCTACCGCACACGGGGCCACGAGGCACACGGACTACACGGGTTCTACCGCACAAGGGGCCACGAGGCACACGGACTACACGGGTTCTACCGCACACGGGCGTAACGTCCCATCCGACGGACGGAGGCCTTTCCAAGCTCATCAGTGTCCCTTACTGACCAAGGGCAGGGAGGACAGTTTTTGCGGAGATAAATCTCAACACTGGCCTAGGTGGGACTGGAACCTGAGACTGTAGGTTGCGATACAAACAGAAGCTCTTTCTTTCTTTGTATCGTAATCTACAGGCAACAACATCGCGCTACAAACAGAGCAACTTCCGCTCGCGAAAGCTCAGGGAAGAAATCGTTTCTTCTATTGCAGATGATTTTTATCAGAAAATGGAGAGATCATGGTTTTCGAAAGTCGATTCCAGTCCGAACTGAGAAAAAAAAAAGAATTAAATCGAATTCGAAGTTTCCTTCTTCTCCTCAAGGACTTCGAATAAATGTTAAGAATAACAAAACTAATGTGTAATCATCATCATCATCATCATCCTAAAGCAGCCATGGGCTACGGAGGTCCAACCAGACCGTGCAATTTAGTTCTCCAAGCAAGTCTATCCTGAGCTACATCTACTGCATCTGGCCACTGCACACCAATTCTAATAAGGTCCTGTTTGACATTGTCTGCCCACCGCATCCTAGGTCTCCCCTTCTTTCTGAGGCCTTTAGGCACACTGTTCATAACCCTATTCGCCAATCTATAATTATTCATACGGGTAACATGGCCAAACCAACGGAGTCTCTCTCTGCACAATATGCTGCTTAAAGGAGGTTGCAAACACCTTTGCCTAATCTCATCATTAGTTACAAAGTTGAACCACCTAATGCCCAAGATACTGCGTAAGCATCTGGAATCAAAAGCATCTAGTTTCCTGTTATCCTGTTTACAAAGTGTCCAAGTTTCACTACCATAACTAACCCTAGAAAGAACCAAACTATTATACAGTCTAATTTTAGTCTTTAGGTGTATACGCCTATTTCTCCACACTCTCCATAGGTTCTTAAAAGTCCCGGCAGCAATCCCTATTCGTCTGTTAATCTCATGCCGCACATCACCATTATCTGTTACATAGCTCCCAAGATAATTAAACTGTGACACCTGCTCAAGACTGCAACCATTCAGATTAACTGAATCACAGCCTGCCTGACCAATTTTCATCACTTTAGTTTTCCCTCTGTTTATAACCAAACCTACTCTACTACCAGTCTCATCAACAGCTCGAATGAAAGAGTTCATTTCATCAACATCATTTGCCAAAAGGGCTAAATCATCAGCATAATCTAAATCAGAAATTTTCGTATCTCCAGCCCATTTAAGGCCAAAATCTTTCCCTTGAAGTGAATTTCGCATAACATAATCAATAACCAAGCTAAAGAGAAAAGGAGACAAAATGCACCCTTGTCGAATACCAGAAGTATTGTTAACCAATTGCTACAAGCCTTACCAACTCTCACACACGACTCAGTGTTATTATAGAGAGCTTTCATAATGTTAACTAACTTGTCTGGTATACCATATGATCTCACAATCAACCACAAATTATGACGATCAACAGAGTCGAAAGCCTTTTTGAAATCAACAAAGCTAGCAACCAAAGGTTTCTGAAACTCTAAACATTTCTCAAGAATCTGCCTAAGTGAAAATATCTGATCCACACATCCCCTACCACTTCTGAATCCACATTGCTCATCACGCAATTGACTGTCAACCAGATTCTTAATTCTATTAAGCACAATCATGGAAAGAACTTTACCTGGAACAGAGAGTAGGCTGATACCCCTATAGTTATCACAAGAACTGCGATCACCTTTTTTGAAAATAGGGATAACAATAGCTCTGGTAAAATCCTTAGGAACCATGCCTTTATCATAAAAGATATTCAGAATTTCAGTCATCCAAGTGGTAACCGAAACATTCCCAGCTCTAAGCATTTCCGTAGTAATTTCATCTACCCCTGGGGATTTATGAAGTTTAAGTTTACAGATAGCCAAAATAACTTCAGATTGCGTTATAGGGCCAACATTAAAGCTGCCAATGCATCTATCATCATTACAAACAATGGGAGTAGAACTAACCACATTGTTTAGAACATCACTGAAATGCTCAGCCCACCTAGCCATGACAGAATCCTCCCCTTCTATAACCCTACCTTGTTTATCCTTCAATCCTTGTATGCCTGTCCGTTTTCTACCACACAAAACATTAACTATCTGGTACAGCTCTCTGCTGTTGTGCTGTCTAACTGCTTCCTCGGCTTTGTCAGCCAAACCATCAAGCCAAAGATTCTTATCAGCAGCTAACTGATCCTTTACAAGTTTATTAAGGTCTCTGTAATGCTTTCTATTAGGACTAGTAGGGTATTGATTAAGGGCATTCCTGCAGTTCTTTCTTTCCGAAATAAGCTCAAGTGCCTTATCACTCAGATAATTTTGCCTCTTCTGCTCCTTTTTTCCTAAAAGAGTACTGTTAGTGTCCAAAAAAGCCTGTTTAAAATGATCCCATTCTTCCTCAACTTCAATAGTAAGCAAACCATGACTGTCATAATGACTAAGTAACCTGTCATGGTAAGCTTTGGCTATAACTGGATCTTTCAGAGCTTCAGTGTTAAAAGTAAATTTTTTAACCCTAGCACAACACTTTTTAAGTTTAAGTTGCAACACACTTTTAACAAGGTAATGGTCAGATCCAATTTCAGCTCCCCTATATGCCCTGGTATTCCTAACAGAACTAGCCCATTTGCTGTTAATTAATATGTAATCAATCATATTCTTATGCAGCCCATCAGGTGAAACCCATGTGTACTTATGTATGTCGCGGTGTTTGCAATAAGTGTTAGTTATTCTGAATCCATTGAGTTTACTTACCTGTAGGAGACGTTGCCCATTGCCATTGCATCTACCAATACCAAAAGGGCCTATTACTCCTCCCCAAAGGTCAGAGTCAGTACCAACTTTGGCATTGAAGTCACCAAGAACAAGGGTAATATCTCCTTTCTTGACAGAATTCAAAATATCCTGAAGTTGTTCATAAAACCTATCCTTCTCATCCTCATCGGCATCCTCAGTGGGGGCATAACAGCAGATAACATTCAAGTCTTTAACGCTTGTCTGAAATTTTGCTGTAAGAAACCTTTCATTAATGCACTCATATCCTAGAAAAGCATCGCTAGCGTGTCTGCTGAGAAGCAGACCCACACCTTGGTGATGCTTATTGTCGTCCCTCCCTGAAAAGAGAAATTTAAGATTATTTTTAAGAATCTGACCTTTATCTGTCCATCTGGTCTCTTGCAAGCCGAGAATATCTAAATTATAACGGTGAAATTCTTGTGTGAGGACATCAAGAGAAAAAGCTCTGTGCAGAGTCCTCACATTCCAACTACCTATGGAGAGAAAATGGTTAGTGGGATGTTTAAAGAAACTATGTTTATTGAAAGAGGGAATGCCGACAATATCAAACAGCCCCCTAATCGCAGACATGGGGCAAAGACCCGTTCCCCCACTACTAAAGGCTGAAGCCATCTACACTGGAAGACTTCCTCCAATGTAGAATTTGACGATGCCAATAGAAGCAAAGAGTTCAGGTGCCTGCGATGACTTCTGCTCAGGATTATCCACCAGCTGATAAACATATCCTGTGAATCTATTCACTTGGGGCTGTCAACCCACGAACAAACAGAAAACACAGCGGAAGATTTTTCTTCCACAGAAGCCCACCAGTGCAGCAAAATCAGGATCCATAATCAAGCTCAGAGCCATATATCTGTCCAGTCCAGTAGGTTTATATGGTCAGCACAAGGACCCTGTGTGGTTGACCACTCCTCAGCAGGGTAGAAAAAGAAGAAAGTAGCCGTAGTTGTCCAGATCAGTAGGCCACACTAATCTGGCAGCCCTCCCCTTCCGTTCACTTCCACAAGAGAGTATCTCTTTTGAAAGGTACTAACGGTCCGCACCACGAGAAGGCGGGGGTCGGACATTAGGTGCCAGGCCTGGCCGGTTCTATGCATCATCACAGGGGATTGGTGCATAGCTCTCCTTCCAGTGACTACCTAGCTACCATTTACAGACCAAGAATGACCAATTGAATATACACTGGCGGAAATTGAAAAAAGAACACCCAGAAGGAATTCCTTTAGGAACGTCATATTATAGTATGTTAATTGTTAAGGGCAGCAGAAACTGTGAACCTAGATTGAAAGTCATTGGATGAAATAATGACGTTACTGAGGACGACAACATGCAAATGTACGCAGCGCATATTTAAGGACTAGGGCGTGAAGAAAGAAGTTATTCGTCTTGTGTCGTGTTGTTCAGTGCTCTTTGAAGAAGATACCATGCATGGACGACGCAGGCGCGCAACATTTGATCAGTTATCGGAGTTTGAGCGAGGGCTTATAGTGGATCTTCGGATAGCAGTTTGGTCTTTTCGAGAAATTGCACACCGCATTGGACGAGAGACAAATTCGGATAGTGTGCTGGCCAAGGGAGTTGGTGCACTGCCTGAAGAGCATATTGAGTTGCCCGGGCGGAGGGTGGGCAGGCATTATCCTGCTGGAATATCGCATTTGGGATTACACTCAAATATGGCAGGATGACCGGCTGTATGATGTCGCTGACGTACGTATTGCTATTTAGTGTACCCTGTACAAACGCTCATCGCTCCCCACACCATGATGCCCGGCGTGGGCCCTGTTTCGCTGGCGGTGTGTCGCTGGCGGATGCACGATGGAAGAAGCCACTCACCTTGTTGTCTTTGACTCTCCTAAGCAGAATCAGCTTTCATCACTGAAGACCACAGACTGCCATTCTTCCCTCCAATGACCTCGTTCTTGACACCACTGCAGACGTGCTTGACAGTGACGAGGTGACAGTGGCAACCGTGCCAGCGGTATGCGTGCCTGTAGTCCTCCTACCAAAAGACGATTGCGTATCGTTCTTGTAGACACCCTTGGCACGACAGAGGATCGAATTTTCTTTCGATTCGACAGAGGATGGCAACGGTTAAGGCAATGTCGAAATTCGATCCTCTTAAAACTATCCTCTTAAAATTGCACACCGCATTGGACGAGAGACAAGTTCGGATAGTGTGCTGGCCAAGGGAGTTGGTGCACTGCCTGAAGAGCATATTGAGTATTGAGGCGGGTGAGGCGGGGCCCACGCCGGGCATCATGGTGTGGCGGGGCCCACGCCGGACGAGGCGGGAGCCACGCCGGGCATCATGGTGTGGGGAGCGATGAGCGTTTGTACAGGGTACACTAAATAGCAATACGTACGTCAGCGACATCATACAGCCGGTCATCCTGCCATATTTGAGTGTAATCCCAAATGCGATATTACAGCAGGATAATGCCTGTCCACACTCCGCCTGGGCAACTCAATATGCTCTTCAGGCAGTGCACCAACTCCCTTGGCCAGCACACTATCCGAACTTGTCTCTCGTCCAATGCGGTGTGCAATTTTAAGAGGATAGTTTTAAGAGGATCGAATTTCGACAGAGCCTTAACTGGCATAGTGGTTAGGCAGCTAGCGACTGTTCCAGCAAGGCAAACTTTGTGTGTTGTGTTAGCTCTAACTAAGGCAGTGGTCAGCAGTGACTTCGGTCTTAGCAGGGCATGTCCTTGTATGAGAAGGCCAGTAAAAGCTAGGAGTAGTTTCTAGGATTCTTCTCTGTCCTATATGTCGCAAATAAAAAAAAATTGTGATGCCGCAGCCGTCCGCTCTGCCACTGTCGTCCTCCTAATACGCCGATCCTCTCGTCTTCCGTAATTCTGTGTTGCCTGGAACCACATCTGTGAATGTGCGAATGCTCTTCTGACCATGGACGCCACCATCGTACCACTGCCAATACCTCTAGTCCAATTGACGAAAAGACCAACCTGCTTCCTGAAGACACACTATACGACCTCGCTCAATTCCCAACTGAACAAATGTTGCTCGCCTGCGTCGTCCATGCATGGTATCTTCTTCAAAGAGCAATGAACAACACGACACAAGACGAATAACTTCTTTCTTCACGCCCTAGTCCTTAAATACGCGCTGCGTACAATTGCATGTTGTCTTCCTCAGTGGGGGCGGGGGTGGCTCAGTCGGTAGCGCGCCAGGCTCTTAATCTGTAGTTCTCAGGTTCGAGTCCCAGCTGGGTCAGCGTTGAGATTTATCTCCGCAAAATTCCCCGCCCTGCCCACGGTCAGTAGGGGACACCGATTGGGCTTGGAAAGGCTGCCGTCCGTCGGATGGGACGTTAAGCCGTGGCCCCGTGTGCGGGAGAGCCATACCCTGTGCACGTTAAAGAACACGCTGGATGGCCTTGACGGGAGGCTACCATCTGTCTCCCAACAGCTGTTCCAGTGGGTCCCCTCCCCCAACCTTCTCTGAGCCTACGGGGTCCTTGTGGCCTTCCCATTTAGCCCATGGTGTGCAAAAAAGTGCCGCTCAGAGGTAAAACAATCCAATCCAATCCTTCCTCAGTAACGTCATTATTTCATCCAATGACTTTCAAACTTAGATCACGGTTTCTGCTGCCCTTAACTATTAACGTACTATAATATGACGTTCCTAAAGGAATTTCTTCTTGGTTTTTTTTTTTCAATTTCCGCCAGTGTATTTTCTTAAATTGCTAACTATATTAATCTACCTATTCTAAGACAGCCATGGATACAATAATTACTAATGACCAATATAGAACAGCTTATACAACACTAAGAAATGAAGTCACAAATGTGATTCGCAGAGCAAAGGAAAACTTTTATTCAGAAGAAAATTATTCAATGCAATAACTCCATGAATTCGACATGGAAAACGGTTAACGAAATCATTGGTCGCAAGAAGAAGTTATTTATTGATGATGTAATCTTACAGAATATTAAACACTTAAATTCCGCAAAAGATATTGCTAATGGCTTTAAATATTATTTTTCAAATGTTGTGCCTAAACTTAAGTAGTTTAGGCACAACATCATGGTCAACAGTCTAATAATTTCAACTCCCCTATTAGATCTCTTCACACAGTTAATACATGTCCATAAACAATTTTCCTCCTGATATAACACTTTTAGAAGTACACAATATTATAATGAGTTTTGATTGTAAAAAATCTCCTGGCATTGGTAATCTGTAGTTCCCAGGTTCGAGTCCTAGCTGGGTCAGCGTTAAGATTTATCTCCGCAAAATTCCCCGCCCTGCCCACGGTCAGTAGGGGACACCGATGGGCTTGGAAAGGCCGCCGTCCGTCGGATGGGACGTTAAGCCGTGGCCCCGTGTGTGGGAGAGCCATGCCCTGTGCACGTTAAAGAGCACGCTGGATGGCCTTTACGGGAGGCTACCATCTGTCTCCCAACAGCTGTTCCAGTGGGTCCCCTTCCCCAACCTTCTCTGAGCCTTCGGGGTCCATGTGACCTGGCCATTTTAGCCCATGGTGTGCAAAAAAGTGCCGCTCAGAGGTAAAACAACCCAACCTCCTGGCATTGATAATATCAGGTACTTAGATCCCCAGCTTTGTGTATTTACCCTCTCCGAGCATAATTCCATTGATCTTAAAACTTCAATTATTAGACCAATTTACAAGTCGGAATCAAAGAAGCAGTTCGATAATTATAGACTTATTTCTATATTGTCAGCAACTGAAAAAATAATGGGAAGGCATTTTGCTAGTGTGCTTATGAATTACCTAGAAAATTACCAGTTTATTTCTAAAAATAAATTTGGCTTTCAAAGAAACACAACAACACTAAATTTACTGGAGCATTTTTCTGATGAAATGAATGCAAGCCTCAACAAGGGCAACATTGTGGGAGCATTATTCCTTGATTTCCAAAAGGCATTCGACACATTAGACCATAAGATCTTATTTAATATTCTGAATAACATAAGAATTAGAGGACACCTACTTTAATAATAATCATCATCATTCTCAAGAAGCCATGGGCTACGGAGGTCCAGCCAGACCGTGCGGAACACCACGAGAACCACGACAACACCACGAGAAGTCAGGATCTGGCCGGTTCTATGCATCATCACAGGGGATTGGTTGCACCCCCTGAGGCAGCTGCTTGTCACAAAGGTCTGACAGGAGCCTTTGAGTTTAATACGAAATAGAAGGTCTGAGAGGATGATGGGACCTCAGCAGAAACACAACAACAAACATCCATGCCTTATCCGGGGCTTGATCATTAAAAGTACTTAAAAGATAGACTTATTGTAACAAAAATTAGTAACGTCACTAGTGAAGTCAAACAAGTTTGATACGGAGCCCACCAAGGCTATATATTGGGACAATTACTTTTCGTTATTTATATTAATGATGTAAACAACCTAAAGTTAAATAAAGGCAAATTAACTCTTCTATCTATTTATATGCTAACGACACTGTGATATGTACTTCCATCTACCTAATATCTCAATTCCTGATACCAGTCAAATTTTACATCATTCACATAGTTGTCTAACAATATGGACACTAAAATATCTGCTAATTGTAGGTGTAATGATATTATTCAATTTCATCGGTGAAATATCTAGGTCTGATTTATTCAGGCGGAAAAATATATTAATTATGTTTGTGGCAAATTAAGATACTGCTCCTGTAATTTTGTCCATATTTAATGCTATCGTACCATTAACTGTCTTTAAAGTGGTGTTGGGTTGTTTTACCTCTGAACGGGACTTTTTTGCACACCATGGGCTAAATGGCCAGGTCACATGGACCCCGAAGGCTCAGAGAAGGTTGGGGGAGGGGACCCACTGGAACAGCTGTTGGGAGACAGATGGTAGCCTCCCGTCAAGGCCATCCAGCGAGTTCTTTAACGAGCACAGGGTATGGCTCTCCCGCACACGGGGCCACGGCTTAACGTCCCATCCGACGGACGGCGGCCTTTCCAAACCCATCGGTGTCCCCTACTGACCGTGGGCAGGGCGGGGAATTTTTGCGGAGATAAATCTCAACGCTGACCCAGCTGGGACTCGAACCTGGGAACTACAGATTACGAGCCTGGCGCGCTACCGACTGAGCCACCCCGCCCCTTTTAAAGTGGTGTATCATGCATTTGGTGAATCAGTCATAAGCTATGGTTTAAGTATTTATGGTAAGACTTACTATAATTAAAATAAGAAACATTGAAAATAGAATTGTTAGACATTAAACCTAGCAGCACAAAAATAAACTCCTTAATTTTAATAAAGGCTACGCTATTACGAATGTATTACCGGTCAGTCAACTATATAAATATAAATTAATACCTATAATAGATATTGTTTTGATTGATAATACTTATAAATTCAAAACTTATCGTAATAAAAATACTTAGATATAAATCTAAAGGTAAATACAAATTATCAGATTTTAAAAACAATTGTGCGAAAAATTGTAGAAATTATGAAATTTTCTCTGTGTTCAATAGCATCCTCGAGAAATTATTTAATTAAAAAAATTAGAGGTGTTAAAATGTTTTGAAAATGTTCCCATTTCTGGAAAATATTTAAAAACTGTTTACTCTGTAGTATCATTTAAATATAGAGTTTATTTCAATAAAATTATAATTGGTTATTTTATATTATATTTGGATTCCTGCGGATAAGCTTTTTAGTTTCGTGGGACTTGATTTGTACTGAAAAATGTTATGGAAAAACTAAAGGCAAATTATTATTGTTGTTACAAAAAGAATTAATTTTTTTTCTGTATATGGAATATTTACTAATTTTTAATATTAATGAATGACCTGGTGGATTAGAGACTGACTTTGAGGGTTGGTGATTAATATTTTGCAGTACTGACTGACTTTGTAAATTAATCATGAATATTTGCATTGGTGACTAATTTTGTGGATTAGTGACTCATTTTGAGTCACTAATTCACAAAATGTCACCAAAATCATGATAACCACTTTCTGATGAATGACTCCTTTCTGTGTATTAGTAACTGATTTCGTGGATTTGTGACTGATTTTGCTGTTTATTGACTGACTTTATATATCAATCATGAATATTGGAATTGGTGATTAATTCTGTTACTTAATGACTGATTTTGAGGATTATGAAACATTTTTGTGGATTAGTGATTCGTATTTCTTGTAGCCGATTTCCGATTAATGACTCTTTCTGTGACATAGTGACTGATTTCGCTGATTTGTAACTGATTTTGTTGTTTATTGACTGATTTTGTTGTTTATTGACTGATTTTGTGGGGGAGCGGGGGGCTCAGTCGGTAGCGCGCCAGGCTCGTAATCTGTAGTTCCCAGGTTCGAGTCCCAGCTGGGTCAGCGTTGAGATTTATCTCCGCAAAATTCCCCGCCCTGCCCACGATCAGTAGGGGACACCGATATGCTTGGAAAGGCCGCCGTCCGTCGGATGCGACGTTAAGCCGTGGTCTTGTGTGCGGGAGAGCCATACCCTGTGCACGTTAAAGAACACGCTGGATGGTCTTGACGGGAGGCTACCATCTGTCTCCCAACAGCTGTTCCAGTGGGTCCCCTCCCCCAACCTTCTCTGAGCCTTCGGGGTCCATGTGACCTGGCCATTTAGCCCATGGTGTGCAAAAAAGTGCCGGTCAGAGGTAAAACAACTCAACAACAACTGATTTTGTGAATCGGTTACTTCAATTCTAACTCAATCAACATCTTCCCTTCTTCACTTCTGGCTTTCCTTTTCTTCTTTTCGTTCTTCTTTTTATCAGTGGCCACCACTTTTCTTTCATCGGAGAAGTTTCAATGAAGGGATTTGTGTCCGAGGGAACGAGAGTTCAGGAAAAGGAAACTGTTACAGATGATTTTCACCCGAAATTAGATCCGAGTTTTCTAAAAGTCGATTCGAGGTCAGTCGAACAATGGGAAATAAAAATGAATCGAATCGAGAACAAAACTTCTGTTTTTCTTAGATAACCTTAAAAATGAAAGTTAACTGAAACTGAAAGTTCAGGCGATATATCCGTTTTCATTTGGACTTTGTGGATTAGTAAGTGACTGGTTTAGGCAACTGGTTTTCCGTATTAGTGAATGACTATGTGTTTGTGATTGATTTAGTGTGTTCATGCCTGGGTTGGGTTGTTTTACCTCTGAGCGGCACTTTTTTGCACACCATGGGCTAAATGGCCAGGTCACAAGGACCCCGAAGGCTCAGAGAAGGTTGGGGGAGGGGACCCACTGGAACAGCTGTTGGGAGACAGATGGTAGCCTCCCGTCAAGGCCATCCAGCGTGTTCTTTAACGTCCACAGGGTATGGCTCTCCCGCATACGGGGCAACGGCTTAACGTTCCATCCGACGGACGGCGGCCTTTCCAAGCCCATCGGTGTCCCCTACTGACCGCCTAAGCCTACTGATCGCCTAAGCCATCGGTGGCCTACTGACCGCCTAAGCCATCGGTGTCTGCTACTGACCGTGGGCAGGGCGGGGAATTTTGCGGAGATAAATCTTAACGCTGACCCAGCTGGGACTCGAACCTGGGAACTACAGATTACGAGCCTGGCGCGCTACCGACTGAGCCAACCCCGCCCCATTGTTCATGCCTGACTTTATATATTAGTTCGAGTTTTGTCTTTGTATAATATTATTTAGACCCCTATTTTATGTTCGACACTAAAATTAGATAAAAAAACAACAACTGTATACCGTATTTCTTCGATTCTAAGACGCCATCGATTGTAAAACGCACCTTAATTTCAGTACCACCAACAGAAAAAAAGCTTTAATTCTAAGAAAAAATAAACAAAATAAAATAAAATCTAAAATACATCTAACAAATATATTTATTATAATGGATTTCAATTTAGTAAGAACAATAGTACCTATTTATCAGTAGGTATGTTATTCATCACTTCCTTCTGAATTAACATCAGAATCTGATTCTTCTGAGCCGTCTTTATCATCATTATCCCAAAATATATCGTTTTCTGAGCCATCGAGAGTGTTGGTGATGCAACATTTTTTAACTGAGTGCTGCACTATTCTTTTCGGGATTAGCTTCCAAGCTGTTAATACCCATTCCGCCAATTTTTTCCGGAAGGTGTCAGAAGGAAGTTGTCAGTCAACAGCCAGATTCCAACTTTCTAGATGTCGCTGAGTGAGTTCCACTATAATGAAATAACGGTGGCTTCACATTTGGAAAGTGCGGGAAAATACCCACGCCACTTTATTTCTCCAATGGAATTGGAGAATGCGATAACGGTGAATATTGGTGGGGGGGGGGGGGGGGGTTCCGCGTAAAAACAAAACGTGTGGTGTCGTTTGCAAATTGCGGGAAAATTAGAAAGAAAAAGAAAACTGCGATTGTAAGACGCACTCCGTTTTTAGAGAGACGTTTCATCATCATCATCATCATCCTCAAGCAGGCATGGGCTACGGAGGTCCAACCAGACCGTGCAATTTAGTTCTCCAAGCTAGTCTATCCTGAGCTACATCTACTGCATCTGGCCACTGCACACCAATTCCAACAAGGTCCTGTTTGACATTGTCTGCCCACCGCATCCTAGGTCTCCCCTTCTTTCTGAGGCCTTTAGGCACACTGTTCATAACCTTATTCGCCAATCTATAATTATTCATACGGGCAACATGGCCAAACCAACGGAGTCTCTCTCTGCACAATATGCTGCTTAAAGGAGGTTGCAAACTCCTTCGCCTAATCTCATCATTAGTTACAAAGGTGAACCATCTAATGCCCAAAATACTGCGTAAGCATCTGGAATCAAAAGCATCTAGTTTCCTGTTATCTTGTTTACAAAGTGTCCAAGTTTCACTACCATAACTAACCCTAGAAAGAACCAAACTATTATACAGTCTAATTTTAGTCTTTAGGTGTATACGCCTATTTCTCCACACTCTCCATAGATTCTTAAAAGTCCCGGCAGCAATCCCTATTCGTCTGTTAATCTCATGCCGCACATCACCATTATCTGTTACATAGCTCCCAAGATAATTAAACTGTGACACTGCTCAAGACTGCAACCATTCAGATTAACTGAATCATAGCCTGCCTGACCAATTTTCATCACTTTAGTTTTCTCTCTGTTTATAACCAAACCTACTCTACTACCAGTCTCATCAACAGCTCGAATGAAAGAGTTCATCTCATCAACATCATTTGCCAACAGGGCTAAATCATCAGCATAATCTAAATCAGAAATTTTCGTATCTCCAGCCCATTTAAGGCCAAAATCTTTCCCTTGAAGTGAATTTCGCATAACATAATCAATAACCAAGCTAAAGAGAAAAGGAGACAAAATGCACCCTTGTCGAACACCAGAAGTAATGCTAAACCAATTGCTACAAGCCTTACCAACTCTCACACACGACTCAGTGTTATTATAGAGAGCTTTCATTATGTTAACTAACTTGTCTGGTATACCATATGATTTCACAATCAACCACAAATTATGACGATCAACAGAGTCGAAAGCCTTTTTGAAATCAACAAAGCTAGCAACCAAAGGTTTCTGAAACTCTAAACATTTCTCAAGAATCTGCCTAAGTGAAAATATCTGATCCACACATCCCCTACCACTTCTGAATCCACATTGCTCATCACGCAATTGACTGTCAACCAGATTCTTAATTCTATTAAGCACAATCATGGAAAGAACTTTACCTGGAACAGAGAGTAGGCTGATACCCCTATAGTTATCACAAGAACTGCGATCACCTTTTTTGAAAATAGGGATAACAATAGCTCTGGTAAAATCCTTAGGAACCATGCCTTTATCATAAAAGATATTCAGAATTTCAGTCATCCAAGTGGTAACCGAAACATTCCCAGCTCTAAGCATTTCCGTAGTAATTTCATCTACCCCTGGGGATTTATGAAGTTTAAGTTTAGAAACAGCCAAAGTAACTTCAGATTGTGTTATAGGGCCAACATTAAAGCCACTAATGCATCTATCATCATTGCAAACAATGGGAGTAGAACTAACTACATTGTTTAGAACATCACTGAAATGCTCAGCCCACCTAGCAATGACAGAATCCTCCCCTTCTATAACCTTACCTTGTTTATCCTTCAATCCTTGTATGCCTGTCCGTTTTCTACCACACAAAACATTAACTATCTGGTACAGCTCTCTGCTGTTGTGCTGTCTAACTGCTTCCTCGGCTTTGTCAGCCAAACATCAAGCCAAAGATTCTTATCAGCAGCTAACTGATCCTTTACAAGTTTATTAAGGTCTCTGTAATGCTTTCTATTAGGACTAGTAGGTTATTGATTAAGGGCATTCCTGCAGTTCTTTCTTTCCGAAATAAGCTCAAGTGCCTTATCACTCAGATAATTCTGCCTCTTCTGCTCCTTTTTCCTAAAAGACTACTGTTAGTGTCCAAAAAAGCCTGTTTAAAATGATCCCATTCTTCCTCAACTTCAGTAGTAAGCAAACCATGACTGTCATAATGACTAAGTAACCTATCATGGTAAGCTTTGGCTATAACTGGATCTTTCAGAGCTTCAGTATTAAAAGTAAATTTTTTAACCCTAGCACAACACTTTTTAAGTTTAAGTTGCAACACACTTTTAACAAGGTAATGGTCAGATCCAATTTCAGCTCCCCTATATGCCCTGGTATTCCTAACAGAACTAGCCCATTTGCTGTTAATTAATATGTAATCAATCATATTCTTATGCAGCCCATCAGGTGAAACCCATGTGTACTTATGTATGTCGCGGTGTTTGTAATAAGTGTTAGTTATTCTGAATCCATTGAGTTTACTTACCTGTAGGAGACGTTGCCCATTGCCATTGCAGCTACCAATACCAAAAGGGCCTATTACTCCTCCCCAAAGGTCAGAGTCAGTACCAACTTTGGCATTGAAGTCACCAAGAACAAGGGTAATATCTCCTTTCTTGACAGAATTCAAAATATCCTGAAGTTGTTCATAAAACCTATCCTTCTCATCCTCATCGGCATCCTCAGTGGGGGCATAACAGCAGATAACATTCAAGTCTTTAACGCTTGTCTGAAATTTTGCTGTAAGAAACCTTTCATTAATGCACTCATATCCCAGAAGAGCATCGCTAGAGTGTCTGCTGAGAAGCAGACCCACGCCTTGGTGAAGCTTATTGTCGTCCGTCCCTGAAAAGAGAAATTTAAGATTATTTTTAAGAATGTGACCTTTATCTGTCCATCTGGTCTCTTGCAAGCCGAGAATATCTAAATTATAACGGTGGAATTCTTGTGTGAGGACATCAAGAGAAAAAGCTCTGTGCAGAGTCCTCACATTCTAACTACCTATGGAGAGAAAATGGTTAGTGGGATGTTTAAAGAAACTATGTTTATTGAGAGAGGGAATGCCGACAATATCAAACAGCCCCCTAATCGCAGACATGGGCAAAGACCCGTTCCCCCACTACTAAAGGCTGAAGCCATCTACACTGGAAGACTTCCTCCAATGTAGAATTTGACGATGCCAATAGAAGCAAAGAGTTCAGGTGCCTGCGATGACTTCTGCTCAGGATTATCCACCAGCTGATAAACATATCCTGTGAATCTATTCACTTGAGGCTGTCAACCCACAAACAAACAGAAAACACAGCGGAAGATTTTCCCTCCACAGAAGCCCACCAGTGCAGCAAAATCAGGATCCATAATCAAGATCAGAGCCATATATCTGTCCAGTCCAGTAGGTGTATATGGTCAGCACCAGGACCCTGTGTGGTTGACCATTCCTCAGCAGGGTAGAAAAAAAAGAAAAGTAGCCATAGTTGTCCAGATCAGTAGGCCACACTAATCTGGCAGCCCTCCCCTTCCGTTCACTTCCACAAGAGAGTATCTCTTTTGAAAGTTACTAACGGTCCGCACCACGAGAAGGCGGGGTCGGACATTAGGTGCTATGCCTGGCCGGTTCTATGCATCATCACAGGGGATTGGTGCATAGCTCTCCTTCCAGTGACTACCTAGCTACCATTTACCGTTTATATGGGAAAAAAAGTGCGTCTTAGAATCGAAGAAATACGGTAATTAGGTTCGATATAGGATATCATTTTAATCTTTATTATATATATTTTATTTATAAGTATATTTTTAATCTTATTATATATTTATCAAGTAACAGGGGGGCCGTTTCTTAATTCTCGGAGCTTCCCCGAAACTGAAACTGAATTCTCGACACCCCCAAAAATAAATTCTCGGACCCTCCCCCTTCCCCGAAACTAAATTCTCTGATACCCCAAAAATAAATACTGGGTAGGTATCTGTTAGTGATTATTAAGTGATTTTGCTTAATAGTGATTATTAGAGCTTAATATTATATTTGCTTAATAATTATTATTGCTTAATAGTTAAAATAAAGTATTATTTTCTTGTGTTAGTGATGATTTTCTGTATTACTGATTCATAATAGTTGGCATCTGCATTTGTGACTGATTTGGTTGACTAATCGTTGACGTTTTTGTTAGTTACTAATCATATGATGATTATAAAATAAAGATCTGTATTAGCAACTGATTTCGTGTGTTAATGATTGATTTCACGCATTAACGAATGGTTTTGTACATTACTGACTTCCTTTCAAGATTAATAAACTTCTTTTGCATTAACGACCAACTTCTATATCATGGGGGCGGGGGTGGCTCAGTCGGTAGCGCGCCAGGCTCGTAATCTGTAGTTCCCAGGTTCGAGTCCCAGCTGGGTCAGCGTTGAGATTTATCTCCGCAAAATTCCCTGCCCACGGTCAGTAGAGGACACCGATGGGCTTGGAAAGGCCGCCGTCCGTCGGATGGGACGTTAAGCCGTGGCCCCTTGTGCGGGAGAGCCATACCCTGTGCACGTTAAAGAACACGCTGGATGGCCTTGACGGGAGGCTACCCTCTGTCTCCCAACAGCTGTTCCAGTGGGTCCCCTCCCCCAACCTTCTCTGAGGCTTCGGGGTCCTTGTGACCTGGCCATTTAGCCCATGGTGTGCAAAAAAGTGCCGCTCAGAGGTAAAACAACCCAAGCAAACCCAACTTCCCTACCAAGAGTCCAATCAGAGCAAGTTGCATACAGGAATATACTGGAACTAATTATTTAAAATTTTCAATATTTCGTTAAATTATTTTATCTGGTTTATCTAAGTTGCTGAAAGAACATTTAACTATTTTATAATTTTCGCTTTTATTTTTTTATTTTTACGCTTATACCTTTTACAAGAAATGTTGTTAACATTTAATATGCTATTGTGATCTTTCCCAATTCTGCCATTTTCCTACCAGGGATATACGCAGTCCATTAGCAACAATGAAAATAGTTGTGGGGCGATTCGTTGCTGCTGATACTTTAAACGCTTTTCACAAATCGGATCCCTCTTTCTCTCTGGTTAGAGATATCACACTGTCTGCTAAAGGGTAGACTGATGCTTCCCGCCGTATAACAAAGAGCCAATGGCACAGCCACACAAGTGCATACAACCTGTATTACAATTGTGTTTACATGGTAAATGTAATGCAACCTCCTAAATTCACTTTAACCATCTGCAGCGCATCGCTTGACAGAGTTCCGCTCTGACACTATCGCTTTAGGCTGTAGAGATGTTATCGTAGTATTGCATTACAAACTGGGCTGCAGATGTTGGGAGACAGTGGCACAGATTCCTCGTTAACCGATTACATATCTCCGTAATATAAAATCAGATAATCTCATGGCTTTTGAAATTATATGGGTTGTGTTATTTTATCCCTGAGCGACACTTTTTTTACAACACTGGGCTAGGTCTCGTGGGCTAGGTCTCGAGTCACAAGGAACCCTAAGAGCTCGCAGCTGCGCACAGGAAATGGATCTACTGTATAGCTGTTACTATATTCTGTTTATCTAGAGATGACAGCATCAACCTCACCTCTGAGTACCATTTGCATAGAGTCGATTACTTTATTCTAATTGGTTTTTGGTTTTTGAATATTACGTCATTAGTTTCAACCTAAAGTGGTCTGACTTCTTACGAATCTTCTGGCCTCATATGATTACATTTGAATCATTAGAGTGCCTTTCATACAGGCCTGGATCTAGAAAAATATAAAGGAAATGAGCAAGAACCTTAATCTACCCGAAAATAAATAAAAAGAAACTGAATTTCCAATGAGACAGACAGACAGACACTATGGAGATCCTACCAGACTGTGTAATTTTCCTCTCCAGACATATTTGTCCTGAGGTACACCTGCTGCATTTGGCAACTGTAGGCCCATTCTAGCAAGGTCCTGTTTGACAGTGACATCGCATCCTAGATCTCCCCCTTTTCCTGAAATCGTAAGGTACATTGTTCATAACCCTGTTTGCTAATTTGTAGCTATGAATACCGGCAAAATGTCCCTACTAACGCAGTCTCTGCACAAAATGTTGCTCAAAGGAGGTTTATGACTCCTTCTAACCTCATCATTACTTACAAAGTCAAACCACCTAATGTCCAAGATACTGCATAAGCATTAGAATCAAAAGCATCAAGTTTCCTCTTATCCTGCTTACAAAGGGTCCATGTTTCGCAACCATTCTTAAACTTAGAAAGAAACAAACTATCATACAGCCTAAGTTTAGTCTTAGGTGTACATGCAAATTTTTCCACACTCTCTATATATTCTTAAATATCTCAGCAGTAATACCTATTCTTCTATTTCTTTTTCATTCCGTACATTACCAATATCTGTTACAAAGGTCCCTAGATAGTTAAACTGAGAACACTTGCTCAAGAGTGAGCCATTCAAAGCAACTGAAACATCATCTGCTTGACAAATTTTTATCACTTTAAGTTTCATGATAAACACAGATAAAATTATTCTATTACCAGTCTCATTAAAATCCCTAATGAAAGAATTCATCTCATCAACATCATCAGCCAATAAGGATAAATCATCTGCATAATCTAAATCAGAAATTCCGAAATCTCTAACCCATTTGACGCCAAAATCTTCCTCTTGCATAGAATTCCGTATAACATAATCAATAACTAAACAAAAGAGAAAAGGAGACAAAATGCACCCTTATCTAACTTTACTAGCAATGCTAAACCAATTGCTACAAGCCTTATCAACTCTCACACACGACTCAGTGTTATTCTAGATAGATTTTATTACACTAACTAATATGTCAGGTATTCCATATAATCTAACAATCAACCACAAATTATGTCGATCAACAGAGTCAAAAGCCTTTTTGAAATCTATAAAGCTATCAACCACAGGTTTCTGAAACTAAACATTTCTCAAGAATCTGCCTAAGTGAAAACATTTGATCAATACATCCCCTACCATTTCTGAATCCATACTGCTCATCACGCAGTTGTCCATGAACGAAATTCTTAATTCTATTAAGTATAATCGTACAAAGAACTTTACCTGGAACAGAAAGAAAACTAATTCCCCTAAAATTATTACAAGAATTACGATCACCTTTTCTAAAAAATAGGGATAATAATAGTTCTAGTAAAATCCGACAACACGTTTATTTTAAAAAATATTCAAAATTTCAATCAGTCATGTGAGAACACAAATGTTTCCAGCTGTAAGCATTTTAATGATGATTTCATCTACCCCTGAGATTTACGCAGTTTTGATTTAGAGAGAGCAAATGCGACCTCAGAATGTGATAGAGGGTCAACATTAAAGCCAGTAATCCGTATATCCTCATACAGTGTAACATTTCTATGTACATTTTAGATATCTTAAAAAAAAGTCTTAAAAAATGCATGAAAAATGCAGAGTTTAATATTCGTTTCCTCTATTACCTTTAGCAGCATTTTCATTTCCCCCCTCTATATCCGGGCCCTATTTCCATATATATTACGATTTATGTCTTGAAATTGATAAAACTCGCTTTTACGTGCATTAAATTATGTTACTGATAACTTTAATTAACCTAAGTATACAGCAAGAGTTTTAAAGCCGAAATATTAAGAATTCCTATTTTACACTTTGGATAAAAAATTTCGTTCTTCATTAAAATAAATCGTGGTTTCATGAAATTATTTATGGAAATATTTTCTTTCCTGCAGCATATTGGGCATTAAATTGAAATAAATCCTCTGAATTAGATATTTGGTAGTTAGTAAATCTAATTATTTTTGCAGTTTAAAACAACTTTAATCTCGAATAATAAAATTATTTTTATGTTGGAACATATCCTGTGTGAATGCAATTGAGGCAACATCAGTGTGTTAAAAAATGATAACTACGAGTCTCAGAAAAACAACCAACAAATTTTGACAAATTATTTTGTCTCAATGAAATTATGGATGGAAGCACTCAGCAAAATTAACTCGAGGTATAGATATGCGTGCAAGAAATATAGAAACAAAACACAAATTTATTTTATTTATAGTCAAACACAGGTCGAAACTTTGGCACAAAATATATGCTCATTAATAAATTTTCCCACCGATAATTGCATTCACATTTTTCCATCGTTAACGTATTACTCCAATCAGGCACGTATGCAGAATTTTTCATTTTATTTTGGGTGTGTGTGTGTGACGAATTTACTTCCGAGACGGGTACCGAGAATTCAGTAGACTTGAGGTTTCCAATTTCTAAAATATTCCACCAAATAGGAAAGGTTACATGATATTCAATGTGGAATGAAATTTTACAGTTTTTTTTTCAATCAATTTTTAGTGTCGGGCATAAATTATGGGGCTAAAATATCTTCCAAAGAAAGCCATTGTGCATCTCTGCAGCATAGCTTGACCGAGCTGGGCACATGGTACGAAAAATGGAAGATAAAGATTAACTCTGACAAGAGTTCTGCCTTCTTTTCGACTGCAAAGCGTATTATGAATCCCACTTGCCTCCATTTACAAGGTATTCCCTTTGATTGGAGTGATTCAGTCAAATATCTTGGGGTTGTTATACATAAGAGATTAAAATGGGACTATCACATAAATAATATAATCTCCAAAGTCAATTCATTGAGGGGCCAGCTAGGCCCACTCCTTAGGAGAAATTCCATTTTAATGATTGATCATAAGCTTTTACTCTATGATATGATCATCAGACCGGTGATTCCCTATGCTTCACCCATATGGGCGAATGCTACACCCACCAATATTCGTAAGATTCAGGTCTTACAGAACAAGATTTTGAGAACTGCGGTCGATGCCCCCTGGTTTGTCACTAACAGACAACTCCATAAAGACCTGGGTATCGACCATATATATATACACATATGAAACGCACCTCAAAAATATTTTTTGAGGCTGTAAGCAATAATCCCAATGAGATTATTTCTTCTCTGATTCTTTACGATCATACTGTTTTGAACAAGTACAAGAGGCCTAAAACGGTAGCGTTCTCTGAGGAGACCTACCCGTTTTAGGTTTCTTATACATTTTTACTGCTTTTTAGCTTTTCTTATGTTTGCTCTTAGGGGCCCACCTAAGGGTGGTTTACTTATATATTTTGATATTTTGTTCTTACTCATGCCAAATAGGCATTTCTTTCTGATGGAGTTGGTTAGGGGTAAAATTATTACCCGGTACATCGAATATGATTATACGATTTATGATCTACAATTACTGCACAAGAATGGTACACCGACCTGTGCCAACTGCAGGAAAGATCACACGGCCAATTATAGCGGCTGTGAGCTCTTTCTCAAACTTCCCAACTAGAGGAGTACATTTGGATAAAACCAAGAACGGTAACAAAATAAGGTACCCCAATATGTACAACCCAATAAGACCTACGCACAAACTACCAGATCTCCTAAAGTGATTCCAGGAAAATCTAACATTGCTACACCAGTTACTAAGCTTTCAGAAAAAGGGAAGGCCACAGTTAACGTACCAACTAAAAGGAGGAAAGCAAATGAGGCTGAATCATTTGACTTTGCTAAGGAGGTTAAAGTTATCCTAGAATTCTTCAGGAAATTGAATTTGGATAATATATTGCTCAAAGTTAGAACATTTTGTCTTAAATTTAAGATGGTTAAGAATTGGACTGAGATAATTTCAGTAGGCATCCATGCCTTTGATTTGTTGCATCTCTCTTGGATGGTTAAGTGACCGGATTAAAGGTCCTTGATCTATTACGATCCCTTGGTATTCTTACCAGTTCAAGCGTCCAGAGAAAATGGTGTTTGAAACTCGCTTGTTTTACTTTAAGTTGTGCTTTTTTAGCAAATTTGTTTTACCCTTGTGGCCCCTTTGAGGTTTATGTGTTTTAACATTTGTTATTGCCAATCAGGCACTATTTTAGACTTCGAGATATAAGGCTTGGAGTTCAAAAATTAATTCAAGATATCAGATATTACAATTACCGTACATCAAAGACTGCCACTCTCAAAAATTATGCAGAACATAAAAGATTTTTTTTCACAGTATCATTTAATAATTTATCAGTTTATTTCATTCATTTTTACTCCTTCTTCTTTCGTATAGGATTTTGAGGATTTTACGTGTCTGTCATGACGAAAAATCCAGTCCCAAATTGACTTCTTATTTCTGCCTTTGCCACAATATCCAAGTGTGACTCAAAGGCAGTGTTTGAGCTCAAAGCAACTGAACCCATGCTATAGATTTTTCAAAACACCAACTGAGTGCATGATAAAGTGTGGGATAGCTCCAGAAGTTTGTTATTTACGTTTCTTACCGCGGATGTTGCTCTAAAGGGTCGATAAGTACAAGCTGGCAAGTGACAAGGACTGGTTTATATTCCTAACATGTGGCGTATGCCTGATCATTCAGTGATATAATCGGAAAAGCTAGCAGGGGAATTTTAAGGAGCTTGAAACTTTCGTATGCAGATAAAAGAGTATTTTTTCGACGCTGTTCCAAAGTATACTTTAACAAGGACTAACATTTGAATAAATCTGAATAGGAGAAAGGTGGGAGGGGAGGGAGGGGGAGTGTACAGTCGCTTTTATGAGACCGTTGTGGTGGTGAGTTCGTTCTTGCTATTAGCTGGTTTCGTTGCTCTAAAACTGAGAGCAACTTGTGTCGTTTTTCATTGCTAACCACAAGGAGAAAACAATCAAGCAACTGTTGTTTGTCTGAAGTGTTTGAAAGTGATTGTGTGCTGGGATTCTCTATGAAAAAACAAATCATGAAGGAATGATTCGACTTCATTTATTTTTCTGGAAGAATAATGGATGTTTGGAAAGAAAAGAAAGGTAAATATTTCTTTAAGATGTAAGTTGGTATGCAAACATCTCCTCATTTATCTTCGACCCAAGGTGGTAATCGAGAATTGGGGATAATGTTCCTATAGAAGATGAAATTACGAATCATTTCTATAGTTTTCGTTCTTAGTTTAGTGTGTTTCATGAATGCATTGGTGGCCTTATTTGCAGTGAGGTATCTTCCATGAACGAAACAATAGCATTGCTGACCTCATATGCAATTACACGGCCTCCATGAATGCAATGAAATCATCGCTTATCTGCAAAATGACACGTCTTCCATGAATGCAATGAAATCATCGCTTACCTCATCTGCAAATAACAAGTTCTCCATGAAGGCAATGAAATCATCGCTTACCTCATCTGCAAGTAAAAAGTTCTCCATGAATGCAATGAAATCATCGCTTACCTCATCTGCAAGTAAAAAGTTCTCCATGAATGCAATGAAATCATCGCTTACCTCATCTGCAAATAAAAAGTTCTCCATGAATGCAATGAAATCATCGCTTACCTCATCTGCAAATAAAAAGTTCTCCATGAAGGCAATGAAATCATCGCTTACCTTATTTGCAAAATGACATATCCGCCATGAATCCAGTAAAATCATCGCTTACCCTATCTGTAAACGTCACTTCCCCATATGAAATCATCGCTTTCCTTTTCTGAAAATTACATAATTGCATTCATGGTGGTTTTTGCATATATGTAATGCAATATTTTGATTGCATTCATGGTGGCGTGAGGTTGCCTGTAAGGTATTCAATATTTTTGTTGCATTCAAGGTGACCTCTAAATTTAGAAAGATGGATGGATTGTTTTACTTCTGATCGACACTTTTTCGCACACAATGGGCTAAATGTCCAGGTCATAAGGACCCCGAAGGCTCAGAGATTGGGGGAGGGGACCCACTGCAACAGCTGCTGGGAGACATCCAGCGTGATCTTTAACGTGCATAGGGTTTAGCTCTCTCGCACACAGGGCTATGGCCTAACGTCCCATCCGATAGACAGCCGGCCTTTCCAAGCTCATCGTGTCCGTACTGACCGGAGATAAATCCCAATGCTGGCCCAGGCGGGACTCGAACTTGAGATCTGCAGATTATGAGCCTGGAATGCTAACGACTGAAGACATCACCAACCTGTCATATGGTTAAAAGAATTTTTGAAACTCCTGAATATTTCTTATTAGAAGAAATGATGCATTCAGCAGTGTTTGGAAGGTTCTCTGCATGTTGACCTGAGCTCTTCCTTCTGTGGGTGGACGGAGGGGGGGAGGGAGGAGGATGACTCAGTTGATAGTGCTGCAGGATCGTAATCTGTAGTTTCCAGGTTCATTCCAGTTGGGTCAGCGTTGAGATTTATCTCCCCAAAACTACCCGCCCTGCCCACGGTAACACGGTAACTTAGGGGAAAGGTCGCCGTGTCGAATGGGACGTTAAGCCGTGGTTTCGTGTGCGAGAGAGCCCTATCTTGTGCACGTTAAAGAACACGCTGATGGCATTGACAGAAGGCTAACATCTATCTCCCAACAGTTATTGCAGTAGATCCCCTCTCCCATCTTTCTTTGAGCCTTCGGGGTGCTTGTGACCTGGCCATTTAGCTCACTATGTGTAAAAAAGTGCGGCTCAGAAGTAAAATAACCTAACCATTCTATGGGTGTAAAATTTGATGCTTTTACCACGCCGCCTAAACAAGTTATATTTTATCAAACATCTGTCAACTGTTCTTTCATCAAATAATCGTCGCCAAATTAGTCTGTTTGAATTGATGTAATTTTGCAGCTAGCAAATTGTCTTTGAGACCAAGGGAAACTTTAGTATATTTCGTAATAGAAAACTTGTAATGTTAGGTTGGGTTGTTGGGTTGTTTTACCACTGAGCGGCACTTTTTTGCACACCATGGGCTAAATGGCCAGGTCACATGGATCACGAAGGCTCAGAGAAGGTTGGGGGAGGGGACCCACTGGAACAGCTGTTGGAAGACAGATGGTAACCTCCCGTCAAGGCCATCCAGCGTGTTCTTTAACCTGCACAGGGTATGTCTCTCCCATACACGCGGCGACGGCTTAACGTCCCATCCGACGGACGGCGGTTTTTCCAAGCCCATCGGTGTCCCCTACTGACCGTGGGCAGGGCGGGGAATTTTGCGGAGATAAATCTCAACGCTGACCCAGCTGGGACTCTTGTAATGTTATACATAAGTTACAGAAATAAGTAGCTAGCTATATCAATATTATATCTACTAGCTGATCTATAGGTTATGACAGAATACATTGTGACAAACCCATTGTTATCTTACACATTATACATTTGCTAAATCTAGTGATCAATTGATCAGTAAAACAGTTTAATTATTAATAATTAATTTCTATAACTTTATTTTAAATATTTTTTCTGTCCTTTTTATTTATAGCAATTTATTCATCAAAAATTATTTCCAAAGGAGAAAATGACTATCTATTAAAATCATGTTATTATTTTTCAAATAAGAATTGCAGTTAAAATTTTTTTTTGGAATGAAAATTTTAATACATAATTCATTTGCTCCTTTTCGTTTGTTTCCATGCTAAAAATATGCACCATATGAAAAGAAACGCCGTTTGAGGTCGCCACTTATCTTTGTCGAAGCTGAATTCATTTTTCTTACAAATTCTTTGCCTTCTGGGGCCGGGGGTGGCTCAGTCCGTATCGCGCCAGGCTCGTAATCTGTAGTTCCCAGGTTCGAGTCCCAGCTGGGTCAGCGTTGACATTTTTCTCCGCAAAATTCTCTGCCCTGCCCACGGTCAGTAGGGGACACCGATGGGCTTGGAAAGGCCGCCATCCGTCGGATGGGACGTTAAGCCGTGGCCCCGTGTGCGGGAGAGACATACCCTGTGCACGTTAAAGAACACGCTGAATGGCCTTGACGGGAGGCTACCATCTGTCTCCCAACAGCTGTTCCAGTGGGTCCCCTCCCCCAACCTTCTCTGAGCCTTCGGGGTCCATGTGACCTGACCATTTAGCCCATGATGTGCAAAAAAAGTGCCGCTCAGAGGTAAAACAACAACAACCCATCTTTGCTTTCTACTGCAGAGGTCTCACTTCCTCACAGATTTCCTCTTGGGCTTATTATACTGACAAGTTCCTGTCAGATGTCTGTGGAAAGCAGCTGCTTGAGGAGTAATTTATTTTATTTTAATTTCTACCAGTATATATATATAAAGCAAGTTATATAACGATCACGTGTTAGTAGCGTATAAACATTGAAAAGAAGCAATTCATTTGAATGTTAGTAAGTGCTAGTAAGTCAGAGATCAATATTCTGCTTCATTAGCTGGAACGATAATCTACGAACTGGTATAAAGCAGGTACTTTGCAATAATGGCTGTTGACGAATGTTCAAGTGCTGCTGCAGTTCGTTTCCGTGGTTTGTACGACAAAAGGTTATAGTGTCAGAGCAAACAGGGAGTTGCAATACGAAGTCAGAATTGAATTCATTGATGATAAAATGGAAGGGGAAGTTAGTCTTGAAATCAATAGCTGATGGATTCTTGCGGTTAGAACTGAATATCTTCAAAGTTTCTTGAACTTTTCAGTTTTATTCTTTTGAGTCACTTCGGTAATGTTTGCTTACACTACATTTTTAATTTCGAATACCTGAGGGAGGTTTACTCTTGGTTCGAGAATAAAGAAAAATATTAAGAAGTGGTTCGAGAATTAAGAAAAAGGGCATGAACAATGTTGGTTCAAGAATAAAGAACAATAGGAAGAACAGTAGTGGTTCGAGAACAAATAACAAGAGTAAAAAGATAGGTGTTTCGAGAATACAAGAGTAAGAACAGGGGTGGTTCGAGAATAAAGAAAAATAGAGAAAACAGTATTAGGTTGAGAATAAAGGACAATAGGAGGAACAGGAGTGGTTCTTCGAAAACGGAGAACAAGAGCAAGGACAGGGGTGGTTCGAGAATGAAGTAAATTCATAAGAAGAGTAACGGTTGGTGAATAAAGAACAAGAGCAAGAACAGGGGTGGTTCGAGGATGAAGTAAATTCATAAGAAGAGTAACGGTTGGAGAATAAAGAACAAGAGCAAGAACAGGGGTGGTTCGAGAATGAAGTAAATTCATAAAAAGAATAACGGTTGGTGAATAAAGAACAAGAGCAAGAACAGGGGTGGTTCGAGAATGAAGTAAATTCATAAGAAGAGTAACGGTTGGTGAATAAAGAACAAGAGCAAGAACAGGGGTGGTTCGTGGATGAAGTAAATTCATAAGAAGAGTAATGGTTGGTGAATAAAGAACAAGAGCAAGAACAGGGGTGGTTCGAGAATGAAGTAAATTCATAAGAGGAGTAACGGTTGGTGAATAAAGAACAAGAGCAAGAACAGGGGTGGTTCGAGGATGAAGTAAATTCATAAAAAGAGTAACGGTTGGAGAATAAAGAACAAGAGCAAGAACAGGGGTGGTTCGAGGATGAAGTAAATTCATAAGAGGAGTAACGGTTGGTGAATAAAGAACAAGAGCAAGAACAGGGGTGGTTCGAGGATGAAGTAAATTCATAAAAAGAGTAACGGTTGGAGAATAAAGAACAAGAGCAAGAACAGGGGTGGTTCGAGGATGAAGTAAATTCATAAGAAGAGTAACGGTTGGTGAATAAAGAACAAGAGCAAGAACAGCGGTGGTTCGAGGATGAAGTAAATTCATAAGAAGAGTAACGGTTGGTGAATAAAGAACAAGAGCAAGAACAGGGGTGGTTCGAGAATGAAGTAAATTCATAAGAGGAGTAACGGTTGGTGAATAAAGAACAAGAGCAAGAACAGGGATGGTTCGAGGATGAAGTAAATTCATAAAAAGAGTAACGGTTGGAGAATAAAGAACAAGAGCAAGAACAGGGGTGGTTCGAGGATGAAGTAAATTCATAAGAAGAGTAACGGTTGGTGAATAAAGAACAAGAGCAAGAACAGGGGTGGTTCGAGAATGAAGTAAATTCATAAGAGGAGTAACGGTTGGTGAATAAAGAACAAGAGCAAGAACAGGGGTGGTTCGAGAATGAAGTAAATTCATAAAAAGAGTAACGGTTGGAGAATAAAGAACAAGAGCAAGAACAGGGGTGGTTCGAGGATGAAGTAAATTCATAAAAAGAGTAACGGTTGGTGAATAAAGAACAAGAGCAAGAACAGGGGTGGTTCGAGGATGAAGTAAATTCATAAGAGGAGTAACGGTTGGTGAATAAAGAACAAGAGCAAGAACAGGGGTGGTTCGAGGATGAAGTAAATTCATAAGAAGAGTAACGGTTGGAGAATAAAGAACAAGAGCAAGAACAGGGGTGGTTCGAGAATGAAGTAAATTCATAAGAGGAGTAACGGTTGGTGAATAAAGAACAAGAGCAAGAACAGGGGTGGTTCGAGAATGAAGTAAATTCATAAGAAGAGTAACGGTTGGTGAATAAAGAACAAGAGCAAGAACAGGGGTGGTTCGAGGATGAAGTAAATTCATAAAAAGAGTAACGGTTGGAGAATAAAGAACAAGAGCAAGAACAGGGGTGGTTCGAGAATGAAGTAAATTCATAAGAGGAGTAACGGTTGGTGAATAAAGAACAAGAGCAAGAACAGGGGTGGTTCGAGAATGAAGTAAATTCATAAAAAGAGTAACGGTTGGAGAATAAAGAACAAGAGCAAGAACAGGGGTGGTTCGAGGATGAAGTAAATTCATAAAAAGAGTAACGGTTGGTAAATAAAGAACAAGAGCAAGAACAGGGGTGGTTCGAGGATGAAGTAAATTCATAAGAGGAGTAACGGTTGGTGAATAAAGAACAAGAGCAAGAACAGGGGTGGTTCGAGGATGAAGTAAATTCATAAGAAGAGTAACGGTTGGTGAATAAAGAACAAGAGCAAGAACAGGGGTGGTTCGAGAATGAAGTAAATTCATAAGAAGAGTAACGGTTGGTGAATAAAGAACAAGAGCAAGAACAGGGGTGGTTCGAGGATGAAGTAAATTCATAAAAAGAGTAACGGTTGGAGAATAAAGAACAAGAGCAAGAACAGGGGTGGTTCGAGAATGAAGTAAATTCATAAGAGGAGTAACGGTTGGTGAATAAAGAACAAGAGCAAGAACAGGGGTGGTTCGAGAATGAAGTAAATTCATAAAAAGAGTAACGGTTGGAGAATAAAGAACAAGAGCAAGAACAGGGGTGGTTCGAGGATGAAGTAAATTCATAAAAAGAGTAACGGTTGGTGAATAAAGAACAAGAGCAAGAACAGGGGTGGTTCGAGGATGAAGTAAATTCATAAGAGGAGTAACGGTTGGTGAATAAAGAACAAGAGCAAGAACAGGGGTGGTTCGAGGATGAAGTAAATTCATAAGAAGAGTAACGGTTGGTGAATAAAGAACAAGAGCAAGAACAGGGGTGGTTCGAGAATGAAGTAAATTCATAAGAAGAGTAACGGTTGGTGAATAAAGAACAAGAGCAAGAACAGGGGTGGTTCGAGGATGAAGTAAATTCATAAAAAGAGTAACGGTTGGAGAATAAAGAACAAGACCAAGAACAGGGGTGGTTCAAGGATGAAGTAAATTCTTAAGAAGAGTAACGGTTGGTGAATAAAGAACAAGAACAAGAACAGGGGTGGTTCGAGAATGAAGTAAATTCATAAGAGGAGTAACGGTTGGTGAATAAAGAACAAGAGCAAGAACAGGGGTGGTTCGAGGATGAAGTAAATTCATAAAAAGAGTAATGGTTGGAGAATAAAGAACAAGAGCAAGAACAGGGGTGGTTCGAGAATGAAGTAAATTCATAAAAAGAGTAACGGTTGGTGAATAAAGAACAAGAGCAAGAACAGGGGTGGTTCGAGAATGAAGTAAATTCATAAAAAGAGTAACGGTTGGTGAATAAAGAACAAGAGCAAGAACAGGAGTGGTTCGAGGATGAAGTAAATTCATAAGAAGAGTAACGGTTGGTGAATATAGAACAAGAGCAAGAACAGGGGTGGTTCGAGAATGAAGTAAATTCATAAGAGGAGTAACGGTTGGTGAATAAAGAACAAGAGCAAGAACAGGGGTGGTTCGAGGATGAAGTAAATTCATAAAAAGAGTAACGGTTGGAGAATAAAGAACAAGAGCAAGAACAGGGGTGGTTCGAGGATGAAGTAAATTCATAAGAAGAGTAACGGTTGGTGAATAAAGAACAAGAGCAAGAACAGGGGTGGTTCGAGAATGAAGTAAATTCATAAGAGGAGTAACGGTTGGTGAATAAAGAACAAGAGCAAGAACAGGGGTGGTTCGAGAATGAAGTAAATTCATAAGAAGAGTAACGGTTGGTGAATAAAGAACAAGAGCAAGAACAGGGGTGGTTCGAGAATGAAGTAAATTCATAAGAAGAGTAACGGTTGGAGAATAAAGAACAAGAGCAAGAACAGGGGTGGTTCGAGAATGAAGTAAATTCATAAGAGGAGTAACGGTTGGTGAATAAAGAACAAGAGCAAGAACAGGGGTGATTCGAGGATGAAGTAAATTCATAAGAAGAGTAACGGTTGGTGAATAAAGAACAAGAGCAAGAACAGGGGTGGTTCGAGAATAAAGAACAATAGGGAAAACAGTAGTGGTTAGAAAACGAAGAACAAGAGCAGTAATAGAAGTTGCTCGAGAATAAAGAAAATTCATAAAAACTTATAATGGTTCGAGAATACTGAACAAGAATCAGAACCAGGACTGGATCTAAGAAGATGTGAATATTTCACGTATTTTTCAAGAATTTTTTAAAAACCTCTGAAACGAAGGGGGAAAAATGTTACACTGCATTTAAAATCCATTCTCTTGCCCCTCTGTGTCATGTCCCTCTAATTAATTTATTTTTATTTATTGTTTAATTTTATTGTATTTTTGTCATTGTAAATTTGAGGTCCTGCCATCCTCTCAGAGCTTCTACTCTGGCATATAAACTGGCAGGCTCCTGTCAGACCTCTGTGGCAAGCAGCTGCTTGAGGGGGTATTTATTTCTTTTTATTGATAAATATTTCTATGTACTAAATGTGCTCTTGGAATGAAGAGGAATGATGAGAAATGAAGAGGTCACCTTGGAAGTGTTATTGTGGGGATGTGACTCACAGATGTTGTTTTCTGGGCTGAGCTGGTTGCCGGTACATGTCGATGTCCAATAAGCCCTTTCATGAGGATTGCTTAGAATCGGACCCATGTTCGATTCTAAGTGAGAATCAAGGTTCTTGGTCAACCAGATATAATTCTGTGGAATTGAAGTGTGCTCTTGGTGAACCATAGTGTAAGCAAAGGTTCAACATCCTTTCGCCGAGTTTGAGGTCTGTCAAGCGAGAATCTGCAAAGTGCGGTTTTCCACCTCGTTGCATAATTGTTTTGAACAGCAAAGGTCTACAGAGTCGAGAGCATCCCTAGCACGTGATTCTATATAAATGTGAATAAACTGTGTCGTCCCTATACAACTCTCGTGCGTGAATTGTTAGACATATTTTTATACATCACATGACGCAGCAATTCTGAGACATACGTCGGTTACGGATGTAACAATCCGCGAACCTGTCATTTCACCGAAGTAATAAAAAAAAATACATGCCCCCTCAAGCAGCAGCTTGCCACAGAGGTCTGACAAGAGCCTGTCAGTTTATATGCCATAGTAGAAGGTCTGCGAGGATGGCAGGACCTCAGCAGAAAAACAACACACACATCCATGCCTTACCCGGGGCTCGAACCCAGGTCCCTTAGATCAGTAGCCAAGCGGGCTAACCACTCGGGGGGTGAAGGCAATTAAGAGACTAATTCATCGTCCTCCGGCGGCCACGACATTTGGCGCAGCCCATCACATCCGGGCAAGACCATTAAGACATTAACCGCAACCGCTCCAGTTTGCTGTGAACGGTAACTGCACACGCTCCATATTCATTACATTATATATTCATACGCATTATATATATTAAAAAATAAATATCCGAACACTATGGTTGATTACAGAATTTAGAAAAAAATATCAGGAACGTGTACAGCAAATGTACACGCTCCAGCTACCGTTCACAGCAAACTGGAGCGTGTGCAGTTACTGCACACGCTCCAGTTTGCTGTGAACTGTAACTGCACACGCTCAATATTTCCGTGAGTGAGCCCACACGATCCAGATCTTTGTGAGCTCACACGATCCAGGTCTTTGTGAGCTCACACGATCCAATGTGCTGTGAACATTAACCGCAACCGCTCCAGTTTGCTATGAACGGTAACTGCACACGCTCAATATTTCTGTGAGTGGGCCCACACGATCCAGGTTTTTGTGAGCTCACACGATTTTTTGAGAGCTCAGATCCGGCACGCTCCCTTAATTTTTTCGGGTTCGATCGCATGGTTGACTCCCCTCCCCCCTTTTTTATAAATCAGGGCCTGATCAGAACAATGATGGTTAGAGAATAAATTACAAGAGGAAGAGAAATGGTAATTCGTGAATGATGTGTGATTCATATCCTACGAAGGACAGAGCTGTGAAGTTTAACGATTTCATAACCTGACATGAATCGATTTTTCACAGTTGTGTGTGTTGGGTTGGGTTGTTTTACCTCTGAGCGGCACTTTTTTTGCACACCATGGGCTAAATGACCAGGTCACATGGACTCCGAAGGCTCAGAGAAGGTTGGGGGAGGGAACCCACTGGAACAGCTGTTGGAAACAAATGGTAGCCTCCCGTCAAGGCCATCCAGAGTGTTCTTTAACGTGCACAGCGTATGGCTCTCCCACACACGGGGCCACGGCTTAACGTCCCATCCGACGGACGGCGGCCTTTCCAAGCCCTTCGATGTCCCCTACTGACCGTGGGCAGGGCGGGGAATTTTGCGGAGATAAATCTCAACGCTGACCCAGCTGGGACTCGAACCTGGGAACTACAGATTACGAGCCTGGCGCGCTACCGACTGAGCCATCCCCGCCCCCAGTTGTGTGTGAAATTATAATCTAAATTTAAGTAGAATACTACCATATTGAATAAATCCTCTTGTAAAAGAGAGAGCTAGTTTGACCAAAATACTAGTATTATTTCTCAGTTTGTATTAGTCCACTTGGCTCCATTTGAATGACTTACTCTGTGAAAAAAACAACAACAGAACTCTTAATTTTGAAGACAACAGAACGGAAATTCGGAATTTCTTTTCATAAAAACCATAAAACCCATTATTAGATCATTCCACATGGTTTGCAAATGTGTATTGCTGTCAGGGGAAAAGTCACCTAAGTTGTACAGTCGCTCAAAAAAATATCCGAACGCTATGGTTGAATACAGAATTCAGAAAAAATATCTGGCAACGATTTTTTTTAGAAATTAGTGATCTGGCAACCTTCGTGTCACGTGACACGAAGGTTGCCAGATCACCAATTTCTAAAAAAATTGTTGCCAGATATTTTTTTCTGAATTATGTAATCAACCATAGAGTTCGGATACTTTTTTTTTAATATATATATAATGCGTATGAATATATAATGTAATGAATATGGAGATTGTGCAGTTACCGTTCACAGCAAACTGGAGCGGTTACGATTAATGTTCACAGCACATTGGATCGTGTGAGCTCACAAAAACCTGGATCGTGTGGGACCACTCACAGAAATATTGAGCGTGTGCAGTTACCGTTCACAGCAAACTGGAGCGTGTGCAGTAACTGCACACGCTCCAGTTTGCTGTGAACGGTAACTGGAGCGTGTACAGTTGCTGTACACGCTCCAGATATTTTTCCTCAATTCTCTAATCACGTGACACGAAGGTTGCCAGATCACTAATTTCTAAAAAAAATTGTTGCCATATATTTTTTCTGAATTCTGTAATCAACCATAGTGTTCGGATACTTTTTTGAGCGACTGTAGGTGGTCATATTATTTTGATACTAGATCGTGTGGGCTCACTCACGGAAATATTGAGCGTGTGCAGTTTTCACAGCAAACTGGAGCGTGTGCAGTTACCGTTCACAGGAAACTGGAGCCTGTGCAGTTACCGTTCACAGCAAACTGGAGCGTGTGCAGTTACCGTTCACAGCAAACTGGAGACTTTGCTGTGAACAGTAACTGTAGCGTGTACAGTTCCTGTACACGCTCCAGATATTTTTCTTGAATTCTGTAATCAACCATAGCGTTCGGATACTTTTTTTAGCCACTGTACAGGAGATGAGCATCCTAATGGCAATCTTCCATAATATTCTCCCTAATCCTTTCCACCTTCGCCAATTCGTTCATCTACTTTACAGAACTAGCATCTGGTTGGTCTTTATGTCGCGAAGTGCGTAAGCTAAGAAGAGAGGCAACATCTGGTATGTGTCTTCCCAAGACCACACCAAGTCTATGGATGAGAACCATTACTTGGCCAATAAGCGAAAGGAAGGACATGAAGAAAAGTATCGTTTCCAAGACAGAGTTTTTTTTTTAATCGAAAGGTATTTTAGTCTTTTTGTGCTCTTTATAAGATGGAATGCAGATAAAAATGCTTATTGCTTAGTACAGTTGCTCAAAAAAGTATCCAAACACTATGGTTGATTACAGAATTCAGAAAAAATATCTGGCAACGTTTTTTTTAGAAATTAGTGATCGTGTCACGTGATTACAGAATTGAGGAAAAATATCTGGAGCGTGTACAGCAACGGTACACGCTCCAGTTACCGTTCACAGCAAACTGGAGCGTGTGCAGTTACCGCACACGCTCCAGTTTGCTGTGAACGGTAACTGCACACGCTCAACATTTCCGTGAGTGAGCCCATACGATCTAGTATCAAAATAATATGACCACCTACAGTCGTTCAAAAAAGTATCCGAACACTACGGTTGATTATAGAATCTAGAAAAAATATCTGGCAAAGATTTTTTTAGAAATTAGTGATCTGGCAACCTTCGTGTCACGTGACACCGAGATTGCCAGATCACTAATTTCTGAAAAAATCGTTTCCAGATATTTTTTCTGAAATTTGTAATCAACCATAGTGTTCGGATACTTTTTTGAGCGACTGTACTTTGCTACTTTTATCAGCTTCTATTTTGCAGAAGTATTTACTCTTAATAATTTCTCTTTAGGGTTAAGGCAAGACGATACTTTAATCAGTCCTCCTTTTTGAATAATAACTACCAGATTACAATACATATTATATGTCATAAATATTCGAATAGTAGCCAAGGCTGCAATTTATAATTTCTTGCTTATATTTGGCTTTAATTTGAGCTGAAACTATTATAAAAGCAGTGACTACAAACTAAATCAAAACTGGCTGATACCCACAAAACTACTGCGCAGAATTTTTGTTTTTTAATTGATTTACGAACATGTGAGTTCATAAAAAATGAACAGAAGCTGCCCCAGTTCTTTATATAAAATTTTTAGAAATGGTTTCATGTCAAATCAAACTGTCTCCTAAAGAAACTGTACAGTCGCTCAAATAAATATCCGAACACTATGGTTGATTACAGAATTCAGAAAAAATACCTTGCAACGATTCTTTTAGAAATTAGTGATCTTACCAGATCTTAGTGAGTTACCAGATATTTAATTTCTAAAAAAAATCATTGCCAGGTATATTTTCTGAATTCTGTAATCAACCATAGTGTTCGGATACTTTTTTTAATATATATAATGCGTATGAATATATAATGTAATGAATCTGGAGCGTGTGCAGTTACCGTTCACAGCAAACTGGAGCGGTTGCGGTTAATGTTCACATCACATTGGATCGTGTGAGCTCACAAAAACCTGGATCGTGTGGGCCCACTCACAGAAATATTGAGCGTGTGCAGTTACCGTTTACAGCAAACTGGAGCGTGTACAGTTGCTGTACACGTTCCAGATATTTTTTCTGAATTCTGTAATCAACCATAGTGTTCGGATATTTATTTTTTAATGTATATAATGCATATGAATATATAATGCAATGAATATGTAGCGTGTGCAGTTACCGTTCACAGCAAACTGGAGCGGTTGTGGTTAATGTTCACAGCATATTGGATCGTGTGAGCTCACAAAAACCTGGATCGTGTGGGCCCACTCACAGAAATATTGAGCGTGTGCAGTTACCGTTCACAGCAAACTGGAGCGGTTGCGGTTAATGTTCACAGCACATTGGATCGTGTGAGCTCACAAAAACCTTGATCGTGTGGGCCCACTCACAGAAATATTGAGCGTGTGCAGTTACCGTTCACAGCAAACTGGAGCGTGTGCAGTTACTGCACAAGCTCCAGTTTGCTGTGAACGGTAACTGGAGCGTGTACAGTTTCTGTGCAGGTTCCAGATATTTTTTCCGAATTCCGTAATCAACCATAGTGTTCGGATATTTATTTCAGTGACTGTATAATTCCATTTTCACCCAAAGGAAATCCGCGCATGCAGACCCGGATCTATAAAAAAAAATATAATAATGACAAATGGGAGGAGGCAAGCGACGCAATCGATTCGAAAAATAAAATGAATAGGGACCGAATTCTCATTGCAGTGTAAAATTTCCCCTTTTTTAGAGGATTTTAAAGAATTTCTTGAAAAATGTTTGTAATACTCCTATGGAAGATAGGAAAATTTTTCGGGGCTTTAGTACTTGGCTAATTTTATTAGCTTTTTAGAATTTGTAGAAGCACTTTTTCTAGAAGCATTTTTTGTTAATAATTTCGCTTTAAGTTTAGGCAAGACGATGCTCCATTTATTCTCCCTTCACATAAATAACCATATCCAACTAGAAGGCCAACTTATTTAGTGAAAACAAATTAGAAGACCGCAAAAGGCCCAGATAGATGTCAATTTGAGCCCAAGTTACTATAGAAGTTGTGGCTACAAATTAAATTAAAACTAGCTGATATTGATAGCTAAATTGAAAGGAAACGCAAACATTCATACCTATTTATGGTAGTACGAATGGTAAGGAAGCGAAAAAGAACGTGAACATGTATGAACTCTTTCAAAAATTAAAGGATAATGTCATATCTTTAAAAGCACATAAGGGAATGGCATTAAATGTGGTGTACATGTAAATATTTCAACGCCGAAGAAGCAAATGAATGCACATTTAACTAACGCCACCATGATCATGTAAATTAGGTTTATTTTAAAAAAAAGGAGTGTCTGCTTTAACTACTCATCACGGTTTCAGCCAGTCTAGCATTAACTTTGGGCAGCAATTTGATTTCACATATCATGAACGCGCGACGTATACGAACTAGTGAGCTAGGGTTGTTGGGTTGTTTTACCTCTGAGCGGCACTTTTTTTGCATACCATGGGCTAAATGGCCAGGTCACAAGGACCTCGAAGTCTCAGAGAAGGTTAGGGGAGGGGACCCACTGGAACAGCTGTTGGGAGACAGATGGTAGCTTCCCGTCAAGGCCATCGAGCGTGTTCTTTTACGTGCACAGGGTATGTCTCTCCCGCACACGGGGCCACGGCTTAACGTCCCATCCGACGGATGGCGGCCTTTCCAAGCCCATCGGTGTCCCCTACTGACCGTGGGCAGGGCGGAGAATTTTGCGGAGAAAAAACTCAACGCTGACCCAGCTGGGACTCGAACCTGGAAACTGCAGATTACGAGCCTGGCGCGCTACCGACTCAGCCACCCCCGCCCCACTAGCGAGCTATAAGATGCCATGAGGATGACACTTTTAAGACACACAGTGTACAGGAGGGTGTGTACGAGGTCTGTATGCACGAAGTCCAAAGGTGTGTGTCTCTCTTACCTCTTCATCGCAAAGCCTCATTTAAAATGGTACAGAAAACATTACCTTTGGAGACCAGGACAAATAGGCAAATGTGCTCTTCAAAGAGGATCTTGATTCAGTTTTAACATCAATTCTCGACCTGTGTGCAGTTTGGTGAGAATAAGGAACTCGCCACATGCATGTAACATTAGAGAAAGCGGCCATTTTAGTGGATAGTGTGATGACCTGGATGATATTTTGATTTCGATTATTTTCCCAGCAGAACATTGCCCAAAGCATTACACTTCCTCCACCGGCTAGTTTTCATCCCACAGTGCATCCTAGTGCCAACACTTCCCCAGGTAAACATCACACATGTACCTGGCCATCTACATGGCGCAACATTAAACGAGATTCATCGGTCCAGACGATTTTTCTTCCAATCATTTAAGGTCCAGTTGATGCTCTCGTGTCCATTGTAGGGCGCTTTCGACGGTGAACCGAGGTTAGCATGGGCACTCGGAGCAGCCTCATTTTCAGCAGGGTTGGATGTATTGTGTGTTGTGACACATTAGTCCAATCACCAGCATTCAAATTTCGGGTGAGTTGTGCCACAGTATCCCTTCTGTTGGCTCGTACCAAACGGTTCGAATTTCCTTTGCAGATGACACCGCCATGGTTTATGTGATGAAACTGAAGAAGAACTATTAATCAATATTGCTGCAGATTTAAGAACACTTGAAATTTAGTTCCAAAAAATTATTAATGTAAATAAAACGAAATATATGTATTTTTAATACTGTTAGGAGGTATAGAGATCTTGGAGATTTATTCTATCATATGAGTGATTGTAATTTTTTCGAAGAAGAAAAGATTGGTTCTCTAAACTGTGATTGCCCAAGGATTAAAAATACCAAAACAATAAAATATTTGGGAGTTAATTTCGACTGTTTTCTAACCTGGCATGATCATGTTCAAAAAGTAGTATTAAAATTCAAGCAAATAATTCCCAAGATGTATCTTTTAAGAGATATGATGAATATAGAAATTTTGAAGAACATGTATTATGCATTAATCTGTTCCAAAATACAGTATGCAATTCTAATTTGGGGAGGAGCATCTTCATGTTGTTTAAATCAGTTGCAGCAATTGCAAAAATATATAGTAAAGATTATGACATTTAGAAGAAAGTACGACTCGTCTGAGCAAAGTTTCAAAAAACTTGAAATACCCAACTTAAAACAAATACACCAAATGGCTTTAGCAAAGCATGTATTTAATAATAAGGACAAATTTGATGCAGTGGTTAATAAATATTTTACAAGAATGGTAGTGGCTCAGGATTTTTGCATTCCAAAACCAAACAAAGAGTTATTCAAAAAATATTATGGATATAGTGGCTTAAAAACTATTCAGATAACATGAAAATTTAGCCAGATAACATGAAAATTTAGCCAGATAACATGCCAGATAACATGAAAATTATAAATAATAAAATACATTTCTCTAAAGAACAGGAAAACATGGTTGTTGAACGGTGGAGATTGCGACTGATGTTTTATTTTTCTGTATTAATTGATTGCATTGAAATGAAATATGAATAGTAGGAGATAAATTTATGTATTACAGAGGCTGAAATTGCTGTTTTTCTGTTTGCATATTTCTATATTGATATACTCAGGACGGCAGGATATATATGTTTTATAAATATCCACTTGCGAGTCACAACTTGACTATGCATTTGCTATTTATTTAAATATTGTGCAAAATAAATGGAATTGAATTGAAATTCATTAAAGATAGAGAATTCCTTTAAAAAATCAAAAGCCACAAGGTGCTTATTTTTAGTTACTAAAGACCGACTAAAAGGTTGAAATTATAATTAAAAATATATTTTTACTTATTTTCTTCACGATTACAAGAAATATTTGAAATTTTAATTATTTAGACCTCGAGATTGAACTTATTTCTACTTTATTTCTTGCATTTTAATATAAAATACAAGAAATAAACAATGTATTCTTTCATAACAGATTTAACACAGCTGAGCAAAATTAAAATTTTAATCATTATCCGAGCTGTTTTAGCAGCTCGTATTCCGCTTAAGTTTTTAATATACTTATATATTACACTACGTTTTAAATTAACATATAATATTAATTAAAAGAGAATTTATTAACATCCGTTTGGACCGATGTGAATGAGAGCTGCCATGTTTGATTAATTAGAGGCCCTATATAGTTAGAGGCTGGTCATCTCGGTGATTGACTGCCATTGATTGATTGAATCACATGGCTTATGGGCGCCATATTTTGTCGTACCGTGAGACGAAAGCCTATGAGTTAGTGTGTGTACAGTCGCTCCAAAAAATATCCGAACACTATGTGAATACAGAATTCATAAAAATATCTGGCAACGATTTTTTTTAGAAATTAGTGATCTGCCAACGTGACACGAAGGTTGCCAGATCACTAATTTCTAAAAAAAATCGTTGCCAGATATTTTTTCTGAATTCTGTAATCAACCATAGTGTTCGGATACGTTTTTGAGCGACTGTAGGTGGTCATATTATTTTGATACTAGATCGTGTGGGCTCACTCACGGAAATATTGAGCGTGTGCAGTTACCGTTCACAGCAAACTGGAGCGTGTGCAGTAACTGCACACGCTCCAGTTTGCTGTGAACGGTAACTGGAGCGTGTACAGTTGTACACGCTCCAGATATTTTTCCTGAATTCTGTAATCACGTGACACGAAGGTTACCAGATCATTAATTTCTAAAAAAAATCGTTGGCAGATATTTTTTCTGAATTCTGCAATCAACCTTTAGTAGTCGGATACTTTTTTGAGCGACTGTACCTAATTAAAGCTTCTCAGTTATAGTTTTGTGGATTTTTTACCACTTTTTTGGCTATTAAATCTTCCATATTTTATCAATGCCTCATTGCGCTGCATTTAGGGGTAAAAATTCCATTCATAGAAATAAATTAATGAATGTTTTTTCTGAAAACCAACAAATAATTTCTTTTAAAGTTCGTTTGTAAAACGAGCTAATGTTTTCACTTGTCATCTGCCTATGCCAATGTTTGTTCGTCTGTCTGTCTGTTAATTGTTGTCTGTCTGTCTGTCTGTCTTCCCATCTGTCAGTCCTTCAATAGATAGTCAACGTTCTTACTTTTAGAGATAAAATGAAAAGTTCTTTGGGTTGGATAGGTGTCGAAGAAATATTGCGATTCGCAATTTTGAAATCTTCCAATAGCTTTAATAGCGTCCTCTAGCGGCGGAAAATAATGGAAAATATTAAAATTTTAAAAGAACATTGCAAACAAACTACTTACACTAGAAATCCGAAATTTTGGTAGTAGAGGTTTTTGGTCAGAAGGTTTAAAATGGCAACAACGCTTTTCCCCCTTAACCAAAAGTGGATGCAAAAATGAAACTTTTTTATTTTAAGACATTAACGGAACAATCTCTTTTATTTTTTTCGTTTTACAGGTACCAAAAAAATATTAATATTTACCTTTTCGAATCCCCATTAATTGGAATTTCCTCTGTTAGAAAGTGTTAAAGATAATAAGTGAAAACTCGAAAGGCGACCTCTAACGGCAGAAAGAGCTGAAAAACACAAAATTTTTAAACAATTATTGCAAATGATCTATTTATGCTAGAAACTTAAAATTTTGCTGAAAGAATGTAATGGTTAAGTGGTTTACACTAATAGTAATGCTTTGTCCCCTTATACAACTTTTCTGCTTTAAGAGATAAATGAAAAACGTTTTGTGTTGTTTGGGTACTAATAAAATATTAATAGTTTATTTTCCCAATTATGCAATAGTTCGAATTTCCACTGTCAAAGGATACTGAATGTGTAAAATAATTAGAAGCATGCATATCGACTCTAGCCGTCCCGTGGCCGAGTGGTTAGCACGCTTGGCTACTAATCTAAGGGACCTGGGTTCGAGCCCCGGGTAAGGCATGGATGTGTGTGTCGTTTTTCTGCTGAGGTCCTGCCATCCTCTCAGATCTTCTACTGTGGCATATAAACTGACAGGCTCCTGTCAGACCTCTGTGGCAAGCAGCTGCTTGAGGGGGTATTTATTATTTTTATTTTATATCGCCTCTGGCGCATATGGGAATTTCATTTTCAAAGTGAATGACGTTCTTCCATGTACTACTTTTTTATTCCTTAAAAGTTTTAATTATAGATGCTTGTGTTGTTATTTTGCTCAAGTCCCGCCACCCTCGCGGACCTTCTATTATGGCGTATATACTGACAGGCTCCTGTCAGACCTCTGTGGCAAGCAGCTGCTTGAGGGAATATTTATTTTTATTTTTTTAATATACAATGGGGGTAAAATGCACGTAGTAGTATTTTATTAGTAATTATCAATATAAAAAGTATTTGTCTTTTAGTTCTTAAATTTAAAAAGTTGCTTTTCTCCCACCCCTCTGAAAATAGTGGGCAGATCACTGCTGTCAGTGGAATTTCTACCATAACAGAACTCTACCGTCAAAATTTCTATCACAAACAGATCAATTGGAACATCCGTTAAAGGTTTTGCTGTTTGAATATTTAGTGATCTCTAATAATAAAATTAAAACTACCTTTGAAAATGCGAATTATACTTCATTAGTACCAACTAAAAAAGAGATTTCCAATTATCTCTTAAAACCGTCTGTTTCCTATCTACCTTAGGCATAGGGGTCAACATATTGTTGTCAATGGAATCTTCAAGACTGTCATATTCCACGACCAAAGTTTCAAATTTCTGACATAACTACATCGTTCTCAATGTTCGTTTTAACTTTCGGGATTTTTTCGTTTTTTTCCACCGTTAGAGGGCGGAATTAGAGCTTTTGGGAGATTCGGAACATGCAAAATGTAAAAATTTATTCCTAAAAACGTACAATTTTCTGTTTTAAAAAAAAATTGCATTCTCCCCCCCCCCCCCCCCCCCGGGTCTAAAGGGTCAAGTGATTGTTGCTAATGGTAACTTCACAACCTTTGCATTTCAACACCAAAATTTCAAATTTCTAACATAACTACATCGTTTGTTATGTTTGTTTGATATTTTGGAATTTTTTTACTTTTTCCACCGTTAGAAGGCGCAGTTATAATTTTTAAGAGATTCGAAAAATGCAAATTGCATTATTTCATTAATACCTATCCAACACAAAAACAATTTTCTATTTTTCTGTATAAACAAAAAAGTTCATTGTCTACAGATGGACAGACAACAAAGCGATATTATTATATCTTTTTTTTAAAAGCCCTAAAATTTACATTTCCTTCTGAAACATTTTCTAAAGTTCTTCCAATCGTGAACACTCATATCTGTATGAAATATTACCCTACCCTTTCCCGGAATCCATAAGTATTCGTGCAATAACCATTCAGCTTTGTAAGCCAAACAATCCTCGCGACTACAAAACATGGCGTCCAATTTTGAGATGGCCAACCTCTACCTATATAGGGCCTCTATGATTAATGCTGCAGCAGCGCCACCTGTGTGAAAACGAGGAACCTGATAAAAAGAGATGAGAAAGATGTACTTTTTCAAGTAACAAAGCTGTAGAATAAATATTGATCTGTGAAGAATGTGGCCAATACTTTCTGAATGACTCTTGTATATTCGAAATTCATATAAATTCTAATTATTAGTCCTCTCGGTGGCCGAGTGGTTAGCGCATTTCATCGAAGGTTGATCAAAGTTTGAGCTCTGGGTAAAATAATAATAATAAAAAAAAACCATGGATGTTTGATATCTGTCGGTTAAAAAAAATCCAAAAAAGCCATGGATGTTTGAGCCGTGGGTAAAAATATTCAATAAAGCTATGGATGTTTGAGCCGTGGGTGAAAAAAATTCAAAATAGCCATGGATGTTTGAACCGTGTTAAAAAATTCAAATAAACCATGGATGTGTGAGCTGTGGTTAAAAACTTCAATGGATGTTTGAGTCATGGTTAAAAAATTCAAAAGAGCCATGGATGTTTGAGCCGTGTTAAAAAATTCGAATAAACCATGGATGTGTGAGCTGTGGTTGAAAACTTCAATGGATGTTTGAGCCATGGTTAAAAAATTGAAAAAAGCCATGGATGTTTGAGCCGTGTTAAATTTTTTTTTTTCAAATAAACCATGGATGTGTGAGCCGTGGTTAAAAACTTCAATGGATGTTTGAGCCATGGTTAAAAAATTCAAAAAGCCATGGATGTTTGAGCCGTGGATAAGGCATGGAGTGTTGCCCTTCAGCTGAGATCTCGCCTTCCGTACAGACTTCTCCCTGGCGTATTAAATTTAAAGGTTCCTGTCGGATCTCTGTGGCAAGCAGCTGCTTGAAGATAACTTATTTTTTAATGCATTTAGAAACTATTGGGTTGGAGCTTGGCTCAATCGGTAGCATAGCAGACTCGTAGACTGATGGTTTTGGGTTTCGCTTTCCATTGTGCCTATGTTCAGAATTCTCTGATGACCCATGTTATGCCGTTTGTGCCAAAGTGTACACCAGAGGACTTGAAAATCCACTGTCCGAATGGACGGAACAATAATTCATGCCCGATATGCATCAAATATTTGGGTGTGTTAAAAGAACACTCTGTATGGCCTTGACAGAAGGACTCTACTTGTCTCTTAACATCTGTCAAATGGATTTTCTTCCCTTACCCACCTCTGAGCTCTTAAAGTCCATAAGACCTGGCCAGTTTGTCCAATTTGTGTACCAAAAGGCTACTCGAGGTAAAAGTGACCCAACCTAATCAAACTTCAGCAATAACTTTAATTTCACTGTATAAGTATTGACGACCTTTCTTTAACATCTGCATCATACGTCCCAGCTGGGTCAGCGTTGAGATTTATCTCCGCAAAATTCCCCGCCCTGCCCACGGTCAGTAGGGGACACCGATGGGCTTGGAAAGGCCGCCGTCAGTCGGATGGGACGTTAAGCCCTGGCCCCGTGTGCGGGAGAGCCATACCTTGTGCACGTTAAAGAACACGCTGGATGGCCTTGACGGGAGGCTACCATCTGTCTCCCAACAGCTGTTCCAGTGGGTCCCCTCCCCCAACCTTCTCTGAGCCTTCGGGGTCCATGTGACCTGGCCATTTAGCCCATGGTGTGCAAAAAAGTGCCGCTCAGAGGTAAAACAACCCAACTCTGCATCATACTCGAAGAAATTCACATATTTCTGAGGTGTTGGTCGTCTCAGTCGGTGGTGTGCCAAGCTCGTAATATACAGTTCCAACTGTGCTGGCATTCATATTTATCTGCTCTAATTCCGTACCTTGCTCTCTGGGAGAATGGGGAACCGAAGTGCTTGAAATGGCCACCTCCCATAGGATGTGATATTAAGCCCTGCTTTGGGGTACAGGATTGGGTTGAGTGATTTACCTCTGAGTGAGACATTTTCCATACAATGATCTAAATCATCAGGTCACAAGGACCCCGAGGGCCAGAGAACGTTGGGGAAGAGGACCGACTGGACAGTTGTTAGGAGTCAGATGATCGCCTACTGTTAAAGCCATCCAGTGTGTTTTTTAAAGTGCACAGAATATGGCTCTCTCGTGCACACAGGACCATGGCTTCATGTCCCATTCAACTGACGGTAGGGATATTGATGGGTTATCAGATCTCTCAATGTCCCCTACAGACCGAGGGTAGGATGGTGTTTTGCAGTGAGCCACCCCTACCCTAGTCTTGACAGGAGTCTACTTTCAGTCTCCTAACTCCTGTCAAGACTAGGGTAGGGGTGGCTCACTGCAAAACCCCATCCTACCCTCGGTCTGTAGGGAACACTGATGGGTCTGATAAGGCCACCATCCGTTGAATGGTACGTGAAGCCATGGCCCTGTGTGCAGGAGAGAGCCATATTCTGTGCACTTTAAAGTACACACTGGATGGCTATCATCTGACTCCTAACAGCTGTCCAGTCGGTCCTCTCCCCAACGTTCTCTGGCCCTCGGGGTCCTTGTGACCTGATGATTTAGACCATTGTATGAAAAGAGTCCACTTCGCCCCCCTTCCTGGGCGGGGGTGGCTCAGTCGGTAGCGCGCCAGGCTCGTAATCTGTAGTTCCCAGGTTCGAGTCCCAGCTGGGTCAGCGTTGAGATTTATCTCCTCAAAATTCCCCGCCCAGCCCACGGTCAGTAGGGGACACCGATGGGCTTGGAAAGGCCGCCGTCCGTCGGATGGGACGTTAAGCCGTGGTCCCGTGTGTGGGAGAGCCATACCCTGTGCACGTTAAAGAACACGCTGGATGGCCTTGACGGGAGGCTACCATCTGTCTCCCAACAGCTGTTCCAGTGGGTCCCCTCCCCCAACCTTCTCTGAGCCTTCGGGGTCCATGTGACCTGGCCATTTAGCCCACGGTGTGCAAAAAAGTGCCGCTCAGAGGTAAAACAACCCAATCCAAACCCCCCTTCCTCCAACCGACTTTGAGCCCTTGAAGTCCCCGTGATTTGGCCATTTATCCCATTGTGTGCAAAAAAGTACCATTCAGAACTAACACAACACAATTCAACTAACATTTTTCTCATATTTGAGTAGTTACCTTAAATTAGAACTTAAAAATTAAACTTCTGAACGAATGTATTTCCTTTCCCCGTTAGAAAATTCAATAACCACTAGGCTGTCAAACAATTTTTCTTTTTTCGTATTCCGGTGCAATTCCACCCAGCGCTAAACATACTTCGAGTAGAATCTTTGACTGGTAGAAAGTCGTGCGTAAGTTAAATACGTTTCCTAAGAACAATATTTGTGGATTTTTTTTTTCTCCAAGAGTGTTGTAACTTTTTTTCTTACACTGCAGATGTCGTATTTTTCCAGTTGTTCGTAATGTGAAGCGAGAGAAACAGGTCAGTGTACTATTTGTTTTAAACATCCGAATGAAAAGGTTTTTCTTTAAAAGAAGGAATCTCAAATCTAGAGAGTAGGATGAGAAAGAACTTTACCGCCCTACCTGGTTTTTAGAAGTAACAACCTGCTTCCACGTTGTCAAACGGGAAGAAAAGCTAGAGGGTTGGGTTGGGTTGTTTTACCTCAGAGCGGCACTTTTTTGCACATCATGGGCTAAATGGCCAGGTCACATGGACCCCGAAGGCTGAGAGAAGGTTGGGGGAGAGGACCCACTGGAACAGCTGTTGGGAGACAGATGGTAGTCCCCCGTCAAGGCCATCCAGCGTGTTCTTTAACGTGCACAGGGTATGTCTCTCCCGCACACGTGGCCACGGCTTAACGTCCCATCCGATGGAAGGCGGCCTTTCCAAGCCCATCGGCGTTCCCGACTGACCGTGGGCAGGGCGGGGAATTTTGCGGAGATAAAAAAGCTAGAGGAAAAGCAGAGGAAAAGCTAGAGGACAATCTCACCTTGTGGCTGAAACCCAAAATGCTTTAGAAAAAAAAGCAATCTGTGACTTCCGTCTTTTTGGATATTCAACATGCCTTTAAACATGTTTGGCATCAGGGCTTTTTGTTCAAACTTTTCAAACTCAGAGGGTATATGTTCCGATATTTCGAATATTTTCTTTCTAAATGTAGTACAAGTGAAGTTTGGAACCAGTTACTCCAAAACCATCACTTAATCTATTGGATTACCCCATGAAAGCATTTTAAGTCCAGATTTTTGAATGAAATGCTCTATGATCTTTCAGATTATCTTAAAAGTGTATTTCGTTCTTCATATTCAGAAGATAACACCATCTGGTCTATTCGCAATGATCCTTGCAATCTAGAGACTTACAAAGTGCCATCAACAAAATGGCTAATTTTCTTGAGTTTGGGGTCTAAATATTACTCCACAGAACACAAAATCTCCTGTTATTAGTAAAAACATATTTAAGAGAAGACCTCTTAACCTTAAATTTAAGGATGAGAACATCGATTCAATCACTGAGCATAAATTCATTGTTTATTTGGACCAAACTCTCACTTGGAAAACTCAAATAAATCACATGTAAGAATTAATGCATAATATATTCACAGATTACTTGACATATTCAAGAAATAATTTTGCGGAAAAATGATTCGAAAAGAAACCAAGTTATGGATGTAGATTCGAACCCATACCTCCCATTTACACGCCAGGTGCTCTAGGTGCGGGGGTGGCTCAGTCGGTAGCGCGCCAGGATCGTAATCTATAGTTCCCAAATTCGAGTCCCAGCTGAATCAGCGTTGAGATTTATCTCCGCAAAATTCCCCGTCCTGCCCACGGTCAGTAGGGGACACCGAAGGGCTTGGAAAGGCCGCCGTCCGTCGGACGGGACGTTAAGCCGTGGCCCCGTGTGCGGGAGAGCCATACCCTGTGCACGTTAAAGAACACGCTGGATGCCCTGGACGGGAGGCTACCATCTGTTTCCTAACAGCTGTTCCAGTGGGTCCCCTCCCCCAACCTTCTCTGAGCCTTTGGGGTCCATGTGACCTGGCCATTTAGCCCATGGTGTGCAAAAAATTGCCGCTCAGAGCTAAAACAACCGAACAACCCAGGTGCTCTAACCACTAAGCTACCACCAGTTATGTCATTTTTCCAATTAGTTGGCACTTTTCCAATTAGTTGGCATAGTCTTGTCGCTCATGGCGCCATCTGTGATCAGGAAAGGAAACTTATCCAATATCGAGCATTATTGGGTAAAATATTTCCCTACTCGCGTTACCAGTTATCCTGTTTTCAAGATTATCTATACTGACGCCATAACATGGTCCACCAGCCTTCCCTTGTATTAAGGAAGTATTGGATAAAGTGACGGATTTCTATTGAAATGTAACATTTTTGTCTTTCGTTTTAGAGGTTTTTCAAAAACGTTCATGAAAAATATGCTAAATACGCACAACTAAATACAAGTACACTTGAAAAAATGAGTTAAAAAAATTGGTTTCCTGACCGAAAGGTTGGGATAACAGTCTGGACGACCAATTTTTTTCAACTCACTTTTCCAAACGTTCCTTGTCTACAAGACTTTTACTGTGATAATTGATTACTAAATACAAGTAATTTTTTTACCTTAATCACCCTTTCTGACGCTCTCAAATTGTGGGTCCTTGACCACTTGTCGCCCCCCCCCCTCGAGATAGAAGCCTCCGGTCAAAGACATCCAGCGTGTATTTTAACCTAAACAAGTAATGGCTTTCCTGCCTACTGGGCAATGGCTTAACCTCCTTCTGACAGTTAGTAGCCTTTTGAAGACCGCTGGTGTCTATCACTGAAGTCATATTGAGGATTAGCGGATAAAACCTTAATGCAGACCTAGTGAGAAATATGCCACTGAAAATCGGGGCGGGGATGGCTCAGTCGGTAGCGCGCCAGGCTCGTAATCTGTAGTTCCCAGGTTCGAGTCCCAGCTGGGTCAGTGTTGAGATTTATCTCCGCAAAATTCCCCGCCCTGCCCACGGTCAGTAGGGGACACCGATGGGCTTGGAAAGACCGCCGTCCGTTGGATGGGACGTTAAGCCGTGGCCCCGTGTATGGGAGAGCCATACCCTGTGCACGTTAAAGAACACGCTGGATGGCCTTGACGGGAGGCTACCATTTGTCTCCAACAGCTGTTCCAGTGGGTTCCCTCCCCCAACCTTCTCTGAGTCTTCGGGGTCCATGTGACCTGGCCATTTAGCCCATGGTGTGCAAAAAAGTGCCACTCAGAGGTAAAACAACCCAACTTAACCTGTTTTATATTTTAATTAAATCTTGTAGCTGTTTAATATTCCAGCATTCATAACGTTTTGAATACTAAGCAAATCTGTTCAAATTGAAGATTTAGATAGAATTCATTAATTTATCTTTAGGCATGTTTTTCAATAAAATTCATATTAAAGAATTTATCGAATGCACCTTAAAGAACACATTGGATGGCCTTGACTGGAGGTTACTATCTGTCTCCCTACAGGTGTTCTAGTGGTCGTCTTCCCCAACCTTCTCTGAGCCTTTGGGGGTCCTTGTGACCTGGCCATTTAGCCCATTGTGAGCAAAAAAGTGCCGCTCAGAGGTAAAACAACTCAACCCGTAAAAATCTTAATTTTAAAGTTAGAGAACTCTAAATATGTCTTTCCATTCGCATAACATGATAACGTCCTAATACTTTTGGGTATATACTTTATATTAACCATATTTTTCAACTCAGTTCCGCTTAATAAAACTATCCAAAGTAAGGTTTCATGTTTCTTGCTAGATATCCCAGCTTTTACTACTAGCCTTAGAGAATAAAAAGACCACAAGTTATTGCTTTTAAAAGCTTTTACATCAGCAATACATGATACATGTTTTGTGAAAAATTCTCCAAGTTTATATCCAAGAGGCATGATTGAAACGATCATAGTTCAAACTCAAAAGACATTGCATAAAGCCATAAAACACTTCTGCTCAGTTTTATGAAACCCATATCATCTAAAAAATGCCATAAAGGAAAACTTTTATGCTCATTTTTTTCTATGTCAAACACAACCAGTTGGAAAAATCGAATATTGAAGCCACCTGTTATTTTGTTATATAAACTACCGTTAAGAAATAGATATTATTGAATAAATAAAAATCCTTCAAAAATCAATTTTAAGATAGAAACTCAGTATTATCCACTGATAATAAATTACTAATTTATCACATGGTCATTCGACCTATGGTATCCTATGCTTCCCCAATTTGGGCGAACACAACTCCCACGAACATTCACAAGATACAGGTCTTGCAGAATAAAATCCTGCGATGTGTTGATGAATGCCCCCTGGTTTGTAACCAATAGACAATTGCATAAAGATCTGGGCATTGATCATATTTACACATATCTTAAGTTTGTCTCGCGAGGTTTCTACGAGTCAGTGCAGAGAAACCCGCACGAGATTATATCCTGCCTTCTGGACTACGATCATGAAGTGCTTAACAGATACAAGAGGCCTAAGATGATGGCTTTTGCTAAAGAAAGTTATCCATTTTTAGGTCTCTTGCGCATCATTACTACTCTTTTGTGTTATGTTCTTTTGCCTTTTGGGGCACACCATTGTGTGGTTTAATTTTGTTTGTTTTTTCAAACTGATGCCAATTAGGCATATTTCCAGATGAAGAAGGTTATGGGTACTATTGTACCTGGTACTTCATTTTATGATGTAACGATCTACGATCTACGATACAATTTTAAGATTTAAGCTTCACATTCTCTTCGGATGATTTTAGTTTTCCTTTCCTTCTGATATTCTTTTACGCGGATTTCCATAGCCCTAGAGCTGATATTAGTAATAATGTGAATTTTGACGCCTCTCTGTCTTCAATCTTGATTACACAGAAAGAGCAAAAGTGATGCGGGGATCACTTCTATCCCATCGCAGTCTCGTTACGAATGTATAATTGCCGACATCTTTGCAAAAAGTACGCAAGAATCTCACTCACAGGGCGTTAACGGCTGACAGCCAGTCGGCGTTGGTTTTCATTTATCTTCATACACTTCGGGCCGTCTCTTCCGTTTCGGAGCAGAGGATATCTTGTCGGAAGGATCTACTTGTCGACACCGGCAACTGAAAATCTCTGCGAGGACAAAGTGTGCAGTGATATTGGACTCAACTCGGAGGACCTAGCCGAGTAGTCTACTGACGACTGTCATTTATTATGTGGTGAGAGAGTGAAAAAAAGCTAAACTAATTTGTATAAGAGTAAAATGCATTTGAATTCTTCGGAAGAATATCAATGCAAATGTACACTTCCTTGACAAAAGAATAGAGAAAAAATAATTTTTTTATTTGTTGAAATGATAGGAAAATACAAGTTTGGTAGACGGATACTGGGAATCACACAAAAACACTTTCAAATTGACATTATAAAGAGATAAATTCCAGACTAAAGTAACTTGTCTTTTAGGAGTGTTTCTTGCTTGACAATTCTATTACTTTATTCTACTTTATTCTCTGTGTATTCATTCTTTTTCTCTGTATATTTAGGGGCGAGAATAGCTCAGTCGGTAGCGCGCCAGGTCGGTAGCTCCCAGGTTCGACTCCCAGCAGGGTCAGCGTTGAGATTTATCTCCGCAAAACTCTCACGGTCAGTAGGAGACACCGATGGTGTTGGAAAGGTAGCCATCCTTCGTAAGGGACGCTAATCCGTGGCCCCGATGCGGAAGAGAGCCATGACCTGTGCACGTTAAAGAACAACTCTGGATGTCCTTGACGGGACGCAGATGGTAGCCTCCTGTCAAGAACATCCAGAGTGTTCTTTAACATGCACAGGGCATAGCTCCGAACAACTGTTCCTGTGGGTCCCCACCCCCAACCTTCTCTGAGTCTTCGGGGTCCTTGTGATCTGGCCATTTAGCCCGTTACGTGTAAAAAAGTACCGCTCAGAGATAAAACAACCCAAAATCTGTATGTTTAACTTAGACAAGATATCAGGGCCGGATCTAAAAGGATAAGTTGGGCAAGTCGTTAAAATGCACAGCAGAACCCGTGCCTTTTGAGAATACCAGTAAGGATAATGGAGACCAAAAATTCAGGGCGTACAGAGGTTCCTCTGTTCCCAATTGACATCATCATACTTCAACAGCGTAATAGTGGTTTAATACCCTGCATTTGCACAGTGCTGTGGATTCAAAATGTATCTGAAGGTAACTAATAATTCATACCAACAATATGTGGAAGAGTAAACAATAATTCGTACCAAGAGTATACAAATAATACGTACCAACAGTATATTAATAATTCATACCAACAATATGTGAAATAATAAACAATAATTCATACCAACAATACGTGAAATAATAAACAATAATTCATACCAACAGTACACTAATACTTCATTATTGCACTATACTAATAATTCATACCAACAATATGTGAATAATAATTCATACCAACAGTACACTAATAATTCATTATTACAATATACTAATAATTCATACCAACAATATGTGGAACAGTAAACAACCCAACAACCAACAGTATACTAACCAACAGTACCAACAACATGTGGAATAATAAACAATAATTCATACCAAGAGTATACTAATAATTCATTATTACAATAGTATACTAATAATTCATACCAACAATATGTGGAACAGTAAACAATAATTCATACCAACAGTATACTAATAATTCGTACCAACACCATGTGGAATAATAAACAATAATTCGTACCAACAATACACTAATAATTCATTATTACAATAGTATACTAATAATTCATACCAACAATATGTGGAACAGTAAATAGCAATTCAAACCAACAGTATACTAATAATTCGTTATTACAACAGTATGCTAATAATTCATACCAACAGTATAATAATAATTCATTATTACAATACTAATAATTCATGCCAACAGTAACGTTGGGGTTGGGGTGGCTCAGTCGGTAGCGCTCCAGGCTCGTAATCGGCAGTTCCCAGTTTCTGGTCCCACCTGGGCTCAGCATTGAGATTAATCTGAACACTGGCTTAGGAAGAAACATGAGATTGCAACACCAACGACTCTTAGTCAACCCCATCATTCTCAGCCCTCACCTAAGACAACAGGAAACGACAAAAGGCTGGCCTATTTATTTAGTTAGTGATGTTCATTAGTGATCTGGCAACCTTCGTGTCAGGTGACACGAAGGTTGCCAGATCACTAATTTCTAAAAAAATAGTTGCCAGATATTTTTTCTGAATTTTGTAATCAACCATAGTGTTCGGATATTTTTTAATATATATAATGCGTATGAATATATAATGCAATGAATATGGAACGTGTGCAGTTACCGTTCATAGCAAACGGGAACGGTTGCAGTTAATGTTCACAGCACATTGGATCGTGTGAGCTCACAAAAACCTAGATCGGAAATATTGAGCGTGGCAGTTACCGTTCACAGCAAACTGGAGCGGTTGCGGTTAATGTTCACAGCACATTGGATCGTGTGAGCTCACAAAAACCTGGATCGTGTGGACCCACTCACAGAAATATTGAGCGTGTGCAGTTACCGTTCACAGCAAACTGGAGCGTGTGCAGTAACTGCACGCGCTCCAGTTTGCTGTGAACGGCAACTGGAGCGTGTACAGTTGCTGTGCACGCTCCAGATATTTTTCCTGAATTCTGTAATCACGTGACACGAAAGTTGCCAGATCATTAATTTCTAAAAAAATCGTTGCCAGATATTTTTTCTGTAATCAACTATAGTGTTCGGGTATTTTTTTGAGCGACCGTACGTTATCGCTGCTGGTAAAGTTATCAACAGATAGACGTTTCGCGCCAAATTTTGAAGGTGGTCCTAGTGTTATGCAGACGAAACCATTACAGTGTAATAAGTTACGATGAAGCTTTAGAAGATGTTTGGTGGGACTAGCTCCGATTATCTAGGAGATGTCGAACAAAGAGACAGAGCGACAAACTCTCTAAAATACTTAACAGATAAATAAAAGTTTTGAAACTGTAAACAGAAATTACGACTATTTAAAATAAAAAAAATATTTTGCAAAGATTAAGCAAATTATTACGAATAGTTTGAAATGAAAATACTGTAGTTTACTCTATTCATGGTAAATACACAGATTACTTGTAGAAATAGACTTCAACATTAGTTAATACTTCTAAAAAAAATTATCGCGCCACTTTCCAGATTGCGCTACCATTATACAGTCGGTCAAAAAAGTATCCGAACACATATTACAGAATTCAGAAAAAACATCTGGCAACGATTTTTTTAGAAATTATTGATCTGGCAACCTTCGTTTGACGTGACACAAAGGTTGCCAGATCAATATTTTTTAAAAAAATCATTGCCAGATATTTTTTCTGAATTCTGTAATCAACCATAGTGTTCGGATACTTTTTTGAGCGACTGTAGGTGGTCATATTATTTTGATACTAGATCGTGTGGGCTCACTCACGGAAATATTGAGCGTGTGCAGTTACCGTTCACAGCAAACTGGAGCGTGTGCAGTTACTGCACACGCTCCAGTTTGCTGTGAATGGTAACTGGAGCGTGTACAGTTGCTGTACACGCTCCAGATATTTTTCCTGAATTCTGTAATCACGTGACACGAAGGTTGTCAGATATTTTTTCTGAATTCTGTAATCAACCATAATGTTCGGATACTTTTTTGAGCGACTGTACCACGCATCGGACGAGGAAATATTTCACAATAAGACCTTATAAATCTTTCCCTGAGGTGTCAGATCCACCACATCTCAGTGAAAGATTTATAAGGTCTTATTCTGAAAGATTTCCTCGTCCGATGCGTGGTGTAATGGTCGCGCAATCTGGAGAGTGGCGGGTTCGATTCCCGCATTGTCAACAATAAATTTTTTTCTGAAATATTAACTACTGTAGTTTACTTTGATTTTATTTATTACATTGTCTTAATTACTCAAATGGAAAAGTTTTGTTTCTCAGCATGAGTTTTTCTTAATCTGTTCAAATCTTAATCTGTTCAATGTCGTTGAATATTGAATTTCTTAGTATAGAACAGATTGATATTTCCTTGATCTTCCAAAATCTACTAGAAACATCTATGAGGAAAAGGAGCTGGAATTGGCTCCGTTGGTAGTGCACCAATCTCATTAACTCCTGTACGCAGATTCGAGAGGGCGTTGGTTGTCTCAGTCGGAGTTGGGTTGTTTTACCTCTGAGCGACACTTTTTTGCACACCATGGGCTAAATGGCCAGGTCACAAGGACCCCGAAGGCCCCGAGAAGTTTTAGGGAGGGGACCCACTGGAACAGCTGTTGAGAGACAGATGGTTACCTCCCTTCAAGACCATCCAGTGTTTTCTTTAACATGCACAGGGTTGGGTTGTTTTACCTCTGAGAGGCACTTTTTTGCACACCATGGGCTAAATGGCCAGGTCACATGGACCTCAAAGGCTCAGAGAAGGTTGAGGGAGGGGACCCACTGGAACAGCTGTTGGGAGACAGATGGTAGCCTCCCGTCAAGGCCATCCAGCGTGTTCTTTAACGTGCACAGGGTATGGCTATCCCGCATACGGAGCCACGGCTTAACGTCCCATCTGATGGACGACGGCCTTTCCAAGCCCATCGGTGTCCCCTACTGACCGTGGGCAGGGCGGAGAGTTTTGCGGAGATAAATCTCGACGCTGACCCAGCTGGGACTCGAACCTGGGAACTGCAGATTACGAGCCTGGCTCGTTACCTGGCTGCTCCAGTCGGAGTATGATAGGCTCATAATTTAGCATTCTCGATTCTAGTCCACACTGTGCCTATTCTTCAGATCCCTGCTAACCCATACCGTACCCTCGGTGAGATTGTTTGTTTGTTACACGTTACGTTCCAATGAGATTTCCTTCTTCAGGCTTTCTCAATACAAAATTTTGATGCGAAAATTATAATTAGTTCGAAAAGGTTGAATGAATTCACCCAGATAAAGTTTTTTTTTTTGGAATTATTTTGAATTTATGTTTGCCCATGTGTGTTTTGAGTGTATATAATAGTGTTGGGAAGTTATTAATTATTATGTGGAAGCTGTCTAAAGTGAAGTGGAATAAGTATTTTGAGGCATGAAAGAAAAAATAAGGTGAGATGGTTATTCCTGTTTTGTTATACATATTTTCCCTTGAATCTCTGCATTTAAATTTGAGTTTACATATTTGATTTGCGAGTCTAATAAACATAGATTTTCGTGTTGAAAGTTATTTTTTTAAAATATTTCTTTTTTATTTTTATATATATTTTTCCTCTCTGACTACAGAGTTTATTTTTATTTTTATTTTTTTTATTATTGTTATTTATATATATAAATATTTTAAGCAATTTATAGTTTTTTTTACTTATTTTTTAAAGTTTTTTTTAATTATGTTTTTTCGTACATTTTTTCATAACAATAAGATTTTCAAAAACAATAAGTATTTATTGTTTTTTTTAAAGTATTTTTATTATTATTATTTTTTTAGAGTATTTGCATTAATATCTTTTCATATCTTTTTTTAATTTTTTTTGTATATATTATTTTATTTTTGATTTGATTTTGTTTATTAACATATTTTTTTTTTCAATTGTATATCTATTTTTCTTTTTTTCTTTATAAAAAAAGGTTTAGTCGCAGTGAGGAGAATGAGTGTGGTTATAATGTTTAGACCTAGAGGAGTTGGGTTCAAGTAAGTTTATGGGAATGTAATTTTTTTTGGATTTTTTTTTTCTTTTTTATGTTGATACGTGTGAAAGGGTGTGAGAGGGGTGTTGGGCATCCCGATTTTATTTTATTTTTTCTCCTTTTGTCCTCCCTGTGATTATTGGTAGGATTCCGTGGAAGAGGAGGGTTAATGTGTTGTGTGGAGAAGAGTTGGTTTAGGGGGAGATGGGAAAGTGGAAGAGTTGAAGAACAGGAAAAAGCTAGAGTCGGTTCCAGATAGGGGTGGAGATGAGAAAGTGAAACAGGCGAGCATAGATTTTAATTTTATGGAAGTTTTCTGGGGGGTCTAAAAGTATTTTGATGTGTAGCTCCTGAATGTTCAGCTCTGAGAGGGAATTTAATAAGATTTCTCTTTGTGGTGTAAATCTATCACAATTTCGGAGTATGGGATTGACAGTTTCAGGTGTATTGCATTTGCAGCAGTTGGGGGTAGGTGTTAATTTTAATTTATATAGGGAAGAGTTTAGTAGAGTTTGTTCTGAGGCGGTAAAGGTTTTTTTAAGTGTTTTCTGGGGAAGGGATAGTTTTCTATGTGGGAAGTGTGTTGTGCAAGCATGTATCGAAAGTTATTTCTTATAGAGGCATGTAAGAGAAAATATTTATTGGTAAGCTGCAGTTTAAGTTTGTTGATGTCATGTTTGGTGTTTATGTAAAAATTAAAGGTGATGCGTGTGCCATTTTGGCGAGCAAATCAACCTTGTCATTTTCAGAGATACCCACATGGCTAGGAAGCCATTGTAAAGTAATGGTGTTGTTGTTGATTTGTTGGTTGTAGGTGGTCAGCGTTAAGGTGTTATGAATGTAATAATTGTAGGTGGAGAATAAGAATTCATGAGTTAGGGTTTGGATGGCTGCTTTAGAGTGAACAAGTATAATAATATTTTGGTTGTTTAGATTTTGGAGTGACCATTTGAGAGCCTCAATGATGGCAAATATTTCAGCATCTAATATGGATGTGAGGGGGGGGGGGGGTAGTTTAAAAGATAGGGATGTGTTATATTGAGAAATGTGAATGGCGGCCCCTGCAGAGCCTGAGTCAGGTAAAACCGAGCCACCTTCGTGTCACGTGACACGAAGGTTGCCAGATCACTAATTTCTAAAAAAAAAAAAAATCGATGGCAGATATTTTTTCTGAATTCTGTAATCAACCATAGTGTTGGATACTTTTTTGAGCGACTGTACTATTTACAATGTGGAGTGGCGATTTGGGACTCGAAACTTGAAATCTTAGATTACGAGCTTGGCGCTTTACCGAAGGAGCCAACCCCAACTCCTTGCTCAACATTTTAAAAAGCCAAAATCCTACTCTATATATACACGTAAACTATACACATAGAACTTCGCTAAAAGAAGAAACTCTGCTTAAGAAGGAAGCAAAGATCTCTACGCGATTTAACCAGACAATCATAACGAACGGAAATGACCTAGGTAGAGTGTCATTTCACGAAAGTATAGCTCCATCTATTGCTTCGCACCTATCGCACGCAAGATGACAGCAATAACCATTTACTCTATGATAGAAAGGCAACATAATTCTCAAATCACCGTCATCATTAAGTTTCATCCTCACCTCATTAACACAATACCGAAGCATTCCGGTGGGTTTGCAGTGTAGGAAGGCCAAAGACATTGTGTCTGTTGGAGCAATTGGTCGATAAATATCGCTTAAATATCAACACGCCTCGTCCTCTGTTGTTGGCTAATGTCCTTGTTCTCAATTCCGTCGTTATCTCTCCCGCAGGATAAGCATTAAATTTCGAACTTAGCAAGTTCTGCAAACGAAGGGGAGGAGATTCGGTCATTCAATAGACTTGTAAGCTGATGTTCCTAGATTCGAGGGGGCGGGGGTGGCTCAGTCGGTTGCGCGTCAGGCTCGTAATCTGTAGTTCCCAGGTTCGAGTCCCAGCTGGGTCAGCGTTGAGATTTATCTCCGCAAAATTCCCCACCCTGCCCACGGTCAGTAGGGGACACCGATGGGCTTGGAAAGGCCGCCATCCGTCGGATGGGACGTTAAGCCGTGGCCCCGTGTGCGGGAGAGACATATCCTGTGCACGTTAAAGAACACGCTGGATGGCCTTGACGGGAAGCTACCATCTGTCTCCCAACAGCTGTTCCAGTGGGTCCCCTCCCCCAACCTTCTCTGAGACTTCGAGGTCCTTGTGACCTGGCCATTTAGCCCATGGTATGCAAAAAAAGTGCCGCTCAGAGGTAAAACAACCCAACTCCTAGATTCGAGTCCCCACTACGTTTGCGTGGAGGTTTTTCTGTCACTCATTGCGGGGGGGGGGGGGGGGGGGGGGGGCTCAGTCGGTAACGCGACAGGCTCGTAATTTGCAGTTCCCAGGTTCGAGTTCCAGCTGGGTCAGCGTTGAGACTTATCTCCGCAACATTCCCCGCCCTGTCCACGTCAGTAGGGGACACCGATGGACGTGGAAAGACCGCCGTCCGTCGGATGGGACGTTAAGTCGTGGTCCCGTATGAGGGAGAGCATATCATGTGCACGTTAAAGAACACACTGGATGGCTTTGACGGGAGGATAACATCTGTCTCCTAACAGCTATTCCAGTGGGTCCCCTCCCACAACATTCTCTGAGCCTTCGGGATCCTTGTGACCTGGCCATTTAGCTCATGGTGTGCAAAAAAGTGCCGCTCAGAGGTAAACCAACCTAACTCATTGCAGAGGGGGTGGCGGTGGGGGCTGAATCGGTATACACCCCCCCCCCCCGGCTCATAATGCACAGTTCCAAGGTTGAAGTCCGAACTGTGACCAGCGTCGAAATTAATCTTCACTAACACTCAACCTGCCCTCGGTCAGGACAGGAATACTTGGGTGGGATTGAAAGGCCACCGTCCGTCATATGGGATGTTAAGCCGTGGCTGAGGCTGGATAAAAACCCCTCGCGAACTTGAAAGAACGCACTGGATTGCCTTTGACGCGAGAATTTCGTCTGTTTCCTAACAGATGTCCACTGGATCCTTTTCCCCAGTCTTCTCTGATCCTTTGGGGCCCTTGTGACCTGGATATTAAATCCATTGTTCGCCGCTAAGAGGTAAATTAACTGACCCTGCTCTGATCTTGGTAAGAAATGGTAAAAATCAAAGGGCTTGGAAGGGAAGAATTTTATTGAATGGAATGCTAAGCAATGATTTCATTCAGGGCCGGATATAGGGGGAGGGGCAAGGAGGCCACGCCCCTCCCTTTTAGAATGTAAGGGTAAAAGAAGCAAACATTTTAAATTTATTTATATTTTATTCATTTTTCAAAGAAATTTTTTAAAAACCGGTAAGACGGAGGGCGAAATGTTATAATGTATTGGAAATCCAATCTCTTGGGCCCTCCCCCTCTTTTACATTATTTCGGCTCAATCGCGTTTTTTGGGCTCCAATAACCTTCGTGTCAGGTGACACGAAGTTTGTCAGGGGGTATTTATTTATTTATTTTTTATTGAAAAGTGTCCGGAGGTAAGTAGATTTCGTATTCAGGCACTGCCACCAACCTGAATAGGGTGTCTGTTTCGCTTTGCCCGGGGCTAAAGTAACTCAATTGGTAGCGTGCCAGGCTCGTAATCTACAGTTCCCGGTTAAAGTCCCCCCTGGGACAGTGTTGAAATTTATCCCGACCATGCACTCTCTCAGTAGGAGACACCAACTCTCTGCAGACATACTCTCTGCACATTAAAAAACACCTCGGACTGCCTTGACGGAGACTATCATCTGTCTCCTTACACCTGTTCAGTGGGTCCCCTCCCCCAACCTTCTCTGAACACTCGGGGTCCTTGTGACGTGGTTCACTCAAAAAGTTACCTATATCGTTAAAACAAAGCAATATCTTTGAAATCCATTTAAAAACATATACAGAAGTAACGAATCGTTCAATTCGTCTCTTCAAGTTGAAAAAGAAAAATTGTTTATACTTCAGAAAACCAAAAACTTGCATTCACACTCTGACACCAGAATAATTCCACTGTTCCTCCTTGTCATGGATATATTGTACGCCCTATATGAGAAGCATCAATCTGTCCTCTTCTTCACAATGCCCCGGATGTATGCCTTCCCCCACCACCCCAACACTCTTTCACCGTATAGTCGCATCGGAAGACGCGGCGTTTTGCTATTCTGAGCTCTCTCGTTTCATTGATCTTGCCCTTAGGACTGACGACGCTACACTTCCGACTTTGAATCCAGAGAACAAAAGAGCTCTCGCGCTTTCTCTTCATTTTGCAAACAACTGCATCTGACATGTCGAAGCTGCCGCAATTCACGATTGATCATCACTAAACGCCAGTAATAGACGACCATGGAGAGCGAGAGTGAAGAAAAAAATAAGAACCGGTAAAAAAGATCTTTGAACTGAAGGCCCTTTTATGAAAGAAAATAGAGACAGAAAAAAATAAGAGGCGACTGAGCAAGTTAGAAATAAAAAGACAACAAGCTTATTTTACCAAAGCTTCACGTAATATTCAGCAACACTCGTACATAACATATAGGTTTGAAACACTTGTGAGACCGATCTCACTACTATCCGTTCCTTGGAACTATCGGCGAATGAAGGATTACTCGAGCCTACTCCCGAGTCGACCAGACATCCTCCAAAGGGAGACGTAACGATCGGTTAAGAGACTGCATCTCTACGATATGATTTATTTGGTGTCACGGCAAATTTGCTGTCTGGGAAGACACGATAGAGAGAGTCTCTTATCGTAGTCAAAGCGTTTCGTGTGTGGTTCTGCTTACGCTTATGCGGAGGAGTAATCCCATCTTGCTTGGCAATCTAGCTAGACAACGACTCCATAAATGTTGCTAACACTGTTCCATGTATTTGACCTTGTATTGATACAACACATCTACACAGCCCAAAACGCACAAACGACCCCATAAAGACGGAATAAAAGAAAATGCACGCACGAAGAACTACCACGCCTCCTCCCCTAATGTGACGTACTACAAGCAAGAACACTAGGCCATGTTCTGCAGTCACGTCAACGCGATATTTAAGTCTGATTGTTGGCAACGACAATAATCTGTTCTTAGAAAATATCTCATTTCAAGTTATTTCCTTTTCTACTTCTAAGTGCTTTTTTATTCGTTGTTTCCTGTTTTTATTTCCCTGGGATGTTTAATCTTTCTTGATGTTATTAACTGTGCAATTTTAGTTTGTTATAAATATATAACAAGTAGTAAAGATTTACGCAGCGATGGCATGACTGTCATTAGTTGCAGAAGATAGTTGTTTTATTGTGTTGTCGTTTGATTAATGATGATTAATGATTCGGTTACGGATGAGGTACTTAGGTTAATGAAAATTTGACTAAGATGGATAAATGATTTCTCAAACGTGAGAGAAATTTGAATTTTGGATTAGCCTGTAAAACGTTGTGGGGAATTAAAGATCAGGTCATATATTAGGTATGAAATTTCGGACAAAAATCGATGGCGTCATATAAACTTTTTTTATATCGATTTGTAAATACGATTTTCTATTACGTTTGGAATCTTATTGATATTTTGATAGAGTTTGGCGTGGCCGTGAAGGTAAGAATGGGAGGCAAATGCTTTATGCTACGTTAAACAGTTCTAAAGAATTGCAGTAGCGACAACATCCATTGATTGCATGAGTTTGTGTGCTTTGATTTTGAAATGACTCTCAAACTACTGCCTTGATCATCTTGGTGTTCGGTACAGTCGCTCAAAAAAGTATCCGAACACTATGGTTGATTACAGAATTCAGAAAAAATATATGGCAACGATTTTTTTTTTAGGAAAAAAATTCTGGCAACCTTCATGTCACGTGACACGAAGGTTGCCAGAAATATTTTTCTAAAAAAAAATCGTTGCCAGATATTTTTTCTGAATTCTGTAATCAACCATAGTGGTCGGATACTTTTTTGAGCGACTGTACACTGATTCTTCGTGTAAAAGTACTTATCGCATTCGAAAATGAAATAGATTATTTTATTATAAAAAAATGACACTGGTAATCGTCTGACAGGAATACAAAATTTGTAATATATGCAATTCTTTCAACTTTAAATGCTAAACCAGTACAGATATTTAAAAACGGTTTTCTCTATAGCATATTTCGATATTTTCTGATCGTTTCTTCCGTTTCCAATATGAGGCACGGCCGAATCTAGGAAAGGGGGGTGGGGCTAGGAGGTCGTGTCAGCCTCTTTTCAATTATTAAACTTATTTATAATTCATGAATTTTTTCAACAAATTGTTTAAAAACCCGTAAAACTGAGGGGGGCGGACATTATACTGCATTCGAAATAAATTGTCTTGCCTCCCTGTTTTGCATTTTTTTGGCTCGATTATGTTTCTTGACCCCCCCCCCCCTCGTTTTTTTTTCTAGACCCGGCCCTCATATGAGGCTATCTTATCAAATACGCGATTTAGTAACAGATCGAAAATTTCGTGTTCAAACTGTGCATGCGTTTTGAGTTTTATAATACTGTTACGACAGACGAACGTGCTGTAAGTAAACCATGATTGATGTGTCATTGACGCTCGCGTTATCCCTCAGAGGGAGAATTACGTCACTAGCCTATTGAAACAGACAGATTTGAAAACCATAACGGTGTTTAAAGAGAGAATTGAAAAGTTTTCGGTTGTAGCTGAAAGTATACCTCTGTGCTCCTTTTAGTGAGGGGTGGGGGTGGCTCAGTCGGTGGCGCGCCAGGCTCGTAATCTGTAGTTCCCAGGTTCGAGTCCCAGCTGGGTCAGCGTTGAGATTTATCTCCGCAAAATTCCCCGCCCTGCCCACGGTCAGTAGGGGACACCGATGGGCTTGGAAAGGCCGCCGTGCGTCGGATGGGACGTTAAGCCGTGACTCCGTGTGCGGGAGAGACATACCCTGTGCACGTTAAAGAACACGCTGGATGGCCTTGACGGGAGGCTACCATCTGTCTCCCAACAGCTGTTCCAGTGGGTCCCCTCCCCCAACCTTCTCTGAGCCTTCGGGGTCCATGTGACCTGGCCATTAACCCATGGTGTGCAAAAAAGTGCCGCTCAGAGGTAAAACAACCCAACCCTTTTATATGTGTAGTTTTATACTTTTGCAATAAATTACTTCACTGCTAAGTATTCTTTTAAATTGAGGCTCAAGATTTTCTATTAAAATTCATAACAATACATTGCCCTGTTGCGCCACAAATTTGCAGTTGTTTTGCAATGCCAAGGGATCAGAGGTAATCACTAAAATGTTCTTTCTGTTGTATTTGTGATGATATCACATTAATTGGTATGGTGATCTATAAAATGATAATCTATAAATGATGATGGTGTCATATAAATGGTGATATATAAAAATAATAACGTAATATAAGTGTGATAACTGGTGATCTATAAAACCCTGCAAAATTGACGGCGCCACAAGACTGTGCGTACGAAACGCAAACCGTATGTACAGTCGCTCAAAAAAATATCCTAACACCATGGTTGATTACAGAATTCAAAAAAAATATCTGGCAACTATTTTTTTTAGAAATTAGTGATCTGGCAACCTCCGTGTACGTAGGTTGCCAGATATTTTTTCTGAATTCTGTAGTCAACCATAGTGTTCGGATATTTTTTTGAGCGACTGTACAGTTCGAACACGAAATTTTCGACCTGTTGGTAAACCTCGTATTTGTGTAACCCAATGAAACGATCGGAAAAGAACGAAATGTGCGATAGAGAAAACCGTTTCCAAATATCTGTACTGGTTTAGCATTTTGAGTTAAATTTATTGTATTATGAATTTTTCATTCTATTCAGATGACTACATTTGCCATTATTGTTCATATCAACATAATATTTCATCTTCGAACACAATTTGTGCTTCTATATTAAAGAATCAGCGTACCAAATTTCAAGATGATCAAGGTAAGCGTTGAGGGTTATTGGGAAATATGTTGTGGCACCAGGACCGGATTGGGGGGGGATGGGGTATAACGCTGGCTATAATGTTTTGGTTCTTCGGTGTATATACCTTGGTTGGGTTGTGTTGTTTTACCTCTGAGCGGCACTTTTTTGCACACCATGGGCTAAATGGCCAGGTCACATGAACCCCGAAGGCTCAGAGAAGGTTGGGGGAGGGGATCCACTGGAACAGCTGTTGGGAGACAGATGGTAGCTTCCCGTCAAGGCCATCCAGTGTGTTTTTTAACGTGCACAGGGTATGGCTCTCCCACACACGGGGTCACGGCTTAACGTTCCATCCGACGGACGACGGCCTTTCCAAGCCCATCGGTGTCACCTACGACCGTAGGCAGGGTGAGGAATTTTGCGGAGATAAATCTCAACGCTGACCCAGCTGGGACTCGAACCTATATACCCTGGTAAAATATAGAGTTATATATATATACATAATACAGTAATAAATATCTTAAAAACAATCACGCAACATATTCGTTTCTTTAATTTATATTTACCAATTATTTTTACCATATTAGAATTTCAGGGGGGGGGGGGTAATCGCCCCGTAATGCAGCCGTGCTATGCGTCTGTAATGTTAAAAATTTCATTAATGTTCTATTTGAAAATATACACTTCCCTAACTTATTAAATTTTCCATTTATTCCTCAGGACATGAATTTTTTAAATAAGCTTTACATTTTAGACTTAACATTAAAAACAAAACAAAGGGGAAACAGATTTTTGAGATTTTCTCTTTGAAACCCTAAACAATAATGCTTGTTCAAAAATTCTTCAAACAATACGATAATAATATTATCTGGGTGAAAAAACACGCGAAAATAATTCACGTTTAAAAAAATACATCTAGTTGTTAAGAATTACATTTCGTCGTCAATTTAACCCTTTTTTCGGCAAGTCTATCGTAAAAATACGTCTCAAAAATATAAACGGAATGGAAGTATTACATCATTTGTTTGTTTCTTGTAATAGTTTCGTGTAAACTGTAGAATAACGTCTCAACACGTCTTCAACTGGAAGTAAAGAAAGAGAACTGGCAACATAAAATTTCCAAGTCATTGCTAATGTTTATTATGACTTGCGTAGAGTAATGTTGTGGACGTAAGAATGCACTTTGAACAGTCAACAGTGACATTTCTCAAAAGAAACAGAGGCGTTCTGTTTTCGATCAGAGCCCTTTGATATATGACATCAACTAACTATTTGTTTTTACCGACTGTGACAGCATCGTATCATTTTTTTCTCCCCGCATATTATTTTCGCGGAATGGAAGAAACCATATCTGTAGCAAAATTCATCACAGATGGCGTTAGCTTTGTTACGAGAAAATCGAAATGTCGAATCATCAGTTTATAAAATTTTATTCATTTCTCTGATGGAAGTTTATGTCTTCAGCTCGTTTTGTAGGATATAAAGCCATTATTGCATAAACGAAATGCGCAAATCGGGGTTGTCGTTTCTTAGGAGCTTTATTTCTTACGTTTTGTGATATTCATTCTTTTTACTCAAATGTAGAGATTGGAAGAGTAGGCTCTGCGTAAACTATTCTCCAAGAGGTATTGAGCAATCAACAACCTCATGGACGGAACTAATTAAAACGGCGCAATCGTTCCTTTTGACTCCTACTCTTAGTCTTAGAAAGGACTTCATCTTGAGGCCGCCAATGGGCTTTTAAAGGCCGCCATCCGTCAGATGGAACGTTAAGCCATGGTCTCCGTGTGCGGGAGAACCATACCCTGTGCACATTAAAGAACAAGCTGGATGGCCTTGACGGGAGGATACCATATGTCTTGCAACAGCTGTCCAGTGGGTCCATAACCTTCTTTGAGTCCTCGGGGTCTTTGCGAATTGGCCATTTCATACACTGTGTACTCGGACCTTAAGACTTGTCCTGTGTGCGAGAGAGCCATACCCTGTGCACGTTTAAATGCGCTGGATTTGATGGGAGGCTACCATCTGTCTCCTAACAGTTGTTCCAATGGGTACCCCCTTAACCTTCTCTCACTCTTCGGGATCCTTATGACCTGGCCATTTAGTCCATTGTGTGCAAAAAAGCCTCTGAGCAGCACTTTTTTTCAAACCAACGGGCTAAATGGTCAGGTCATAAGGACCCCAAAGCCTCCGAGGTAGTAGTAAATAATCACAGGATAAGTCCTGTAGACATGGAACTCATGAAATGATGAGCTGAAAATTTTTTTTCAGCTCATCATTTCATGAGTTCCATGTCTACAGGACTTATCCTGTGATTATTTACTACTGATTTATTGATTTAACGCCCTGAGCGTGAGTACAAATATAAATTCTATCTGTAATGAGGCAACAGAGTTGTCCACTTCCTGGATAGATGGCGCCACTAGTGCGAATCAAATAAATAAAATCCGGAAGGATTATAAGGTCACATAAGCTGAGAAAAGGGTAGCCATTGAAGGTTTAGTGGTAGCATAACAGGAATGTTTCCTGGAGACGTGGGTTCGAATTCCAGTCATGGCCTCCGAGTTAGGTTAGGGAAGGGAAGGATACCCACTGAACGGATGTTAGCAGAATAATGAAAGCCTCTACTTAAGGTGCTGGACCCTCTACACCATCAGGCCTTCCGTGTTTGCACGGGGGTTTTCCACACTTCACTGGTGCAGTCTACGTTGAAACCGACGAACAATCTTTATGTATTCGCCGTCAGCAGTAGTCTTTGCAGTATGCAGCAAAATTGTGATCCCTGCCTGGCCATCCCACTTGGGACTGCGTTTTCAGTTGGGTTGTTTTAGGTTGTTTTACCTCTGAGCGGCACTTTTTCGCACACCATGGGCTAAATGGCCAGGTCACATGGACCCCGAAGGCTCAGAGAAGGTTAGGGGAGGGGACACACTGGAACAGCTGTTGGGAGACAGTTGGTAGCCTCCCGTCAAGGCCATCCAGCATGTTCTTTAACGTGCACAGGGTATGGCTCTCCCGCACACGGGGCCACGGCTTAACGTCCCATCCGACGGACGACGGCCTTTCCAAACCCATCGGTGTCCCCTACTGACCGTGGGCAGGACGGGGAATTTTGCGGAGATAAATCTCAATGCTGACACAGCTGGGACTCGAATCTGGGAACTACAGATTACGAGCCTGGCTCGCTACCGACTGAGCCACTCCCGCACCCTGCGTTTTCATTCCTCAGTGGGAAATGTTATATCAGAATCAGCAGACTGCCATTCGTCCTTTCGGTTTTCGCATCCGAGGTTATCTGAGAGACATTGCCAGTCTCGATATCACCTCATAGTCGACAGCCGAGTCACTTCCATCCTGGCTCCCTGTTTCCCGTTCCTGTGATTTCTCTCTTTGCAGGACGGGGATGGCCTTTACATCCGACTGTGTGTATCGGCAGCTTTTTGCCAGCCATCATGCTTCGCACCAGGATTTCTTGCCTGTCTTCTGAGATGGCTCGACGTCTGGCCCCTCAGTGGGATTAGCCATGGTCTGTTGTGATGCAATCATTACTGACCAGATCCCACAGCGGGGTTCCATCTTCATTACAGAGTTGCATGGTATTAGTCTTGCCTTGGACCGTATAGTAGCTAAGCGTCATCGTCGGTGTGTCCTCTACACTGACACTTCGCTAGGATTTGATCTCGCTGAGGCATCGGCCTCACCCTGTTCTATCCAAGATCTGCCAGCATCTCCATCATCTGTCAGCCACTACTACCATTCTCTTCCCTCCCTGGTCACGTCGGGATCAGGGGCAATGACTTGGCAGATGCTGCTGCCAAGTCAGCTACGCCCCTATCCGACTCTCCATTGCCAGTTTCCTACTTGAACTTCCGGCAGCGTTTTTCCATCGAGCTCCGGGCACAGTGGCAGAGATCTTGGTCTGAACAGATTGCTAACAAGCTTTTCGAGATCAAGCCCATTGTCAAACCGTGGCAGTCTTGTTTTCGCAGGAATCACAAGGAGGAAGTTGTACTTGCTCGGCTCCGCTTAGGTCATTCGTTTATGACTCATTCATTTCTTCTTCGGGCAGACGATGAGCCTCAGTGCGAGTTTTGTTACACAACACATGTTAAACCTATTTTAATATCATGTCCAACTTTTAAACTTGAACGCCACTTCTATTTTAACTTCTATTTTAACTCGGACATCTTTTATCCGATGAATCTGTTTTATCCGCCGTTTATACCTTATTAAGTTTTACTGGCAATTTTAACCGTCTCTGATTTTTACCTTTTAATATTGTTTTTTACATGGGTCCTATACTCCCATTGTTATCTTTTACATACTTGTTATTGCTATTTTTTTGTCTTTTAGATCTTTTTTGTCGTTTGTTGCTTTAGTATTTACATTTTATTGTCTTTCTTATTGACTTTTTACTTTTAACTTTGGTTGGGGGTTTCCTTGACTTTCAGATCTTTCTCTTTACCCTTTATACCTCGTATGGCACATCATGGCCTTAGTTGTCTTTGCGCCATTAAACCCCAAACACCCAAACCAAACCAAGCCTATTAGGGCCATCCAGCGTGCTCTATATATGGCCTATTAGGGCCATCCAGCCTTAAGGCCATCCAGCGTGCTCTTTAAAATGTCCAGTATATGATTCTCTGAAACACGGTACAGTCGCTCAAAAAAAAAAAAATCAACACTACGGTTGATTACAGAATTCAGAAAAAATATCTGGCAACGATTTTTTAGAAATTAGTGATCTGGCAACCTTCGTATCACGTGACACGAAGGTTACCAGATCACCGATTTCTAAACAATTCGTTGCCAGATATTTTTTCTGAATTCTGTAATCAACCGTAGTGGTCGGATATTTTTTTGAGTGACTGTACAAGGCATAATGTCTCATTCTACGGATGGTCCCCTTTCTGACCTAGCGAAAGGCGAAGGTTTAGGTGACATAAATTTTCGCCTTTCGCAGTAGGTACCTATTTGATAGGTAATTTATGTATTTTCCCCTTTTGCAGAATATAAATACATTTCTGGATAGAATAAACGAAACGTGCAAATCGGAATTGGCTTTTCGTTACAGATTTATTTCACATGTTTTGTGATATTCTTTTTTTTTTTAAAAAAAATAGGGATCTTAAAAAATAGACTTTTCATACCCATATACACTATTACCCAACAGATATTGTGTCGAGTTGTTTTACCTCTGAGCAGCATTTTTGCGTTCACAAAAAAGAGCCGCTCAGATGATAAATGATGCTGTTATCTTGAAATATTGATGATGCAAGAATAATACCGACAAAGAAAATGATGGCAGGATAGTTCTCCCGACAGTGATATTTGGATCCACCGGACAGCTGCTAGGAAAAAAACAGAATCCTAACTTTCGAGGCTATCCAGGGTTTTTAACTTGTACAGTTAACTGACGGTAGAACTCTCCATACGATGCACTTTGGCCTTTTCAAGTCCATCGGTGTTTTTCTTACGGTGAACAGGGTGGTGACTAGCGGAGAAAATCTCAGCCCAGACACACTGAGGACTTCAACATGCTGATTATCTATCTTATGAACTTAGTATACTGGCGACTGAAACAACCCATTCCCTCATACAACTACCACTCTTCGTATTATCCTCGCACCTCCTGAAATCTCAGCTCCTGGTACAGTCGCTTAAAAGAGTAACCGAACATTATGGTTGATTGCAGAATTCAGAAAAAAATTTCTGGCAACGATTTTTTTTAGAAATTAGCGATCTGGCAACCTTCGTGTCACGTGACACGAAGGTTGCCAGATCACTAATTTCTAAAAAAAAATCGTTGCCAGATATTTTTCCTGATTCAACCGCGCCTCTAATACACTGATTCAACCGCCCCTGATTCAAACCGAGCCTCTAATACAACACCAATCCCTGATACAACTCTTGTATTGATGCAACATACGCCCCTGATTCAACCACGCCTCTAATACAACACCAATCCCTGATACAACTCTTGTATTGATGCAACATACGCCCCTGATTCAAACCGCGCCTCTAATACAACACCAATCCCTGATAAAACTCTTGTATTGATGCAACATACGCCCCTGATTCAACCACGCCTCTAATACAACACCAATCCCTGATAAAACTCTTGTATTGATGCAACATACGCCCCTGATTCAACCACGCCTCTAATACAACACCAATCCCTGATACAACTCTTGTATTGATGCAACATACGCCCCTGATTCAACCACGCCTCTAATACAACACCAATCCCTGATACAACTCTTGTATTGATGCAACATACGCCTCTGATTCAAACCGCGCCTCTAATACAACACCAATCCCTGATAAAACTCTTGTATTGATGCAACATACGCCCCTGATTCAAACCACGCCTCTAATACAACACCAATCCCTGATAAAACTCTTGTATTGATGCAACATACGCCCCTGATTCAAACCGTGCCTCTAATACAACACCAATCCCTGATACAACTCTTGTATTGATGCAACATACGCCTCTGATTCAAACCGCGCCTCTAATACAACACCAATCCCTGATAAAACTCTTGTATTGATGCAACATACGCCCCTGATTCAAACCACGCCTCTAATACAACACCAATCCCTGATAAAACTCTTGTATTGATGCAACATACGCCCCTGATTCAAACCACGCCTTTAATACAACACCAATCCCTGATAAAACTCTTGTATTGATGCAACATACGCCCCTGATTCAAACCGTGCCTCTAATACAACACCAATCCCTGATAAAACTCTTGTATTGATGCAACATACGCCCCTGATTCAAACCACGCCTCTAATACAACACCAATCCCTGATAAAACTCTTGTATTGATGCAACATACACCCCTGATTCAATCGCGCCTCTAATACAACACCAATCCCTGATACAACTCTTGTATTGATGCAACATACGCCCCTGATTCAAACCACGCCTCTAATACAACACCAATCCCTGATACAACTCTTGTATTGATGCAACATACGCCCCTGATTAAAACCGTGCCTCTAATACAACACCAATCCCTGATAAAACTCTTGTATTGATGCAACACATGCCCTTGATTCAACCGCGCCTCTAATACAACACCAATCCCTGATACAACTCTTGTATTGATGCAACATACACCCCTGATTCAATCGCGCCTCTAATATAACACCAATCCCTGATACAACTCTTGTATTGATGCAACATACGCCCCTGATTCAAACCACGCCTCTAATACAACACCAATCCCTGATACAACTCTTGTATTGATGCAACATACGCCCCTGATTAAAACCGTGCCTCTAATACAACACCAATCCCTGATAAAACTCTTGTATTGATGCAACATACGCCCCTGAATCAACCACGCCTCTAATACAACACCAATCCCGGATACAACTATTGTATTGATGCAACATACGCCCCTGATTCAACCGCGCCTCTAATACAACACCAATCCTTGATACAACTCTTGACCTCATGCAACCTTTGACCTGGCATAACCCATTTCTGATACAACACTTGTCCTGATACTCACCACTGCCTCTGATGGAATCCTCGACCCTCCATACATTAGTTCCAACATTATTGCAGAACAAACAGAGTAAATAAACAGACTGCGAATGCCTGAAGTCTCGGCAGAATCACAGAGCAGCTTTTCACTCTGTGACCTAAGTCTCCTCATTCTTTCATAGAGAAGAAATCGGATCAGCTTTCTCCCTCTCGGAAAGACTAAAATAAAGCAGATATTTCTTCAATTTATTTCTCTAATACTCCTGAAGCAGAGGGCTTTAGTTTCACACCAGAGGAACCAAGCCTCCTGATAAATCCCAGCGCCCAAGAGAATAAGGATTTTTACTTCGAATATAAACCTAAGAATTCCTTCTCATGCAGGCTTTGGTCAAAAAGTCGCCAATTCCTGCTCTTCTACCAGATGGGACGACTCTAAAGAAGTTGCTCTTCAGACGATGCAAGGAAAAAAGAATATCAGTTGCTTTTTTATAAGGTGCCGAGTGGTTAGCGCGCTTGGCTACTGATCTAAGGGCCCTGGGTTCGAGCCCCTGGCAAGGCATGGCTGTTTGTGTTGTTTTTCTGCTGAGGTCCTGCCATCCTCTCAGACCTTCTACTATTGCATATAAACTGACAGGCTACTGTCAGACTTCTGTGGCAAGCAGCTGCTTGAGGGGGTATTTATTTTTTTTATTAAATTTAATCGCACCACGCCCCAGGGTTATGGAAGGCATGAGTTCTTTGAACTATGTCGTATAGGGGAATTTCATAACGCCAACCTTATCTATTTCAATAATTAAATAAATACCGAAAAGTAATGATACAAAAATTCTAAAATAATAACATATGTACAGAAAAAAAAAAATACCCCTCAAACAGCTGCTTGCCACAGAGGTCTGACAGGAGCCTGTCAGTTTATATGCTAAAGTTGAAGATCTGAGAGGATGGCAGGAACTCAGCAGAAAACAACACGAACATCCATGCCTTACCCGAGGCTCGAACCCAGGTCCCTTAGATTAGTAACGAAGCGCGCTAACCACTCGGCCACGGGACGGCTGTACAGAAAATGAATTTATTTTAAAAATCTTTCAAAATAATCATCACGGGACTGTTTTGAATACTTTTTACACATCTCCTTTAATCGTAGAGAGCATTACGGAAATTCCTTCGAAATTGTCTTCTTGAAATGGTCGATCATATTCTTTTAGATGATTTTGAATGATACGAAATCTTTTCTCTATCATCTTCGTTTTTAACTTCGGGAAGAGAAAAAGAGTTGGGTTGTTTTACCTCTGAGCGGCACTTTTTTGCACACCATGGGCTAAATGGCCAGATCACATGGACCCCGAAGGCTCAGAGAAGGTTGGGGAAGCGGACCCACTTGAACAGCTGTTGGGAGACAGATGGTAGCCTCCCTTCAAGGCCATCCAGCGTGTTCTTTAACGTGCACAGGGTATGGCTCTCTCCCGCACACGGGGCCACGGCTTAACGTCCCATCCGATGGACGGCGGCATTTCCAAGCCCATCGGTTCCCCTACTGACCGTGGGCAGGGCGGGGAGTTTTGTGGAGATAAATCTCAACGCTGACCCAGCTGGGACTCGAACCTGGGAACTACAGATTACGAGCCTGGCGCGGTACCGACTGAGCCACCCCCGCCCCTAGAAAAAGAGTCAACCGGGGCTAAATCTCTCAAATAGAATGGTGGTGTATGTGAAACTAAAATTTCGTGGGTAACAATTTTTTAAACGCAAAGAGTCATTCATTTATTAAAAATAGGGAATACGGAAAAATAATCAAAAGCCACATGGTCCTTATTTTCAATTATTAAAGACCTATCAAAAAATGGTGCGGGATGATTCATTCAGTAGCGCGCCAGGCTAGTAATCTTCAGTTCCCAGATTCGAGTCCCAGGTGGGTTTGGGGCGGGGGGGGGGGGTGGCTCAGTCGGTAGTGCGTCAGGCTCGTAATCTGCAGTTCCCAGGTTCGAGTCCCAGCTGGGTCAGCGTTGAGATTTATCTCCGCAAAACTCACTGCCTTTCCCACGGTCAGTAGGGGACACCGGATGGGCTTGGGAAGGCCGTCGTCCATCGGATGGGACGTTAAGCCGTGGTCCCGTGTACGGGAGAAACATACCCTGTGCATGTTAAAGAACATACTGGTTGGCCTTGACGGGAGGCTACCATCTGTCTCCCAACAGCTGTTCCAGTGGGTCCCCTCCCCCAACCTTCTCTGAGCCTTCGGGGTCCATGTGACCTGGTCATTTAGCCGATGGTGTGCAAAAAAGTGCCGCTCAGAAGTAAAACAACCGAACAACCCAGGTGGGTCAGCGTTGAGCATTATCGGCAAAACTCAGTCAGAAGGGCACAGCAATGGGCTTGGAAAGGCCGCCGTCAGTTCGGTGGTAGTTTAAGCAATGGCCCCAGCAGCTATAATCTGCGCACATTAAAGAACATGCTGGATGGCCTTGAGAGAAGCAACCTTCTGTCTTCCAGTAGCTGTCCAGTGGGTTCCCCTCAACCTTTTCTGAGCCCTCGGGGTCCTTGTGACCTGGCCATTTAGTCCATTGTGTGCAAAAAATGAGATAAAATAACCCAACTGCATAACAATCCAACTCTTTGAAAAAAGCTGAAATTATAATCTAAAAATAATCTAAAAATATTAGTTTTCATTTTTCAAAATTACAGGGAATATTTGAAATTTAAATTATTCTGGGCTCGAGCGCGAAGTCATCTGTCCTATTTTTAGTACGAGCCCGAACTCAATCTATACCTTTAATGATTAAAGAGATTCGTTTCTATGGAAATTTATTCGATTGAAAGTTAGCAAAGAATATATATATTTTATCTGTCAGAAACATTAGGTACAGACAAAAAAAAGCAAAGAGACTTTAAAATTTAAACTTATAGAAATTTTAAGTAAATAAATAAGAGAGGTGGACTTGACGAAACGATACGGAGAGGTATTGATGTCTGCTTTCAACCTGTAAATCAGCAATTTCTGTTTCTTCAGGTCTGGGGCGGGGATGGCTCAGTCGATAGCGCGCCAGGCTCGTAATCTGTAGTTCCCAGGTTCGAGTCCCAGCTGGGTCAGCGTTGAGATTTATCTCCACAAAATTCCCCGCCCTGCCCACGGTCAGTAGGGGACACCGAGGGGCTTGGAAAGGCCACCGTCCGTCGGATGGGACGTTAAGCCGTGGCCCCGTGTGCGGGAGAGCCATACCCTGTGCACGTTAAAGAACACGCTGGATGGCCTTGACGGGAGGCTACCATCTGTCTCCCAACAGCTGTTCCAGTGGGTCTCTTCCCTTAACCTTCTCTGAGCCTTCGGGGTCCATGTGACCTGGCCATTTAGCCCATGGTGTGCAAAAAAGTGCCGCTCAGAGGTAAAACAACCCAACGAAATTAATACGTACATTATAAAAAAAATAAAGCAACACCACATTTTTAGATTTAACCTGATATTTCTTTTGTTCAGAAAACAGCCAACATTTTTGCTCTATTCCACTTTAGTCTAATTTATATTTTGTGAGTTATTAATTAAACTCGGGCACTTCACGATTTTCCTTAATGCGCTGTCAGAAAGTTTTGCAAATCATCCGAGCCATCGCATTACAATACGGAGCCAAAAACATTGTCAAGATTCATATTCAAGTGAAATTCAATTAATTTAAGTCATGTCTTTGTTAAGAGTTTCGTCAACTATAATAGTGGAACAAGTTCACTTACTACATATTTACACTCCTACGAATTAGGCGTTTTAGGAAGTAGGGACAAAACAATTTTAATGCTATTATAAAGAAGACAATATCTTACTATTAATTAAGAGAAAGCTATTGTGTCCTCATTGTATATGCACTTTTACACGCCATTTACTGCAAAAGAACTGGACGGATTTTGTGCATTAACTGTAAGTACAAAAAAAAAAACGTTTCTTTTGCAGATTTCTCCAAAAGCTGGAGGTTTTTACCATGAAATATTTTCATTCTAGATGAACAAAGCCTTATTGTTATTCTAATAGCGCATCAATAGAGGCGAAAATGCGTTTTCTTTTTAATTAAGCTAGTAGCATAGAACTTTAAGTAAGACGTCGACCACAGACGTGAATTAGATAGAGTTGATTTACTCCTGAACAGGGCGCTATCCTGCATAGTTGGGTTGGGTTGTTTTACCTGTGAGCTGCACTTTTTTGCACACCATGAGCTAAATGGCCAGGTCACATGGACCCCGAAGGCTCAGAGAAGGTTGGGGGAGGGAACCCACTGGAACAGCTGTTGGGAGACAGATGGTAGCCTCCCGTCAAGGCCATCCAGCGCGTTCTTTAACGTGCACAGAGCATGGCTCTCCCACACACGGTGTCACGGCTTAACGTCCCATCCGACGGACGGCGGCCTTTCCAAGCCCATCGGTGTCCCCTACTGACCGTGGGCAGGGCGGGGAATTTTTGCGGAGATATATCTCAACGCTGACCCAGCTGGGACTCGAACCTGGGAACTACAGATTACGAGCCTGGCGCGCTACCGATTGAGCCCCCCCCCCGCCCCATCCTGCATAGTGGTTAAGTTACTATAGAACAGAGTAGTTTAACCGAATTTGAATTCTGGACCCAATTTGTGGCTAATATATATCAACGTATTCATAGATTTTATTCATAGATAACTATTTGTACAACTGCACAATGTAATATAGGGCAACATATGCGAGTAAAAAACAGCCTATTAAAAAGAAACCAATATGCTAAACATGCTAATAATGAAACTGTATACAGTCGCTCAAAAAAGTATCCGAACACTATGGTTGATTACAGAATCCAGAAAAAATATCTGGCAACGATTTTTTTAGAAATTAGTAATCTGGCAACCTTCATGTCATGTGACACGATGGTTGCCAGATCACTAATTTCTGAAAAATCGTTGCCAGATATTTTTTCTGAATTCTGTAATCAACCATAATGTTCGGATTCTTTTTTTAACATATATAATGCGTATGAATATATAATGCAATGAATATGGAGCGTGTGCAGTTACCGTTCACAGCAAACTGGAGCGGTTGCGGTTAATGTTCACAGCACATTGGATCGTGTGAGCTCACAAAGACCTAGATCGTGTGGGCTCACTCACGGAAATACTAAGCGTGTGCAGTTACCGTTCACAGCAAACTGGAGCGTGTGCGCCTCGCTTTTGTGCTCACTATGCGCTAAATGGCCAGGTCACAAGAACTCCAAAAACTGAGTTCTAAAGATGGGAAGAGGACCCATTGAATAGCTGTTAGGATAGAGATAGTTTCTTCCCATCAAGGCCACTCAGCGTGTTTTTTTAACGTGACGATGTATGGTTTTCCATGTGCACGAGTCACGGCTTAACTTTCCATCGGAAGGACGGTGGTCTTTTCAAGTCCATCAGGGTCCCTTTCTCAGGGAGGGCAGAACTGGTGTTGGTAATGGTGGAGGTTGGGTTGTTTTACCTCTGAGCGGCACTTCTTTGCACACCATGGGCTAAATGGCCAGGTCACATGGATCCCGAAGGCTCAGAGAAGGTTGGGGGAGGGGAACCACTGGAACAGGTGTTGGGAGACAGATGGTAGCCTCCCGTCAAGGCCATCCAGCGTGTTCTTTAACGTGCACAGGATATGGATCTCCCGCACACGGGTCCACGGCTTAACGTCCCATCCGACGGACCGTGGGCAGGGCGGGGAATTTTGCGGAGATAAATCTCAACGCTGACCCAGCTGGGACTCGAACCTGGGAACTACAGATTACGAGCCTGGCGCGCTACCGACTGAGCCACCCCCGCCCCAATGGTGGAGGTGGTGGGTGGCGCTTGCAGAGAAAATATTATTTTATTTGAGTCTCCACTGAGTGTAAGCACTCAATGGAGACTCAAAGTAATGAAAATATCAAATTAATATTAATAGTATATTTATATTTAAGAAAATGCGACGATTTTTAAACGTGTAGTAGAGAAATAATTATCTATTTATTTTGGATGTATTATCCATATTGAATTAATGAGTTAGACCACAGCCTCCTATATAATACCAAGCCTGGACAGTGCAGTAAGAAAAGAATTTATATATAATGTACACTGGCGGAAATTGAAATAAGAACACCATTAGCAATTGAAGACCAGATCCCTTTGAAATCTATGAAATTTTATTGGTAGAAACAACTTGTTGAAAAAGGACAGTTATCACACGTGTGAAATGATTCAATGTTTATTTTACTTATTAATGAGTATTACATTTTACAGAAGGCACATTTTAATAAGGTGTTGTACCTCCTCGAGCAGCAATACAAGTCTCCAATCTGGCATGCAATCGTTCGTACAAATGCTGGATATCACTCTGGGGGATACCATTCCATGCGCTTTCAACTTGGACGCCTAATTCAGCGATGGTCATTGCCTGCCGCGGTCCACGGTAGAGTCTTTGCCGATCCAGTCCCAGACATGCTCGATTGGAGACAAGTTCGGAGAGAGTTCTGGCCAAGGGAGTTGGTGCACTGCCTGAAGAGTAAATGTTGAGTTGCTCGGGCTGAGAGTGGGCGGGCGTTATTCTTCTGGAATATCGCATTTTGGGATTACACTCAAATATGGCCGAGTGGTTAGCACGCTTGGCTACTGATCTAAGGGACCTGGGTTCGAGCCCCGGAATTAGGCATGGATGTGTGTGTCGTTTTTCTGCTGAGGTCCTGCCATCCTCTCAGATCTCCTACTGTGGCATATAAACTGACAGGCTCCTGTCAGACCTCTGTGGCAAGCAGCTGCTTGAGGGGGTATTTATTTATTGCCGTCCCGTGGCCGAGTGGTTAGCACGCTTGGCTACTGATCTAAAAGGACCTGGGTTCGAGCCCCGGATTAGGCATGGATGTGTGTGTCGTTTTTCTGCTGAGGTCCTGCCATCCTCTCAGATCTCCTACTGTGGCATATAAACTGACAGGCTCCTGTAAGACCTCTGTGGCAAGCAGCTGCTTGAGGGGGTATTTATTTATTGCCGTCCCGTGGCGGAGTGGTTAGCACGCTTGGCTACTGATCTAAAAGGACCTGGGTTCGAGCCCCGGATTAGGCATGGATGTGTGTGTCGTTTTTCTGCTGAGGTCCTGCCATCCTCTCAGATCTCCTACTGTGGCATATAAACTGACAGGCTCCTGTCAGACCTCTGTGGCAAGCAGCTGCTTGAGGGGGTATTTATTATTTTTATTTTATGGCAGGACGACCAGCTGTACGATGTCGCTGACGTACGTATTGCTATTCAGTGTACCCTGTACAAACACCAGACACGTACGAGTGTGATAGCTAATCGCTCCCCACACCATGATGCCCGGTGTGGGCCCAATATGTCGCTTGCGGATGTACGATGGAAGAAGCCAGTTACCAGGATTTACCAAGATTACCAGGGCTGATGAAAATCTCGCAATTTGATCAAATTGGATGACTAATCAAAGAAACAAAAAATGTAAATGAATTTAGCAATTCACTCTCACTTCCCAGTTTGCATATGCAAATATTTGCAATTTCAGAACCGTGTCGAGAAAAATAATAATCAGGAGTGTATCCACTTGTGGTTGAAAAATACTAAACGTTGCTAGAATTTGTTCTTAAAGATGACATAACACTCTCAGCACTAATAGGGGCGAGGGATTATCTCAGTTGGTGGTGCACTAGGCTCGCAATCTGCAGTTCCCAAGTTCGAGTCCCATCTACAGTGAGATTTATCTCCGCTAATTCCCCATTCTGCCCTAGGTCAGAAAGGGGACATCGATGGACTTGGAAAGGCTGCCATCCGTCCAATGGGACGTATACCCGCGGTATACCCTTCGTGTCACGTGACACGTGACACGAAGGTTGCCAGATCACTAATTTCTAAAAAAATCGTTGCCAGAAATTTTTTCTGAATTCTGTAATCAACCATAGTGTTCGGATATTTATTTGAGCGACTGTACAATCACTGTTATAATTAATTATTATTATTATTATTATAGGAATTTATATTATAGAAATAAATTTTTATAACACAAATTCTTTGCATTTTTTATAGTTCTTTTAAGGTTTTTATTGTAATCATTATATTCATTCATGTAAGCAATAACTAAAGGATACGTTTTTGCTTTTTTATTAACACTGTTTAAAATTTCATATGTAATCCATTTTTCATTAATAGCTTTATTTTTATCTCTCAAACCATCAATATTATAACTAGAATCCTGCATCGCTGTTGTAAACCATATTAATGAATTTTTGAGAAAAACAACGTTGTTTAATGTTTTTGCATACAAGGCTATCGTTATCCAATTTATAGTCCTTTAGTTTGTTAAATTATTTTCAGATAATTCATCCTAGTGATGTTATGCAAATTTTTGTTATTTGTATTTGTTTTGTTTAGTTTTTGAGATTTTATAATCATTAAAAGTGGATTTCCAAGAGGTTTCGGTTATTATAAATGCAAAAATAAGCAAATTTTAAAATGAAAATTTTTTGCATTATTTTAAAGTTAATTCTTCCTCACATCTGAATCATAGGAGTTTGATTAGTCAAACCATTGACCCATTTCATGATTTCGGACTGACTAAAAAGGACATAGTATTACTAGGCTCAGACAGGGACCACAAGACTGAATGATCAAATGCATAAGATGAACAGAGCTGAGTCATCTGCGTGTTGTTTGGGTTGGGTTGTTTGACCTCTGAGCGGCACTTTTTTGCACACCATGGGCTAAATGGCCAGGTCACATGGACCCCGAAGGCTCAGAGAAGGTTGGGGGAGGGGACCCAGGCGTGTTCTTTAACGTGTACAGGGTATGGCTCTCCCGCACACGGGGCCACCGCTTAACGTCCCATCCGACGGACGGCGGGCTTTCCAAGCCCATCGGTGTCCCCTACTGACCGTGGGCAGGGCGGGGAATTTTGCGGAGATAAATCTCAACGCTGACCCAGCTGGGACTCGAACCTGGGAACTACAGATTACGAGCCTGGCGCGCTACCGACTGAGCCACCCCCGCCCCTCTCTCCCACATAGTTCACGGACCTTTCCTAACAAAATTTCCGTACGAGAGAGGCGAAAGGACCCGAGTGATTTCCGGAATAAGAGTTTATTTTGAAGAAGAAGAAGTCCACCTAATTGTCAATGAAATGTTTGAACCTAACTGGTAATGAGAGGTTTGCTTAGCTGCCAAATCAGCTTTGAATTTTCCTACAAATTTAAACAGCAGTTTTGTTAAAGAGATTTCTGCTTGGAAGTTAACACAACTTTAGACGAGTGGACTCACTACTTGAAGACATCTGATCTGTACATGGATAGCTTTCACAGAAAAAAATTTTAACATCCCACGAAAGAATTTTAAACTGAGCAGAAGAAGGAAATAGCTTTAAATAGACTTACCATTGGTCCCTGCGCATTAAGCACAAAGTTAATAAAACACCTCTCTGCCAAACTTGTAATGAACCTGGAAATGTCGCACATGTTCTAATTCACCGTCCACTTTATGACCTCCAAAGAAACGATATGCTTGCCAGCCTCCAGCAGATCAACATCAGAGATGTTTCAGTCACCTCCATCCTGGACAGAAGATAAAACTCTCACATTGTGAGCTGGATTTCTAAAATCATGTTGCAGTTCCTGAAACACAACGGCCTTCTCTGCTCCTTCGGAGACTTTGTTTCCTTTGCGATTTTTGAACTGTCATAACTTTTGAAGATCAAAGATCTTGAAAGCCTTTATCATCAAAACCCACTAAACCTGTTTTGGTTTTCGGGTTTTAATGGGAGTATTTTTGTTTTATTTTCGTTTCATTAGGTCCACCTATGTTGACGTCATGAGTTAGTGGTACGCTTTCTGTTCCAGGAGGTGTTGCTCGAAATCGGACCCGGCGAGTTGAGTGTCACCATGTGCCAATTCAATACCACTGAACCACCGAGGCGGCTATTCTTTAGCTACTCCCAAGAGAGATAGATAGATAAATAAAATCTGGTGGGAAGATTATAAACCCTTCAACTTTGGGCTTCCTGCTATCTCAAATCCACTCCAAAAGCATTGGCGTCAAAATTCCAGTAGTGTTTCTTATTCTGGTAGCCTTTTTAAGATATTTACATTTAAATATCTTTTTTTTTAAAACTCCGGCCTCAAAAAACTAATATATATATTTTTAAAATACGCCATTGGATATATAGATCTAGATTTTTTGTTCCTCTTGGTATCCAATCTTTGTTGATAACCACTTTATTCCATCATATTTTTTCTGTTATGTTTACTAATCATTTCAATAACCAAAAAATGTTGCTGCACATGAATTCAACGCAGCTATAAACGTAACAAAATAGCATTCTTCTCTAGGTATTCAGATCTCCCTCACCGTTTCTTGAAGCTTTTTCGACAGAAAAAGACAGCTAGCATTCTTCAAACAACATAACGGTTGCCGCCAGGTAACCGTAACACATCCACACCTACTCACCTCCAACACAAACTGCACGTGCCTGCAACTCTTCAGCCGCGGGAACAAAGTGTTATTTGTCACAAGGACGGTACTAAACAGAGTAACCGGGTGCTGCCATAGCCGTAGCCGTGCCTAGACGCTTTACTGTGATTTACCGCTGTCATCAGACGACCCCATATTGGACGGCAGGTCTCGGCAGTCAACTCAATTACAGATAGACCTACGAGAAAGCTCTGGCACTCGATATGTCATCCGCATGACGAGGGCACTCCGGCCTCGTGAAACATTTTCTTTGGTGCCTCTTCAAGTGAAACACGTTGACGACCATATGGAGTGCTGTTTGCTTCCGATTCTGTCGCTGTATCTGTTCCGGGTTTCCTGAAAACGGAAATAAAAAGAAGAGAATGGAAAGAATGGAGAAGAAACAAAAGTGAGATACGGCTTTTGATAAATACATTGGTTGAATGTTAAGGTTTACGATCTTATTCACCAGGAGAAAATATTAATGAAAGTTGGGTTACTTTACCTCTGAGAGGAATGGTTGGGTTGGGTTGTTTTACCTCTGAGCGGCACTTTTTTGCATACCATGGGCTAAATGGCCAGGTCACATGGACCCCGAAGGCTCAGAGAAGGTTGGGGGAGGGGACCCACTGGAACAGCTGTTGGGAGACAGATGGTAGCCTCCCGTCAAGGCCATCCAGAGTGTTCTTTAACGTGCACAGGGTACGGCTCTCCCACACACGGGGCCACGGCTTAACGTCCCATCCGACGGACGGCGGACTTTCCAAGCCCATCGGTGTCCCCTACTGACCGTGGGCAGGGCGGGGAATTTGCGGAGATAAATCTCAACGCTGACCCAGCTGGGACTCGAACCTGGGAACTACAGATTACGAGCCTGGCGCGCTATCGACTGAGCCACCCCCGCCCCATGTGACAAACAGCCTAGAAAGTTGGTGGTGGACTTGTGATGGTGAAGAACTTGACAAGAACAGAAATGATTTAATTCTTACCCTTAGGGGGACATAATATATTTTTTTGTTTATGCTAAAAACATGACATTTTGGTGGTAGAGGATGATGGGCAAGGAGTTTACACTGAGCAAGGAGTTTACACTGACTGATCTCTGGGGCGGGGGTGGCTTAGTCGGTAGCGCGCCAGGCTCGTAATCTGTAGTTCCCAGGTTCGAGTCCCAGCTGGGTCAGCGTTGAGATTTATCTCCGCAAAATTCCCCGCCCTGCCTACGGTGAGTAGGGGACACCGATGGTCTTGGAAATGCCGCCGTCCGTCGGATGGGACGTTAAGCCGTGGCCCCGTGTGCGGGAGAGCTGTGCACGTTAAAGAACACGCTGGATGGCCTTGACGGGATGTTACCATCTGTTTCCTAACAGCTGTTCCAGTGGGTCCCCTCCCCCACGTTCTCTGAGCCTTCGGGGTCCATGTGACCTGGCCATTTAGCCCATGTTGTGCAAAAAAGTGCCGCTCAGAGGTAAAACAACCCAACTGACTGATCTGACTTTTTACCCAAGGAGAGTGTTTGTGGAAAAACACAATATTTTCGTTTTAAGAGATATGTGAAAAAATGAAATAATTTTGTGTCGTACAAGCACTAATAAAATATTGCTATTTGAATTTTTCTAATCAGCCATTAACCTTATTACCAGCTTTAGTGCGTAGAAAAGCTGGAAAATCAAAATCTTCATTCTCTTTGAAACCAAGCATTTCATATTAGCTAAAAAAGATTCTTCGTTTAGATTTTATTGATATCTAATGTCAGCTTTTGCTGAATTAGACAATAGTGTTGAGAATTTATAGATTTAACGAAAATGATATATTTCTTGTATATCAATGGAAGTATTTGTTTCGAAATAATTCAACTTGCAAAAACACATTTGATTCTATTACGATAACACACATGTATTCTGATATATAGTGCTAGCAATACGATGAATTTGGAATCATCCTTTTGGAACACGTAGCACATCCGTTTTCAGTACAATGCAACATCAGCGACCAGCAGATCTAAAACAAATATTTGTCAAAGGAGTTCCACAGTGAACAATGCATTAGTTTTAGAGGAGCGTTTTCATATGGAACGAATTGATCAATAGCAGCATATATATATAACTTTGATGAATACAGAAACTGGACTAGTTTTACAAACAGATACTTTTCTAGGCATGAATCCCGAACTCTGCGGGAGAAACAGATATTTCGATGAATATCAGTACAATAGTTTGTTTATTGTAATGTCGCTAGCTGATGAAACTTTTGTTACATTCGAAGCATGTGCAAAGAAATAGTTTTAAACTAATTTGTGTTATTTCATTGTATATGGCTTGGAAATTACAATAGGAAGGAACTATAGCGTACAGTAGCTCAAAAAAGTATCCGAACACTACGGTTGATTACAAAATTCAGAAAAAATATCTGGCAACGATTTTTTTTAGAAATTAGTGATCTGGCAACCTTCGTGTCACGTGATTACAGAATTGAGGAAAATATCTGGAGCGTGTACAGCAACTGTACACGCTCCAGTTACCGTTCACAGCAAACTGGAGCGTGTGCAGTTACTGCACACACTCCAGTTTGCTGTGAACGGTAACTGCACACTCTCAATATTTCCGTGAGTGAGCCCACACGATCTAGTATCAAAATAATATGACCACCTACAGTCGCTCAAAAAAGTATCCGAACACTATGGTTGATTACAGAATTCAGAAAAAATATCTGACAACGATTTTTTTAGAAGTTTGTGATCTGGCAACCTTCGTGTCACGTGACACGAAGGTTGCCAGAATTAATCATAATTTAACATGGAAAAGCACATAAAATATATTACTGATAAACTAAGATTAATGTTTAAAAAAAATTACTGCTTGAAAGATGTCATTGATAATGATATAAGCAAAATACTGTTTTCCATGATACAGTCTCTTAACCAATAAGGTATTTTAAGTTGGGAGGTACAGTCGGTCAAAAAAGTATCCGAACACTATAAATGATTACAGAATTCAGAAAAATATTTGGCAACGATTTTTTTTTAGAAATTAGTGATCTGGCAACCTTCGTGTCAGGTGATTACAGAATTCAGGAAAAATATCTGGAGCATGTACAGCAACTGTACACGCTCCAGTTACCGTTCTCAGCAAACTGGAGCGTGTGCAGTTACTGCCCACGTTCCAATTTGCTGTGAACGGTAACTGCACACGCTCAATATTTCCGTGAGTGAGCCCACACGATCTAGTATCAAAATAATATGACCACCTACAGTCGCTCAAGAAAATATCCGAACACTATGGTTGATTACAGAATTCAGAAAAAATATCTGGAAACGATTCTTTTTAGAAATTAGTGATCTGGCAACCTTCGTTGTCACGTGACACGAAGGTTGCCAGATCACTAATTTCTAAAAAGAATCGTTTCCAGATATTTTTTCTGAATTCTGTAATCAACCATAGTGTTCGGATACTTTCTTGAGCGACTGTACTTAAATTGCAAATTTAAAAAGTATTGTTTCTGTTCAAATCTGAATAATTAATGTTGTAATAAAGAGTAAGAGCAGAAATTTAATGCAATTTGAAAAATAGTGTAATTTATGCATTTTTTTCGGTTAGACATTTATACATTTTTAAAATACTAAATTTTGTCTACTGTAACAATTTATTGGCGACTATGAAAGAATTTTATTATAAGAGTAAATTCAGTGGCTTAAGTGGCTAAGTGGTCAGCACACTTGGCTATTGATCTAAGGGACCTGGGTTCGAGCCCCGGGTAAGGCATGGATGTATGTGTCGTTTTTCTGCTGAGGTCCTGCCATCCTCTCAGACTTTCTACTGTGGCATATAAACTAACAGGTCCTGTCAGACCTCTGTGGCAAGCAGCTGCTTGAGGGGGTATTTATTTTTATTATTATTTAAGATATGTAATTCCAATCGTGAAAAAAGATTATTTATCAACGTTTCTACTTTCTCGGACCAAAGATTTCACTAAACAACAAATTTCGTCTTTTTGCATGTTTCGGAAGTGGACCCACTGGAATCGATTCTTATGTAAATCGAGATGCTGAACACGAAAATGGCAACAAAAATGTTTGATAGGCTACGGTTTTCGAGACATAGTCATTTACCTGTATTACGTCACACGCTGAAGGTTGATATCGGCGTAGATCAAACGCCGCTTCCTCGCCTGCCTCTTCTATACCAAATCTTGCGAATCTCGCATCACGTTCCAGCAGTAATCTGCTAATATTGATGGGCTCCATCATCCTCGATATCTCTTTTCCACTGTAGCAATTTCCTGATTAAAGCGTTCCCCGTGCTCATCACTCACAGCGCCACAGTTTTCCTGAAAGAAATCCAAATGAGAACTTGAGAAATGTACCTTCAAATACAGCATCCCAGTTTGTGATATGAGGATAGCAGTTTTTCCACAAGATCCTTGTAATTTTCTACTTTTTTATTCCGTAAGAAACCCGTCGGAAAAATGCCATGCTCTCCGTTCATCACCAGTGATGATACGATCAAATCCCTCATCATGTAACAGTGAGCGAATATCTGGACTGGAAAAACATCCTCTTTTATCTTTGTATCACTAAGTCTTGGAAATTTCTGCCGAAGATACAGAAAAGCAATTTGCGTCTGAACCACGGTCTTGACAAAATTCTTCATTAGGCCCAATTTTATATGGGGTGGCTCAGTCGGTAGCGCGCCAGACTCGTAATCTGTAGTTCCTAGGTTCGAGTCCCATCTGGGTCAGCGTTAATATTTTTCTCCGCAAAAGTCCCTGCCTACGGTCAGTAGGGGACACCTATGGGCTTGGAAAGGTCGCCGTCCGTCGGATGGGACGTTAAGCCATGACCCCTTATGCGGGAGAGCCATACCCTGTGCACGTTAAAGAACATGCTGGATGGCCTTGACGGGAGGCTACCATCTGTCTCCCAACAGCTGTTCCAGTGGGTCCCCTCCCCCAACCTTCTCTGAGCCTTCGGGGTCCTTGTGACCTGACCATTTAGCCCATTGTGTGCAAAAAAGTGCCGCTCAGAGGTAAAACAATCCAATCTAATTCAACCCTCCCCCAACTTTCTCTGAGCCTTCGGGGTCCTTGTGACTTGACCATTTAGCCCATGGTGTGCAAAAAAGTGCCGCTCAGAGGTAAAACAACCCAACCCAATTTCATGTGTAAAGGCGGAAACAAAATCTTCGTACCACGTGTTGATGTTGTATATTCTTCTTCCCTGGTTCCAGTGATTGCCGAGAATAAGGACAAATCCTCTTCACGTAATGAGATACTTTGTCTCTGCTATTCCATTCACAAAGGAAACTATAGAACTTTGTATATCCGAGCTGTAGTTCCAGCAAATGAGCAATGACTTTTAAGTCCTCACAAATACGCCATTTGTATTTGTCATAATTTATGTATTGGAGTAATTGTTTAATATTGTCATAAGCTTCCTTCGTATTAACAGTATGGCCTATTGGAACAGAAGGCAACACGTTCCCATTGTGCTGACTGAAAATAAATTTCTCAGTCAACTTATGAGACGTATAGAGAAAATTTTTTAATTTTTTTTTAAATGCATGACATTTCAGAATATTGAAAAATTTGGTGAAATAGTAAGGTTAAGATATAATCAATTGCAGACTTTTCAATATTTTATGATGAGAATTAAGTTATTATTTTTGCAAAACTTCCCCGAAATTGGAAGCCTCTTTAGATCGGAAAACAAAATAATTAATCGTATAATTGTGTTGTGGGTTGGGTTGTTTTACCTCTGAGCGGCACTGTTTTGCACACCATGGGCTAAATGGCCAGGTCACATGGACCCCGAAGGCTCAGAGAAGGTTGGGGGAGGGGACTCACTGGAACAGCTGTTGGGAGACAGATGGTAGCCTCCCATCAAGGCCATCCAGCGTGTTCTTTAACGTGCACAGTGTATGGCTCTCCCGAACACGGGCCACGGCTTAACATTCCATCCGACGGACGGCGGCCTTTACCAAGCCCATCGGTGTCCCCTACTGACCGTGGGCAGGGCGGGGAATTTTGCGGAGATAAATCTCAATGCTCACCCAGCTGGGACTCGAACCTGGGAACTACAGATTACGAGCCTGGCGTGCTACCGACTGAGCCACCCCCGCCCCGTATAATTGTGAGTATGTCTTAGGAATGAGAGTTAAAAACACGGAAGTAGAGTTTAATTAAGAGTTCTGATTCTCTTCCAAAGTTTCAATAACGTCTGTGATTTTTTCACTATCGTGAATAGATTTTCTAGTTTCCCCCACGACCTCTTGAGTTTGTTCCGCTTTTTTCGCTTAATGTGAGAGAGCGGGCGCTTTACATTTCACCAATTTCGTGCCTTTCCTAGAGGTCCGTGAGCTCCACAGCTGGAAAACGCTAAGCCGTGTGATTTAGTCGGCTCCAGTGCCAGCCTTATGTCGATTCTGAGAGAACTTCGATAGCGGAAGTCGTTGACTTTAACTTTCCTTTGACGTTAACATGAAAGTGCTCGGACCGGAGGCAGAAATATAAAATCGACTTGTCGTTACAAGCGGTTGCACCGAATGTGACACAAGTGTGGAATAACAACAGGGAAAAGAGTACATTTAATTAAAAAGTTTAAATATTCAGTTCAGAAAACACGTTAAATTAATTTTAAATGTTAATTTTTGCTATATGTATGTATATACACTATGTAGACATTGCCTTACCAAAATATTAGAGATTCCATGTCAAGAAAATGGGAATATAACTTCGAAGCTCTATAACTTCTAAAATAGTAATTTTATAGAAAAATGTGACATACCGCAAAGATCCTAATCACATTTCTTTAAATCTCAACTTTCAACAATATTCGTTCAATATTTACAGAGATATAGTAGCTGGAATATTCAACAAACAGTAATAGGTCTTAAGAATTCAACTTATGAATCAGCTAAAAGGATGGGTTGGGTTGTTTTACCCCTGAGCGGCACTTTTTTGCACACCATGGGCTAAATGGCCAGGTCACATGGACCCCGAAGGCTCAGAGAAGGTTGGGGGAGGGGATCCACTGGAACAGCTGTTGGTAGACAGATGGTAGCCTCCCGTCAAGGCCATCCAGCGTGTTCTTTAACGTGCACAGGATATGGCCCTCCCGCACATGCGGCCACGGCTTAACGTCCCATTCGACGGACGGTGGCCTTTCCAAGCCCATCGGCGAATGGTAAGGAATAAGACGATTCGGAAATCTCTCACGGTACAATCTTTGTGCTTCACGCCCATTATCACCTGCTTGGCCGTACATCAGATGCATATCGGACAATTCCTCGTATGTGTAGTCTTCCATGTCCTTCACGAATACGTCACTTATCATGTGACGTTATCACGATAATGTCGATGAACGGGTTCGGCTGCGTTTTTAAATGTTTGTTCTTAATCGTCTACGCACTTGCCCAGCGCACCTGATTTGCATCTTCTGATTTTCATGCACCGGTTCTAAATACTATTGCAAGCGTAGCGTTTTTCGAAAGTACTCTTTTCTGGCGGTAGGAGTGGAATGCGACCCTAGGTTCCATTGCAAAAATTGTTTGTCTTGATGTGTACTATCACCCCTCTTTTTCGTTGAAAGAGTTTACAATCACTCTGTATTGGTATACAGAGTGATTGTAAACCACTAAGTATTTGAAAAATGCGAACTATATTTCATTAGTACAGTCGCTCAAAAAATATCCGAACACTGTGGTTGATTGCAGAATTCAGAAAAAATATCTGCCAACGATTTTTTTTAGAAATTAGTGATCTGGTAACCTTCGTGTCACGTGATTACAGAATTCAGGAAAAATATCTGGAGCGTGTACAGCAAATTTACACGCTCCAGTTACCGTTCACAGCAAACTGGAGCGTGTGTAATTACTGCACACGCTCCAGTTTGCTGTGAACGGTAACTGCACACGCTCAATATTTCCGTGAGTGAGCCCACACGATCTAGTATCAAAATAATATGACCACCTACAGTCGCTCAAAAAAGTATCCGAACACTATGGTTGATTACAGATTTCAGAAAAAATATCTGGCAACGATTTTTTTAGAAATTAGTGATCTGGCAACCTTCGTGTCACGTGATTACAGAATTCAGGAAAAATATCTGGAACGTGTACAGCAACTGTACACGCTCCAGTTACCGTTCACAGCAAACTGGAGCGTATGCAGTTACTGCACACGCTCCAGTTTGCTGTGAACGGTAACTGCACACGCTCCAGTTTGTTGTGAACGGTAACTGCACACGCTCAACATTTTCGTGAGTGAGCCCACACGATCTAGTATCAAAATAATATGACCACCTACAGTCGCTCAAAAAAGTATCCGAACACTATGGTTCATTACAGAATTCAGAAAAAATTTCTGGCAACGATTTTTTAGAAATTAGTGATCTGGCAACCTTCGTGTCACGTGATTACAGAATTCAGGAAAAATATCTGGAGCATGTACAGCAACTGCACAAGCTCCAGTTACCGTTCACAGCAAACTGGAGCGTGTGCAGTTACTGCACACGCTCCAGTTTGCTGTGAAACGGTAACTGCACACGCTCAATATTTCCGTGAGTGAGACCACACGATCTAGTATCAAAATAATATGACCACCTACAGTCGCTCAAAAAAATATCCGAACACTGTGGTTGATTACAGAATTCAGAAAAAATATCTGGCAACGATTTTTTAGAAATTTGTGATCTGGCAACCTTTGTGTCACGTGACACGAAGGGTATACGCGGGTATACCGCGGGTATACGTCCCGTTGGACGGATGGAAGCCTTTCCAAGTCTGTCGATGTCCCCTTTCTGACCTAGGACAGAATGGGGAATTAACGGAGATAAATCTCTCTGTAGATGGGACTCAAACTTGGGAACTGCAGATTGCGAGCCTAGTGAACCACCAACTGAGATAATCCCGCCCCCATTAGTGCTGAGAGTGTTATGTCATCTTTAAGAGCAAATTCTAGCAACGTTTCGTATTTTTCAACCACAAGTGAATACACTCCTGATTATTATTTTTCTCGAAACGAAGGGGCGTGGGTGCTCAGTCGGTAGCGTGCCAGGCTCGTAATCTGTAGTTCCCAGGTTCGAGTCCCAGCTGGGTCAGCGTTGAGATTTATCTCTGCAAAATTCCCCGCCCTGCCCACGGTCAGTAGGGGACACCGATGGGCTTGGAAAGGCCGCCGTCCGTCGGATGAGACGTTATGCCGTGGCCCCGTGTGTGGGAGAGCCATACCCTGTGCACGTTAAAGAACACGCTGGATGGCCTTGATGGGAGGCTACCATCTGTCTCCCAACAGCTGTTCCAGTGGGTCCCCTCCCTCAACCTTCTCTGGGCCTTCGGGGTCCATGTGACCTTACCATTTAGCCCATGGTGTGCAAAAAAAAGTGCCGCTCAGAGGTAAAACAACCCAACCCAAATTCTGGACACGGTTCTGAAATTGCAAATATTTGAATATGCAAAATGGGAAGTGAGAGTGAATTGCTAAATTCATTTACATTTTTTTGTTTCTTTGATTAGCCATCCAATTTGATTAAATTGCGAGATTTTCATCAGCCCTGGTAATCTTGGTGTCACTATAAATCAGTTCCCATACAATCTTAAGAGTGAATACCTTTCTTGTCTCATATGCCACAATCAACACACGTAAGGTCCTAAAATCTTCTTCTTCACACTGACACGTTTCATGACGCCGGATCTGTTAAATATTAAAAAAATAAATACCCCCTCAAGCAGCTACTTGCCACAGAGGTCTGACAGGAGCCTTTCAGTTTATATGCCATAGCAGAAGGTCTGAGAGGATGGCAGGACCTCAGCAGAAAAACGACACACATATCAATGCCTTACCCGGGGCTCGAACCCAGGTCCCTTAAATAAGTAGCCAAGCGTGCTACCCACTCGGCCACGGGACGGCTTGTTAAATATTAACCGACTTAAATGAGCTTCCTCGTTTCCGTAAACGTATGGAATGCTTCACATCTCCAAAGAGTTAAGACTTCGTACTGACTGATAATTGGTTTCAGTTGGGAGAGAAATTCAATGAGATATGAGCTGATGCAAGCGCAACACCATCTCCCTTGAGGAAAGCAGCGTCCTTGATGAATTTTACTCCTTTTCTAAACATCACGTCGTAATGACAAAGCGCCTTCCACTTTTAGAGCTTTCAAAAGCCTCATATCTCTCAGAAATCTCTTGTTACATTTACAGCGCTCTGTAAATACGCTGCAAAGACGTTTGATTTATTGTGAACTATTCTCAGGTCACGAAGAAGGACGCAATTATTGCTCTAAGAGTGAAGACTGTTTTAATTACTCATTAATTTCTTGTAAACAAGTCAGAAAATTGTGTGTTTGCCGTCAGATATGGTTGTAGCGATCGAGACTGTATTGTGTCAACATAATGTTTATAATTTAATACCCTGGTTAACGTAAGCTTGGGACATCTTGAATGAATGCATGCAATGTAAACGAAAACTTGTAAGTGTAGGAATCGTAATAGGCTATCTCGAGGTGCAAAAAAGAGAAGGGCAATATCACGAAGTCAATGGCAATGGGTTATATCTGAAATGAAAACTTGTGATATGGAGAGTGTCATAGGCAACCTCAAATTATGATCCCACCTTTCTTCTCCACGAAAAATAGAAAATTTTCAAGTATATCTGGTAAAGAAGGGAATGTCGTAAGCTACCAGAGATTAACATATTCTCCACTTTTATCCCCTCCACAGCAAAGAGGGAAATTCGACGAGGGTCGATCTATATAGTCTTCATCAAAGAATATATAAGTCATCAAGAAGGGACATGCCATTGAACTAATGTAAGATCGTGTCCCTGGAGGTGTGCTTCGTGGCATGACTGTTTGAACTCTCAAGAGTGATAATGGCCAATAGAGAATGCCCTTCACGTTTTTCGTAGTTTTCTATCTATCCTTCATCTAGTTATACTCGAATATATCACTACGTATACAATCAAATTTTAATCAAAAGGTATTGCTGTTGATTATTTATGTAAATAATGTATTTTAAATATTTTATATTTATACAATTTATATAAAGAACGGTAATTTTAAAATGATGCGTTTATTACATTTGAAAAGTGTATATTTAAGCTTGCTACTTAATATCTCACAATAACTTATTTAGATTTAATTGCCACTACCACACAATTATAAAAAACAAAATTTAACATATTTAGTGACTTATTTTGAACTTTTATTTGTTTTAACGTTTTATATGAGCTCCTGAGAGTCAGCTTCTCTGCAATACTGTTTGAGACCTCACGTGAAATCTGACGCAAGAGGTCTCCTCTTTAAGGTTTTGCTCGCTGTCTCTTTTTCTCTCTTATACGTTCTTTGGTGTTCATGATGTCCCAAGTTCGAGTTCTGGGTTAAGAACGTTCTACGCTAACCTCCATAGTCTCGGAAATGTCTCCATCTATCGGATCGAACGTTAAACACTGACCCTATATGCAGGATAGTTAGCTCCTATACCACAGTTGGTTTAAGGTGGGTGCAAAAGGTGCGCCTAACCAGGCCCTTTGGTTGAATTTACTGCACTCTTTAACAGCTTTTGGGTTGGGTTGTTTTACCTCTGAGCGGCACTTTTTTGCACACCATGGGCTAAATGGCCAGGTCACATGGACCCCGAAGGCTCAGAGAAGGTTGGGTGAGGGGATCCACTGGAACAGCTGTTGGGAGACAGATGGTAGCCTCCCGTCAAGGCCATCCAGCGTGTTTTTTTAACGTGCACAGGGTATGGCTCTCCAGCAGAAGGGGCCACGTCTTAACGTCCCATCCGACGAACGGCGGCCTTTCCAAGCCCATCGGTGTCCCCTACTGACCGTGGGCAGGGCGTGGAATTTTGCGGAGATAAATCTCAACGCTGACCCAGCTGGGACTCGAACCTGGGAACTACAGATTACGAACCTGGCGCGCTATCGACTGAGCCACCCCCGCCCCTCTCTTTAACAGCATAGAACCCGAAACCCTAAAGGGTATATTTTAGTGAAATCACCATCAATCGAGTGAATGTTTCTGTAGCGAAAACATTGATTATTAAGCAACATTAGACATTCTATCTCAAGAAATTAAGTTGATACTTGAGCTGACAGTTTTTATGTGAGACAACCTATGTTATTTTAATGCTAAAATGGCGAAAAATAATAACGTTAAAATGGCGAAGGATTGTATCAATAACTTATCGATACTGATACTATCTTTCAAAAATCAGTCTATTATTGCTTACTTTAAAAACCATATGTTTCTCCCCGAAAAAAATGATAAAAACATGTAAGTATCCTTTATAAACCCAAACACTTAAATTATTTATTGAAAAATTTCTCGATGAATATTTGAGAACTATCTATCCACCTAACACTATGCATTAAAAAAGGTACACAATTAGTGAATGATATCAAAGAGTTAAGGTTAGGGTTAAGGATAGAAAAGTATAATAGAGTTTGTTCACTGGACATAGTAGCCATGTTTTCAAACGTACAGTCGCTCAAAAAAGTATCCGAACACTACGGTTGATTAGAGAATTCAAAAAAAAAAAAAAAAAAAAATCTGGCAACGATTTTTTTAGAAAATTATTACCACGGTAACTACCCATTACCATGGTAACTACTATTAGCTCAGCTAGTGGCAGTACCATGCAAACGAGGAGTCGTAGTAGTAAAAATAAGTTTCTTGAGATTAAACTCTTATGGTATATTGGTTAATGTGTAGTGATAATGTTGAAAATTAACAGTTTGGAGGATTTTTTCTTAATACATAGCGGGATCATTAAATTCGTGGAAAGAAGCAAAAGGTTACATTAAATATCATCCTCTGAACCTTCCTGGCATTTGTCTTTCTCAAAATACTCTTCCTTGAACTTCACACATTTTTGCCGTCGTTGTACCCATGCCTTAAAAGCGTCTTTGAAGCCATTTTCGAAAGTGTGAGAAGTGTTGTCGTTGTGGCTCTGAAAGCCTTGGATGTGAAATGCGAAATGTCGTGGGATGCAAAATGTTTCCCTTTCAAAGCTTTCTTCAGTCGTGGAAAGCGGAAAAAATCGCAAGATTCTAAGTCCGGAGAATATGAAGGATGTGGCACCTATGGCAGTGATCACTGGTTGCAAAATAAATAGCCGTATGGGGCCTGGCGTTGTCGTGATGGAGAAACCAAGTCACACCAGAAAGTTCCGGATATTTTTCACGAATGGCACGTCGAAGTTTGGTTCTGAGAACCTTCGAGTAGGCTTCCTTATTCGTGGTTGTTTCACGAGCCACAAAGTGAGTAACAAGAACACCTTTGATATCAAAAATCACAAGAGCCATATGTTTCCCAGCTGAACGAGAAACCCGGATTTTCTTGGGTCTCAGTGAATCGGAATGCTTCCATTGACTCGAGGGTTATTTTGTTTCGGGATCGTAGTGAAAGATCCAAGTTTCATCGCAAGTCACAATTCGAATCATGAAGGTTGGACCCTGGTTTTCAAAACGATTAAGCATCTCCTTGCACAGCTCTACCCTTTTTTGTTTTTGTTTTGGAGTCGAACTGTATGGAATCCATTGAGCATAGATTCGTGACATTTTCAGATGGGTTTTCACAATCGCGTGAGCTCTTCCGTATGAAACTGACATTTTCACAGCCACTTCACGAAGTTTATTCGTCTGTCTTCATTCAGGATTGCCAGGGCTCTTTCGATTTGCTCAATAGTTATTGAGAAAGAAGGTTGGTCGGGTCTTGGATCATCTGTAACAGATTTGCGTCCTTCTTTGAATCGCTTATGCCACTTAAAAATGGCAGACCTACGAAGAGTCATTACCATAGGCTTCACTCATCTCTTAAACAGTCGCAGCAGCACTTAGGCCTCGCCTAACGCAATATCGAATGATATACCGCTGTTCCGTCCGAATATCCGACATTCTGAACGAACGTCTATAACACGCAACTCGAATCACAGTCTTAACCCAACAGCAGTCGACGCCAAATGACCTTGGGACGTGGAGCCTTCTTGCAGCGGTCACGAACAGCGCCATCTAGTGTTCCTTTGGAAAAAGCGTTATGTACGAGTATTTATGGCGTCAGTCCACGAATTAAATGATCACCCCACACATGCTAGCAATTGGATAATATTAAATAGGTTAAATAGATTAAGGAACGGAAATACTTATATTTGCAGGTTAGTAAGATAGATTCCAAGATAAAGTAACAACAGCGCAGATAGTTGATACTTAACATTTATGTTATTAGTTATACACTGTTTTTAAATAAATAATTTTTGTAGCTTTATGCTTTGTTACGCGACAGAGCGACTCCGCTGTAGCAAACTGCACCGGGCCCTTCAACGACAAACCGCACCTCTATCGAAACTACACCCAGATCCTCAATGACAAACTGCACCTCTATCACAACTGCACTCGGACCTTCAATAACAAACTGCACTTCTATCACAACTGCACATTCTATTCCTCAATAATAACCTGCACCCGGTTCCTCAATGACAAACTGCACCTCTATCACAACTGCAACCGGACTTTCAATAACAAACTGCACCTCTATCACAACTGCAACCGGACCTTCAATAACAAACTGCACCTCTATCACAACTGCAACCGGACCTTCAATAACAAACTGCACCTCTATCACAACTGCAACCGGACCTTCAATAACAAACTGCACCTCTATCACAACTGCAACCGGACCTTCAATAACAAACTGCACCTCTATCACAACTGCAACCGGACCTTCAATAACAAACTGCACCTCTATCACAACTGCAACCGGACCTTCAATAACAAACTGCACCTCTATCACAACTGCAACCGGACCTTCAATAACAAACTGCACCTCTATCACAACTGCAACCGGACCTTCAATAACAAACTGCATCTCTAACACAACTGCACATTCTATTCCTCAAGGGCAGGAAATTAATTGAATGACAAAACCCAGATTTATCGCAATTCAAGGACTGCACGCCATCTATAGGGATAATGCCAAGATTTCCACTAACTATGGTCGAGGGCAAGACAGTACGATATAGATACAGCTCACCCCACTACTACTTAGGGCGAACAGTACTATGGGAATAAAGTTCATCCCTCGGTCAAAACTTAAATTTAATCTATGTCCTGGGGCGCCACAAACAAGGATACAAAATCCAAGTTGCTTCTGCGGCTCCCGTGACGGGATCACTTAGTCCGGCCCTTCCATCTTGGCCTTCCGACTGGAGCAAAGCTAGTCAGCATCGCCTTCAACGTCATTTATGCCCTCAAGCATCCCCCCACCTCGACAAGGTAAAGGTTGACGATCGATCCAGATGCATGTTGTCCTTGAGGAATCCCCCTATCGGAGGGGGGGAATTCCTCAAGGACAACGAAATAATGTGTGGCAATCCCGGTGTACCGTTATTCAAGATAGCATACCATCTTAAGGGAGCTTCCACGTAACCACATCCACTAGCCAGGAACATACTTATGATCTTGCCTTCTTACATCTGCCTTCCTGTGGGAGAAGCCCTGTAGAAGAGAGAAACGCTGCTTATCACAGCAAGCCTGTCTGTTGAAATAATCATTGAGGTGCAGTGAGTGGGATCTTTTTGAATTTAGAAACTTGCCTAGGAATTACCAAATCACTCACTGATTTTTGTCCGAAAAATTGCCAAATCATATCAGATGGTATCTTTAGAATTTAGAAGCCAAACTTATGAAGAGGTCCTAACTTTTTGAGACTTCTGCAGCAGAGACTCCCAGGCCTGCCCCATCGATGAGCCAAGCCTAATCGGTTTCCCACGCCTTTCAGCATGACTCTCAACTTCGTCCTCTCCATGGAGCCAACTCGCGACCCCCAGCGCACAAGCTGCCACCCACTTCGGGGCTTGCATCGGGTCTTTCACAGATGCAGGAGGAGTCTACCTACTCGGGTTCACCACGTCCTTTCAACAGACCCTCCCTTTCTAGGCATCTCCAGGGGGATGCCGACTCGGTTGCATGCATAAGGACCACCAGCTGATTCCACTTCGCAGAGGTACCTAGGCCCCTCCACTACGAAATCTAACTGATCTGCCAAATCAGTTACTGTGGAACTCTTAGTTTGGCTGTTCCATCGATAAACCCGTCGACCAGGTTAGCCAGTCCCGGTCGCGAGCCGCCAACTTCTACCTCTCCATTGTGAGCGGGCCGAAGCCCCCCAGTGAACAGTCTTCCGACCCACGATATCATTGAAACCGCATCGATGAGCCCACTGGACCGGATGCTCCAAGCCCGGTCCGTAGACCCCCCAAGTACGGCTCCTCAACCGGGGCTGCAACCCCCAGCTTCTCAGGGGACAAGTCAAAAAGCCCACTGGACTGGCTCCCCTCAAGGATTAGTCCGCAGACCTTCAACAGGCCCCCTCCACCGGGGGCCACAAGATATCATGAGCTCCAGAGTGCCAGCGATCCGAACCCAACTTCTCAGAAGCACCGTGGGCCCCCACCACCACGTCAAGTTGGACCTGTATCCGGATTGTTGGATCCATTGCACTTTGCTACTCAACCACAAATGCAGCAGACCTCTCAACGACAAATTGTACCCTGCCAGAAAAAATACGCAACGGTTTTAATCCTATGTAAGTTAAAGACCTCTGATCAAGCCTCCCATTACATTTCCCATCAAAGGGGACTTCGCTTGTCTTTTGTCGTCCGGTGAATCCCATTTTCTAATTTTTCACAGAGCCTTTTGGTGTGTTGATACCTTAGACATTTTCCCATTCTACGCAGTGTCCCTTAGAGATAAAACAACCCTGTGAAGGGAACGCATATTTTGTGCAAGGTTAAAAATCTTCTCGATGTTTTTGATGAACGGTTTCCATCTATCTTTTATCAGCTGTCAAGTGAATTCCATCCCCCTACGAACTCAAGAGATACTTTGACCTAACCATTTAGCCCATTGTGGGCACAAAAGTTCAGCTCAGAGGTAAAACTACTGAACAAAAAACAACTTTTGACTATAGTTCTGCGTTACACCAAGTTAAAAAAAAAAAGGAACACCACGAAAAAAAGTTTACTGAATTTCGCAGGCCTTATAACTTTAGTTCTTCCCAACAATCGAAAACACTTATAACAAAATTACACTTCCGAGAGCAAAAGATACTTTAAACGCAAACGCTTAGAGCCATCCTGATGCATTTGCCGAGAAAACAGAAGAGGAATACGATTACTATAACGCTTCAGGTCACTGGACTTACTGACTACATTTTGGTTTTCTGTGAAAAAAAAAAAAACAACAGAAGCCGTAATCTAATGTTCTATTAGAAATTACAAGTCATTTTTGGAAACGAGGAAAGTGAGTCGAACTTTTAGCTCCAGGACATATCTTTATTAAGATAATGAAAATAATTTACTAAATGAATCTGAGGAACAGAATTCACCTGTTCAATGCAGCACTAATATAGATACGATAGGAGAGTCGTAATCCCTGTGGTGAAGATTTAATCACCAGGAGATTGTCGAACCGCGGTAATTAGGAAATTTGAAATTCAGATCTGGCACTAACTTTATATACTCGTCGATGCTTCTAGCATTAGCTTAATATGCTTAATTCTATTGGGGTGAAGGTACAGCACTCTTTGACATTTTAATCTCTTCACTTTCCTTTCGTTAGAAAGTGAATCATAAATACTTCGTCAGGTTTTTTTTTCTTTTCTTTCACCTTTCAGTTTTCGAAAGTGGAAAGCTTTTCAGACGGTATATGAGAAAAAAATCGTTCAATAAAAACAAAACAGCGTCAAAATCATTTAAAAAAAAAGATATTTTTGATTAGGATTTTGTGTTAGGTGCTCCTCAACTGTAATAAAATGGGGTTTTTGTATAACACTATCGGTCCACCATTTTTTTTTCTCTCTGTTTATGAGGGATTGACTAAGGCTACCTTGATACTTAAGGTCATGACAGCTATTTAGTGACAGCATGAGAGGAGGGATTACTATAGAAAAAAAATAGTTTGATGTTATTCCAAGCTGGTTTAGAATATATCTAACCAATGAATATAAGAACTGAATATATTAAAAAAGTTTTGCGGAAAAAATACGTTTTTTCGGTGCTGTGAGGAACTCGAATTTTAAACAAAATTATTTATTGAATTCTCTGTCAACGGGTAACTCTGTTTACTATTTACAGATTATTACATTGATAACTCTTTAACATGAGGGATTTTTTTATTTACTATTTCACTATTTACTATTGTTATTTACTATTACTATTAATTATTCAGAGCAACATTGAAAAAATGAAGTTACTTTCTTAAATCACAGATGGCGCAAGTTTGGGAACATTTATAAGTCACATTAGTGGATAACTGGTGAAGCTGTTGCTAGTTTAGTGGTTAGAACACTCTATAGTATATATGGGATAAATCTGAAGAGGCAGCGGTTCGAGTCCCGCGTATCGCCAAAACCGAATTTTTCAACAGAACTATTTATTGATTTCTATGTTCAACAAGAAACTCTGTATTTACTATTGACTGAATACGTTATTTATAACTGAATATATTATGTTATTTACTATTGACGATAGGGGCGGGGGTGTCTCAGTCGGTAGCTCGCCAGGCTCGTAATCTGTAGTTCCCAGGTTCGAGTCCCAGCTGGGTCAGCGTTGAGATTTATCTCCGCAAAATTCCCCGCCCTGCCCACGGTCAGTAGGGGACACCGATGGGCTTGAAAAGGCCACCGTCGTCGGATGGGACGTTAAGCAGCGGCCCCGTGTGCGGGAGAGCCATACCCTGTGCATGTTAAATAACACGCTGGATGGCCTTTGACGGGAGGCTACCATGTCTCCCAACAGCTGTTCCAGTGGATCCCCTCCCCCAACCTTCTCTGAGCCTTCGGGGTCCATGTGACCTGGCCATTTAGCCCATGGTGTACAAAACAGTGCCGCTCAGAAGTAAAACAACCCAACCCTGAACGGCGAAACGACCCAACTGATTTAGAAGTAAAGGAACTCACAGTTTGTATAAGATTCGTAATAAACTGAATGTGTGTGTGTATATATATATGTATACTTTTGCAAACGCGTAGATTTATATTTATAATTAAATGCGACGTTTCCCGACGTTCTTGATCACAGAGTCATTTCCAGAAGTACAAGTTAGGCATTTCACTTTCTTTCATCTCATTTTTTTTGCTTTCACCTCTGAAAGAAGCAAGAAAAATTCTCTTCTCTGCTCGCGGACGACAGCATCGTTATTTCTCGATTAAGGGAACACAACACTCAGTTCAACTCACCTCGCAGGAAACGGTTGACCAAGAAGTTATGAGTCCCAGCTGTTGCAGGGGGTTTACAGATGCAAGCTAAAGTGCTTGGCCACCAACTGTTTCTCCCAGTACGTACACTCTTGGTTTAATGTCTCTGGCTGTGAACGCCGGAGCTACTGCTGAATCTAATTATACTTTGATGTTAATATTTGTTTCTGGCTGGTTACCTTTGACGCTTGCAGCTAAATTATAGAATACGTTTCTGACACAACAGGTTTAAGGTTTGGCGCTTGAAGTCGGCGTTATTAAAGTTGTTTTCTTTGCTATTTTGGGAACTTTTTTAAATAAAATATTTCCAGCATAAGATTAAGGATTTTTGCTTTTTTAAAAAAATATCTTCATTCACTAATGTGGTTATTTCACGGGAAAAATTTTGGTTGAGTGTATGTTTATATATATATATATCAGTGGATTATTTAATTGAAAAGAGGGGGTCGGAAATTTACAGAGTATATCAGGAATTTAAAATTAGTATCATTTAAAACGGAAAATATATCAGGCAGTATACATTTGATTAATATAAATAATCGAAAGCATAATTCTTTTAAATTTTGAAGAAATTTTTAATAAATTCTTTTTTTTTTTACTAAAATTATATACACCTTATTTTAAGGGGAGGGTCCCAGACCCCATGGGTCCTTTCCACTGCGTACGTCACTGATATATGTACACAATATTGCAAAAAGTTTCCGGAAATTTCCATGTGACATGAATGGAAAGTTACATTTAGATATCTCTAATTTCGAAAATAGATTTTTTTCAGAAAAATAGCACTGGAGATAAAGAATTCTCACTCATCATCTCACTCAAATCTTTCTAATTCTCGGTTTTTAACAACATTCTTGTGATATTTAAAGCGTTATGGAGCTTGAAGGATTCAAAAGCAACTTCACTGATCACAACAAGCCACAGCAAAAAGCTCACTAAAATCACTGATCACAACAGCACACTTCACTGATAACAACAAGCTACTGCAAAAAGCCCACTAAAACCATTTCACTGATCACAACAGTACACTTCACTGATCACAACAAGCTACTGCAAAAAGCCCACTAAAACCATTTCACTGATCACAACAGTACACTTCACTGATCACAACAAGCTACTGCAAAAAGCCCACTAAAACCATTTAACTGATCACAACAGTACACTTCACTGATAACAACAAGCTACTGCAAAAAGCCCACTAAAACCATTTAACTGATCACAACAGCACACTTCACTGATCACAACAAGCTACTGCAAAAAGCCCACTAAAACCATTTCACTGATCACAACAGCACACTTCACTGATCACAACAAGCTACTGCAAAAAACCACTAAAACCATTTCACTGATCACAACAACACACTTCACTGATCACAACAAGCTACTGCAAAAAACCACTAAAACCATTTCACTGATCACAACAGCACACTTCACTGATCACAACAAGCTACTGCAAAAAGCCCACTAAAACCACTTCACTGACCACAACAACACACTTCACTGATAACAACAAGCTACTGCAAAAAGCCCACTAAAACCATTTCACTGATCACAACAGCACACTTCACTGATCACAACAAGCTACTGCAAAAAACCACTAAAACCATTTCACTGATCACAACAACACATTTCACTGATCACAACAAGCTACTGCAAAAAGCCCACTAAAACCACTTCACTGACCACAACAGCACACTTCACTGATCACAACAAGCTACTACAAAAAGCCCACTAAAACCACTTCACTGACCACAACAGCACACTTCACTGATCACAACAAGTTACTGCAAAAAGTCCCACTAAAACCACTTCACTGATCACAAACAGCAAATTTCACTGATCACAACAAACTACTTCACTGATCACAACAAACCACTTCACTGTTACAAAAACCACTTCATTGATTACCACAGGACACTTCACTGATCACAACAAGCTACTGCAAAAAGCCCACTAAAACGGCAAATTATAATTGTTACAACAAAACGTTTACGAAAATAAATGCATAATTTAGAAGTTGGTATAATGATTCTTTCAATTCATTTCGGAAATGTTTAGAATGAGTGTAACAGCATAGTTTTGTGTTAAATGTTTCCAACTTAATAACTCTTCAAATATTAAAGGAATATTATTGAGAATGAGAAAGGTGCCAGTGAAATCTTCACTTTATCTCCAGCGACTTTTTTTTGCGTATAAAGTTAATTTTCAAAAAAATATACGCACAAAAAAGTCGCTGGAGATAAAGTTAATTTTCAAAAGCAGAGATCTCAATATGATTTCCATTCACATATCAATTCATACATGGAAGTGGGTTGGGTTGTTGTTTTATATCGGAGCGGTACTTGTTTCTGCAAATTATGAGTTAAATGGCCAGGTCACAAAGACGCCAAGATCTCAGAGAAAGTTGGGGGAGGGGACAAATTGGACAGCTTTTAGGAGCTAGATGGCAGCCTCCCATTAGAACCATTCAGCGTGTTCTTTAACGTGAACAGGGTATGGCTGTCTCGCACACAGGGTAACTGCTTAAGGTACCATCCGAAAAACTGCGAGCTTTCCAAGCCAATCGGTGTCCCCTAGTGACCGTGATCAGGGCTGGGATTTTTGCGGAGATGAATCTCAACGCCGGCCTAGCTGGGATTCGAACCTGGGACGTGCAGATTATGAGCTTGGCATGCAACCCATTGAGACACGGGGTAACTGCTTAAGGTACCATCCGAAAGACGGCGAGCTTTCCAAGCCCATCGGTGTCCCCTAGTAACCGTGATCAGGGCTGGGATTTTTGCGGAGATAAATCTCATCGCCGGCCTAGCTGGGATTCGAACCTGGGACGTGCAGATTATGAGCTTGGCACGCAACCCATTGAGACACCCCCGTCCCACACGAAAGTGTGGAAAATTTTTTTAATGCACTATATGAGTATACATTAGGGTAAATGTGTAAAAATCCAGACACTCTACAATTCTGCATAAATGCAATAGAAGAGTTCGGATGGTTTGTTTTACCTCTGAGCTGCACTTTTTTTTTTTGCACACAATCACCTAAATGGCCAGGTCACAAGGATCCCGAAGACTCGGAGAAGGTTGGGAGATGAGACCCACTGGAACAGCTGTTGGGAGACAGATGGTAGTCTCCAGTCAAGCCCATCCAGCAAGTTCTTTAACGTGCACAGTGTATGGCTCTCCGGATATGTGGCCCATGGTTTACTGTCCTATCCGACGGCCTTTCCAAGCCCATCGGTGTCACCTAATGACCGGTAGCAAGGCGGGAATTTTGCGGAGATAAATCTCAACGCCGGCCTATTGCGAGTACTCGAACCTGGGAACTGAAGATTACGAGTCTGACACACTACCGACTGAGCCTATCGACCGTCTCCCAATGGAAGAATAGGACTGAGAAGACAGGGAATGCCTGGACGAGAAAAGTTCGCAAATGGGTGAGTCTTCAAAGTAAATATATGTAAAGATTTAATGGTTAATATCATTATATATTACGAAGTTGTCACTGTTGAAAGCCCTTATTAAATTATTAAAGTGGTGGAGCTGTTTGCAGCTGAGCTGGAAAGGCTGCCGTCCGTCGGATGGGACGGTAAACGTGTCCCCGTGTGCGGGAGAGCCATACCCTGTGCACGTTAAAGAACACGCTGGATGGCCTTGACAAGAGGCTACCATCTGTCTCCCAACAACTGTTCCAGTGGGTCCCCTCCCCCAACCTTCTCTGAGCCTTCGGGGTCCATATGACCTGGCCATTTAGCCTATGGTGTGCAAAAAAGTGCCGCTCAGAGGTAAAACAACCAAAAATTACAGCTGAGCGCTATTTATTTTGCCTGCAGTCGACAGGTCACAAAGGCCCCAAGGATTTAGAACTGGGTGGGAGAATAAAGACAACCCAGATACAGAAGGTCCTGGCACTAACAGAAAAGGAATATTTCAATGTACAGGCGTTTTAATTAATTTTATTTTACTAGTAGTAACTTAGTTTTAAAAATCGCTTAATTAATTTTAAAATATTATTCAATATTTTAAAATTAAGGTCGTGGTAAATAAGTTATCTCATTTTATGCTATTTTAATTTGAATGGCTTGCAGTTAAGCTTTAAACAAATTAATTCCCTTAAAACTTTCTGCATATTTAATTTTCCTCTTTCTTCCTTTCTTTGTTCGATGCTTGTCCAGATCCGGTGCGACTATTATAGGATAAGGATTTAGTCCTCTGAGTGGTACTTTTTTTAACACAAATGGCTAAATGGCCAAGTCACAAGGACCCCGAGGACTCATTGAAGGTTGGGAGACCCACTGGACAGCTGTTAGGAGACAAATGGTAGCCTCCTTGTCAAGGCCTCCAGCGTGTTCTTTAACGGACACAGGGTAAGGCTCTCCCGCACTTGAGCCACAGCTTAACGTCCCATCCGACAGACAGTGGTGTTTCCAATCCTATCGGTGTCCCCTACTGATAGGGCGGATAGTTTTGCGGACATAAATCTCAACTCTGGTTCAGGTGGGACTCGAACCTGGGAACTGCAGATTGTGAACCTGACGCGCTACCGACTGAGCCCCCTCAGCCCTGCACGTGGGTTCTTGAATATGAGAGCATTAAGTTGAGAGTCTGATCTGCTACGAAATTATTGAAATAAAATTAGGTCTGTGCAAAACCAGTTTTGAAGCTACTTAACCTGTCAATGGAATGTCTACTTTAACCTTCTGTAATGTTTAATTTTTTTAAGGAATAATTCTTTGAAGGAAATTAAAGATCTGAATCAGAACTATCCATGCCGATTTTAAACAGTACTCATTCAGTATTTCAATAAATGTGAAAGGTGTGAAATTTAACATCAGTGATCATTTTAAGAACTTACCTCAAAAGTTAATTCAAAATTGAATAATAAGTATTATTTAAAACCATTTAAGCAAACATATTTACAGTTTTGAAGGTGGTGTAAATAATTTCTTATATTTTTGCCGGTTTTGCATATAATTTCTTACGATTGCCATTGCTGCTGTTAAAAATTCCAGTTTCCATAACTCTTTCAATACTGAAAGAATGTTTTTGGAAATGAGATTTGTTTTGACTTGATTCATCATCATCATCATCCTCAAGCAGCCATGGGCTACGGAGGTCCAACCAGACCACGCAGTTTAATTCTCCAAGCATATCTGTCCTGAGCTAACCAAAAAAAAGACTTATTTTAGAAGTTATAGACTTGACATTAATGCTCCATTGAAAAAATATGGAAATTCTCTTATTTTCGTGTAGGCAGTAAATGTAACAAAATTTTAATTTTAGAAGGGGGAGGGTTAAACATATTTGAATGCCCAGAGGCTGATCATCATCATCTCCGCCAGAGGTTGACTCCATTTTATGATAATATGAACCAACTGTCTTTTACCAATTTACTACTATACTACCACCATCATTACACCATCACTGCTATTACTACTACCATCACCACAACTATTACCACCACTACCACCACCACCACTATTATTATTACTACTACCACCACTACTACTATTACTACAACCACCACCACAACTACTATTGCTCCCACCACCATCACCACCACTACCATTATTATTATCATCATCATCATCATCACTACTACTACCACCACCACCACTATTATTATTACTACTACCACCACCACCACCACTACTATTATTATTACTACTACTACTACCACCACCACTACTATTACTACAACCACCACCACCACAACTACTATTGCTCCCACTACCACTATCATCATCACTACTACTACTACCACCACCACCACTATTATTACTGCCACCACCATCACTACTACTATTACTACCGCCACCAATACTAACTACCTTCAAAGAATAAAATAAAAAATAATTATCTCATTCAACGATCACTACATTTCTAAATCCTTAACTACCAAGCAGGGAAAAAAAAGTGTAAAACTCAACAATCGTCGACAGGACAGTAACAGGAAGTCGCGTTTGTCCTCACTTTAAAAGCCGCCGAAACTGAAACTCTGACAAGTTTATAAATTTCACGTCATGTGTCATCGTGTGAATTAATTGTCGACTGCCCTCATTAGTGTGACAGTGCTGATGTTTCTACGCAGCGACATACTTGAGAATAATTAACCTTTCTGGGAGGGTTTGAATAATAAATGTGCTTTGTTCGTGGTCGTGCTTTATTACGAGGTCTGGACACAACGCTGAAAACGTATGCTTCCATGTCGCGGCCTCTTGTGTTTTAAATGACACTTCCGCTTTTCGAGTCATCTATATTCATGCATTCATATCGGCTTTCTCGTTCCCCTGGTCGTGACGTAGGAAACTGATAACCCTTATTATTATGTGCGATATTACGGTCTAAGCACTTTACGAAGATGACAGTGGTTAATGGAGATTGAGGAACTGGATTATGTTTGTGCAAAGATGCAGGATTTCTCAAGACGTTTTCGTTTCAATAAAACAGTGAGAAGATGACGTCTTTGTTAGGTTCAACCTTTTAGAATGATATTTGGAATTCTTTCGCGAGCTTTGATAGTCAGGCGTAAAGCTTTCTTGCTTTGTGCTGCCAATGCTTAAACGGGTATCATAAAATTTGCATATTGACTCTACTGTCAGAGGCAATGCATTCGTCGCAGGATAATATAATCATTTAAAGGAAATTGAGACTTGCTGTTGATGTATGTTTGTCAGTGCTAACGGCATTAGCAGTGAAAGCGATAGTTGAATTACATTGGTTGCCCTCTTGTGAATAAATTGATTAACTTCTGTAGGTTATAGGAATATCATTGATCAAGCGGAGGAAAGGAATTTGATTTTACTGAATTTTTCGTATTTTATTAATAAATGTCTCGTGTGAATAACAAGTTAGATTCAGGGTTGGGTTGTTTTACCTCTGAGCGGCATTTTTTTGCACACCATGAGCTAAATGGCCAGGTCACATGGACCTCAAAGGCTCAGAGAAGGTTGGGGGAGGGGACCCACTGGAACAGCTGTTGGGAGACAGATGGTAGCCTCCCGTCAAGGTCATCCATCGTGTTCTTTAACGTGCACAGGGTATGGCTCTCCCGCACACGGAGCCACGGCTTAACGTCCCATCCGACGGACGGCGGCCTTTCCAAGCCCATCGGTGTACCCTACTGACCGTGGGCAGGGCGGGGAATTTTGCGGAGATAAATCTCAACGCTGACCCAACTTGGACTCGAACGTGGGAACTACAATTTACGAGCCTGGCGCGCTACCGACTGAGCCACCCCCGCCCCAGTTAGATTCAGAACACGTCGCTTCTTAAATAAGTTTTTTTTTATTTAAATAATGCAATTTAAGATAAATATGGCAATCCAATTTATTTAAATCTCGATTTTTTTTTCAGAAATATTCTTCAGTATTTAAAGAGTTAAGCAAACTGGAATATAACAAATAATAATTTTGATCGTTATGCAAGATAGAAAAAATATCAAAATTGGCGAAATGTAAAATGTTACAAATTTTAAATCGATCAATCAATCAATTTATTTCCATATAAAATAGTGTCTAGAAACACTTTTAGATTTACATTTCATAGTTGGAAATATACTACCCACAAGAGTTACAAATATATTATTCTATTGAGTAATCTATATAGAATATAAACAAGTAATAGAAAAATACACAACGGAGATCACACTAAAACTTCAATGTCACTCATAGTATGCAACCAAGTTCTTAGTTTATTCCTAAATTTCTGAAGATTTCTTTCAGTTTTAATACATTCTGGCAAAATACTAAACTTGAGTTCAAGGAAAACGATTGCCAACCAAATGATAAATGAATTAATTTAATTACAAAAGGTAACTAGATCACATATGAATAACAATTTAAACTAAACACAAATTTGTCTACCATCAATATGAAATTAAACCATCAAAAGAATGTTTTACAAATATTAACTCTATTTCAAATAGTCATGTTACAATTCTTAGACTCTATTCAAACCATAAAGGGAATCTTTTTACAACATTCAGTAAGCGACACAATTATATTTGTGAATAAATTACCAAGGTTTACCTTTCCAATTTTATTACTTTTCCCTTAATTACTTCACCGGCAGGGGCGGGGGTGGCTCAGTTGGTAGCGCGCCATGCTCGTAATCTATAGTTCCCAGGTTCGAGTCCCAGCTGGGTCAGCGTTGAGATTTATCTCCGCAAAATTCCCCACCCTGCCCACGGTCAGTAGGGGACACCGATGGGCTTGGAAAGGCCACCGTCCGTCGGATGGGACGTTAAGCCGTTCCTCCGTGTGCACGTTGAAGAACACGCTGGATGGCCTTGACGGGAGGCTACCATCTGTCTCCCAACAGCTGTTCCAGTGGGTCCCCTCCCCCAACCTTCTCTGAACCTTCTCTGAGCCTTCGGGGTCCTTGTGACCTGGCCATTTAGCCCATGGTGTGCAAAAAAGTGCCGCTCAGAGGTAAAACAACCCAACCCATAAAATAAGGAAAATCCCTATGTTAAGTCAATGGGAAGCTAACGTCAAAGATATATAACTTCTAAAATAAGTTTTTTGTTTTAAAAATATGATTGGATATAAAGATCTCAATCACATAAATCAATATCTCGCTTTTCAACGATATTCGTTCAGTATTTAATGAGTTATGGAAGTTTGGCATTACTGTTGTTAAATATTCAATCTTAAGAAACTTATACAAAACTAAAGAATAGTGAAAGAATTCTTTACACAAAGTTCTAAAATACAAACTTATTTTATTAAACACTTTGATACAATACTTATTACTTAGTTTTAATTAACTTCTGAAGTCAATTTTTGTGACTGGCATTGTTATCGCTAAATATTCAAACTTCCATAACTCATTAAATACTGAACGAATATTGTTGAAAATCGAGATATTGATTTATTTGATTGAGATCTTTATCTGCAATCACATTTTTCAAAACAAAAAATAAAAAAAAACTTATTTTAAAAGTTATAGAGATTTGACGTTATAGCTTTCCATTGACTTAACATAGGGATTTTTCTTAATTTATGGAAACTAGTGTATCTCACAATATTATGTTCGTATTTGACAACCATTACAATATAACTAAAAAGAAAGTAAACTTTAATCTTATGCCTTTTAATTTATTTTGAACTTTTATTTGCTGTCAGCAATACTTGTGCATTACTTGTGAACCCTCAAGTGAAATTTGTCGCAAGAGGGCTTCCTCTCCGATTTTGCTCGTTACTCTTTCTTGTCTCTTATACTTTCTTTGGTAAAAACAAACTGACCAATTAAGACATAGATCTCTCTGTTTCATTGGTTAAGATAATGTTGTGTGCTGGCCCTTGAAAGGGACGGGGGTGACTCAGTCGGTAGCGCACCAGGCTCACAATCTGCAGTTCCCAGGTTCGAGTCACGCCTGGCTCAGAGTTGATATTTATATCCACAAAACTCCCCGCCCTCCCAGAGGTCGTAAGAGGACACCAATGAGCTTGGAAAAGCCGCCGTCTGTCGGATGGTAAGTTAAGTTGTGACCCCATGTGCAGGAGAGCCACATCATGTTACGTTAAAGAACACGCTGGAAGACCTTGAAGGGAGGATACCAATGTCTCCTAATAGCTGTCCAGTGAATCCCCTCACCAACCTGCTCCGAGACCTCGGGGTCCTTGTGACCTGGCCATTTAGCCAATTTTATGGAAAAAAATATCGCTCAGAGGTAAAACAGCCCAACTAACCCCAGCCCTTGAACATCAGCTTTCTTGCATTGCACTTGAGCCTTCAAATGAAATTTGCCGCAACGGGGTAGTCTTTACGGTTTTAAAACACAACCAATGAAACAGAGATGTCTATGTCTTAATATTGTGTAGCAGCTGTCGAAAGTCAACTTTTCTGCATTAATGTTTGAACTCAAGTGAAATTTGCCGCAAGGGGGCGGATTTACGGTTCGTTATTTCTTCTTGTCTCATAGTTTCGTTGGTTAACACACGCTAATCCCTCATCCACTGAGACAGATATACTTATATTTCATTTTAATAAAGCCTTGATTTATTTGGGTTGTTTTACCTCTGAGCGGCACTTTTTTGCACACCATGGGCTAAATGGCCAGGTCACATAGACCCGAAGGCTCAGAGAAGGTTGGGGGAGGGGACCCACTGAAACAGCTGTTGGGAGACAGATGGTAGCCTCCCGTCAATGCCATCTAGCGTGTTCTTTAACGTGCATAGGGTATGGCTCTCCCGCACACGAAGCCACGGCTTAACGTCCCATCCGACGGACGGCGGCCTTTCCAAGCCCATCGGTGTACCCTACTGACCGTGGGCAGGGCGGGGAATTTTGCGGAGATAAATCTCAACGTTGACCCAGCTGGGACTCGAACCTGGGAACTACATATTACGAGCCTGGCGCGCTACCGCCCCACCATTTATTTGGGAAATGAAATTTAAGGAAAGCGTGTCACTTCAAATGGTTGGTTCAGCATCGTTGCAATAGTAGAGAACTTATTTGAAGGTTGGACTGAGTTGTACAGTCGCTCAAAAAAGTATCCGAACACTACGGTTGATTACAGAATTCAGAAAAAATATCTGGCAGCGATTTTTTTAGAAATTAGTGATCTGGCAACCTTCGTGTCATGTGATACCAAGGTTGCCAGATCACTAATTTCTAAAAAAAACGTTGCCATATATTTTTTCTGAATTCTGTAATCAACCATAGTGTTCGGATAATTTTTTGAGCGACTGTAGGTGGTCATATTATTAATTTGATACTAGATCGTGTGGGCTCACTCACGGAAATATTGAGCGTGTGCAGTTACTGTACACGCTCCAGATATTTTTCCTGAATTCTGTAATCACGTGACACGAAGGTTGCCAGATCACTAATTTCTAAAAAAAATCGTTGCCAGATATTTTTTCTGAATTTTGCAATCAACCGTAGTGTTCGGATACTTTTTTGAGCGACTGTACGTACGAATATCGAAAGTGCAAAGTGGGAAATTCAGTCTAAACTGTTTTCAGCTTTCAATATTTGTCTCTGAGGTTACATTATCCTCAACATTCGACAAAATATTTCATATGTTTGAAGGTACCATGATAAAAAAGTTGTGTATATCAAAAATAGTACCGAAACACTGGATCGAAAAATATCAGCGTAAATTTGAAGCACGTGTGTGTCAGGATTTTGTCAAATAACTGATACGTGGATATCATTTTTTGCCTAGATTTCGGAATTTCACCTTTACTTTTATATCGTCATGGATGTGCGCAGAACATCGATTTCTTTTCTTGCCAAATATTCCCCGAGTCTTCAATCGTATGTACTCTCCCATCGCAATCAACTTCGCATCATTTTCTTGTTTGTTCCTATCGCTACTACTACTCCGTAAATCTTTTGGATATTTCCTGAAAAAAAAAGGACTTTCCAGATCGAATATCGTTTCCCTCTAACAAAGACGACAAAACAGAGTCCTTACAGCAGAAGCGGCTTTTTTTTTTCCTTTTACATTCACCACCGTTTTCCTGATCAAACTCTTATAACTAAATGGCTTGACTTTGTCTCTTAGAGCAATGTTAGACTGCCGGAAGACATCCAATATTAGAAACAGCGCTGGAAATGGGTCCCTAATACCATTATCTCTAACAAGGTATTTCGCCAAATCCAGATCTCTGCCTGCTGCACCTCTATCCACAGCAAGAGGCAAAAGAATGCCTTCACCTTGTCAAGAATTTAGTGAAACAAACGACAGTGGAAAAGCGAAACCTATTTAGAGGCAATTCCTACTCTTCAAGGGGAAGCACTCGACTGTGTTTCCTGCTTACGAAGCGATATTGTGGGTGATGAAAACGCATTCCTCGTGCAAGAAGGACTGGCTACAGATGCGGAGTAGAATCGGCTTTGTTTTTTTCACAGGAGAGGTCGGCTCTTGAATTCTTTGCAGCATCGAGAGTTATAGGATTAAATAGTGGATTGATATTTATTTCATAATGCTGCGAGGGAAACAAATAAAAAGTAGCAATGGAATGTGAGCGGGCACTTATTTTTTATGGTAAGTTTACGTTCAGATGAAACATTGATTTCAGGTGGGTGACATATTACCATAAAAATCATTGCAGTAGGAATAGACAGCATGTATTCAGGGAAATTTGAGTCGGTTATGGGTTGGGTTGGGGTTGTTTTACCTCTGAGCGGCACTCTTTTGCACACGATGAGCTAAATGGCCAGGTCACATGGACCCCGAAGGCTCAGAGAAGGTTGGGACAGGGGACCCACCGGAACAGCTGTTGGGAGACAGATGGTAGCCTCCCGTCAAGGCCATCCAGCGTGTTCTTTAACGTGCACAGGGTATGGCTCTCCCGCACACGGGGCCACGGCTTAACGTCCCATCCGACGGACGGCGGCCTTTCCAAGCCCATCGGTGTCCCCTACTGACCGTGGGCAGGGCGGGGAATTTTGCGGAGATAAATCTCAACGCTGACCCAGCTGGGACTCGAACCTGGGAACTACAGATTACGAGCCTGGCGCGCTACCGACTGAGCCAGCCCCGCCCCGAGTCGGTTATGAAACAGTATGATCATTCCTATGGTAAAAAAATTATCCTATAACTCTGCTCTCTACTATACACATTACTATTATAATATCTACTTATTAATATATGACGGAGTCCTAAATTTGTATCCTAAAATTATGGGGAAGTTTTTATCGTAATAAATCTGTTTTCTAAAATGGTGCACATTTTCCTATAATAATAAATTTCTACCCTAAAGTTATGGGCATATTAAGAGATAATAAATCTTTCATAAAATATTGTTTTATAAAATGGGAGCCTATTTCTTTAAGAAATTTTCACCCTAAAGGTATGGGCATATTCTTCTGATAATAATTCTGTTTTCTGAAATGTTGGACGTATTCTATGAAAATAAATATGTTTTCAATGATGATGAGCATATCCCTATAATAATAAACACAAATTTTAAAATAGTGAGCATATTTCTATGACAATAAAACTTTATCCGAAATAGGTGGTTCCATTCCTATCGTAGTAAATTTCTATCCTATAACTGTGGACAAAATCTTTATATTGACTACACGTACATTCTAAAATGGTGACTTTTTCCAATTATATAAAATGTCCATCGTAAAACAAATGGTATATTTTACTGATAACAAACTAGTATCATAAATTCATGGTCATATTAATATGATAACAAACTAGTATCATAAATTCATGGTCGTATTAATAAGATAGCAAATCTGTATCCTAAAGAGGTGATCACATTCCCATGAAAATAATTCCCATGAATAATAAATTCCCAAAATGATGGTCTAATTTTTATGATAATAAATCTGGATCCATAAATGATGAGAACATTCCTATGATAATAATGCTGCATCCGGAAATAGTGAGGCCTATCATATTAAACCTGTATAGTAAGATGTTGGGCACATTACTGTGATAATATTGGGTTGATACAAATGAATGCAATGGGAGAAAACGTGAACCATGCTTTAGCTGTGGTTTAGCAGTCTTGCTAAGCAAGCAGCAATCTTGTAAACAACGTAAAAGACGGTGCATGCGTAACTCTGATATCTAATGAGGTTCTGTACAGTCGCTCAAAAAGTATCCGAACACTAGGGTTGATTACAAAATTCAGAAAAAATAACTGGCAACGATTTGTTTTAAAGATTAGTGACCTGAAACCCTTCGTGTACAGTACAACATCGAGACAGTACAACATTCGTGTACAGTACACGAAGGTTGCCAAATTACTAATTTCTAAAACAAATCGTTGCCACATATTTTTTCTGAATTCTGATATCAACCATAGTGTTCGGATACTTTTTTGAGCGACTGTACTTATATATGTAGTCCGTACAAGAGCAGTTCACAATGGCGACGCATGATGTGTGTATTCATTCCATCATGCTGTACGAATTCAGAAATGAGATCATTGTCCAAGAATTTTTGCGTAAACTGCGCAAAGTTTATGGGAACAAAGTAATCTCTCAAAGTACAATCGCTCAAAAAAGTATCCGAACACTATGGTTGATTACAGAATTCAGAAAAAATATCTGGAGCGTGTACAGCAACTGTACACGCTCCAGTTACCGTTCACAGCAAACTGGAGCGTGTGCAGTTACTACACACGCTCCAGTTTGCTGTGAACGGTAACTGGACACGCTCAATATTTTCGTGAGTGAGCCCACACGATCTAGTATCAAAATAATATGACCACCTACAGTCGCTCCAAAAAATATCCGAACACTATGGTTGATTACAGAATTCAGAAAAAATATCTGGCAACGATTTTTTTCTGAATTCTGTAATCAACCATAGTGTTCGGATACTTTTTTGAGCGACTGTACCTGTTACCGGTGGTATGACAAGTTCCAGTCAGGTGACTTTCAGATCGGAAGCTAACCTCGAAGCTGTTGGAAAGCGGAGTTGAACGATGACTGTTTAAAGTCACTGCCGAACAAAAATCCATTTCGGTTATTCAGGAAATTAGCATAGCTATTGAACACCAATCGGTCCACTGGTGTTCGATATCTGCAAAAGCTGGGCGATGGATCAAAACTGGATACTTGGATCCCACAGCAGAATACGGTGACTCGCTATACTGCATGTGCTTCATTTGCTTGCTTGGCAAAACGACGAAGCAAGGTTTCCCGTCGATTTTCTTGACAGGATGATTATAGAGGATGAAAAGTGGATCATTTATCATAATGTTGTCCGTAAAATATCATGGTGTATGGAGAACTGTCCCAGGCTACGGCAGGGCGGGGGTGGCTCAGTCGGTAGCGCGCCAGGCTCGTAATCTGTAGTTCCCAGGTTCGAATCCCAGCTGGGTCAGCGGTGAGATTTATCTCCGCAAAACTCCCCCACTGCCCACGGTCAATAGGGGACACCGATGGGCTTGGAAAGGCCACTGTCCGTCGGATGGGACGTTAAGCCGTGGCTCCGTGTGCGGGAGAGCCATACCCTGTGCACGTTAAAGAACACGCTGGATGGCCTTGACGGGAGGCTACCATCTGTCTCCCAACAGCTGTTCCAGTGGGTCCCTTCCCCCAACCTTCTCTGAGCCTTCGGGGTCCATGTGACCTGGCCATTTAGCCCATGGTGTGCAAAAAAGTGCCGCTCAGAGGTAAAACAACCCAACCTAACAACCCAGGGTACGGCAAACCCAGAACTGTATTCTCGTAAAGAGATGCTCTGTTAATAGTGAGATTTCAGGGGTTCATCCACTAGGAGCTTTTAAACAGGTTCCAAACCATCAACTTGGATGTCTACTGTGAGCAGTTGGACCGCTTAAGTGCAATACTGAAGGCCATTGGTGAACAGAAAAGGTGTCGTGTTCCACCAGGACGAAACAAGCCCCATGTTGCATCATGGAAATAGCAGAAGCTGCGGCAATTGGGCGGGGAAATAATGACACATCCTCCATATTAAACGCACCTGGTCTTTTCATATTTCCATCTTTTCCGATCCCTGAACAATTTCGCTTCCGATAGCAAGTTTCGGAGTGATAACGAAGTGAAAGAGTGCATTGCCGACTTCGTTGCCACGAAGTACAAGAGTTTCTGTAGGAGTAGCATCTACGAATTTGTAAATCGTTGGAACATAGTCATATTTATTATAGGTAATTACGTTCTTGATTAAAGAATACATTGGTTAATCATGAAAATGATTGTTCTTGCATGTCTCGGGTTTTTTGAATCGGTCGTGTAAATATGTATTATAAACAGACTGTCGCATTCCTCATTGTCCGGGTTGGGTTGTTTTACCTCTGAGAGGCACTTTTTTGCACACCATGGGCTAAATGGCCAGGTCACATGGACCCCGAAGGCTCAGAAAAGGTTGGGGGAGGGGACCCACTGGAACAGCTGTTGGGAGACGGATGGTAGCCTCCCGTCAAGGCCATCCAGCGTGTTCTTTAACGTGCACAGGGTATGGCTCTCGCGCACACGGGACCACGGCTTAACGTCCCATCCGACGGACGGCGGCCTTTCCAAGCCCATCAGTGTCCCCTACTGACCGTGGGCAGGGCGGGGAATTTTGCGGAGATAAATCTCAACGCTGACCCAGCTGGGACTCGAACCTGGGAACTACAGATTACGAGCCTGGCGCGCTACCGACTGAGCCAACCCCGCCCCCCTTTGGACTATTACTAATAATTAAAATAAAAAATCCCTTATATTGAAATGTATTGTATTCCTTTATGAAATTAAAACATTATTTAAAAATAAATTTTTCTCTAAATTAATATTTTTAAATGAATTGTTTTCAAATATCAATGCTCGTCAAAAGTTAACTGATAAAAAAGCATGGGTCAATAAAATGAGCAACTCTCGTACGGTATTTATTTCAGGCAGGGATCGTGAAAACCGGAAGGGCATCCGAGTGAAAGAGAGCTGCCAGGTTCGAATGAATCCGAACACCGTTTCGGTATAAACGTTTAACTTTGCTTTAGTGGTCTTTAACAAATTTCTTTAACAGATATACAAATATATACTTGATATATACATATATATATAGTTAATGTCATTTAGCCTCCGTTTTTTGTTATTAACATTGCCGAAAAGATCATATTGTCCCACCCTTTAGATCGGTCCATGTTTGGACAAATTTGTCAACTATCACTGAAAGGTGTAAATATGATATCACGATATTGTTGGCCAAAATGGTTTATATTGTTATGAATTTAACGGACGGAAATTGAGCGCGAGTCCAAAAGTAATATTTAACAATTATAAATCTAAAATAATGTAATTTATTGCAAAAGTATGAATGAAAACATTTATATAAATTAAATTCAATCAACATAAATGTTCATCAGTATAAAAATAAATCAGAAGAACTTTAGTACTTTATTATTATTTCTACAAAGAGTTGTTTCTTGTTTCCTCTATAATTCTTATTATCTACACTCAAAGCATAAAATAAGACTGCGCCACTTATTAAATAATGTAAAAAGTCTTATTTGTGAACAAACCTGCAATCTATCGAGAATAACCTTACCAATTTCTAAACAACTAAATAACTATACAGCAAATAACTTCTTGCTAAGGTTTTAGTCATCAAATACTCCAAAACTGCAGATAAGTATACTGGTTTTTCAGAACCAATCTTTTTTCCAAGGGTTTTGGGGCGGGGTGGCTCAGTCGGTAGCGCGCCAGGCTCGTAATCTGCAGTTCCCAGGTTCGAGTCCCAGTTGGGTCAGTGTTGAGATTTATCTCCGCAAAATTCCCCGCCCTGCCCACGGTCAGTAGGGGACACCGATGAGCTTGGAAAGGCCGCCCGTCGGATGGGACGTTAAGCCGTGGCCCGTGTGCGGGAGAGCCATACCCTGTGTACGTTAAAGAACACGCTGGATGGCCTTGACGGGAGGCTACCATCTGTCTCCCAACAGCTGTTCCAGTGGGTCCCCTCCCCAACCTTCTCTGAGCCTTCGGGGTCCTTGTGACCTGGCCATTTAGCCCATTGTGTGCAAAAAAGTGCCTTTCAGAGGTAAAACAACCCAACAAATTCCAAGGGTTGATCACCATGCAGAAGACGATGAATTTCTTTCTTTTTCTTTCTCGTTCACTAACAAGATCCACACTAATAAGATCCACACTAATAAGCTTATTTAACCTACCGCGAAAACATCAAATTAAAACTTTCTTCTTTATATTATAGTGCACAGACTAAAACAAACTGCGTTTTCCTTCACACAAATTCTCTTAATTACAATTCCATTATTCCTTATTTTATAACACTCGAAGTGGTTAGTGACGTAATTCGCACGTTTAAGCACATGTGTGATTCAATATGATACATCAAATCACAAATTCACTGTAGCACGTTCATCTGTCGTAACAATATATATATATCTTAAAAAACGAATAAAGGGAAATAAGTGTAATTAAAAAGATTAGGGGGGATGCGGTGATTTTCGAATTTAGCAGTTTTTGTAAACATTTATCTCTATTTTCGCCAATTTTTGAGTGGTAGTTGCTGATGGGCAGAGTTATTGATTAATATTCTAGCCTCCATAACTTTTGAAACACTCAATAAATATTGTTCAAATTTGTGATTTAAATAGATTTCAATGAGATCTTTAATATACTTAAGCTTTTTATGGAAAACATTCTTTATGTAAGAAGTTAATAGCTTGGTTTCATGTTCCGTCAATATCAAGTCATAAACAGTGTCCACGTTTTTCTGTAGAACCTTTACTTGGTATCGATAAATTGAACTTTCACAATTAAGTATAATGTATCATTCATCATCATACATTATACTTCGGTATAGAAAGCAACGTTATGTAAAATTATTCAAAGCAATCTCTAGAATTCAGACTTACGTGTTTTGAAAAGTTCTTTATTATTTGGAGATTTTGGAGTATCGAAAAAGCCTTTGAATCCCAAAAGTACGTGTGTTTCACTGCTATTGGATCCAAAGCACCCGCATGGCCCTAAAATCTCATCCTTTCTTCACTGCTTCTTGATATGTGATAGTCCAACAACCTAGTAAGGAATTACTGCCCGCAGCATTGCCAGCAAAGAGATTTCGTTCCTAAACTTTATGGTTTGGTAGTTAGTCAATCATTTAGGAATATGACCAATATTTGGTGTTCTCGACAGTATGGATTTCAAACTGTAATCATTACAAGACGTACTTCTCTTCGGTACGAAAACACGAATGAGATTTATAGGAACAGACATTGCTAAAAGTTATCTTTTTATTTAATGTTGACTTCAATATTTTAAAGTATATTATTCGCGAACCTGTATTGGGAAACTGCCATGTTTTGAGAAGGGAAAATGACGTCCAGAGCTCTCTAAATTTAAATCTTAAACTTTTGAAAGAGGTTACTAAAGATCACAATCAGTGACGATACACATAATTGAATATCAAAATCTGATATATCAGATCTCGATTTTTCTACACTATTCGTATAATGTTCTAAGAGTTGTGCAGGGTGAAATGTTTAACAGCAGTTTTGCTAGTTTTAAGAATTTACCTCAAAAGTGAATTAACCACTTGGGGATTTATTATTTCCCAAATTTTATTTTTTTAAATTACACGTTTTCTACATTGCATGTTTCAAACCATGGAGTCCACTCAATAATTTACTTGAAGGTAAAAAATTCCGGACAATTTTTACTGTGTAATATATTATTTTTCTGGTAGAATCATTGAGCAAGAGATTAGTGATATTTTAAATAATACTTTTTTTTATTAATATATCGCCGTCTCGATGGCTCAGAGGTATCGTGATGCCTCGCGGTGCGTATTTGAATCACGGGTATGGTCACGTTTCATCATCAATCCCTCTATTATCAATTATTTCCATTAACTCAGTTATCAATCCTTCCATTATCAATCATTTCTATTAACTCAGTTATCAATCATTTCCATTGATATAAGTTTAATTGATTTAATTTAAATGATTTGCTCATTCACGATCATTTCCATTAACTCAGTTAAAACTGAGTTAATGGAAATGATTTAGAATCTTAAACTGAAGTGATCAAAATGATTTAGAATCTTAAACTGAGGTGATCAAAATGATTTAGAATCTTAAATGGAGCAGACGGAAATGATTTAGAATTATAAACTGAGGTGACGAAAATGATTTAGAATCTTAAACTGAAGTGATGAAATGATCTATAATCTTTAACCGAGGTGATGGAAATGATCTAAAATCTTAAACAGCGGTGATAAGAATGATTTAGAATCTTAAACTGAGGTGATGGAAATGATTTACAATCTTAAACTGAGGTGATGGAAATGATTTACAATCTTAAACTGAGGTGATGGAAATGATTTGCTCTATCATATAAGTTGTGATTGTCTATCATAATGTTGTGATTGTCTCATAGTAAATAATTTTTCATTTCTAAATATGTCATAAAAAGCGATGTTCTCACATTGCGACATAAAGCGAACATTGGCTATTAGTCCCACGAATGAAATAGAAATTGATAAAAAAAAAATACATATATTAAAACAAATTCAATTGAAAATAAGTTAATATAAAATAAAACCATAAGAAATAGGTGACAGAAACCAAATGCAAAATGGAAAAACAGGAAAAAGAAACGACAACAACGAAAAGCATAAATAGTAACTGCTATACTACTCGAATTTTCAATTTTCCACCAATAAAGCAGCAAACGACTCTTTCAAAAGTTCGGAAATGTCTTAGAAACATTATGGTGTGGTTTTAACAGATTTTAACTAAAAAAACAAAAATTATTCCTGCTTTCATATTTGAATAAATCAATGTTCTCTTTTTCCAGAAAATGCCTCTGGTACTGTAGTTTTGAAACGAAATCCTTGCACGGAATGTTTCGGGTAAAACACAAATAATATCTGTTGAAAAAAATATTTTTCTTGCCACTAGGTACAGTCGCTCAAAAAAGTATCCGAACACTATGGTTGATTACAGAATTCAGAAAAATATCTGGCAACGATATTTTTTGGAAATTAGTGATCTGGCAACCTTCGTGTCACGTGATTACAGAATTCAGGAAAAATATCTGGAGCGTGTACAGCAACTGTACACGCTCCAGTTACCGTTCACAGCAAACTGGAGCGTGTGCAGTTACTGCACACGCTCCAGTTTGCTGTGAACGGTAACTGCACATGCTCAATATTTCCGTGAGTGAGCCCACACGATCTAGTATCAAAATAATATGACCACCTACAGTCGCTCAAAAAAGTATCCGAACACTATGGTTGATTACAGAATTCAGAAAAAATATCTGACAACGATTTTTTAGAAATTAGTGATCTGGCACCTTCGTGTCACGTGATTACAGAATTCAGGAAAAATATCTGGAACATGTACAGCAACTGTACACGCTCCAGTTACCGTTCACAGCAAACTGGAGCGAGTGCAGTTACTGCACACACTCCAGTTTGCTGTGAACGGTAACTGCACACGCTCAATATTTCCGTGAGTGAGCCCACACCATCTAGTATCAAAATAATATGACCACCTATGTACGCTCAATCTGTAGTGCTCCAGACCCGTAATCTGATGTTCGCAGGTTTGCGATCCCATTGTGTTTTTGAGTTTCCCCGCTGAATTCCTCTTTGACCTTGGTGAGAAGAGGGGAACATATTGGTTTGAAAAAGTCTGTCTTCCGCGTATGATACGTAAAGCGATGTCTCCTTGTGCAGGAGAGCCATAACCTGTACACGTCAAAAAAATTCAATGGATGATCTTGACGAGGCTTCCATATGTCTCTTAAAAGCTGTCCAGTTGGTCCCCTTCTCCCATTTTTTTCTGAACCCTTGGGATTCTTGTGACCTGGCCAGTTAGCTAACTGTGTGTAGAAATGTGCCACTCAGAGGAAAAATCGTGGCGGGGGATGGCTCAGTCGGTAGCGCGCCAGGCTCGTAATCTGTAGTTCCCAGGTTCGAGTCCCAGCTGGGTCAGCGTTGAGATTTATCTCCGCAGTATTCCTCGCCCTGCCCACGGTCAGTAGGGGACACCGATGGGCTTGGAAAGGCCGCCGTACTTTAAGCCGTGGCCCCGTGTGCGGGAGAGCCATACATTGTGCACGTTAAAGAACACGCTGGATGGCCTTGATGGAAGACTACCATCTGTATCCCAACAGCTGTTCCAGTGGGTCCCCTCCCCCAACCTTCTCTGTGCCTTCGGGGTCCTTGTGACCTGGCCATTTAGCCCATGGTGTGCAAAAAAGTGCCGCTCAGAGGTAAAACAACCCAACCCAGAGGAAAAACAACATCAATAACCGTAACATATTGATAATCGATTCCTGTTTTCCTAAGATAATTTCACATTAAAATTAGATGTTCTTGAAAGGAATTGTAAGCGATATTCAAATGAATTAATTGTTAGGGTCTTTGATAAATTATCGTATTGAAAGAAGTTCATAACACCTTCTACTGAGGGGCGGGAGTGGCTCAGTCGGTAGCGCGCCAGACTCGTAATCTGTAGTTCCCAGGTTCGAGTCCCAGCTGAGTCAGCGTTAAGATTTATCTCCGCAAAATTCCCCGCCCTGCCCATGGTCAGTAGGGGACACCGATGGGCTTGAAAAGGTCGCCGTTCGTCGGATGGGACGTTAAGCCGTGGCCCCGTGTGTGGGAGAACCATACCCTGTGCACGTTAAAGAACACGATGGACGGCCTTGACGGGAGGCTACCATCTGTCTCCCAACAGCTGTTCCAGTGGGTCCCCTCCCCCAACCTTCTGAGCCTTCGGGGTCCATGTGACCTGGCCATTTAGCCCATGGTGTGCAAAAAAGTGCCGCTCAGAGGTAAAACAATCCAACCCAACCTTCTACTGAGGTGATCGAAGTGAATTAACATCTTCAACTGAACTGATGGGAATGACTTAAAGCAACATAAACTACATTCATACACAGTTAGGAATATAAAAATAACAGAATGAAGTTTATACTGTTTGTTAAAAGTATATAATGAATGTTTATATTTTTCAACACATGAGGAAACCTAGATAATCAGTCCACGGATAATAAGGAATTTGCTCTATGCTGATTTTGTTTTCTGAAGTAATATCAGAAAGTAATGCAAACATTATCCGTTTAAATGTGCAGTTTATAACCTGCACTTTCCATCGATCATTTTAATAAATATGCAAAACAAGCAATCATATTCAATTATATGGAAATAATTGCATTCATGGCTGTCTTAGAATAGGTAGATTAATCTCAGTTGAAACTTAAGACAAATAGATTCATTTACTTATGAATAAATATCGTAATAATTCGACCTCTGAATGGGGTCGTCATCAGAATACTACAGAGAAAGCTCTATGCAGCATAATTCTCCATAAGACTTTTATTTCTAAAGTAACTTAGATGAAATTTAGATTTCTAACGAATTATTTCATTCATATCTTTATTTATGTGTCTTGATATATTTTCATAAAACCTTTTATTTTTGCGGTTACGAGGTGGCGAATATAACTCTCCGTTGGTTGGTATTGAAGCCATCATTAATTTGACTTCTTTATGTATGGTTGGGAAATTTACTCCGTGATTAAGTTTTTTTATGCTAACATCTTGATGCTCAGACATTTTATTACATAGATTTTGTCTTTATCTGTTGCATTTAAAAAGACTGCTGACTGGGTAGTTTACATTAGCATTATTGGCTTACTCCTCCCTCCCCTATCATTTCCTCTTTGTTTCGACCTCCCGAAGGGGTAGGGGTAATTCAGTCAGTAGCGCTTCAGGCTCGTAATCTGCATTTTCCGGGTTCGAGTCCCACCTGACCCAGCGTTGAGATTTATCTCCGCAAAACTTCCTGCTCTGCCCTCGTTAAGTAGGAGACACCGATCGGCTTGGAAAGGCCGCGCTCTGTTTAATGGGACGTTACACCGTTGCCCTCTGGGCGGGAGAGACATACAGTCGCTCAAAAAAGTATCCGAACACTACGGTTGATTGCAGAATTCAGAAAAAATGTCTTGCAACGATTTTTTTGTAGAAATCAGTGATCTGGTAACCTTCGTGTCACGTGACACGAAGGTTGCCAGATCATTAATTTCTAAAAAAATCGTTGCAAGATACATGACACGAAGGTTGCCAGATCACTAATTTCTAAAAAAATCGTTGCGAGATACGTGACACGAAGGCTGCCAGATCACCAATTTAAAAAAAAAATCGTTGCAAGATACGTGACACGAAGGTTGCCAGATCACAATTTCTAAAAAAAGTTGCAAGATACGTGACACGAAGGTTGCCAGATCCCTAATTTCTAAAAAAACGTTGCAAGATACGTGACACGAAGGTTGCCAGATCACTAATTTCTAAAAAAATCGTTGCAAGATATTTTTTTCTGAATTCTGCAATCAACCGTAGTGTTCTGATATTTTTTTGAGCGACTGTACTCTGTGCACGTTAAAGACCACGCTGGATGACCTTGACGGGAGTTCTACCATCTGTCTCCCAGCAGTCGTTCTAGTGGGTCCCCTCTCCTAACCTTCTCTGAGCCTTCGTGGTCCTTGTGACCTGATCATTTAAATTATTGTGTGCAAAAAAGTGCTGCTCAGAGATAAAACAATCCAACCGTCTTCCGATATTTTTGCATTCCCTTTGTTTTCGAAATATTTTCTCAGTCTTCCAGCCTTTTCGTCATCTAGTATAAGCAATTTTCATAAAATTATTTATAAACGAATAATAACTTAAATATTATTTAATTAACAAAGGGTGCATTACTGAAAAGTAAGTTGTAGTTTGCGTTCGGTCTCGAAGTTTCTAGCCTTGGTGGTGGAAACATTTTCTCTGACAAATTGCATAACCTGTATACATAAATGCATGCCGCATATGGGTTGGGTTGTTTTACCTCTGAGCGGCACTTGTTTGCACACCATGGGCTAAATGGCCAGGTCACATGGACCCCGAAGGCTCAGGGAAGGTTGGGGGAGGGGACCCACTGGAACAGCTGTTGGGAGACAGATGGTAGCCTCCCGTCAAGGCCATCCAGCGTGTTCTTTAACGTGCACAGGGTATGGCTCTCCCGCACACGGGGCTACTGCTTAACGTCTCATCCGACGGACGGCGGACTTTCCTAGACCCATCGGTGTCCCCTGCTGACCGTGGGCAGGGCGGGGAATTTTTGCGGAGATAATGCCGCATATGAGTTTTAAATTAACCATTTTTAAGATTCTTTCTGTAGACTATAACAAACTTTAAACTAATCACAATAATTTTATGACGAAATTAAAATTTTATTATTATATGGAAGTAACTATACTAGAAATAATTCAGTAGTAAAGTATCAGATGTCTTGTAGACATTAAGTCACGAAACAGTTAGCAGAAAAAAATTGGTTTTGTATTGAGTGGGATTCGAACCCTGTTCAGCTGACTCTTTCATGAGTTCTATGTCTACAGGATATCTTCTGTGATACTTTACTACTGAGTTCTTGAATTAACGCTATGAGCATGAGTTATAATTATTAAATTCCATTACACGAGGCCACTTAGTTGCCCGTTTCACCCTATAGAGGGGCGGGGGTGTCTCAGTCGGTAGCACGCCAGGCTCGTAATTTGTAGTTCCCAGGTTCGAGTCCCAGCTTGGTCAGCGTTGAGATTTATCTCCGCAAAAATTCCCGCCCTGCCCATGGTCAGTAGGGGACACCGATAGGCTTGGAAAGGCCGCCGTCCATTGGATGGGACGTTAAGCAGTGGCCCCGTGTGCGGGAGAGCCATACCCTGTGCACGTTAAAGAACACGCTGGATGGCCTTGACGGGAGGCTACCACCTGTCTCCCAACAGCTGTTCCAGTGGGTCCCCTAACCCAACCTTCTCTGAGCCTTCGGGGTCCATGTGACCTGGCCATCTTAGCCCATGGTGTGCAAAAAAGTGCCGCTCAGAGGTAAAACAACCCAACCCAACCTGTAGACATTACGTCACGAAATAGTTAGCAGAAAAAAATTGGTTTTGTATTGAGTGGGATTCGAACCCTGTTCAGCTGACTATTTCATGAGTTCTATGTTTACAGGATATCTCCTGTGATACGTTACTACTGAGTTCTTGAATTAACGCCATGAGCATGAGTTATAATTATTAAATTCCATTGCACGAGGCCACTTAGTTTGCCCGTTTCACCCTATAGATGATGCCAAGAGCGAATCAAATAATATACGGTAAACACTATAAGTCATATTAACTGAAGAAAAGGCTAACCGACAATGGTGTAGTGGTTATCACGCCTGACATGTTGCTGGTGAGACGTGGGTTCGAATCCCACTCATTGCAAAAAGCCAAATTTTTTCTTCAGCTAATTGTTACTAGAAATAATTGGTAGGAACTGAAAATTATTGACTAATTATAGTAAGCGCTACAAGTGATTCATTAATGAAAGAGAGATAATATGCAAAAAATCAAATGATATAAATGTTCCTCATTTTTAAATACTAACCACTGAATCGAAATTAAAACCAAAATAATTATTTTGTATTATTTGCCATTTTTACACCATTATGAAAAAATTCAGAAATTTAATTTACGATTGAACCCTACCGGCAAAGTTCGAACTCACCTCTATTTACTTTAGATAAATTTGAACTAGATCTTCGAAAATTCTCCTGTAATGACATTTTACCATAATCAAATTTATTTTACTTTACATATTCCAATGATTTTTACTTTCCATTGACATACTAGCGAAGTGTTCCTTTTTATCATGTCGGTCCAAAATATCCAGAGGTTATATTACTTTGAATGATTTCTCATCACTAGGCGCATGATGCTGAATTAGTGAGCTGATTCTTATAGTTGAAATAATGTAGTCGAGGTTTTGATCCCGTAATGAGATCTTTCGAAATGTCTTTAAAGCTATTTCCCGCTCCTGAATCTTTTTGAAGAAAAGAAAAATTTTCCCTTTTATGAATTATGGCCTTTTCAAAGTGACAACTGCTGTAAAAAAATTAATTCATGTTAATACTGGCAAAATGAATTGAATATTTCGAAAACAACCTGCTGTAAATTTAATAAAATAATTTTTTTTATAAATCTAGTGGAAGGTGAAGGAATTTAGAATATTTTTTGTAAAGCGAAGCGATTCACGCTTAAGCTTTTCGACTCCCGAAATTTATATTTCTAAAACAAGTTTTGCATTTAGTTTGACTTGTGAACTAAATGTGTTAACAGAGTCATAGAAGAATCATACTATTCTATGCACTAATATCATACAAGGAAAAATTTAATTTAAATTGAACTCGTATATTTGATTAAGATAAATTGATTTTGTTCATCGATGATGCCAAGGGCAATGAAATTTTTTTAAATAGATAATTGATTTTTTCGGTCTTTTTGCTTTTCACAATTGTGAATGTTTCTATGAGTTTATGAACAGTTTTGTTTGTGCATTGTCGAATATTTTTATTGCATGTTTATGGATATTTTGTCTCTCTTTAGATGTGTTTGTGTGCTAGCTGATAAGACTGCGGATGTTTTATTTGTCTGTTTGTGTACTGTTTTGTCTATGTATTCGCGGATGTTTTTCGCTTATGTTTTATAAATATTTTTGTTGTTGTGGATTTGTGAAGTTGTGGAAGATTCCTCTTTTTTTTCTCGAAAATTTCTTTATGCATTTGTTCATATTAATTTTTGAATATTTATTTATGTATTTGGCCGAATGGTTACCACGCTTGGCTACTGATCTAAGGGATCTGGGTTCGAGTCTCGGGTAAGGCATGGATGTGTGTGTCGTTTTTCTGTTGAGGTCCTGCCATCCTCTCAGACTTTCTACTATGGCATATAAACTTACAGGCTCCTGTCAGACCTCTGTGGCAAGCAGCTGCTTGAGGGGGTATTTATTATTTATATTTTATAGATGTTTTTGTTTTCCTGCTTTAAAAATATTTTTTCTGTGATTATTTATGTTTCTACGTGCTTATTAATATATTTATTATTCGTGAATTTCTTTCGTGTCGGTGAGTTTTTTGTAAATTGTTTTATTTGCTGATGTTATTTCTGTTTTATGGATACTTTTGAGTTTGTTAATGCTTTTGTTTAAATGTTTACCGGTAATTTTGTTCTTGTCTGCGAATATTTTGTTTATATTATTTGTGAAATGTTTTTGCATTTTCGCTAGTGACTGTTTTTGTGTTTGTGGATTTTTTATTTATTTGTGTTTGCTATTTTATTCTGTAATAACTCTATATCATTGCATGGATTTTCGATTCCAATAATTATTATGTATAAGAGCAAGTCTAAATTACAGCATACTCACCTGCTCAATTCACTTGCTCAACTCACAACACCCTTTCCCTAAATACCACAGAATAATTCTTGATTGACTATATTTTTATGTTAATTTTAGCCTGGTAGGTATTCCACTCAGGAATTTATTTCCGGAATACAAAAGAACCCTACGAAATCATTAAAGCTATTTCATGTTCTATTAATAGACACCCTACAATTCTGAGATAGCGTTTCTTTGGTTTCTATTCTAGCTTTCCATTGGTGAAACATTGAAGGTTAACTACCGCTTGAAAAACAAATATTGAATTGGATTTCAAGATATGAATGATTATATTTATTTATATATATGTGTAAAGAGATTACGCGGAATGCAGTGTATTCGAAAGTAATTTTTAAAAGTATGGATGGAGGAATTTAAATGGCTTGCTTCTGTGATACATTTAGAAAAGAGCACCAAAAAAAAAATACAACAACACTGTGGCTTTTGGCTTTGTTCATAGGCAAGTTTACAGATTTAAAAGAAACTGTTGCAAAGGATACAAAGATAAGATCATAATGGTTTTCCTAATTCTCGGTGAACGAACAGCTATCACTATACTATTGAAATTATGGAAAATCTCGTGGCCGGGATTAAAAGTTGGCTGATATGAACTAAGTTTGAAAGTTGTAGCTTAGCGTTGCTTTCCCTGTGAGGATGTCGTCCCAGAGGTGAAACCAACACGCGAGGGGCACTTGTGAATTATATTTGCTTGTTTATGGGAATAAGCCGTCCCATGGCCGAGTGGTTAGCGCGCTTGGCTTCTGATCTAAGGGACCTGGGTTCGAGCCCCTGGTAAGGCATGGCTGTTTGTGTCGTTTTTTTGCTGAGGTCCTGCCATCCTCTCAGACCTTGTACTATGGCATATAAACTGACAGGCTCCTGTCAGACCTCTGTGGCAAGCAGCTGCTTGAGGGGGATATTTATTATTTATTTATTATGGGAATGGAACAAGATAATCTCAGACAGCTTAATTTATTTTTAAATAACATAAATTACACAATATTAAAACACTAAGACTGCTCTTCTTGCATTTATCTACAATCTACTCATATGCTGTTAATGAAACTGTAGAAAGGAAAAATATGCAAAAAAAAGAAATTGGGTTGTTTTGCCTCGGAGCGTATTTTGTTCAGAGGAAACCCATTTTGTTCGCACAATGAAGCCAAACGGCTACAAAGAAACCAGGAGATCAGATCTAGCCAAGAAGAATAGGATTCACTGGACAGCTGTTAGGAGATAGATGCACCTACCATCAGACTATGAGGCGTGTTCTTAATGTACAGTCGCTCAAAAAAGTATACGAACACTATGGTTGATTACAGAATTCAGAAAAATATCTGGCAACGATTTTTTTAGAAATTAGTGATCTGGCAACCTTCGTGTGCAAGTTAAAAACACATTGGATAGCCTTGACGGGAGGCTACCATCCATATCCAACGGGAAATCCATACTCGGTGCACGTTAAAGAACACACTGGATAGCTTTAACGGGAGGCTACCAACCATCTCCAATGGGAGATCCATACTCTGTGCACGTTAAAGAACACACTGGATAGCCTTGACGGTAGGCTACCATTTGTCTCCAACGGGAGATCCATACTCTGTGCACGTTAAAGAACACACTGGATAGCCTTGACGGAATGATACCATTTGTCTCCAACGGGAGATCCATACTCTGTGCAGGTTAAAGAACACACTGGATAGCCTTGACGGGAGGCTACCATCCATATCCAACGGGAGATCCATACTCTGTGCACGTTCAAGAACACACTGGATAGCCTTGACGGGAGGCAACCATTTGTCTCCAACGGGAGATCCATACTCTGTGCACGTTAAAGAACACACTGGATAGCCTTGACGGGAGGCTACCATTTGTCTCCAACGGGAGATCCATACTCTGTGCACGTTAAAGAACACACTGGATAGCCTTGACGGGAGGCTACCATCCGTCTCCAACAGCCAGTGGGTCCCCTTCCCACAACCTTCTCTGAGCCCCCGAGGTCCCCTGAAATCTTTCCTCATTTAGCCCATTGTGTGAAAAAAAGTGCTGCTCAGAGGTAAAACAACATAAATTTCTTGTTTGTGCTATTGAACATTCACGCTGCCCGTTGTTCAAAGCGTTTATAGCCACTCCCTGTAGTTTTTCCGGGAAATTGTTTGTACCATTCTTTAAACTGGCTGGTATTGGCTCAGTCTATACTCCGTGCCAGGGTGGTATCTGATATATTCCCAGGTTCGGCTTTCCTCTATGTCTACATCGGAGTTTAGTCCGATAACTCCCGCGTTATCCTTTGTGAAAAAGGAGAAACCAAATGGCTTGGGAAGATCATCATTTGTCGGATGAAATGTAAAACCTTTAAGGCACGCTCCTGCGCACGGGTTCATCTGTAAAGAAACAAACTAGATGGCCTTGACTGAAGTCGTCCACCTATTTCCTAATAGCTGTCAAGTCGATTCCTTTCCACCTATTCAGTTCTGAGCCACTGGGACGTTTCGTCGTTTTACAATCAAGTTTTTTTTTTCAAAATAAAAAATGTTACTAAAAGACAAAATAATCTAAATTACCTTTCTCAGATTTTTCCAATAACTGATTGAAAGTTTGGTAATAAATAAAGAATTAGTAAACTGCTTAAGGGATAATTTATTATCACAGATAAAGTTTATAAGGAAGGCGAGACCTCTAGAAAGCCAACATAAATCCATGCCTTACCCAGGGCTCGAACCCAGGTCTCTTTGACCAATAGCCTAGCGCCCTAATCACTTATGAAATAATTCTGGGCCCTTTGGGGGTGGGGGGTCCTTGTGACTTGGCCGTTTATCCCATTGTGTGCAGAAGAGCCACAACGTGTTCTATCTAAAAACCACACTGTCTGCTATTCACAGGGATGGGTTATTTTACCTCTGAGCGGCGCTTTTTTGCACACCATGGGGTAAATTGTCTAGCCACATGGAATCCGAAGGCTCAGAGAAGGTTGGGTGATGGGACCCACTGGAACAGCTGTTAGAAGACAGATGGTAGCCTCCCTTCAAGGCCATCCAGCGTGTTCTTTAATCTACACAGGGTATGGCTCTCCCGCACACGTGACCACGGATTAACGTCCCATCCGACGGACGGCGGCCTTTCCAAGCCCATCGGTGTCCCCTACTGACCGTGGGCAGGGCGAGGAATTTTGCGGAGATAAATCTCAATGCTGACCCAGTGGGGCTCGAACCTGGGAACTACAGATTACGAGCCTGGCGCGCTACCGACTGAGCCACCCCCGCCCCACTACTCACACGATACGCTCTTCCATTTCTTAAAACTTTTTTACAGGATACCCTATCTGGCCTTTGGGATCCTTGTAATCTGTTTACTACATTGTGTGGGAAAAAAAAGCACTGCCCATCGGTAAACACTCTATTTTACCTGAGCCGTTTCTCCGACCTCAGTTGGGTTGGGTTATTTTACCTCTGAGCGGCACTTTTTTGCACACCATGGGCTAAATGGCCAGGTCACATGGACCCCGAAGGCTCAGAGAAGGTTGGGGGAGGAGACCCACTGGAACAGCTGTTGGGAGACAGATGGCAGCCTCCCGTCAAGGCCATCCAGCGTGTTCTTTAACGTGCACAGGGTATGGCTCTCCCGCACACGGGGCCACGGCTTAACGTCCAATCCTACGGACGGTGGCCTTTTCAAGCCCATCGGTGTCCCCTACTGACCGTGGGCAGGGCGGGGAATTTTGCGGAGATAAATCTCAATGCTGACCCAGTGGGGCTCGAACCTGGGAACTACAGATTACGAGCCTGGCGCGCTACCGACTGAGCCACCCCCGCCTCACTACTCACACGATACGCTCTTCCATTTCTTAAAACTTTTTTACAGGATACCCTATCTGGCCTTTGGGATCCTTGTAATCTGTTTACTACATTGTGTGGGAAAAAAAAAGCACTGCCCATCGTTAAACACTCTATTTTACCTGAGCCGTTTCTCCGACCTCAGTTGGGTTATTTTACCTCTGAGCGGCACTTTTTTGCACACCATGGGCTAAATGGCCAGGTCACATGGACCCCGAAGGCTCAGAGAAGGTTGGGGGAGGACCCACTGGAACAGCTGTTGGGAGACAGATAGTAGCCTCCCGTCACGGCCATCCAGCGTGTTCTTTAACTTGTACAGGGTATGGCTCTCCCGCACACGGGGCCACGGCTTAACGTCCCATCCAACGGACTGTGGCCTTTTCAAGCCCATCGGTGTCCCCTACTGACCGTGGGCAGGGCGGGGAATTTTGCGGAGATAAATCTCAACGCTGAACCAGCTGGGACACGAACCTGGGAACTACAGATTACGAGCCTGGCGCGCTACCGACTGAGCCACCCCCGCCCCTCCGACCTCAGTTAACCCCGGGTGAGATATTATTACACTCCATAAATTCATTTTAAAATCACGACCGACCGGTTTTCCCTGACAGTTTGCCTCTTATACAACGACCGTTGAAATAGTGTTTCGTTGCGTGTTGCGATAAATGCAAATTCCTCCGTGATTGTGTCAGAGTCTAATTATGGAGTGTGGCTCCAGTGCCCAAACACACACTACGAGCCGTCTCGTGAAGTGTGTGGCTCGTACAGAAAGTGTCACGTGAACGATCTTTCTCGTTTTGGTACTTTGATCACGTGTGGGGTGTTGCATTGCTTAACAATACTCCTGTCTGAGAACGTTCTGCCGACAGTACCTGATAATTCCAATGGGTGTGTTATATTGTTGTCGTGACGTTGACTTTTCTAGATAACAAACAATTAAAGTGGTGCAAATAGAAAAATTGCTTCGTTACGATAGGCTTTGTTGTGATTGAAATGGATTGAGTTAAAAATAAAAATGCGGAACAGCAAGTAATTTGTAATACATATTTTTTCGTTTCAATTGGTTTAGGCGTAATTTAATTATATGCAGAAGGTGCAACATAGATTGTGAAGACTTTGACTGCAGATGAAAAATATGATGTTGAGTTGGAAACTAGTTAAAAATAAGAACGCATATTATGAAAGAGAAAGCATCAATTACTTCTTATTCAAACTATCAACAATGAGAACTGGCAAAACACCAAATGCTGCTCAGTCTCATAGGGGCGGGGGTGGCTCAGTCGGTAGCGCGCCAGGCTCGTAATCTGTAGTTCCCAGGTTCGAGTCCCAGCTGGGTCAGCGTTGAGATTTATCTCCGCAAAAATTCCCCGCCCTGCCCACGGTCAGTAGGGGACACCGATGGGCTTGGAAAGGCCGCCGTCCGTCGGATGAGACGTTAAGCCGTGGCCCCGTGTGCGGGAGAGCCATACCCTGTGCACGTTAAAGAACACGCTGGATGGCCTTGACGGGAGGCTGCCATCCGTCTCCCAACAGCTGTTCCAGTGGGTTCCCTCCCTCAACATTCTCTGAGCCTTCGGGGTCCATGTGACCTGGCCATTTAGCCCATGGTGTGAAAAAAAAGTGCCGCTCAGAGGTAAAACAACCCAAATCAGTCTCATAGTTTCCCCATTCAGAATGCGCCATTGGTATTGAAACCACATGGGAATGGACAACAATTTCTCATAAAGCGTGCGTATTCTATCACGAGGATGGGTTAGGTTGTTTTACCCCTGAGCGACAATTTTTTTGCACACCATGGGATAAACGGCCAGGTCACAAGGACCCCGAAAGCTCAGAGAATGTTGGGGGAGGCTATGACGTCAAGCAGAGGTAGTCCTAAAATATAGATTTTTTAAAAAAAATTTTTCCCTTATGATTACTGGTAAATTTTAATACTAATATTTATACTAATGTTTATTTATTGATATACGCTATTTTAAAAAAAATCGTATGTATTCGAGCAATCATAATGCTAATATATAGGAATAATTTTCTTTCCAAAAAGAAGGTATATTTTAAAACATTAAAGATAAACATTACAATTTACCAGTAGTAATACTGATAATAAACGTATATTAGATTTATGGATTTTTTTAAATTTCAGACTGCCTATGCTGACGTCATAACTTAGTTGGGTTGTTTTGCCTTTGAGCGGCTCTTTTTTTTTGTACACAACGGGCTAAAGGGGCAAGTCACAAGGAACCTGAGGGCTCACAGACGGCTGAGGTAAGGAGACCCACTGGAGATTTATAGACAGATGGTAGTCTCCTGTCAAGGCCATCCAGCATGTTCTTCAATTTGAACAGGGAGTCGTTCCGTGGCCGAGTGGTTAGCGCGCTTGGCTACTGATCTAAGGGACCTGGGTTCGATCCCCGGGTAAAGCATGGGTGTATGTGTCGTTTTTCTGCTGAGGTCCTGCCATCCTCTCATTCCTTCTACTATGGCATATAAACTGACAGGCTCCTGTCAGACCTCTTGTGGCAAGCAGCTACTTGAGGGGGAATTTATTTTTTATTTTTTATGGCTCTATCGCAGACGGTGCCACGTCTTAACGTCTCATCCAACGGACGGCGGCCACGGCTTAACGTCTCATCCAACGGACGGCGGCCACGGCTTAACGTCTCATCCAACGGACGGCGGCCACGGCTTAACGTCTCATCCAACGGACGGCGGCCACGGCTTAACGTCTCATCCAACGGACGGCGGCCACGGCTTAACGTCTCATCCAACGGACGGCGGTTGGAAGTTTTTGACCGTGGGTAGGGCGGGGGAGTTTTGCAGAGATAAATCTCAACGCTGGCCCAGCTGGGACTCGAACTGGGAACTGCAGATTACGAGCCTGGCGCGGTACTGACTGAGCCACCCCCACCTTTAGTTGTAAAGTGTTTTGTTATGGGGGGGGGGGTCGAGCAAACGAGGTCCAGTTCTCGAGCGGAAAAAATTTTATGGCCGGAAAGAAGTTTAAAAATAAATAAATACAAATATACGAAAACAAGGAACAGAGTTAAATATTTTAAAATAATTTCATTTTGTTGGAATTATTAATAATAAATGCAAATATACATTATTATATTTCGCTTTTAACATCTAATGAATAAAAAATATATATTTCAAATTAACATGAAATGTATAAATGTATTTTCCAGGGACGATCCGCGGATTGTTTTTGCTACTTGGGACGTATTTACTGCTCAGAATTCCACCAACAAATGATAAATCACTACAAGAAGGAATTCTAGCAAATAGTGTCTTAACGGAGAGGAAAAATACCTGGAAGCAACGCTGGGTACACCACTAGACTTGTAAATACGGCTGTCTGTTGAATGGGACCTTAAGCCGCACTTTTTTTGCACACCATGGGCTAAATGGCCAGGTCACATGGACCCTGCAAGCTCAGAGAAGGTTGGGGGAGGGGACCCACTGGAACAGCTGTTGGGAGACAGATGGTTCTTTAACGTGCACAGGGTATGGCTCTCCCGCACACGGGGCCACGGCTTAACGTCCCATCCGATGGACGGCGGCCTTTCCAAGCCCATCGGTGTCCCCTACTGACCGTGGGCAGGGCGGGGAATTTTGCGGAGATAAATCTCAACGCTGACCCAACTGGGACTCGAACCTGGGAACTACAGATTACAAGCCTGGCACGCTACCGACTGAGCCACCCCCGCCCCCTCCATGGGCAGGAGAGGGCCATAACCTGTGCAGGTTAAAGAAAATATTGGATAGCCTTGACACGAGACTTCTGTTTGCCCAGTGGGTCCCCTTCCCCCAACCTTCTCTGAGCCTTGCAGGGTCCTCGTAACCTGGACATTTAGCCCATTGTGTGCATAAAAATGCCATTCATAGATATAAAAAGCCAACACATTCTTGAAATTATTCTATCCTATGAGGTTCTTAAAGTTGGAATCTATTTATTATTTCTTACCAACCATCTGATGGCTGAATGCGTTTTTGAAAATAATAACGAAACATTCCCCTTGAACGCAATTAAAAATTATTTATTTGTTATTAAACAATTTAGAAATTAAAAATAAATACTTAGCAAATCTTATCCACTGGCGAATTTTGGTTAAACGTTTCTGAATATGACCAATATTAGTATTATGGGATATCGAGATGCAACGTAAGTGAGTTCCATGTTTGTCGAACTCTTAATCTCATGTATCTTAACTTCACCCACTAACGGAACTGGTAATGTTGCTGTTTTTATCGATGACATCTGGTTAAAAAACATTTCTGTGGACACAAAGGGCTCAGTAGATATATTTCCAGAAGCTGAATAAAATTTTAATATAAATATACAGTCAATGCTTGATTAACCATAGTAATTGGAGGGGAAGTTCACGGTTAAAATAAAATTAGTGAAAACGTAGTACAAAATGGATTTAATGTAAACGTATTTAGTTGAAATTTCATCCAGTATTTAGAAACATATTTACCATTGATGTCAGGATATCCAGGTGTCCAACGTTTTTTTTGGTCGTGGGCCATATGAAGTGGCTACTTTAAGGTCGAGGGTCGCATGAAGTGGCTATTTTAAGATCGTGGGCCGCATGAAGTGATTACTTTAAGATCGAGGGTCGCACGAAGTATCTACTTTAAAGTCGAGGGTCGCATGAAACGGCTACTTTAAGGTCGAGGGTCACACGAAGTGACTACTTTAAGGTCGAGGGTCGCACGAACCTTCAAATTTCTTTAAATTTCCCGAAAATCTAGATTTAAATCTTAGGGAACTTTAAGGTCGAGGGTCGCATGAAGTAGTTACTTTAAGGTCGAGGGTCGCATGAAGTAGTTACTTTAAGGTCGAGGGTCGCATGAAGTAGTTACTTTGAGGTCGAGGGTCGCAAGAAGTAGTTACTTTAAGGTCGAGGGCCACATGAAGTGGCTACTTTAAGGTCGAGGGCCGATGAAGTCGCTACTTTAAAATAGAAGTCCACATACGTTGAAATTTCTTTAAATCTTAGGAAAGTGGAATTGAAGATTAATTAAATATTTGATCTTTAATTCCATTTGAAAACATTTTTAAAGAGTTATGGGAGGCGGTGTACTTAAAAGTAGCATTGATCAACCTGAAATATTTATATACTCTTAAAACTACATTTGTCTCGATAAACAAATTGATATGTCATTTTGTAAGTTTTAACTTCTGATGTAAATTCTTATGGATAGGAACCATGCTGTTAAATATTACAGTTAACTTCATTTTTCATTTGAAAACTTATGGTAACTTCAAGCAGCTGCTTGCCATTGAGATCTTACAGGATCCTTTAAATACATGTCATACGGCGTAGAAAAGATTTGTGAGGAAAGCGAGAGACCTCAGGTAACAATATAAGAAACATTCATACCTTATCGGGGCTCGAACTCAGGTGTCTTTTATCCTACCAAACCAGCTAACCACTCGGCTTAATTAAGTCGGTTTTTTAAACACTAAATAAAATTATTCTTAAAAAGAAAGATTAAGGAGAGGCGGGGGGGGGACTGCTCAGTCGGTAGAGCGCTAGGCTTGTAATCTGCAGTTCCCAGGTTCGAATCGCAGTTGGGTCAGTGTTGTCCTCGGTCAGTAGGGGACTGTCCGATGTGCTCGGAAAGATCGCCGTCCGTCTCGGAAAGATCGCCGTCTGTCGCATTAAACGTTAAGCCATGGCTCCGTCGGGTGAGGGAGAGCCATAACCTGTTCACGTTAAAGAACACGCTGGATGGCCTTGAAGGGTTCGGTTGTTTTACCTCTGAGCGACACTTTTTTGCACACCATGGGCTAAATGGCCAGGTCACAAGGACCCCGAATGCTCAGAGAAGGTTGGGGGAGGGGACCCACTGGAACAGCTGTTGGGAGACAGATGGTAGCCTCCTGTCAAGCCCATTCAGCATGTTCTTTAACGTGCAGAGAGTATAGCTCTACCATACATGTGGGCCGTGGCTTACTGTCCTATCCGACGGACGGCGGCCTTTCCAAGACCATGGTGTCCCCTATTGACCATGAGTAGGGCGGGGAGTTTTGCGGAGATAAATCTCGAAGCTGACCCAGCTGGGACTCGAACTTGGGAACTGCAGATTACGAGATTGGCGCGCTACCGACTGAGCCACCCCCGCCCCATCCGTGAAGGGAGTCTGCCATCTGTCTCGCAACTTCCCTCCAGTGGATCCTCTCCTCCCACCTTCTCCGTGTCCTTGTGACCTGTCCATTGTGCGCAAAAAAGTGCCACTCAGAAGTAAAACATCCAAGATTTAGGATAGATTAAACTCGGATCGTTATCTCCAATCTCAGTTCTTTAGAAAATATCTCTTTTGAAAGTTACGAAGCTAAGAATCTGGCTCTTCGTAGGCAACGCATAACTCCTCTCATAATAAGACAGAACTCTGTGGCTTATGACTTAATTTCCATTTTCTGCATTGAATTCAAGTACCACACGTTGATACATTGTTTGTGAGTGTCTATTTCTTAACGTTTGTTTAGTCACACGCCACTAGAAAGAAAACAGGTGCTATTTTTATTATCATAATGAATTTCCAACGTTATGTGTGATCTCATACTAAAGACAGAACTGGGAAATGAACTAGCCATTATTTCTGTTGTTTGAGTTCATAAAGCTCCTAAATATGAATTTTTCATACTGCAACACGACCTTTACATGTATTATGAACCCATGCACATGTCACGAATGGGTGCAGTGATTTATTGCTGCTCCAGATCTGTGAGAAAATAAAAAAAAACGTAACAAACTACATGCATTGTAAAACAACTTTACTAAGAGGAAACATAAATGTACTTTAACAAAATGTTAACTGAGAATATCCGTAGTTTCACATTGTATTGGAGATTGCATTTTTTTTGTTTGCATGTCCGAGATGCGAGTCCCCATTATGTCTGTGTTGATATTTTCTTCATCAACCCGAACTCTACCCTAGGCGAGAATGGGTACTGTCGCTCAAAAAAGTATCCGAACACTACGGTTGATTACAAAATTCAGAAAAAATATCTGGCAACGATTTTTTTAGAAATTAGTGATCTGGCAACCTTCGTGTCACGTGATTACAGAATTCAGGAAAAATATCTGAAGCGTGTACAGCAACTGTACACGCTCCAGTTACCGTTCACAGCAAACTGAAGCGTGTGCAGTAACTGCACACGCTCCAGTTCCACACAAAATCGTTGCCAGATATTTTTCCTGAATTTGTAATCAACCGTAGTGTTCGGATACTTTTTTGAGCGACTGTAGGTGGTCATATTATTTTGATACTAGATCGTGTGGGCTCACTCACGGAAATATTGAGCGTGTGCAGTTACCGTTCACAGCAAACTGGAGCGTGTAAAGTTGCTGTACACGCTCCAGATATTTTCCCTGAATTCTATAATCACGTGACACGAAGGTTGCCAGATCACTAATTTCTAAAAAAAAATCGTTGCCAGATATTTTTTCTGAATTTTGTAATCAACCGTAGTGTTCGGATACTTTTTTGAGCTACTGTACATCAAAGCATTTGAAAAGGCAGCTTCCATCGGATGTGACGTTAAGTCATGAATCCTAGTGCAGAAGTGTGCAACGCTGTGCAAGTTAAAGAACACGCTGGATGGCCTCGATGAGAAGCTGTCTTTTTTTCCTCATACAGTTATCATGTATACCTTATTCTCTTACATAGATACTTTTGGAGTTGGGTTGGGTTGTTTTACGTCTGAACGGCACTTTTTTGCACACCATGGGCTAAATGGCCAGGTCACAAGGACTCTGAAGGCTCAGAGAAGTTGGGGGAGGGGGACCCACTGGAACAACTGTTGGGAAACAGATGGTAGCCTCTCGTAAAGGCCATCCAGCATGTTCTTTAACGTGCACAGGGTATGGCTCTCCCGCACACGAAGCCACGGCTTAACGTCGCATCCGACGGACGGCGACCTTTCAAAGCCCATCGGTGTCCCCTACTGACCGTGGGCAGGGAGGGGAATTTTGCGGAGCTAAAACTCAACGCTGACCCAGCTGGGACTCGAACCTGGGAATGCAGATTGCGAGCCTGGCGCGCTACCGACTGAGCCACCCCATACTTTTAGAGCCTTTTCACCTAGTCTTTACGCCCCCTGCATTCCGCCTACGTTGAGGATTTCTCACCAAACTTCCACTCTGATGTCAAAAAGAAAAGGGACGCCGAGGAGACTGGACAGGTCAGCGTCCTTCGTATAGAGTTTAAAAAATTGTTCCGTGTTAAGGAGCAGCCCTTTCTTTGTGGGGCGGGGGTGGCTCAATCGGTAGCGTGCCAGGCTCGTAATCTGCAATTTCCAAGTTCGGGTCCCAGCCAGGCCAGCGTTGAGGTTTACCTCCGTAAAACTTTCCGCCTTTCCCTCGGTCAGTAGGGGAAACTGATGGGCTTGGAAAGGCCGCCGTCTGTCGGATGGGACGTTAAGCCTTGGCCCCATACACCGAAGTGCCAAACATTGTGACCACCTGCCTAATATGATGTTGGTCCTCCACGTGCCACCAAAACAGCTCTTACCCGGCGAGGCATGGACGCTAAAAGATTTCTAAAGGTGTCTTGTGGTATCTGGTACAGTCGCTCAAAAAAGTATCCGAACACTATGGTTGATTACAGAATCCAGAAAAAATATCTGGCAACGATTTTTTTAGAAATTAGTGATCTGGCAAAATTCGTGTCACGTGATCACAGAATTCAGAAAAAATATCTGGCAACGATTTTTTTAGAAATCAGTGATCTGACAACCTTCGTGTCACGTGACACGAAGGTTGCCAGATCACTAATTTGTAAAAAAAAAAAATCGTTGCCAGATATTTTTTCTGGATTCTGTAATCAACCATAATGTTCGGATACCTTTTTGAGCGACTGTACCAACACGTTAGCAGCAGATTTCGATCGTGCTTACAGATTAAAATAAGGAGCTGACCGATTGGACAGCTGCTAGGTGCTCAGACACTTTTGGCTGTTCAAAGGAGACAGAAAAATGTTAGCTATTCAAAGGCCAATTAGCGTGTTCTTAAACGTTCGTAGAATATGGCTCTCCTGCACATAGGTCACTGCTTTCCCTCCCCATCCGATGGATGCAGCATTGCCAAGCCCGTCGATGTGCCCATTTCGGAGGACGAGGGTGGCTCAGTCGGTAGCGCGCCAGCCTCGTAATCTGTAGTTCCCAGGTTCGAGTCCCAGCTGGGTCAGCGTTGAGATTTATCTCCGCAAAATTCCCCGCCCTGCTCACGGTCAGTAGGGGACACCGATGGGCTTGGAAAGGCCACCGTCCGTCGGATGGGACGTTAAGCCGTGGTCCCGTGTGCGGCAGAGCCATACTCTGTGCACGTTAAAGAACACGGTGGATGGCCTTGACGGGAGGCTACCATCTGTCTCCCAACAGCTGTTCCAGTGGATCCCCTCCCCCAACCTTCTCTGAGCCTTCGGGGTCCATGTGACCTGGCCATTTAGCCCATGGTGTGCAAAAAAGTGCCGCTCAGAGGTAAAACAACCCAACCCAAATGAATTGACACGCAAACCAGTTGACGAATGAATGAATGAATAGTGACAGACAAACTAGTTAATGAATGAATGAATGAAGAGTGAGACAAACCAGTTCACGAATGAATGAAGAATGACCCACAAACCCGATAACCAATGAATGAAGGATGATACGCGAACCAGTTAATGAATGAATGGAGAGTGACACACAAACCAGTTAATGAATGAATGAAGAGTGAGAGACAAACCAATTAGCCAATGAATGAAGGGTGGTACGCGAACCAGTTAACGAATGAATGAAGAGTGACAGACAAACCAGTTAATGAATGAATGAAGAGTGAGACAAACCAGTTAATGAATGAATGAAGAGTGAGACAAACCAGTTAAGGAATGAATGAAGAGTGACACAAACCAGTTCACGAATGAATGAGTGTGACCCAGAAACCAGGTAATCAATGAATGAAGAGTGACCCATAAACCAGTTAACCAATAAATGAACCAAATAAATTGACACGCAAACCAGTTGACGAATGAATGAAGTGACAAACCACTTGATGAATGAATGAAGAGTACACAAACCAGTTCACGAATGAATGGAGAGTGACACAAACCAGTTCCCAAATGAATGAAGAGTACACAAACCAGTTCCCAAATGAATGAAGAGTACACAAACCACTTCACAAATGAATGAAGAATGACCCACAAACCAGGTAACCAATGAATGAATAGTGACAGACAAACCAGTTAACAAATGAATGAAGAGTGATACGCGAACCAGTTAATTAATGAATGAAGAGTGACACACAAACCAGTCAGTGATTTGAAGGGTGGCATACAACAACCTGTCAATGAATGAAGAGTGACAGACAAACCAGTTAATGAATGAAGAGTGAGACAAACCAGTTAACGAATGAATGAAGAGTACACAAACCAGTTCACGAATAAACACAAACCAGTCAATGAAATGAAGGGTGGCATACAACAACCTGTCAATGAATGAAGGATGGCATTAAACATCAGTCAATGAAATGAAGGGTGGCATACAAAAACCTGTCAATGAATGAAGGATGGCATTCAACATCAGTCAATGAAATGAGAGGTGGCATTCAACAATCAGTCGTTGAAATGAAGGGTGGCATACAAAAACCTGTCAATGAATGAAGGATGGCATTCAACATCAGTCAATGAAATGAAAGGTGGCATTCCACAATCAGCCAATGAAATGAAGGATGGCATACAACACTCAGTTAATGAAGGAATGAATATTGGCACACACTAAATAAGCAATGAATAACTGAATAAGGATGGAGCACAATAACCAGTGAAAGAATGAATGTATCACATATGTGTCACTTTTCATCCATCCTTATTCATTTATTCATTTCTAAGCTGCCTTGTGGCGCCCTTCATTCATTCTTTGACTGGTTGTTGGGTGCCACCCTTCCTCCATCTTTATTCACCAATATTTGAAGTACTAAATTACATTCTGATTGAACTTCCATAATACATGGCTGGGTGATTGTGTAAGTAACTTTCGAGGTAAGTTCTTATGACTAATAATGTTATTGTTAAATGCTCTAGCTTCTTTAACTTTTTAAATATTAAACGAATATTGTTGAACATTGAGATCTCGAAAGTTTCAATTTATCCACAGCGATATTTTTCCGTAAAAATCTCATTTCCAAAGTTAGAGAGCTATCAGTTCGGCTTCCATTCACATAACATGGAAATGTCACAATATACGTTGGACGATAGTGTATATCTCCAAAAATCATCCCCCACAATTCATCATTCTCCGTTAAGTTCGTTCCAGAAGTCACACCGAGTCGTTTAGGCGAAAAGAATGCGCACCGTTCCACCGCACAATGCCAACGAGACATCGAGTTTCGGCGGAACCATCACTTTCACGCAGAGAAACCGTTAGAGGAGCAGTCAGAAACGTTTCACGATAAGAGGACACTGGATATGCTGGAAGAAGAGAAAAACGAAATCTGGTAGAAGGCTGGCGAAATCGAGAGCACTAATGAAACATTATGGACAGCGGCAGTGTGCGCAGGCGCATTAAGCAAGGATAGCTTTTCAATCTCCGCTCGCTTCGAGAAGGGGTGCGCAAGCGCTCGGCGCATTTCGTTTCTCGAGCACCAGTAGCAGGTCAGTCAGCAATAGCAAGCTCCAGCAGTCAGTGGGAAGCACGGGACTGTAAATAGCACCTGAACGTTTGGTTGAGTTACTTGTGTTTTGGGTCATACGTCCTTAAGCGTGAAGTGCCCAGCGCAGTTAGACTGGGCAGGCGAAAGGTGTCGTGCGGGGAAGCGCTCCCACGCAAAACTTCGGTCTCCAGTGTGTGATATACGTTCTGTTTCGTATCTTTCAAACCCCAAGAGAAATGTCTGTTGGGGATAAACTGTCGGCGGTGTCTTCTAAGTATCCTGCCTCGTCGCCATCCAGGAGATTCAAGTTTCTACTGTCACTGATCTTGTTGCTGAATCTGATCACTACATGCCACTCTGAGGAAGGTAAGGGTGCTTTGTTTTTTGAGAGACCAGTCAGGGAGTTTCGCCATCTGGCGGGGCTACTGTCTGTTTATCGAGGGTGCGCAGGATGGATTCTGGGTAGAGGAGGGGGAAGAACAGGAAAAGTAGGCGGAGTGCAAAGGGGTATTTATTGATCAACACGCAAGATCGGTATTATGCCGGTGGTGAACAAACATTTTTGATGAGACATTTCGTGAGTTTCAGAAGCGGTAGTTTTTCTCATGCGATGCTTTTGTTTTAGAGTAACCTTTGAAGGCGTAGAGGTTTATTTGTATTAAGAGTTTGTTTTACATGTTTTATTCAGTTTTTTATCAAAGTGTTAGTAAAAATTTCAGCTGTGGGTAAAAGGGAGGGTGTAGTTTTTTAAGAGTATCAAGAATGGAATTTTTTAAAAAATGAATAATTTTGTTTCAACAATCAACTTTTGAAGGTGTAGTAGGTTGTTAATATTAAAATAGTTATCTTTTGTATGACTTATTCGTTTTTTTGACTTATGAAATTCGTTGCTGTAGGGTAACATACGTCGTTAAGTTTTTCAATCGTTTTAAAATATGAAAATTTATTCAAAAATGGAATTTTTTGTTTTAAAATAAGTTTTGGAAACCTAAAAGACTGCCAGTATTATTAACAGTTCTTGAAGTTATTCTGATAAAATTTGAGCTGAGGTGCAGTTAAGTTATTTAAGTTACCGCTATGAGTTTAAAGAAAAAGGTGTATTTTTGAACGAATAGTTTCACATTTAATTTTTAAAATGTAAAGGACTCAAATATTATTAAAAATGATATGTTTTGAAAAGTTCATTCGGTATTTTTTTATTATTAATGAAAACATCAGATGACATTATACCTGAACATTATACATTATACCTCAACACGTATAATGGAATGGAATTTATCATAACTGTAGAAATAATTAAACGGGGAATTTACAACATTGACGGAATTCTTTAATTATGCAGTATGCATTTCAGAGGAGGAAGATTTTTGAAAATTACATATTTTCGTTTCGAAAGAACTTTTCAAGACGTGAATAATTACAATATTATTAAAAGTTAATTTTGCATTTAGTATGGCTATTAAGATTTATTTTGAAGATATCGATAATGCGAAAATTTGAATAATTCGTATTAATTCTAACAAATGAACACAGTGATTAATCAACGCATCCGATTCCTTTGAAAATGTACATCATTATTTAAAATGTTCGATGATGTGAATAATGTGGATGCATTGCAAACTATATGGACTTTTTAAATCTTTTAAAAATGAAAATTTATTCAAAAACGAATATTTTTGTTCAAAAATAAATTTTGGAAACTTAAAAGGCTGCCGGTACTATTAACAGTTCTTGAAGTTATTGACGAAAATTTGAGCTGAGGTGCAGTTAAGTTATTTAGGTTATCGCTATGGATTTAAAAATGGTGTATTTTTTACCGAATGGTTTCGTATTTAATTTTTAAAATGTAAAGGACTTAAAAATAAACTTTTCAAACTATATAATTTTTAATATTCAGTATTTTTTCTATTAATGAAAACATTGGTGTATTTTTAAAACATATATATGATTTGCGATATAGATTACGTCCTATACCTTTATTAATCTACACATTTCGAAATATGCACAATTATGATCTGTCCCCAGTTGTTCGATTTAACATTGGCACTATTCAGTTTCTTAAAATCCCCATATCATTAAGTTACAGTAGTTGTTTAAGGAATTTCAGCTGCATGACTGTTAGCCGAAGTTAAAACTTGTAGCTTGTGATTTAAAAAACACAGTTGTTAACAAAATTATAATAATTATTTTTTATCAAAACTGTTAAATAAATGCTCTTGAGTTTTTTTTTGAAGGAATAAAAATATAAGTGAGAATGATACCAATAAAAAAGTCAATAATCCGAATAAAACCAAATAAAATATTTAACTTTTAAAATGCAAAAGGAAGCAAATATTGTTAAAAGTTCTATATTTTGAAAAGTTTATTCAGTTTTTTTTCTGTTATTAATGACAACCTCAGCTGACATTATATCTGAAATTACACATTATACCTGAACAGGTTTAATGTATTGAAATTTATCATAAATTAAATCATGATAAAATCGAATAAAATTACAAGCACATACCTGGTCTAGTGGTTAGCCCACCGGAGTACAAACCAGCGGACATGTCCTTTGTTTATGTGTTTATATGTTGTATTAAAAACCGTGGGCTTGTCTATGTGTTTATATGTTGTATTAAAAACCGTGGGCTTGTCTATGTGTTTGTATGCTATATAAGAAACAAGGACAAACCGAGCAGAGTGGGGCGGGGGTGGCTCAGTCGGTAGCGCGCCAGGCTCGTAATCTGTAGTTCCCAGGTTCGAGTCCCAGCTGGGTCAGCGTTGAGATTTATCTCCGCAAAATTCCCCGCCCTGCCCACGGTCAGTAGGGGACACCGATGGGCTTGGAAAGCCCGCCGTCCGTCGGATGGGACGTTAAGTCGTGGTTCCGTGTATGAGAGAGCCATACCCTGTGCACGTTAAAGAACACGCTGGATGGCCTTGACGGGAGGCTACCATCTGTCTCCCAACAGCTTGTTCCAGTGGGTCCCCTCCCCCAACCTTCTCTGAGTCTTCGGGGTCCTTGAGACCTGGCCATTTAGCCCATGGTGTGCAAAAAAGTGCCGCTCAGAGGTAAAACAACCCAACCGAGCAGAGTTTCTAGGTTATCTTCGTCCTTTGCGTATTACCTTTTCTCAAAAAAAGAATCTTATGTAAATGATTCTTTTAATATTCGTCAGTTTTATATAATTTTTTACGACTAGATTTGATATTGTTAAATATTAAAATAAACAGGAAAAATCAACAGCGCATATTAACAATGGAAAACGACAATGAAACTAAGTTGTTCACCAGAAGTGAAAATTTTTTCTTTTCTGTTATGAATACAAGTATGGAGTTTTTTTTTACATTTACCCATATTTTTGTTATTTTAATTAGAGTTTCAGTTTGTGGACGTTTGAAAAATTTTGTTGTTTACAATGATTTGTATATCAGATGAAAGCCTATACCCCCGAAAGTGTCATAAGCGATAAAAAATATCCTTATTTACGTCCTCTTAAAAAAAGTATTAGTGCCAAACGGTTCTTCTACTACGTATGCAAAACAGAGTTGATCGAAATGCGATGTGTTGTCAAACGGAAGTTTATAGCGTGCAAAGTAAAATAGAAAATATAATAATATACAATCTCGAGCTGAAAAAAATATAGCAGTTTTGAGAGACAGAATCCTTTGCGGAATTGCAATTAAAAAGCAAAAAATAAATTATGTATATTAAAAGAATTAAATAACTGGAAAAAAATGGAGAATATCATGTGAATCAATGTGAAGCTAAAATCGAGATTCTACAACTTCTAAAATAATACTTTAAATGGAAAAGTAACTGAAAATGATTTAAAGATCTCTTCAAATCTGTTAAAATATCGATTATTAAGAATATTTGTTGAGTATAGGTGCGGTTCTAGGAAAAAAAAAAATAAAGGGAGGGGGGGCGAGAGAATGGATTTCCATTGCAAAGTGACTTTTTTCCTTCCCTTTTTGAGTTTTTTTTAAAATATTTTGTGAAAAATTCGTGAAATATGCGCAGGAAACACACAATTTTTCCATGCAAACGTAGGAGAAAAAAGAACAAGAGAATAATCAGTCAGTTATCTTGAAACATTGATTTGTTGGTTTTTTTTTTGCTTCTCTGCAATATTTTGTCCCTTCCTTTCTTTATCTGTAAAGAAATAAATGTAATTTATGATTATTGTTTTCCCCATTATGGATAATTTTAACTTTTTCCATGAACTCCATCTTCGTAGTCATAACGAAAAAGGTATTAAAAAATAAAGAAACTCTAGGGACGGAATTTACTATTACGAATAAAGTATAATTATCGCTGTAGAAAATCAAAGTGATGCGTTATGATGCCACTCGTCGCGTGGCTTTGGTCCATGTTCAGTGGGTGACGTCACTCGTCAGAGTTTCCGGCAGAGGGAAAGTGTTTCAATCACAATCGCACTGAATCATGGGTTGGGTTGTTGTTGGGTTGTTTTACGCACTTTTTTGCACACCATGGGCTAAATGGCCAGGTCACACGGACCCCGAAGGCTCAAAGAAGGTTGGGGGAGGGGACCCACTAGAACAGCTGTTGGGAAACAGATGGTAGCCTCCCGTCAAGGCCATCCAGCGTGTTCTTTAACATGCACAGGGTATGGCTCTCCAGCACATGGGACCACGGCTTAACGTCCCATCCGACGGACGGCGTCCTTTCCAAGCCCATCGGTGTCCCCTACTGACCGTGGGCAGGACGGGGAATTTTGCGGAGATAAATCTCAACGCTGACCCAGCTGGGACTCGAACCTGGGAACTACAGATTACGAGCCTGGCGCGCTATCGACTGAGCCACCCTCGCCCCATAACATTAGTAAGTTTACTGCTACTATGCAATGAAAAATAAAATTGAAAACAAATAACTACTTTAAGTATTATTTGATACTAGCAGAATTGTCCGCTTTGATACGACCTTAATAAAACGAATTTGAATAGTAAGCTTCCAAGCGTATTCCGAACGATTCCGAAAGCGTGAGTGGACAAGAGTTTTCGTCGGGTGACGTCACTGATGGACGTCCTCGTAATCACGCAGGTATTCGATCGAATTGTCCCGAATTTGGCGTGGTAGTTCCACTTGTGTATTCCTATGTAAGGTGTATAGATCGAGTTCCTAGTTGCGGTGGATCTCGTTTAAACTCGCCGCAAGTATATGAAATACACTGCTCGACATTGAAAATGTCACACTAAGAAGGAATGCACGATAGGAGGCGAAACTTACTACTCTGTAGAAAAATAGGTGGGAAAGAAGTTATTTAATTTCTGAGGCATTGCATGAATGCGATGGGAGCGAAGATAGTATAATGTGGTCTGAGTCAGTAGGTCATATGACCATCATGCTGGGCTATACGTTCTACAACACGGTGTGGTATAGAATGGAAAAGTCACCGAATGATGTGCTGAGGTATCGTGGGCCATGCATCGTTGAACTTTGTCCATAATTCATTGACATTGCGAGGTGGTCACACAGAGAATGAAGTCTTCTGCCAATGATGTCCCACATGTTTTCTATTGGGGATAAGTCTGGAGATCGCGCTTGCCAAGGCAGCATTTGGACACCTTTTAGGCACTGTCCATTGATGCTGGGAGTGTGCGGGCGTTATGTGAAAATAACTGGGCGTCAGGGATACCACAGAGAACTGAAACTGGGCGTCAGGGATATCACAGAGAACCGAAACTGGGCGTCAGGGATATCACAGAGAACCGAAACTGGGCGTCAGGGATACCACAGAGAACTGAAACTGGGCGTCAGGGAACCACAGAGAACTGAAACTAGGCATCAGGGATACCACAGAGAACTGAAACTGGGCGTGAAGGATACCACAGAGAACTGAAACTGGGCTTCAGGGATACCACAGAGAACCGAAACTGGGCGTCAGGGATACCACAGAGAACTGAAACTGGGCGTCAGGGAACCACAGAGAACTGAAACTAGGCATCAGGGATACCACAGAGAACTGAAACTGGGCGTGAAGGATACCACAGAGAACTGAAACTGGGCGTCAGGGATACCACAGAGAACTGAAACTGGGCGTCAGGGATACCACAGAGAACTGAAACTGAGCGTCAGGGATACCATAGAGAACTGAAACTGGGCGTCAGGGATACTATAGAGAACTGAAACAGGGCGTCAGGGATACCACAGAGAACTGAAACTGGGCGTCAGGGATACCACAGAGAACCGAAACTGGGCGTCAGGGATATCACAGAGAACCGAAACTGGGCGTCAGGGATACCATAGAGAACTGAAACTGGGCGTCAGGGATACCACAGAGAACTGAAACTGGGCATCAGGGATACCACAGAGAACTGAAACTGGGCTTCAGGGATACCACAGAGAACTGAAACTAGGCTTCAGGGATACCACAGAGAACTGAAACTGGGCTTCAGGGATACCACAGAGAACTGAAACTGGGCGTCAGGGATACCACAGAGAACTGAAACTGGGCGTCAGGGATACCATAGAGAACTGAAACTGGGCGTCAGGGATACCACGGAGATAGAAACAAAGCGGGCTGTAGCACCTCATCGGTGAATTGTCGTGCTGTCATTGTACCCACTAAGATACGAGTGGTGAATGGCTGTTGAAACTGATAGCACCCCAAACCATGACAGCAGGCTCAGGAGCCATATGACGCTCACGGATGACACCTCTCTTGTGTTGCGATCTTATGCAACCACGGCAATTCTCGATTCCGTGGGGTGGCTCAGTCGGTAGCGCGCCAGGCTCGTAATCTGTAGTTTCCAGGTTCGAGTCCCAGCTGGGTCAGCGTTGAGATTTATCTCTGCAAAATTCACTGCCCTGCCCACGGTCAGACGGGACACCTATGGGCTTGGAAAGGCCGCCGTCCGTCGGATGGGACGTTAAGCCGTGGCCCCGTGTGTGGGAGAGCCATAAAGAACACGCTGGATGGCCTTGACGGGAGGCTACCATCTGTCTCCCAACAGCTGTTCCAGTGGGTCCCTTCCCCCAACCTTCTCTGAACCTTCGGGGTCCATGTGACCTGGGGATTTAGCCCATGGTGTGCAAAATGTGCCGCTCAGAGGTAAAACAACCCAATCCAGCCTTCATACTGCGTATGGATAAAAATGAGAGTTCCGGAATTAGGCATATGTCCAGGATTTAATTACAGGATGGTGGGATAGAATTAATTTCTGGGGCGAAAATTTAGTTTCTGGGGGGAGAATTTAGTTTCTGGGGGGAAAATTTAGTTTCTGGGGCGATAATTTAGAATTTAGTTTCGGAGGGGAGGGGCGAGAATTTGAAATTTAATTTCCGGGATGGTTCGAGAATCTAGTTTCCGGGGATTTGAGAATAAGGCTTGAGTACGAATCAGGGGATTTTAAAATAAAGCTTGATGTATAATTGTCAATGATACTATCCAAAATGACAAGTTTCCATCAAAAATCGCATTTTTTTTTCTCGTGGATAAAATAACATATAGATAAAATAACACATCTAGATTGAACTCCAACTCTCAATTCGTGAATTATCCTTATTTATTAGCAAATAAATGTTAGATACACCAACAACTAATGTAAAAAAAAACACGGATGTAAAATAACGACATATTAGTTATTACGTATAAGTAATTCAAAATTATGCGCAAAATAAGTTATAATTCATCCTTTTTCTTATGGAAAATGTTTAACGAAAGCCATCTGCTTTTTTTCGAGAATCAAGTTAATTCAAAGGAAAATGGAAACTAATTTGAATTAAAATCAGTTTGATTTTCTTCGTCGAAAAACCAGACTCAACAAAAATACGTGTATAGTGATGAATAAGAAAGAACAGTTGTTACTATATTTTTCGCTAAATATTTTATATTCATTTTGCAGTTTAATCCATAAAGTAACCATATTGTGTTCCGTTTTTGAAATTTCAGTGAAGCTGGTTAATTTAACTTGGTGCATTAAATAATTTCGCTTTCGGTGTTTACTCAAAAGTGTGCAAATACTCAAAAAAAGCGTCAATGTGTCAACTGGAGTTTCATTGCTTCCATAGGGATTCAAAGTAAACTAAGGAGAGGTGTTAAACTTTTACTGATGAAATTATTTCCTCACATAGTGAGCCATTTCAAGGGAACCATAAGGATTAATATAAACTGAGTTTCAAGGAACCATAAGGATTAATATAAAATAGTGTCATCTTCATTAACAGTTTTCTTTCTTACTTGAGGATTATCCAATATATAACTGGTCAATCAATTGCAAAAGCCCAGATTACCTTTAAACATAGAATTCAAGAAATATTTTTGCTCAAAAAATTGCATTTCGCCCTGAGTGGGACCCAAAAAATGTCTCCTGGAATACGTGCTAGGTGTTCTAATCGATAAACTATCAGAAGATAGTTTATTTTTTAGCTAACTGCGACTATAAATTATCCGCTGCCGCTTGTGGCGCTGTCTATGATCAGTACAGGCAACTTTTCGACTTTGCCACAAATGAAAGATGATGAGAAGATGAAAGATGATTGAGAAGATGAAAGATGATTCTTAATAATGAGAGTCACTTACGCTAATAGCGTTATTAATGAGATTCAATCTATAATAAAATCACAGATTACCTGTGGGAGAGCCATACCCTGTGCACGTTAAAGAACACGCTGGATGGCCTTGACGGGAGGCTACCATCTGTCTCCCAACGTTAAACAAAAAATAACATTGAATTCAAGAAATATTTTTGCTGAAAAAATGAACTTCATAGTCACAATTTTCTGAAAAATTAACAACCCGCTGATAGTGTAAATGATTAAAATATCTGGCATGTATTCAAGAGACATAGGTTCGAATCCCATTCAGGGCAAAACGCTTTTTTGAAAAATATTTCTTTAATATATTCAACATTTTACTCTTAGATAAAAGTTTCGGGTCCACCGCTGTATTTCAGATTCACGATTTGGATTGGTTCGATTAAAACTATAATCCTAATAGTAAATCTATTAGTGAAAAAAAATTCAACTAATTATTATCAGGTTTGGATGTCTCATTCTGTGGATAAAATCCACAATCAACCAGATCCATCCATCAGAATATTTTCCGAAAAATTTTCCAAGGTTTCAGTTACTGAAGAAACTTCAACGTTAAATGTAATTGAAATAATCTACGACAAAATTATTTTCCTATCTCAATTCTTCTCACTTCTACAGATGTAGACAATACGATTTCGCACATAAGTAATTAAATGACGGTGTCACTTGCGTGTGTAATGACTTGAACACAGACCTCAAATCAATGTCCCTTCCCCGGAGGTGAAAATTATGAAACATAAACACGATACCAGACTACATCTGCATACATAACAAACCAGTAAATATTCATTCTCTCGCAACGAAAAATGGTGCTTTAGGGTACAGAAGTTAATGACAATTGTTAAAATTTAATTTTCAGCAAACAAATCGAAATGCTAATTCAAAATATCATCTTCAGCCTTTACGAAAACGAGTTTAGAAACTGATTTTCTGGATGCTATAAATATATGTGAAGATTGTTAATTTATTGAAAAATATGTATATGTGTTTTACCTTTGAGTGGTTCTTTTTTTTACACAGAACGGACTAAATGGCAGGTCCCCTAGCAAAATAGCAAAGAGCGCCCTGCTTCTTTACCTTTTTGAGTAAAGTTGAGTTTTGAGTCTTTACTCTTTTGAGTCTTGAGGTAAAGTTCCCTTGATAGCTCAAACAGTAATAATAAAGCCAACTTGCAGGGGCTCGTGTAGAATAATAATAATTAATCATCCATAATTTAAATACAAATAATCAAATAGTGTATTAGATTTTACTTTATTTACTTGAATTCTAATGATTATGGAAACCTGGAAATATTTTTTTTGAGGAAATAACTATAAAATGTAATTACACACACGCTTTAAAAATATAGCATATATTTGTCTGAAGCCACTATCTTCGCTATTGTATTCTGCTGATACTGGGTGTAGGAAAAAATTATTTTGAGCCAGGCGGGATCCAAATTCCGTGTGTGTGTGTGTCTGTGCGGGCGTGGATGTTTGTGTGTATGTATGTATGTATATATATATACATACATACATACACACAAACACAGATATGTGTGTGTATATGTGTGTGCATGTAGGTAGGTAGGTAGGTAGGTAGGTAGGTAAGTAGCCTAGTTTTCACAGCTCCTAATAGGTTTTCGTGAGATATAAACTATTTAATGTATTATGCTTTAGAAACATCTAGAGATGGGTGTATTGCTATTGATTATTCTTCTAGAACATGGTACAGGTACAAGATAACAGAAACCAATTATCCAGGGGCGGGGGTGGCTCAGTCGGTAGCGCGCCAGGCTCGTAATCTGTAGTTCCCAGGTTCGAGTCCCAGCTGGGTCAGCGTTGAGATTTATCTCCGCAAAATTCACCGCCCTGCCCACGGTCAGTAGGGGACACCGATGGGCTTGGAAAGGCCGCAGTCCGTCGGATGGGACGTTAAGCCGTGGCCCCGTGTGCGGGAGACCTGTGACGTGGCCCCGTGGCTGTGGGCGTGGGCGGAAGACCGTGGCCCCGTGTGCGGGAACCGTGACCCTGTGCACGTTAAAGAACACGCTGGATGGCCTTGACGGGAGGCTACCATCTGTCTCCCAACAGCTGTTCCAGTGGGTCCCCTCCCCCAAACTTCTCTGAGCCTTCGGGGTCCATGTGACCTGGCCATTTAGCTCATGGTGTGCAAAAAAGTGCCGCTCAGAGGTAAAACAAACCAACCAATTATCCTTTACTCCATCCAATATACCCATCCCAAAGATTTACATGGTTCAGATTTAGTTGTTGTTTTTTATGTACTTAGATATAATTCGTATTATGAAGTAGCAGTGACATAGCGTCAAGGAAGATTATTAGACTGTCATCCCAAAGTAAAAATAAAATAAATGGTTTTAACTAAAATAATGGCTAATCAACTAAATGGCCATAAGATTCACATTTTTACAAACAAGTTTAACTTTGTAAACTATTATATAGGCTAAATATAGCTGATTATTTAATACACTGTTTTATAAAGTATGACATAAATGTTAATCTTACAAAAATAAAGCACTAAAATGTTGGTACAAATCCTTGATTTCTAATTTATATTCCATTCATAAATATCCTTCTTTCAAATTTCTCCTTCTACATTAACGATGATGTATGTTTCACGTCGAAAAAGAAATGTATGAGAAATTAATCTAAGCTTGTTTGAATTAGTGCAAATAAAGTAAAAACAATGCTTCATTATTGTTATTATTACTGATGAATTGGAATTTGAGAAAAATATGCATAAATAAAACTCTCAGTGGATGCTTTATTCATGAAAAGGTTTTTTACGAAATCTATCCTTTTTTCCATAAGTTATTGGTTTCGATTTACACTGTAATTTTTCGGAACCTATCTACAGTGTAAATCGAGGGCTGGGTGTATTTTTATATGCAAGCTTTACAGTGCGCTTGAAGGATGTTTAATTATCGCATATTTTTCAGCAAAAGGATATAAAAGAAATCTTCAAATATGTAAGTTTCGCCCTAATTTGACTTTTCCACGTGGGAATGCAAAGTAACAGACTTTCAGAAGTCCACTGCTCCGTTAGTTTCGTAGATCTATTCCCTCTTAAAGGCTTATACGCTATTTGCTTGGGTGGGGGTGGCTCAGTCAGTAGCGCGCCAGGCTCGTAATCTACAGTTCCCAGGTTCGAGTCCCAGCTGGATCAGCGTTGAGATTTATCTCCGCAAAACTCGCTGCCCTGTCCACGGTCAGTAGAGGGCGCCAGTGGGCTTGGGAAGGCCGCCATCCATCGGATGGGGTCGTTACGTCGTGGTTCCGTGTGCGGGAGAGCCATACCCTGTGCACGTTAAAGAACATGCTGGATGGCCTTGATGGGAGACTACCATCTGTCTCCCAACAGCTGTTCCAGTGGGCCCTCCCCCAACTTTCTCTGAGCCTTCGGTGTTCTTGTGACCTGGCCATTTAGCCCATGGTGTGCAAAAATGTGCCGCTCAGAGGTAAAACAACCCAACCCAAAATCCGCGATCTGCAAATTTTATATCATGACGTGATACTTTTGGGGCACAACATCCGAAATCTGGAAACATTTTACAGCATGACGTACATCCACCATCTGGGAACATTTTAGCATGACGTTTACCAAGATGTCTCTCCTGCACATGGTGACACCTTAACATCCCGTTCGACGGACGGCGGTTTTCCAAGCCAATCTTTGTCCCCTTTATAATAGAGGATAGAATGGGTGTTAGCGAAGAAAGGTAAGAAGACTTGGCACTGAAATTGTGATAATTGTAACTATCGAAAGGTTATCCAGATGGGGTGGAAGTGGAAGTGGACCACGTCAGTAAGCGCACCAGACTCAAAATTTGGAGTTCCCAGTTTCGAATTCCCATTGTGTCTGAATTACACATTGTCCACTAACTCTCACCTTGCCCTCTGGAAGAAAAGGGCCACTGATGGATTTAGAAAAGTTGCAGTCCGTTAGGTGGATGTTAAACTGTGGTTACGTGTGCAGGAGAGCGTGTGGTTCCTGTGCATGTTAAAGAATACACTGGGTGACTTTCATGGAATACTGCCATTTGTTTGCCTAACAACTGTCAAGTAAATCTCCATCCACTAATGGGGCGGGGATGACTCAATTGGTAGCGCGTCAGGCTCTTCATCTACAGTTCCCAGGTTCGAGTCCCACCTGAGCCAGCGTTGGAAGTTTTCTCTGCAAAGGTAAACGCCCAGCATTCTGTCAGTACTGAACACCGTTGAGCTTGGAAAGGCCTCCGTCCTTCAAATGGGGCGCTAAGTCATGACCCCGTGTGCGGCAGAGCCATACCCTGTGCTCGTTAAAGAACACGCTCTACAGCTTTGACGGGAAGCTACCATCTGTCTCCTGAAACTGTCCAGTGGGTCCCTTCACCTCAACCTTCTCTGAGACCTCAGGGTCCTTGTGACCAAGCCATTTAGTCCTTGTACGCAAAAGAGTGCCGCTCATAGGTGAAACAATCCAACCCAATCCATCCTCTATCCAGCTCTGAGCCCTTGATTTCCTTATGAGCTGCCATTAGCCCATCCTGGGCCAAAAAGAAAACAACTCCAAGGATAACAACCCAACGCAAATTCCATATTATTTGAATGAAAAGCTACATTCAAAACACCTTAAGTTTGAAACCCATGCAATATCTACTCTGCCAATGGTGAAAAAAAAGCGACATCAGTAGACGTGGAAAATCCACTATTCGTGTGAAGGGACATTAAGGTGTGTCCTGGTGTGCAAGCGAGAGACATACCCTGTGACCATTAAATCACACTCGATGACCTTGATGGGAAGCTTCCATCTGTCTCTTAAAAATGATACACTGAATCACTTTCTCCTATTCTGAAAGAATCTTTCCCTGCTAAATCCAACTCTGATTTTCTAGGAATCCTTGCGGCCTATGTTATTTTGATATATCAACTATTATCACGTAATTATACTCTTATTCGGCCAACATTTTCATTGACTTATTCGAAAAAAGAAATGGCAACAATCGGCCCCAAAAAACAATCTGAATAAATATTGCTTAGTTCTGAATCCTAAACTAATAAAAGTATATATATATATCATCAGGGTCATATCTATGGGGGAGGTAAGGAAAGCATGCCCCCTACCCAGCTTGAGAACGCTAGTAAGGATAATAATATAGGCAAAAAAATTGTTAAGTTTATGTATATTTCATGCATTTTTCAAGAATTTTTATAAAGACACTAAAACGGAGGGGGAAATACTACACTTCAATATAGTGATCTGGCAACCTTCGTGTCACGTGACACGAAGGTTGCCAGATCACTATATTGAAGTGTAGATCACTAATTTCTTCTTCTATTGAAGATCACTAATTTCAAAAAAAATCGTTGCCAGATATGTTTTCTGAATTTTGTAATCAACCATAGTGTTCGGATACTTTTTTGAGCGACTGTACTACAAGCGCGGCGTGAAAGGTTGATAAAAGCGAAAATCTATTAATAATTGCGAACCGATGCAAAAAAGATTACATAATTTTACGTACAAACTAACATGTGCATGTATTTTCTGGTCACTTACATTAATTCAATATCATACTATCAAGAATTTCTCTCCCAATCTATTTGCTGCAACATTAAAATGAAAAGCAAGAAATCCTAAATTTGCTTCATCGGTTCGTGTTCCTTTCACACTAATTGCTATATCTTAGAACTGTAAAAGCTTTCGATAATATGATTTCGCATTCCAAGCAATGTCACGTCTACTACATCAAACAGACCGCCTAATGGAGAGAGAAAGATTCCGAAAATGCATTAGGATAAAATTTTCTGAACCGATGTAACCACTTACTTCCGAGGCAAGGGTTTGACTCAGACGGCAGCGCACAAGACTCTAATCTGCAGTTCCCAGGTTCGAGTCTGAACTGTGCCTTCATTCAGATTTATCTCCTCTAGCCCTAACCCTGCCCTCGGTGAGAAAAAAGATACCGATGGGCTCGCGTCCGTCGGATGCGACTTTAAGCCATGGCTCCGTGTATTCAGCAGATCCATACCTCACTCACTTTGGAGAGCTTTAGCGAGAGGACTCCATTTGTCTCCTAACAACAAATGGATCCCCTTCCCCAACCTTCTCTGATCTCTTGGGGTCCTTGTGTGCAAAAGGATGGCGTCCGTCGGATGCGACTTTAAGCCATGGCTCCGTGTATTCAGCAGATCCATACCTCACTCACTTTGGAGAGCTTTAGCGAGAGGACTCCATTTGTCTCCTAACAACAAATGGATCCCCTTCCCCAACCTTCTCTGATCTCTTGGGGTCCTTGTGTGCAAAAGGATGGCGTCCGTCGGATGCGACTTTAAGCCATGGCTCCGTGTATTCAGCAGATCCATACCTCACTCACTTTGGAGAGCTTTAGCGAGAGGACTCCATTTGTCTCCTAACAACTAATGGATCCCCTTCCCCAACCTTCTCTGATCTCTTGGGGTCCTTGTGTGCAAAAGGATGGCGTCCGTCGGATGCGACTTTAAGCCATGGCTCCGTGTATTCAGCAGATCCATACCTCACTCACTTTGGATAGCTTTAGCGAGAGGACTCCATTTGTCTCCTAACAACTAATGGATCCCCTTCCCCAACCTTCTCTGATCTCTTGGGGTCCTTGTGACCCCACCCATGTGACTCCTTGTGTGCAAAAGGATCGCGTCCGTCGGATGCGACTTTAAGCCATGGCTCCGTGTATTCAGCAGATCCATACCTCACTCACTTTGGAGAGCTTTAGCGAGAGGACTCCATTTATCTCCTAACAACTAATGGATCCCCTTCCCCAACCTTCTCTGATCTCTTGGGGTCCTTGTGTGCAAAAGGATGGCGTCCGTCGGATGCGACTTTAAGCCATGGCTCCGTGTATTCAGCAGATCCATACCTCACTCACTTTGGATAGCTTTAGCGAGAGGACTCCATTTGTCTCCTAACAACTAATGGATCCCCTTCCCCAACCTTCTCTGATCTCTTGGGGTCCTTGTGACCCCACCCATGTGACTCCTTGTGTGCAAAAGGATCGCGTCCGTCGGATGCGACTTTAAGCCATGGCTCCGTGTATTCAGCAGATCCATACCTCACTCACTTTGGAGAGCTTTAGCGAGAGGACTCCATTTATCTCCTAACAACTAATGGATCCCCTTCCCCAACCTTCTCTGATCTCTTGGGGTCCTTGTGACCCCACCCATGTGACCCCTTGTGTGCAAAAAAAGCAGCTCAGAAGTAAAACAACAAGTTGAATAATCAGTTTTCTGTATTATAAAAAATAGTACATAAAGTTAATTTCTCAATACAACTATTTTTTTAATACCCAGTGTTCTAAATCATTCACATATTATTTAAAAATAAATGCAAAAAACGCTTAAATAAGCATACAATTATTTAAATGGTATAAAAATTTTCAGACTTTCATATCAATATTATTAAAAATGTTTGAAGTTTGCATTTAGAAATATTATCGAAGGAAAGCTTGTCAATCTGGTATAAAACATATCAAAATACGAACAAAATGTTTTATAAATCGAGATAATATACGAGTTGAAAAAAATACCAATGTACAGTCGCTCAAAAAAATATCCGAACGCTATGGTTGATTACAAAATTCAGAAAAAATATCTGGCAACAATTTTTTTTAGAAATTAGTGATCTGGCAACCTTCGTGTCACGTGACTTTTTTGAGCGACTGTACGTAATTGAAATTATTATTTTCAGATTTTCATTTTTACCCCGTAAGCATCCAGCACGACATGCTAATTCATAGCAAAGCAAAATACGAAAGATAAGCAAAATCAAAACTTAGTTTCATTAATTCTCCTGCTTCCTAAAGTAAAAAAAAATGAGATAGGGAAAGAGAAATATCCACAGACGGATCTAAAAACGGAAAACACAAATCCAAAGATTTAAAAAAAAAAACTAAAATTCTACACGAAATCTGGAAATCCCCTCGCGGCAACGTCTCAGTCTTCGCAGAGGAGTTCAGCATCTCACGCCCAGAAAGGCATCAATAAGTGGCAGATCATTAGAGGCAGGAGCTAGCAGAGATTGATAGCTGCCTTCATCTCGACTGCCGCAGTTCCCAGAGCAAGTAGGTGTAGCAGATCAGCCAGAGCCGAGGTTGCAATGATTGGTCCCAGCAGTCATGGCATCTAAGCCATCCCACATCCTGTGTTCACTTAATTGGCAGAAGGAAAAGGGACGACAACCACCCTTCTCCCTCCTTCCCCCCTCCCCCTACCTACCTCTGCCGCTCTAAGCTGCTCAGGAAAGCGTGCAACGAACAGATAGGGTGGATCTAGGATTTAAGCTTTGGAGATAATTCTACGAAGCAATTACAGATACAAGGGATATTCTCAGCGACTTCTTCGCCATTCTGTATTGCATCCCCCTTCTGAATTCAATTATGCACTTTGTGTGTGTGTGAAGATGGTTTTAGGAGTTTGAATTTAAGAGGTAGCTTGAGACTTGACCATCATAAGTTTGATGGATGGGAGAGACGGGCACTCCTTGAAGTGCCTTTCTTAATTACTTTTACTCGTAAGTAAAGTAAAAATATTGTTTTCGAATTAGTGAGTAAAGATTTTTCTTTCTGTACTTCGTCATTTTAGCGTTATTGACAAACAAGAGGTTGAAGTTTGTCTCATATGTTTCGTTACAATGTTCAATTTAAGTTTATTCAAGTAAAAGTTTACTTCCTGAGAATTTAATTTTTGAAACTCCTAAATCAAGACGTATTTCCACATATTTATCATCTCCAGTTACACACGTTTCACGGCAAGGTTTGGATTTGATTCATTAGCTTTCCCACAAAGAGTAAACGAGCTTACTACTCAAAACATTCGCGATTTGATTAACAACATCAGTTTAGTTCTTCAGTTTTAATTGAGCGTTAAATAATATTTTGTTCTCTTTTTTTAATAACTGCGTGTTATTGGTAAGAACATAGTTGACATAAGTGTATTAATTACTGGCAAAAATGAGACTGCCCTGGCTCAGTTGGTATCGAGCCAAGCTCGCAATCTTTAATCTCCAGGTTCGAGTTCCAACTGTGCCTACATTGAGACTTATCTCTTAATCCCCACCTTTCTCTCGTAGAGGGGCGGGGGTGGCTCAGTCGGTAGCGCGCTAGGCTCGTAATCTGTACTTCCCAGGTTCGAGTCCCAGCCTGGTCAGCGTTGAGATTTATCCAACCTTATGAAGGCTGGAAGAAAAAGGGAACCTAGGGATACTTTGAATGGTCGAAGAACATTTACACGGAAGATCTCATTGCAGAATTTTTGGGTAAGGATAACGTGATATTAAGTTTAGAAGATTAATAATTTTTAATTTGGCTTAAATATTGACTGTAAGTTTAATCAGTTCAAAATATCCTGGCCAGTTTCGACGGGAATTATCTGCTAGTAATTCCATAATTTAACAAAAACCGAAACTTCACATAAAACACCTCAGAGGAGAAAAATAATCCTCAAAGATATTTTTCTTTTTTTGCAAAAGGATTCACTTTTCTTTTCATTGTAGTGTGAGGAAACTATGAAATATTTTTTACACTTGTTTTCCCTTCGTTTGAACTTGATTTTTTTCTGTATGCCTAAAAAAAAACACTTCTAACATAAAGCTCTTAAGAAGATTGATATAAAAACATTTCCCAAAATGGAATTCCTCATGACTTGAAGTGGATTTAATAACATTTACGATTTCGTAGTCATTCTTCAGAAATGGTTGATAATGGTTTTTATTCGCTGAGAACTTGCCGCAAGAGATTGCTTCAGCATTTCCGAAAGCCTTTTTTTTTTCACACGGAAAATTTAATGGGAAGCCAATAATTCTACAGCTCTCTCAAAGTCGGAATTTCAACCACAGACATCTGCTGGAAGATTTTATCGATCACATATTCCAGAAGTCATCATTTTCATTCACGTCAGTAGCCAGATCCTACCTGACATGTCTGAAATCGATTTCTAGGTTATATCTATATTACGATAGAAAGTATTTGGGTAGAGTACATTAAGTAGAAACTATGGCTGCTTTTCCCAATGTGGTAAAGTAATGGAAGGTTGTTTATCTTCTTTTATATCGAGTTTAACTTCGTTTAGCATTTAAGTGATTCTACTATTACTCTTCTGTTAGTATGATATGAGACGTCTCGTGGCCGAGTGGTTAGCACGCATGGTTACTGATCTAAGGGACCTGGGTTCGAGAAGGCATGAATGTGTGTGTTGTTTTTCTGCTGAGGTCGCGCCATTCTCACAGACCTTGTACTATGACGTATTAAACTGAAAAGCTCCTGTCGGACCTCTGTCGCATGCAGTTGCTTGAGGGGATATTATTTATTATGATGTACATGGTCCTTATAAAATATTACTCCTGTTTTAGAATGTTATATTGCATTAAATAATTAACTAACAGAAGTAATTATGTGTCCAAAACGTCCAGAAACTCGCAACGTTTTCTTCCAGGCACTCTTACTCAGCGGCACTCAAGGGGTCAGAAAAGTGTGGGGGAAGGCGACCCACTGGATAGCTGTTAAGAGACAGATGATAGCTTCCCCTCAAGGCCATCCAGCGTGTTCTTTAAAGTACACAAGATATGGCTCTCCTGCACACGGTGGGTGGCTCAGTCTGCAGCGCGCCAGGCTCGTAATCTGCAGTTCCCAGGTTCTGAGTCCCAGCTGGGTCAGCGTTGAGATTTATCTCCGCAAAATTCCCCGCCCTGTCCACGGTCAGTAGAGGACTCCGACGGGCTTGTAAAGGCCGCCGTCTGTCGGATGGGATGTTAAGCCGTGGCCCCGTGTGAAGGAGAGCCATACCCTGTGCACGATAAAGAACACCCTGGATGGCCTTGACGGGAGGCTACCATCTGTCTCCTAACAGCTGTTCCAGTGGGTTCCCTCCCCCAACCTTCTCTGAGCCTTCGGAATCTATGTGACCTGGCCATTTAGCTCATGGTGTGCAAAAAGTGCCGCTCAGAGGTAAAACTACCCAACCCAACTTGCCCACGGCGCCACGGATTAACGCCTCATCAGACGGAGGGCTGTGTTTCCTAGCCTACTAATAGAGGGTAGGGCAGGGAGTTTTGCGGAGATAAATCTCAACGTCAGCTATTACGGTGAGGAGTTAGTATCACATGTAATGTAGTAAATGACAAATTTACATTTTTTTTCTGTTGTTATTTTGATATACAGGATCGTTGTAAAATGATTGTCCATATTTCAAAATATTATATTTTATTAACTCTTTAAGAAAGAAGGTAATTGGGGGGTCCGAAACGTCAAAAAGAAAAATCGCTCTCAAAGTTTTTTTGTTAAGGCGGCGTAGAGTTAGTATGGTGGAGTGGATGTGTAGTGTATGGTGGAGCTACTACCACATGCAATATCTCAAATGAGAAATTCCCAAATCGCTGGATTGATAGAGGTGGATCTATCTCGTGGTCCCCAAGAAGTCTTGATTTGACACCATTGTTCCCATAAGAATCGTAATTTCCGGCATTTAAAGGAAAGAATCACTGTAGATGTTTCAAGTGCGACATCAGACATGCTGTGCCAAGTATGGATGGTAATTGAATATCATGCCATCGATAGCGTCCATATTGAAGTCAGCTGAACATAAAGCGAAACTTTGGGAGTTTTTTGTCATTTCGTGCACGCTATAATGCTTGTTAGGTACTTGAATAATAACATATAGCATTTTTAATCATGGGTATTCTATTATAATGACCTTGAATTTAGTGGCTGCCAGTAGGATCAAAGGTGTGCTATATCACAATCCCGGTGGCTAATCCCGTGTCACAATCACGGTGGCCGAGTGGTTAGCGCGCTTGGCTACTGAACTAAGGGACCTGGGTTCGAGTCCCGGATAAGGCATGGACGTTTGTGTTGTTTTTCTGCTGAGGTCCTGCCATCCTCACAGACCTTCTACTATGGCATATAAACTGACAGGCTCCTGTCAGACCTCTGTGTGCAAGCAGCTGCTTGAGGGGGTATTTATTTTTATTATAATGCTTGTTAGGTACTTGAATAACAATATATAGCATTTTTAATCATGGGTATTCTATTATAATGACCTTGAATTTAGTGGCTGCCAGTAAGATCAAAGGTGTGCTATATCACAATCCCGGCGGCTAATCCGGTGTCACAATCCCGGTATCACAATCCCGGTGGCTAATCCGGTGTCACGATCTCGGTGGCTAATCCGGTGTCACAATCCCGGTGGCTAATCCGGTGTCTCAATCCCGGTGGCTAATCCGGTGTCACAATCCCGGTGGCGAGTGGTTAGCGCACTCGGTAATACTCAAAGCGATCTGGGTTCGAATGCAGAGTAATGTTTAGATGTTCTCTTCTGTTTCTTCCTCACAGATCTTCTAATGTCGTTTATTATACTGAGAAGTTCCTGTCAGACCTCTGTGGTAAGCAAACACTTGAGGGATTTTGTATTTAGCTGTATGTCAGTAGAGAGTCGTTTTCAAAAAACGAAAATTATTCAAATCCAGGCCTAGGTTTAGAGAGAGATTGGAGAGCAGATACTGGATCGCAATTCTAGCAATAAAATTCTTGCACAGTGACCATTTTCAAATGTTGCCTTTGTTCTGAAGCACGCTCGCTTTACAGGGGATAAAACTTTCACTCATTGGATTCAGGAAGAGAATATTCTTCGATATAAAGCAGAACTCTCGGGGTATGCAAATTAACATGTACAGTCGCTCAAAAAAATATCCGAACACTATGGTTGATTACGGAATTCAGAAAAATTATCTGGCAACGATTTGTTTCAGAAATTAGTGATCTGGCAAGGCTCGTAATCTGCAGTTCCCACGTTCGAGTCTCAGCTGGGTCACAGTTGAGATTTATCTCCGCAAAATTTCCCGCCCTGCCCACGGTCAGTAGGAGACACCGATGGGCTTGGAAAGGCCGCCGTCCGTCGGATGGGACATAAAGTCTTGGCCCTGTGTGCGGGAGAGCCATACACGGTGCACGTTAAAGAATTTCGTGACACGAAGGTTGCCAGATCACTAATTTCTAAAAAAATCGTTGCCAGATATTTTTTTCTGAATTCCGTACATAGTGTTCGGATATTTTTTTGAGCGAGTGTACCTGTGCGGTAGTTTGTTTCTGGTGCTCCTTGGAGTTCTGTAAGCTTATCGTTGTTAAACTTCATATTTCGATAATTTCTTCATTAAGTGAACTTTATTTTGTGTGTTATCTTTTAATTTAGTAAGAACATTGAAGGTTTATATTTAGTTCATTAAATCAAGTCGATTGACTTGATATTTTCCGCCATGAAGACCTTTCTGCTCTTCATGGCAGAAGTAGAAGACAGTTGGGTTGTTTTACCTCTGAGCGGCACTTTTTGCACACCATGGGCTAAATGGCCAGGTCACAGGGACCCCGAAGGCTCAGAGAAGGTTGGGGGAGGGGACCCACTGGAACAGCTGTTGGGAGACAGATGGTAGCCTCCCGTCAAGGCCATCAAGCGTGTTCTTTAACGTGCACGGGGGTATGGCTCTTCCGCACACGGGACCACGGCTTAATGCCCCATCCGACGGACGGCGGCCTTTCCAAGCCCATCGGTGTCTCCCCTACTGACCGTGGGCAGGGCAGGGAATTTTGCGAAGATAAATCTCAACGCTGACCCAGTTGGGACTCGAACCTGGGAACTGCAGATTACGAGACTGGCACGCTACCGACTGAGCCACCCCCCGCCCCATTAGTAGAAGACAGTGTTAAACGTCTGAAGATAATGGTGGCAGCCTCTAAAGTTACTTCTGCTCCTTCAGGACATGGACAAACATTTTTAAAAGATGAAGAAGTCATTTCTATTGCACATTAGAAAGGCAAAAAACAATTCGCTTCAAAGGAGTATCATCATTTATTCCATCTTCCAAGCAACAAGCAATGAAAATAGAAATTTCTGCTTGTCTTACTTCGCCAGCGAGGCGACATTCAGTCGATTACATTCAGTCGATGCGAGTCATTCGTGCTAAATGTCTTATACATACGTCAACAGCATTGTGTGTCATAGAACTCTTAACTGTGAATATTCTTTTAGCTATGCCAGTTAGAGCTATATTACTTACTGAAAGTTTAATTACTGAATTGTTGAGGGGCGGGGTGGCTCAGTCGGTAGCGCACCAGGCTCGTAATCTGCAGTTCCTAGGTTCGAGTCTCAGCTGGGTCAGCGTTGAGATTTATCTCCGCAAAATTTCCCGCCCTGCCCACGGTCAGTAGGAGACACCGATGGGCTTGGAAAGGCCGCCGTCCGTTGGATGGGACGTTAAGCCGTGACTCCGTGTGCGGGAGAGCCATACCCTGTGCACGTTAAAGAACACGTTGGATGGCCTTGACGGGAGGCTACCATCTGTCTCCCAGCAGCTGTTCCAGTGGGTCCCCCCCCCAACATTCTCTGAGCTTTCGGGGTCCATGTGATCTGGCCATTTAGCTCATGGTGTGCAAAAAAGTTCCGCTCAGAGGTAAAACAACCCAGCAACTGAATTCTTGCTACGAAATATAGAGACTTCGATTATACTCGAGGAATTACAGCAAGAACTGACACTAAGTCAATCGCTCAGTGTTAGAATTGCCCCGTTTCACATGTTTGGTAGAAATGTTTTAACTATTATTATCGGACTTTGTCGTCCCTTAGAAGTTAAATTGGAATGACAAATTCAACATCCGTCCCAATTTATCGATCGACCCAAACCATGCCGGAACTGTCAACGTTTCGGCTATTCTTCAAAGAAATGTCGTAGTAAAATTCGGTGTGCAATTTGCAGTGATGAACATGAAACATCTTCTTGCTTAGAAACCATTTTCAAATGTTGCCTTTGTTCTGCAGCACGCTGTACAGGGGATAAAACTTGCATTCATTGGATTCAGGAAGAGAAAGTTCTCCGATAAGAAGCTTCCAATCATGTCTCTTATCAGGAAGCTCGTTCTGCTATATTGGGTAAATCTCAGACATACGTATCAGTAGTTCGTTCA